>CM070726.1:2113059-2713059 GCA_036346275.1 Otatea glauca | reverse complement strand
TTGCATTTTGTTTTTCACTTTTGGTCCTCTTCCGAATGAAATTATAAATCTAGTCCTCATATTAACCATAGAAGCACTAGCATATGACACATACTACCTACCGCATTTTCCTACATCGGCATGTATTTACAGATCTCAGCACTATGGTAGGTACATTCCGAGCTTGGGTACTACGGTACCCCCATGCTATCGAGCTTGGGTATAGCGGTAGCCCTTCCACTGCGGTGGGTATGGTGCCAATGACATGCCGCTGTAGAAGAGCACGGAAAGTGAGATTTGTCATTTGTCAATATTTCCGTGGTGGAGAAGGGATCAAAAGTGAAAAAAAATATGCAAGAAGGCAAAATAAGGCAAAGCTTCAAAGTTGCATACGTGTACTGCAACTCGAACATTCTATGTTTTTGATAAGTGGTAACTACGTTGATGTTCTTGTTATCGCAGTTTTAACTTTCATAGGTATATAAAATAGCGGGATGTGTCGCACAATTACGCTGCTAGATATTGTAACATATTGTATTTGTTATATAACTCTATTGCCTTTCAAAATACCTTGAATACCACCGGTTGTTTGCAAGTATATTGATTATAATAGTTGTAATATATATACATTATTAATCTGTAGCATTATAATCTGACCTCGCGAAGATCTTCTCTTTTTTCTCCCGATTAATGAGATCGTTTCTTATCTATATATGATTAATCTGCACCGTTATAATCTGGTCTCACCATACTAATTGATGCCAATCTTTTCTTTTTCAATTGATTAATGAGATAACTTTTAGGTATTTCTTTTCTGATTTAAGGATTATTGTGAGATTTTTTCGATCTTCAAAGTGGAGGTAACTTTAATATCACCGGTTGTTTGTAGATATATAAATACATGCTCAAGTTTTATACTTTGATATATATAGATTTGATTCATCGTTCACTGTAATGCCTATCCATTAGGATGGCATTCAGACTAAACTGTTAGTATATATTAGTTTGACTTCTGGACTAAGTACAAGACTAGTTGAGATGCACATTACATTTACTGAGCTGCAATCGATTGGTAATGCAGCGACAACTCACAGCACCAATGAAACTGTTTGCACCAAGATTTGGCAAGTGTGGTCAAGATTGCCATGTAAGGATCAGGAGATGTTTTGGCCGACATTGAATAAGGAAAGGATAATTTAAATATGGGTTGTGACCGATATGATCTAAACATAGGATCTGTCTGGGTAAAGGCCGATACAGATCATGTGGACAACGTTTCGGAGATAGATACGATCAGCCGACGTGCTATAAAAGATGGTCAAGGGCAAGTAGGACAAAAAACACAATCAATCAAACAAATCGTATTTACTCTTTTATTTTCCCCGTCGACTAGGAGTAGCAGCTGTAATTTAGAATTTTTGTAATTCGATCTTGAGCAATAAAGTTGCGCATCGCCGATTGTTGATCTTCATCAATTACACCATCATGTTTGATTTTTCTCTAATTATGTTGCGCATCATCTTCTTCGGAAAAGATTTACCTTTATCATCTGGTTAGCCCTAATCGGCTAATTAGATTTATCGTTGCCTTCGATTTGATCGGCTTTTCAACTATTTAGATCTAAACCGATTATTTTACTGGATCGGCTTTGAGAGAAATTTTAGTTATCTTACCGATTGCAGGATCAAATCGGTTGGCACGCCACGAACCTCAGAACTTGGCGTTCGTCTGGTGTGTTGTAGCTGATTAATCCTCCTTCAAGTTTTTGACGTCAACACACTCTTGGCATGCCCAGTGGGACAACGAAGATGTCTTCATCAAGTAAGTCGATTCCACCGTCTGACCTTAATACCGAGGCTATAATCGTCCCTACATTGGATGATTTAACGTCGAAACAGCGCAAAGAAATTGAAGATCGAAAAGCTGCTTTGGAAGAGATGATGCTGGGTTGTTATCGAACAACCCGACGCGGCATCACTCAGAAGGCCGCATTACCGACAGTTAACGCCCTCGGCGACGCAGGAATCACAAATAGTCCGGTAAGTCAATACATGCGTGCACAGGCCAAAATATCAGCTATGATTAATCAATATGTGCAACATGTTTTAATCAACCAATCATCGGCTTTAGTTACGACTCTTAAGCCGGTGATAGCTAATAGTGTCAAAACGATCGCTCAAGAGTTGGTATCATCTAGGAGCCTGCTCGACATGATGCAAGCTCTACCGAATTGTCCTGTTTATTCGGTGGCGCAAAATACTCAAAACACACTAGCCGACCCAAAGATGTCGGCTGCAATTCAATCTCCGTCCATGATGCCAACCCAACCCACTGTCATACTAACAAGGGATCCTCGCCCAAGTAGGGTTGTGCATTATCAAGCGTATACCGATGCCGCCAAGTTAGATGCATCGTCTAACTTGTCGCCATCAGCTCTGTTTTACACTTTTCCCCAATCTGTTCCACAACCGATTGAACATAAGAGGCCTCTACTGTATGCCGAGCCGATTCCAGCTAGGAATACAGCCCCGTACAAGGTTCCAACAAACTTAGAGCCTTTTGTCCTAGCTCCAGGGCTGGCTGTTAGAAGGAACAATGGATATGAGCAACTTCCTCAATACATGCCAGCTCAACCAAATTGTCAACCCGAGCTTACAATTGGGGAGCAGAATGCCAATTATGATCATAATTGGCAGAACCCTATTATGACGTCGGCTAATACTGTTAATTGGGCTGACCAAATATCTATCGTGTTAAGTGATGAATTTGGCATACAACCCATGGAGAAGGTTATTGTCTATAGGAAACTGTATCCTAATTATATTGACCGTATGACTTATCCTAATAATTTTAGAGTCCCTGATTTCGCTAAGTTTTTCGGGGATGATTCTGTTACCACATTAGAACATGTCGGACACTTTATCGCACAATGTGGTGAAGTCGCTCAATCCGACGGCCTCAATATTAGATTGTTCCCATTATTGTTATTAGGGGCTACTTTTACTTGGTTTACTAGTTTACCCCTAAATTCGGTTCACTTCTAGAATGATTTGGAAAGTCGATTTCATGAGTACTTTTTCTCCGCTAGACTGGAACTCAGGATTTTTGATCTAAGCTCCGTCTGCCAGAAGTTTGGGGAATCAGTAACGGATTACATTAAAAGGTTTAGGGAAGTAAGAAATCGGCGTTTTAGTGTTACCCTGTCCGATAACCAACTAGCTGATTTGTCCTTCTAGGGATTGATTCCCCACTGAGGGAAAAATTGGCAGGAATGAATTCACCGATTTAATTCATCTGCTTCATAGGGTATCAAACCAAGAAAGCCGATTTTCTGATAATAGAGGATTCAAGGATAGTTTCAAAAATAATAATAAGGATAAAGATAAAGCCAAGGTTAACCTTGTCGATTATTGCTCAAGTGAATCCTTTGACGACGATGAGGCGAAAATAAACATAGCCGAATGGGTTAAGGGATCTAAAAAGTCCTTGGTTTGTTCATGGCTTAAGCCGCCGAAGAGTAAGTCGGCAGTAAAATATGCATTTGATATCTCCAATTGTGATCATATCTTTGATTTATTATTACAAGAAAAGATTATACGGTTACCTAAGGGACATGTTATAGCGTCAGCCGACGAGATCAAAAAGTGAATGTATTGCAAGTGGCATCATTCTTTTTCTCATAATACTAATCATTGCAATATTTTTCGACAGCAGATACAATTGGCTATAGAAGATAGTTGGCTTAAGTTTGCTGAAGAGCCGACAATGCAGGTGGATGTTAACCCTTTTCCAATAAATGTGGTACAATGCTCTTGTGAGACCCTGTTCTTGCAAACAGGAACCTCCATGTGATTATTTTACTAGTCCCATGATCAGTGGCTAGCACTCACATGTTTACAACATTCATATCACAACCACAAGATAATAAACTACTAAGCATGTATTACAAGCGGAAATAATTATACAGAGTTTAAAATTTACAAAGACTGAATAGCGGAAAAATAAAGAGAGTTAAAGAACTCCAAAAGCCTCGTGGTTTGCCCACTAACCCTCAGGCAATTGACTCGGCAAACCTAGGGGAAATCATCGTCAAATACCCCGTGCCTGGCGTGAAAGCAAGAATCATCTAGCACTTCGCAAGCTTTGTCCTCTGAGATAGCAGATGCAAGATTGAGTACATTGGTACTCAACAAGACATATAGTGTTTGACAGATGCAATTAAGTAATTATGCAGGCTAAGCAATGGCAGGTTAAAGGTTATTGTGCAGTTGCATAAACATTTAAAAGTATGAACATAATAGATTGAAACATCGCATTTTTAAACAAGCAATTGAAACATAAAGCGATAATCAAATATTCAAGTTTATCAATCCAGTCTACCCGACTGTGAAAGTCCCTGGTGTCTGTCCTTTGACCCGAAAGCTAGTTGCAAGATTTGTTTCCTTCCCAAACCCATTTTCCAGAAAATACCAAAACTCTAACATTGGAATAACTTCACCAAGTGTCCTTGACCGTGGACGCGGCTAATCGATTAGATTTACACTCTGCAGAGGTGTACACTTTACCCACAAGGAATGATCAACCTCTTATGCCAGACCAACTGAAATACTTCCTTTGGTGTGTCGGCAAGGAGATCATACAGAGCCTTACATTATCTAGATGTGGCTTTGAACCAGGTCGGGACGTTTGACCCTCGCCATGAAAACAGAAACACTCACCCAAGTCGTGGATCCATTTTCATCACACCCAACACCACATTTCTGTTCATGGCAAGGCGTACACCATTGCATTGGTATGTAGAAACCCCTACAAGCAAACCAAACCGGAATGCCTGTGCAATTTCCCGCTTTCCTTTGATGCAAAACCACATCTAAACAACTTAATAGGCTAAGACCCATCCATACAAGCCCTCGTGGTTGTATGAAATTCTTGGATCTATAGCGTCCCATTACTTGGTCCTTAATCCGACACAGGCGATACTCCACCCTACACTACGTGCAACTCCCTTTGCACCTCTGGCTATTGCCAATAATCGCCGGCGTCAAACCATAGTTTTATTTTGGGTTTTTAACCAAATACCAGCAACATTTTCCAAAATGAGGACATACATTCTTTGAAAGGACTGAAAACACGACAAGTAGCTTAAGCAGGAATATAATACTAGCGTTTATACCCAAAATGACATTAAGCATGTCTAGTTCAAACTAAGGTTTACAAGGATCACATGTTCATACAGATTGAGGTAAACCATAATTTATAGGATTAACTACAGTTCCAACCCAAATTAGCAGTTCTATGAAGAATTATCCGAATGCATAGTACATAGATAAAAACAACATAATGTAGGTAAATTATCAGGCTCAACATGTTCAAGGGGTTGCTTGCCTTGCAACTCGCTGTATAGGTCAGGATCTGGATCTGCGACGGAGTCGTCTTCTTCTTCGAACACGTCGGATTCTACACGTCAATTAACCGGAAACATAGCAAATATCAAATTTCAATAAGGGCAAAAAGAAAACAGACAGTAAATCAAATAAAAATTAACTGCAAAAAACAGGAGTAGTTTAGGGGTTGCATTCAGGACTTCATGATTCAGATAGTCACAAAAACACTTTGTTAAAGATTTTTAGGATGAACAATTATGGTTTCTTTGATAGATTATCTATCCTTGAATTATGAATTCAAGAGGATAAAATTATGATTTTTTGTGTTTATAACTTCGAATTATAGGTGCTAAAATTATCTAAACTAACAAAATTTAAAACACAAGACAAAGGTGTTGATTGCACTAAATCTTATTAAAGTTTGATACTAGGTTTGCTCATGGCTTGAAACCATTTAATCTATATCCTAATTATTTAATTTCCTATGCACATATATATACATATATAGGTGTGATTGCATTTGGCACAAGGGTTACTTCATATTTCTAATGGTAGATCCACTCAAGTTTAATCCTTAATTACTTTGGCAAGCTCAAGCATTCTACTGCCTTTCTGTAATTCAGAAAATTGAGTTTCACTCATTTCATATTTCTTTCATACACTTATACATATCTAAATTTTTAGTGTATTGAAAGCAAAACTTAAATAAAAAGTAATTCAAACATGCATGAAAATTAAATATTTTTATATATTTGGATTCCTAAAAACATAAGGATCCCAGAAAAATTAGTTTCATTATCTTCTAAGTTTGTTTGCAGAATTTTTGTATAAAGCGTACCTTTAGCCTTTCTATTCAAATTTGAAATTTCCAATTTACCCAGAGATGGTTTTCAAAATATTTTTTCATATTATGAAATAACTTGATTTTACATGAATATAGAAATTTATTTCATTCAATTTGGAGTTAAAATGCAAATGATATGTGCAAGTGAATGTGCTAGGGATTTGGAAATACTGTAAATTAGAAATTTTGCCATTTACGGAATATGCGTTTTCCTTCTGAGAAAGCGCCTTTCCTTTTTCGGCATGGCATTCAAAATGCGGCTAACCAGTGGGACCCGACTGCAGTGACTGCGTGAGAGGCGCGGCGAATCGTGCGGCTGACACGCAGGTCCCACACGTCATTCGCACAAAACAGAGGGGCGGAGCCGAAGCTCGCCGGCGGCGATTCACGGTCGGAGGAGACGAATCGGTAGCCCGTGGAGCTACTACGCGTCACGGCGATCCTAGGGGGCTAGATTTTGTGGCTCGGGATTGGCCGAAGGTATGGCTCCACCGAGCTCGTGCGGCGGCGGCAATGGCGGCTCGCTGGGAGCAAGAACGACGGTGCCATAGGTTGAATGGGTAGCATAGTGAGCATCAGGGAACCAAGGGTACTCCATTTCCTCATCTTGCTTGGTCGGGGAAGTGTCGCAGCGATGGGGCGTCGAGCGGCCGGTCGTGGAGAAGATGGCGAGTGCGACGGTGGAAATGCACGTGTGAAGAACTGAAATTAGGGTGGGTTTAGCAAACTATGATGCTAGATGAAGCACTAGAATGAATTAATCCGAGAGGATGTTACCCGATTGGTTCAATTTGAAGTTTCCCCACTTTTCGGTTTTTCGTGCAAAAATGGCGAAGATCTTCGGCTCTCTTGCTCTCGGTTCAGTGAACGTCCAAGGAAATGAGAGGGAGCCTCAGGCGACGCAGCTGCGGTATTTATAGCCGGCAAGGAATGGCAGCACAGGGTTTGAACTCTCAAGGGGAGTTGCTGCAGCTCTGTGCTGCGAAATGATGTGGAGCAAGTTCTCGTCGGCAAGGAGACGACAGGGGGTGCTCAAGGCATGGCGCGGGGAAATCGAGAATGAGCCGTGGCGTCAGATGACGGGGTGTATGGCGTAGTGCGGTGAATCAGCGAAGGCAGGTGCGAGAAGCCTCGGTCGGCAGAGAGAAGAACAGAGGGGAAAAGAAGTCGGCGGTTGACAGCTGGGCCCGGGGTCCACCGGTCAGCGGGAGCGCCTTGGCACTGCCTTGCGCCAGGAAACGGGCCGGCACGCCGTGGGGCCCATCGGTCAGTGAGTGCACGCGATCAAGGGGATAAACCCCAACCCAGACAGTGCATTAATTTAGCTATCATCTCAATTTTAAAATTTGCAAAACTTTTTGACTAGGGTCTTATGGTAGATCACACCGATCAGTAAAAATTTGAAGCTAAAATACCATACGGTTGATTTATAAAAATTCTGACACTGTGCACTGTCCAAAATTTGCATTTCGGTATTTTATTTATTTAAGGGTATAAATCATATTAATTATTTTCCAAACTTTGTGTATGAGTTCATTTTGGGTTATGGTTATCTCCATAAAAATTTAGTCAAAATATTAAGTAAATAGTTTATAACAATTCTGACATGATGATTTTCGGTTTCCCAAAGCCTCTGTTCTTAAATTTTTAAAAGGCCTGGAGCACAAGATAAATTTCTAAGATTTTTAACAGATGTATATAATGTTCTGAGGGTACTATTGTAATTTTTGTGGCTGCAGATAAGTTTCGAATATTTTTTATTAATTCTGACTTCACTGTTTTTAGTCAAAAAGAGATATTTACATATTTTATTTGTTTACATTTCAGCACCTAGAATTTTTACCAGGTGATTTTACTGGTTTACCAGCATGAATAAGGTCTCATGGTAATTTTTCCCATATTTATTTTTACCTCTTTACATTCTTACCATTTCCCATTTAATAATCCTATTTGTTGGACTTTTCATATAAAGCATAAATCCAAAGAAAACCCAAATAAAACCAATAATTCTCAGAAAACTCAGAAATAAGTATATTCAAATCCAAAATATTCATTTTCATTTTATTATATTTTTTTCGGGATGTTACAAATCTACCCCCCTTACAGAAATCTCGCCCCCGAGATTTGACGGGTCGAAGATAGAATAGGGTCTAAAGGAAATCAGGAAACTCTTCCTTGAGTCTATCTTCTTGCTCCCATGTCGCCTCTTCTTCTGTATGATTACTCCATTGTAATTTTATCATCTTATGGGTCTTATTTCGAGTATGCCGTTCCGCTTCTTCAAGAATTTTAATTGGATGCTCTCGATAAGTCAAGTCAGGCTAGAGATCAATTTCCTCCAATTGAGTAAGTTCAGCAGGAACGCGAAGACACTTCTTAAGTTGCGATACATGGAAGACATTGTGTACACTGGACAATTGGGATGGCAGCTCCAACTTGTATGCTTTTTCTCCCATCTTTTCCTGTCGGGACGGTTTCCAATCCAACCCTCATGTATAACTGTGCTAGTCCAGAAAAGCTAGCACACACAAAGTGAAAACAGTGATGCCAACACATCCATATCACGAAGCAAGTAATATTAATTAAGCAAAGAATATTAGCCTTATGGCCAATTATTACAAATAAGAAGCATCATAGCTTGAGTTCAATAAGAAGCAGTGGAAGCGAAATAACAAAGACAAAGTAAGTAAGCCCATCCATTTGCCCAACAGCAATCGATCGGGTTCACGTCCTAGCATTCGGATCGCCTTCATCATAACCACAAGCGTAGAAATCGTAGTCACCTTCCGCCTGCGAACTCTTACATGGAAGGTTGGGGATGTTGCAAGGGTGAGCACAAACTGTACTCATGCAAGTCTTGGAAACATAATGCATGATAACTATATGCAAGGCTAAGCAATTGAAGGCATAATATGGCTCTTTTAGCATAAAGCAAAGTTTAGCTGTAAATACCAATAGTAATTTCATAAAGCATCATTTGAACAAAATGTAATAGCATAGTAATTGAATTTGATATAACAATTAAGCGAGTTCCATCTACCTGTCCGCTCCATCCGCCAAACATAACCCGAGAGTTCCATCGCTCTCGGATTCCCAAACAACCATTTTCCTTTGAAACAAAACCATAAAATCTACAATGTGCAAGCGTACCTACTTTGCCCTTGACCAGTGGGCACGGCTACTTAAGTAGTTTTAACTCTGCAGAGTGTGTACACTTTACCCACAAGACATGATCGACTCTTGTTGCCATGCACTTAACACACTTCCTTTGGTGTGTCGGCGGAGAGATCATGACAAGGCCTTTACAATGCACAACCCCACTATTAATCTCGCCGCTAAGGTTTCACATTTGTTAGGGTTCTAGGCGCCCGATCTGAAGCCCCTCTTGCGCTGCCAACATCGGCACTCACCAACCGCGAAGCTAATAATGAGACGCACAAATTATTTAGCCAGTCGTACCCATATAGACTTGTGGTTGTGCGGTAGTGTTCGGTCCATGGTAACACACGCTTGGTCCTTAATTGACTAGGACGGAACATTCACATACCAAGGTCTCGTGCTTTCGCACCGCCAAACATCCATCCGCCCGGTCTAAACCATTTCCACTTTATTTTACTTAAACCACAGCAGCAACACCAATTGCCGCACTTTCACAAATAAGTTTAAACAACATTTGAAATGATTCCCATAATGGCACAATACAAAACGCTTAAAATTGGACTAAGCAATTCTACCGTTCCATGCTAATCTCTTGATATCACCAAATAAAATAGCTAGTATATATCATCTAGGGTGTCAAAGGTTCGACATGATCAATACCAATGAGGGTATATCAAGCTGGAATTTAACTAAACCTTAAGACTACATTTAAATTACTTTGCATAAAAGTAAGCATGCATAATTTAAAAACAACATAACATTTTCATAAAATTTGGGATCAACATGTTCAAGGAAGACTTGCCTTGTTGCCTCTTCTTTGGTTCTACCTCGATTGTTGATTCGATGATCTTCATTGCGTCGTCTACACGCAAACGAGGCAAATAAATAAAACAAATTCAAATAAAATTCAAAAATTGAAAATAATGGTACTGGAAGATAGATCTTGAATTTAGATGAATTTAAAAATTTGAATCACTGGAATCGGAGCTCGAGCGAAGGAGAGCGGGCTCTGGAAGATTCGGATCGGAAAATCGAAAAAAGAGAGGTCGACACGTGGCGATCGCGATTGGTGGAATTTCGGGTTTTCGGAAAATCAAAAAGAAAAAGAAAAGCCGACGACACGTGGGGCCCACGAGTGAGACTCGGCTCCGTGGACGTGGCGTGACACGGTGGGTTAGAGTGGCGTGGCGGCCGACGCGCGCGCCGACCGGCGCCGCCACGCAGACGGGTGACAACCTGGCGCGGAGCCGAGGCGACGCACGACGAGGACGCCGCGCGAAGACGAAGGCGCGCGCGTGGCGCCGACCGGCGAAGCGAGGCGACGTGGCGCCGAGGTGGCGCCCACGCGGCGACACGCGGCGCGACGACGAGGCGCCAATGGCACACGGCGGCGCGCAGGCGATCTGCGATCGCGGCGCGACGACGCAGCGCCTGGAGGCGGGAAGACGACCTCGGCGGCACGCAAAAATGCAACGGAACGCGATCGGATCTGGGGCAAAAGGAAAAGGGCGCCACGACGAACTCGACGCGACCAAGATCAGCGGCGGAGGCTCACCGGCGAGGAAGAAAAACGGCGGAGAAGGCTCGGGACGGCGGGGAAATCCGGCGAGCTCGATCTCGTCGATGGAGGCGACTCGGGCGGCGAGGCTTGAGGTGGCGGGTGCGGTGCGAGACGGCAAACCTCGGACGGGGTAGGGCTGCGGCTTAAATAGCCTTGGGAGGCGCGCAAAACTCGGAAACCGAGATGGCGGCGGCGTGCAACGCGAGGATTCCCGCGCTAGGGTTTCGGCTCGGGCGGCGGCGGCGGCTGGGCCAGCTGGGCTGCGCGAGGGCGGAGCGGGCCGAGATGGGCCAGACCGGACCGAGCAGAGCTGGAAAGGGAGGTGGGCCGCGCGGAAGGAGGAGCGGGCCGGGCGAATGGCTGACGGCGGGAAAAAGAGTCGGGCCGCGGGAGATTCGGCCCAAAAAGGGTTTTTGAAAATAAATCATTTTCCGAATTAAAGAAAATTCCAGAAATTCAAATAAAAGCACATAAATTCAAATAAATATCAAATAAATTCAGAAAAATCTCCAAAAATACAGAAAAATTCCTTACAGTATAATGAACCCAGCAAAAACTGAAAATCTAATGTTTGATGGATAGATTAGCCTAATTAAATCCTTTTATAAATAGAAAATTCAAATTAAGCCGAAATTAATTCAAAGAAATTACAAATGGTGAATTTTGAAATTCAAACATTCTAAAATCCAATATATTGAGGGGCTAACTTGCCTCGAACCTGGAATCGACGAATGCCGCGGAGAGGTGAAACTTTAAGACATACATAATCGCCAATTTCAAAGTTCAAGTCACATCGACAAGTGTCGGCATAACTCTTCTGACGAGATTGAGCTTCCCTCAATCGGCTTCGGATTAAATCCACATGCTCTTGGGCTTCATTTATCAAATATGGACCAAAGAACTGTCTTTCTCCTACTTCAGACCAGAAAAGTGGAGTCCTACATTTCCTTCCATAAAGGGCTTCGAATGGCGACATTTGCAGACTAGCTTGAAAACCATTATTGTACGAGAACTCTGCAAATGCTAAACACTTCTCCCAATTGGTGCTATAAGTTGCTTTACAAGCCCTCAACATATCCTCGAATTTGATTTGTCCTTCGATCGACCATCGATGCGAGGATGATAGCGATCTTGAAATTCAATTTAGTCCCCAGAAGATTATGCAGTTTTCCCAAAATCGGGATGTGAATTGTGATCCACGATCTGAGATAATTGTTTTTGGGACCCTGTGCAAACGCACGATGTTGCTAATATAAAGCTCTGCCAATTTGTCTCCAGAATAGGTAGTTCTAACGGGGATGAAATGGGCTACTTTGGTTAGTCGATCAACAACAACCCAAATGGAATCATTCCCCTTTTGAGTTCGGGGAAGACTAGTGATGACGTCCATACCAACATCATCCCATTTCCATTGCGGAATCCGTAATGGCTGAAGAAGCCCAGCTGGACTTTGATGTTCAGCTTTGGCTCGCTGACATACGTCGCATTTCGCTATATATTCAGCGATATCCCTCTTCATACCGGGCCACCAATATTCTCTCTTAAGGTCTTGATACATCTTGGTACTACCAGGATGAATAGACAGTGGTGCCTCATGGGCTTGAGATAAAATCAGTTTCTTGATGTCAGGATCGTTGGGCACATAAATACGAGTCCCATTCATAATTATCCCATCTGGACTCTCCATGAACTCAGAACTTATGCTCCCAATTAAATGATTTCGGATCTCTATAATGGCTTCATCCTTGAGTTGTGCAGCTTTAATCTGACTTTTAAGAGTTGGCTGCAACTGAAGGGCGGTTACATAACCATTTTCCACTAAGTTCAAATTGAGCTTCTGGAAGTCATCGATTAAGTCAGATTGACTTGAACCCAACATGCAATAAAGTTTCCGACTAAGAGCGTCAGCTACAACATTGGCCTTACCAGGATGGTAGTGAAGACCAAGGTCATAGTCTTTAATCAGCTCTAGCCATCTTCTTTGTCTCGGGTTCAATTAAATTTGTGTAAAGAAATACTTGAGGCTTTTATGGTGCATGTAGATTTCATCCTATTCCCAATAAGATAGTACCGCCAGATCTTAAGGGCATGAACAACCGCGGCTAGTTCAAGGTCATGTGTAGGATAATTCTGCTCATGAGGGCGAAGTTGTCGAGAAGCATATGCGACAACCCTGCCTTCTTGCATCAACACACAACCCAACCCTTGGAGCGATGCATCACAATATACTTCAAAATCCTTGTGAATATCTGGCAATATAATCACTGGTGCAGAGGTTAACTTTTCTTTTAGTTTTTGAAAACTCTCTTCACAATCAGAAGTCCATTCGAACTTCTTTTCCTTCTTTAAGAGTTGTGTGAGTGGCTTGGCAATTTTGGAGAAGTTTTCAATGAACCGGCGATAATAACCGTCAAAGCCTAGAAAACTTGAATTTTGGGCCATTGTGGCCTTTCCCAAGCTAACACTTGCACCTTACTTGAGTCAACAGCAACTCCGCCTCCAGACAAAACATGCCTGAGAAATGCCACTTCCTTCAACCAAAACTCGCATTTCTCGAACTTGGCATATAACTTATTTTCTTGGAGTTTGCTGAGGACCATATGCAAATGCTGCTTATGTTCCTCTTCATTCTTGGAATAAACAAGGATATCATCAATAAAGACCACTACAAACTTGTCCAGATACTCCATGAAAATTTTATTCATTAAATTCATGAAGCTTGCCAGAGCATTAGTAAGCCCAAAGGACATTACGGTATACTCATATAAACCGTAACATGTAGTGAAAGCAGTCTTTGGGATATCTGATGGTCTGACCTTCAACTGAAAATATCCCAGCTTCAAGTCTAACTTGTTTTGTTCAGAAAACTTCTTGGATATAAAAGAATGGGAAGCTCCTGAATCAAATAGAACCAAGGTAGGAATAAATTGCATGAGAAACATACCAAACACAACATCTGGTGCCTCCTGTGCTTCTTCAGTGGTCATATGATGAAGGCTCCCAATATTTTCGCCTTGTGCAGGCTTCCTGAGACTGGCCTTGAGCTTGTGGACGTGGCTGTCCAGTCCTCTTCTTAGGACAGGAACTAGCATAATGTCCACGCTCATTGCAATGGAAACACGTGACATTAGATGTCTGCTTCTGGACAACAGCAGCCGTCCTAGGCTGTTGCACTTGGCGAACAGACTGCTATGGGTGCCGCTGTATGAAGTGGGGAGCCTGACTCTAAGATCTCTGAGCCTAGGGAGTCGGTCGCTGAGCCCTTGGTGCTTGGGGTGGTGGTGGTCGACGAAAGTTGGTCGACTGCCACCCTTGTGACTTGGATGACCCAGCCCCAGCTGAGCTGCGCGCAAGCCACTTGTGCTTTCTGCTCTCCAACACACTTCGGCTACCATGTTCCACTCTCACCGCCTTGTCAACAAGAGTTTGGAAATCATCAATATCTTGGGCTATCAAAGCCCACTTGATCTCCTCATTCAAACTCTCTCGAAACCGCTCAATCCTCCTCGCTTCATCAGCTACCTCATATGTGGCATACCGGGACAATTGATTGAAGCGATGCAAGTATTCCAACCCAGACATCGAACCTTGCTTTAGATCCAAGAACTCCCGCTTCTTCACCTCAATTACACTAGCGGGAATATGAGTGCGGCGAAAAGCAGCTTTGAACTCTGGCCAAAGCACTTCTCGTCCCTCTGGTAACACTACTTGGTAGTTTTCCCACCAAATAGCTGCGGTCCCTTGGAGCTGATAAGAGGTATAAAGAACCTTTTCTCGATCATCACACTGGGCAATATTCAGCTTGCTCTCCATAGCACGCAGCCAATCATCCGCATCAAGGGGCTCGGCTGAAGCAGAAAAGACCAGTGGCTGAGTTCTCAAGAACTCACTCAGCCTGGACACTTGTGGCGGTCCACCGTTCCCTCCACGAGCAACACCTTGAGCCGATGTATTTTGAGCTATCTGCTGCAACAGCAATGTATTTGCTTGCCTTCCTTGCTCAATTTGGGCCAATACTTGAGCCATAGTGGGCGATGGAGGCAACTGATCATCGGGAACATTATCCCCGACAGGAGATGGAATGGGGGCATCTCGACGAGCCGCTCGAGATGTCGAAGCTCTCGTCGCCAGATGCTGTGGATTTGGCTGTGCCGGCGTCGAGATGCTTGCTCGAGGGTCGCGAGCATCCTGAGCCGCATCGGTCTCCAGAATTTGACTGAGCGACCTTGTTGGCCTCATCCTGCAATCAGTACCTCTTAGTACGTTGCAAAGATAAGGATAAGATTTCAAAATTTTCATCACATAATAATTCTATATGTCTTATTTCTTTTATTATTATTATTATCAGTATCATCATCATCATCATTTTTTTAATATTATTATTACTAACTATGAAGGATCATCTCATCAAAAATCTTCACTTCACAGTTACAATTTGTGAGGGAAAATCCATTGTTATATTTCACATAAAAAGATACAACTCAAGAACTTACAATACCAAAAGTACCTTACTTAGATATTAACATTACATACACATACCAACTATTTTACATATTTATTACTACAACACAAGGTCACTAGGGAAAACCTATTCGCTACTAATCCCCGGATATGACGATGACGATCCAGCATCACAACTACTCCCCGAACTGAAAGGCTTAGGAAGCGGTTCTTGAATTCCCGCTGGGCGAAACTGGCGCAAATATTCTTGTCTATTCCCTGTTCTACGCCTCCTAGGTTCTAACCCAGTCCCTTGGCTACACGCTGCACGTGCTTCATACAAGTGCACATACGCACCCATATCAACATGATATACTTGACAAATCTTCCTCATTAATTTACGACTTGTTTCTTGAATAGCTTGGACTCTACTTGAACCATGATGCTTAACGCGATGGTGCATGCGACACTCTCTTTTTATAGTAACAGCATGCGCATAAACCTTGAATCCATCGGTAGCCAGCCTAATGGTAAGCATAGGGCGATTTTTTTCTTGCCCAAAACTCTCCGCTAATTCCCTAACTATAGCTATCCAACTGGCAGGATTTTCCATCTAAAAGTTTAAACAAAACAAAATCAGTAGTAACATAATGCTAGCAGCTATAAAGGAAAAACAACTACACTACTCCTTGTATGGATCGAGATCACCTCACAATTGTTATACACATAATCTTTACAGTCTACATGAATTAAGTTATCTCTTTATTAACCTTTATCCTGAGATTCACGACTCAGAAACAACTGATGCCATACTAATTTACAACAAAATATACCACTTTATTTATTTCATACTACCCATTTTTACAAAAGTTGTTACATCTCATCCACATACTCCTACTCACCCTACCTTATCTAAAGCCCTAGTGGTGTAAGCTTTACGCCTATATACTCGAGGAACTTCAGGCTGGTACACACAAGTACTACGGGGATCTATACCCTTATCATTTATAAGACGTGGGCGACTACCTATACAAGACATCCTAGCTCCTTTTGGCACAGCAGGCGTAGGCACATAAGAGGCAGGTGGAGGACGCCGCGCGGATGGAATTTGAGAAGTCCCATCACTTAGCACCGTGCGTGGTATAGTGCCTCTTGCCACGCACGTCGCCAAGTGGGCCTCCAAAAATGCCATACGACGACGGGTTTCCAATAACTCTTGTGCCAGCTGAACATAGTGCTTATCTAGATTGTTTACAAAATTCACCATAACTCTAAGACTATCACTCCTAACTTCAGTATGATCTCTATATGCATTGTCTCCAACCAAAGGTCTTCCAGGAATATGGTAGTAGGCAAGGTCCAAATCTAGAATCACATGGTAAAGATGGATCACAGCTTGATAGGCAACCTCATTCATCGAAGCATCCATAGATGATCCATATCCGTCAAAACTCCTTTCCCCCTCATTGAAAACTGGTCTAGGGGGTATGAAAACTCTAGTGGCATACTCCTTCGTCACCGAGCTTAGGTACGCCTGAAATACTACGTATCTCGGGGAGCTCTCAAAATGACAATCCTTCAACAGATGGTGCAACACTCCCATCATTCCACCCAACTCCGGAACGGTCGACTCGTGACAGGGTACATAACGCGTCATCTACAAAAATAAAAAGAGGAGAGGAGATTAATAATAATTATTATGAATAGTTAAGAAACCACAAATAAGAAAATTAGCAAATATGCTAAATTTCATTATTAGTAGAGAGTAAAGTTTTGCCTATTCGTCAAATTAAATTTTCATATCACTAACAAACGACCATTTACCCAGGGTTTCCTACAGTCAGTGTGGCTCTGATACCAATGCTGTGAGACCCCGTTCTTGCAAACAGAAACCTCCATGTGATTACTGTACTAGTCCCATGATCAGTGGCTAGCACTCACATGTTTACAACATTCATATCACAACCACAAGATAATAAACTAGTAAGCATGTATTACAAGCGGAAATAATTATACAGAGTTTAAAATTTACAAAGACTGAACAACGAAAAAATAAAGAGAGTTAAAGAACTCCAAAAGCCTCGTGGTTTTCCCACTAACCCTCAGGCAACTGACTCGGCAAACCTAGGGGAAATCATCGTCAAATACCTCGTGCCCTGCGTGAAAGCAAGAATCATCGGCGCCATAAAGCTTCGTCTTACGAGACAAAGAGATGCAAGATTGAGTACATTGGTACTCAGCAAGACTTATAGTGTTTGACAGATGCAATTAAGTAATTATGCAGGCTAAGCAATGGCAGGTTAAAGGTTATTGTGCAGTTGCATAAACATTTAAAAGTATGAACATAATAGATTGAAACATCGCATTTTTAAACAGTCAATTGAAACATAAAGCGATAGTCAAATATTCAAGTTTATCAATCCAGTCTACCCGACTGTGAAAGTCCCCGGTGTCTGTCCTTTGACCCGAAAGCTAGTTGCAAGATTTGTTTCCTTCGCAAACCCATTTTCCAGAAAATACCAAAACTCTAACATTGGAATGACTTCACCAAGTGTCCTTAACTGTGGACGTGGCTAATCGATTAGGTTTACACTCTGCAGAGGTGTACACTTTACCCACAAGGAATGACCAACCTCTTATGCCAGGTCAACTGACACACTTCCTTTGGTGTGTCAACAAGGAGATCATACAGAGCCGTTACATTATCTAGATGTGGCTTTGAACCAGGCCGGGACGTTTGACCCTCGCCATGAAAACAGAAACACTCACCCAAGTCGTGGATCCATTTTCATCACACCCAACACCACATTTCTGTTCATGGCAAGGCGTACACCGTTCCATTGGTATGTAGAAACCCCTACAAGCAAACCAAACTGGTATACCTGTGCAATCTCCCGCCTTCCTTATATGCAAAGCCACATCTAAACAACTTAATAGGCTAAGACCCGCCCTTACAAGCCCTCGTGGTTGTACGAAATTCTTGGATCTATAGCGTCCCATTGCTCGGTCCTTAATCCAACACAGGCGATACTCCACCCTACACTACGTGCAACTCCCTTTGCACCTCCGGTTATTGTCAATAATCGCCCGCATCAAACCATAGTTTTATTTTGGATTTTTAACCAAATACCAGCAACATTTTCCCAAATGAGGACCACACATTCTTTGAAAGGAATGAAAACACGACAAGTAGCTTAAGCAGGAATATTATACTAGCGGTTATACCCAAAATGACATTAAGCATGTCTAGTTCAAACTAAGGTTTACAAGGTTCACATGTTCATACAGATTGAGGTAAACCAAAATTTACAGGATAAACTACAGTTCCAACCCAAATTAGCAGTTCTATGGAGAATTATCCGGATGCATAGTACATAGACAAAAACAACATAATGTAGGTAAATTATCAGGCTCGACATGTTCAAGGGGTTGTTTGCCTTGCAACTCGCTGTCTAGGTCAGGATCTGGATCTGCAACAGAGTCGTCTACTTCTTCGAACACGTCGGATTCTACACGTCAATTAACCGGAAACATAGCAAATATCAAATTTCAATAAGGGCAAAAAGAAAACAGACAGTAAATCAAATAAAGATTAACTGCAGAAAACAGGAGTAGTTTAGGGGTTGCATTTAGGACTTCATGATTCAGATAGTCACAAAAACACTTTGTTAAAGATTTTTAGGATGAACAATTATGGTTTCTTTGATAGATTATCTATCCTTGAATTACGAATTCAAGAGGATAAAATTATGAATTTTTGTGTTTATAACTTCGAATTATAGGTGCTAAAATTATCTAAACTAACAAAATTTAAAACACAAGATAAAGGGGTTGATTGCACTAAATCTTATTAAACTTTGATACTAGGTTTGCTCATGGCTTGAAACCATTTAATCTATATCCTAATTATTTAATTTCCTATGCACACATATATACATATATACGTGTGATTGCATTTGGCACAAGGGTTACTTCATATTTCTAATGGTAGATCCACTCAAGTTTAATCCTTAATTACTTTGGCAAGCTCAAGCATTCTCGCCTTCGTAATTCAGAAAATTGAGTTTCACTCATTTCATATTTCTTTCATACACTTATACATATCAAAATTTTTAGTGTATTGAAAGCAAAACTTAAATAAAAATTAATTCAAACATGCATGAAAATTAAATATTTTTATATATTTGGATTCCTGAAAACATAAGGATCCCAGAAAAATTAGTTTCATTATCTTCTAAGTTTGTTTGCAGAATTTTTGTATAAAGCATACCTTTAGCCTTCCTATTCAAATTTGAAATTTCCAATTTACGCAGAGATGGTTTTCAAAATATTTTTTCATATTATAAAAGAACTTGATTTTACATGAATATAGAAATTTATTTCATTCAATTTGGAGTTAAAATGCAAAAGATATGTGCAAGTGAATGTGCTAGGGATTTGGAAATACTGTAAATTAGAAATTTTGCCATTTACGGAATATGCGTTTTCCTTCTGAGAAAGCGCCTTTCCTTTTTCGGCATGGCATTCAAAATGCGGCTAACCAGTGGGACCCGACTGCAGTGACTGCGTGAGAGGAGCGGCGAATCGTGCGGCTGACACGCGGGTCCCACATGTCATTCGCACAAAACAGAGGGGCGGAGCCGAAGCTCGCCGGCGGCGATTCCAGGCCGGAGGAGACGAATCGGTAGCCGTGGAGCTACTACGCGTCACGGCGATCCTAGGGGGCTAGCTTTTGTGACTCGGGATTGGCCGGAGGTATGGCTCCACCGAGCTCGTGCGGCAGCGGCAATGGCGGCTCGCGGGAGCAAGAACGACGGTGCCATAGGTTGAATGGGTAGCATAGTGAGCATCAGGGAACCAAGGGGACTCTATTTCCTCACCTTGCTTGGTCGGGGAAGTGTCACAGCGATGGGGCGTCGAGCGGCCGATCATGGAGAAGATGGCGAGTGCGTCGGCGGAAATGCACGGGTGAAGAACTGAAATTAGGGTGGGCTTAGCAAACTAGGATGCTAGATGAAGCACTAGAATGAATTAATCCGAGAGGATGTTACCCGATTGGTTCAATTTGGAGTTTCCCCTCTTTTCGGTTTTTCGTGCGAAAATGGCGAAGAGCTTCGGCTCTCTTGCTCTCGGTTCAGTGAACGTCTAAGGAAATGAGAGGAGCCTCGGCGGCCTTGAATGCGATTTATAGCCGGCAAGGAATGGCAGCACAGGGTTTGAACTCTCGAGGGGAGTTGCGGCGGCTCTGTGCTGCGAAATGATGTGGCGCAAGTTCTCGCCAGCAAGGAGACGACAGGGGTTGGTCAAGGCATGGTGCGGGGAAATCGAGAATGAGCCATGGCATCAGATGACGGGGTGTATGGCGCAGTGCGGTGAATCGGCGAAGGCAGGCGCGAGAAGCCTCGGTCGGCAGAGAGAAGAAGAGAGGGGAAAAGAAGTTGGCGGCTGACAGCTGGGCCGAGCGCCTCGGCACCGCCTTGCGCCAGGAAATGGCCCACACGTCGTGGGGCCCACCGGTCAGTGAGTGCACGCGATCAAGGGGATAAGCCCCAACCCAGACAGTGCATTAATTTAGCTATCATCTCAATTTGACAATTTGCAAAACTTTTTTACTAGGGTCTTCTAGTAGATCACACCGACCAGTAAAAATTTGAAGCTAAAATACCATACGGTTGATTTATAAAAATTCTGACACTGTGCACTGTGCAAAATTTAAATTTTGGTATTTTATTTATTTAAGGGTATAAATCATATCAATTATTTTCCAAATTTGTATAGGAGTTCAGTTTGGGTTATGGATTTCTCCATAAAACTTTTAAGTCAAATCCTTAAGTAAATATTTTATAAAAATTCTGACATTATGATTTTTAGTTTCCCAAAGCCTCTGTTCTTAAATTTGTAAAAGGTCTGGACGACAAGATAAATTTCTAAGATTTTTACCAGATGTATATACTGTTCTGAGGGTGCTATGGTAATTTGTTTGGCTCCAGATAAGTTTTGAATGTTTTTCATTAATTCTGACTTCACTGTTTTTAGTCAAGAAGAGATATTTACATATTTTATTTGTTTACATTTCAGCACCTAGAATTTTTACCAGGTGATTTTACTGGTTTACCAGCATGAATAAGGTCTCATGGTAATTTTTCCCATATTTACTTTTACCTCTTTACATTCTTACCATTTCCCATTTAATAATTCTATTTGTTGGACTTTTCATATAAAGCATAAATCCAAAGAAAACCCAAATAAAACCTATAATTCTCAGAAAACTTAGAAATAAATATATTCAAATCCAAAATATTCATTTTTTTTTCGGGATGTTACAGCTCGGGAAAGGGAAAAGAGCCGATGCAAGGTGAGCAACCAAAAAAGACTCGATATGTTGACGTCCAGTAAACTTCCAATGGCAAGGAGACCCTAAAGATTATAGTCGGTTTGTTACAAATAGAAACCGACCGTGAAGGTAAAAACTCTAGAACTGTCAAGCCAAAGGGAGATCCACAAATCGGCAAGTGGTATAAGGTGGAGAGGTCACCACCACGACGGCAGGTGTTCAAGCCTAAGCCGACGTTCTCCCAATTACTTGAAAAATATGAAAGGAGAAACAACAGGTCGCGCTATCCTGCGCGTCGGCCAGATAACCTTTACTGGCCTAAGATCTTGGAAAAGGCTCACCAACGATGCCTCTTCTGGTAGTTTTGTTGGGAGAGAGGACCAGCTTTGCCATCGCCATTCACATGCCCGATGGAGCATTATCCTCAAGATGATTGGCCAAGAAGGTTGGCTAAAGATAGATTATCTAGACCAGTGCATAGTTGCCCTGACAAAACTCACAGAAAGCCAACACCTGAAAGGATTTCCGCACCAAATCAGGCCAAAATAAAGGTAGAAGAAAGTTTCGTGACTCAAGAAACTCAGGAGAATCTGGCTGATAAAATACATAAACCGATTGAACCTAAGCCAAGGTGGTGTCCCACTGGTCTCAGCCGATCATAGTGTAGGCGACTCTAGAGACTAAGGACCCAAGAAACGAGAGTGGACGAATAGGAAAAACAAAGGGATCAAGCTATCAATGAGCTTCGATCGATTAAAACTGTTAAACAAGAGTGGAGGAGGAAGGAACCGGTTGAAGAAGAATTGGATTCAACCGATGAACTAAGAACTGGATTCAGCCGATGAACTAGACTCTCCCATGATTCGGGATGACACCCCTCTGATGGATATCAACATGGTGTGCACCTTACCAGTTGAATTCAATATAAAGATAGAATCAGCTAAAGAAACATTTGCTCAGTTATGGGGCACAAGATGTAGTCTTTGAGAAGCCCTAAGACGCTTATCGGCATCTTAAGCCGTTATACTTAAAAGGGCATATTAACGGCAAGCTGATATCAAGAATGCTTATCGATTGCGGGACAACAGTTAATTTAATGCCATACACCACATGCAAGAAATTGGGTAAGACTGTTGAAGACCTTATTAAAACTAATATGGTTTTGAATGATTTCACAGGCGATCCCACTGATGCAAGGGGTGTCATGGTAACTAAGTTGATTGTCGATAGTAAAATATTACCGACTGCCTTTTTTGTAGTCGACGCCAAATGCAATTACATGTCTTGCTTGGGCGAGACTAGATTCACACCAATTTTTGTATACCATCGACTATTCACCATTTACTCATGCAATGGAATGGAGATTAGGTCGAAGTTATTCAAGCATACACATCGGCTAACATTGCTATAGTCAGTTCAGATGCGAATTGGCAGCATGAAGAAGTCGAGTGCATATCGGGAAATGTTTTGGACGATTGTGATTTCATCTGTATCAATAAGACGGGACTTATGCCGATCGATGTGAGGCCTAGCACCTTTGATCAGACAAGTGAAGTTTTACGCCGATGAAGTCCAAGCAAGCTGTAAAGGATTTGCAAGACAAAATGCAAAGCTATTGGCAAAAAATAGATAGCTATGAGGTCATTGAAGATTTTCAAGAAATCGAGAAATTAGGCAAGGGTTTACATCGATGGATTTGCTTGAAGAAGTCGATAGAGGTGATGGAGATAGAAAAAGACCAACTTTTGTTAGTGCAAAATTAGATGCATGTTATAAGGATAAGTTGGTCAAAATTATTAGAAATTATAAGGATTGTTTTGCTTCAGAATACCATGAGATGCCTGGTTTAAGTCGAGAACTTGTCGAACATTGGCTACCTATAAAGCTAGGCTATCGGCCATATAAACAGTCTCCTAGAACATTTATTCTGGCCTTGTATAATGTTATAAAAGAAGAAATCAAATGATTAATAGAGGCCAAGTTTATCAGGCCTTGCCGATACGCTGAGTGGGTTTCTAACATTGTTTCAATTATGAAGAAAAATGGCAAGCTCAAGGTGTGCGTCAATTTCAGAGACATAAACAAGGCTACACCAAAAGATGAATATCCGATGCCTATAGCTGATATGCTTATCGATGCTGCATTAGGAAATAAAATTATTAGTTTTCTTGACGGTAATACTGGATATAATCAGATATTCATGGCATAAGGCGATATACCTAAAACAACCTTTAGGTGCCCTAGTGCTTTAGGGTTATTTGAGTGGGCTGTAATGACATTTGGCTTGAAGAATGCTGGTGCAACATATCAACGAGCTATGAACTTGATTTTTCATTATCTAATCGGCCAAGTCGTGGAGATTTACATTGACGATGTTGTTGTGAAATCCAGAGAAGATTTACAGCATTTAGCCGATTTAGAAACAGTTTTCAAGAATACAAGAGCACATGGTCTAAAGATGAATCCATACAAGTGTGCTTTTGGTGTGTCAGCTGGACAATTTTTAGGCTTTATGGTTCATGAAAGGGGGATTGAGGTAAATCAAGAAAGAGTCAAAGCCATAGCCAAGACAAAGCCGTCGGCATGTAAAAATGACTTACAGAAGTTGATCGGCAAAATCAATTATTTACGATGGTTTATTTCAAATCTGTCTGGTCGTATTACAGCATTTACCCCACTGTTGAAGCTAAAAGACAATTAGGAGTTTGTATAGGGAGCCGATCAACAAAAAGCTTTTTAGAATGTCATGGAATATTTGACTAATCCTCTAGTTCTAGCCGCACTTTGAAAAGGTATACCATTCAAATTATACTTATCGGCTGAGGAGGAAACTATTGGAGCTGTCCTAGCGCAAGAAGTTGATGGAAAAGAATGAGTTATTCTCTACTTAAGCCGATGATTAATTGATGCTGAGACCAGGTATCCCTTTGTAGAGAAACTCTATCTATCTTTATATTTTGCTTGCACGAAGCTAAGGCATTATGTTTGAGCATCGGCTTGCATGGTTGTTTGTAAATCCGATATTATAAAATATATGATGTCAGCTCCAATTTTGCGTGGTCGACTTGGTAAATGGGCTTACACGCTCATCGAGTTCGACCTAACATATGAATCGGCTAAGACAGTTAAGAGGCAGGCGATAGCCGATTTCATAACAGGTCATGAGACTACTACCGAGTTAGTATCTGTAGCCCCTTGGCAAATGTATTTTAATGGATCGGTATGTCGACAGGGTGATGTTATTAGAATAGTACTTGTTTCACCCAAGGGACATAGTTTTGAGTTTGCATTTCGGCTAAATTACCAATGCTCAAATAATCAAGCAGAGTATGAGGCATTGCTTAGAAGCCTACAGTTGCTCAAAAATGTCGAAGTGGACACTGTTGAGGCCTATGGTGATTCTCTACTAGTTGTGCAGCAGATTAAGGGATAATATAATTGGTATGATGAAGTTTTGGTTAAATACTTGGAGCAATGTGTTACTGTAATTGGCTCATTTACAAGTTTTTCTATTAATCATATTCCACGAGAGATGAATGACAAGGCCAACTTATTAGCTCAGCAAGCATCGGGTTATAAAGTTTTTGGCCAACTTGAGGAGTGTGAACCGATTGAGAAAATAGTAATGTGTGTCAGCGCTGCTGATTCGAGGACAAAAATAATGGAATACCTGATCGATCCTTCAAAGCCGACTAAGCAAAAAATTAGGCGACAAGCTTTAAGGTATGTGGTCATTGACAACGTGTTGTACTATAGAAGGTCTGCTTTTAAGGTGCCTAGAAACCGATGAAGCCAAAGTCGCAACGGGTGAAGTATATGAAGGTATCTGTGGATCCCATCAATTGTCTTATAAGATGAAATGGATGCTAAGGCGTTCTGGATACTTTTGGCCGACAATGTTGGAGGACTGCTTCAAGTATTACAAAGGATGCCGAACTTGTTAGAAATTTTGTAATATACAATTGGCTCCATCATCGGCTCTACATCCTATTATTAAGGTGTGGCCGTTTAGAGGCTGGGGGATAGACATAATCGACCAAATATTTCTTACCTAAAGTAAAGGCCATAAGTTCATTCTGGCCGCAACCGATTATTTTTCTAAATGGGTTGAAGCCATACCGCTTAAAAAGGTTCAAGTGTTGAAGCCATCGGATTTTTCATGGAGCACATTATCCACCGGTTTGGAATTCCACAAACCATCATGACCGATCAAGGTACAGTGTTTATGTCTGATGAGTTTCAAGGTTTTGCTAAAAGTTTGGGCATTAAGCTGTTGAATTAATCACCTTATCACGCTCAAGCCAACGGTCAAGCCGAATCGTCTAATAAGACGTTGAGTAAGTTGATTAAGAGGAAAATTGATGAAAGACAAGGAATTGGCACTCAACATTGTCAGAATCGTTCTAGGCTTATCGGCTTGCATATCATGGAGTAATAAAGCTTTCACCCTATCAACTAGTTTATGGTCAAGAAGCTGTTTTGCCTATAGAGATTAATATCGACTCCATATGGGTAGCCAGACAAAATGGTTTGTCGGCTCAAGATTACAAGG
This sequence comes from Otatea glauca, assembly GCA_036346275.1. Lineage (NCBI taxonomy): Eukaryota > Viridiplantae > Streptophyta > Magnoliopsida > Poales > Poaceae > Otatea > Otatea glauca. The sequence goes on along the minus strand of CM070726.1, from coordinate 2,686,806 downwards.
ATTTAATGATTGACAACTTAGAAAATTTGGCAGAGTCACGATTGCGCACATTGGATCGTCTTAAGAGAAATAAGGAGACTATTGCTAAAGCTTACAACAGGAAGGTGGTGCCTAAATCTTTTTATGAAGCCGATTTGGTCTGAAAAACTATACTACGTGTTGGCTCTAGGGATAATCGATTTGGCAAATGGTCTCCTACGTGGGAAGGATCGTACAAAATAAATCGGCTTTTTGATGGGAATTCCAACATTTTGGAAATGTTGGAAGGTGTGGTGTTTTCTAGGGCGATCAATGGAAAATACTTGAAGAAATACTAGTCTAGCGTTTGGATTGGTTTATAATCAGCTAGAAAAGTTTATCGGTTGAAAAGGCCAAATTAACTCGATGCAGTTAATTTTGGCTAAAGTTAAGATATATAGCCGCTTACAAATATACACAAGAAATCAAGGCATATATGAACTCATTTAACAACTGATTAAAATTGCAGATACTTGAAGCATTGTTTGCCAACTGATCACATTACAAAAGTTATGTTTGAACACCCGCATTACAAAGTGTTGCTGATGAAGCCAACTACAGTTCGGACCTAGGGAGGCGAGCGCCAAGAGCCAATAAAGTTCCAGCGGCCTTGGCGATTATCTCCAGCACCTCATCAAGGATCCTGTCATCATCCTTGGAGCTTCCAGGCACAGGGACAATCTTGGATGATTGCTTCTTAACTCTGGCTATAGCCAAGGCTATTCCAAGTTTTTGATCTTTAATTGTTGATGCAGATTTCTCTATGAGTTGTGTTCGTCGGATATTTTCTTGTTCAACTTGGCCAACTCCTCTTTGAGAAGTTTCTTAGTTGACTCGAGCTTTTGGACCGCCTCTTTGTTGGTCTTGAGGGCCAAGGCATCTGCATCAAATTTTTTCGTCTTGACCATGGTTTTAGCCACCATCAGGTCTAGCAGCTTTTGGTTGGCTTTTGGGCCTTGGATACATCGACATCCGCCTTTTTGCCATCCAAATGGTAGAGTTCAAGAGCACTGCCATTGCTTCTAGGGGTAGATCGGCTTCAACGGTGGCTATGGCGTCGTGGAGCGACTGATTTTTGTTGAGCAAATCAGCTTGAGGCCTCATCATTTGGTCAAAAAGCCTATTGAGCCACTCTTGCGTGCCGAAGGCCGATGTCACCACGGCCGACGCTTCCTTGGAGACTTCAATAATTCTCCAGATGTCTGTCGAGTAGTCGTCCGTGGCCACTATTTTAGGGCCATCCAGATCAGCCAAGGTGAATCCCAACAAGTCTGTTGGGTTAGACGACGCTAGGCCAGCAGCAGTTGTAGGGGTCGACGGCGTCAGCTGAGATGACGATGGAGGAGGCTCGATGGAGGCGACCGTCAAATTGACTAATATGTTAGCCACTTGCATTGACGGAGTTGGCTGGAAAAGAAATTAATGTAAGTTAAGCCGATACATTAATATACTTATCAAAGAAAATTTTATGAAGGCAACTTACCCCGCTAGTAGCCAATGCATGAGGTGAACTTTCGCCACTTTCTTCTTGAGGCTTGGTACCTCTGTTGGTAGGAGCCTTGTACTTGGCGCGCTTCTTCTCTGAAAAATAATCGGCTACAAGTATTAGTCTTTGTAAAATGCTTGAGATAAAAACTACTAGCCAATTGACGTATACTTACTAGGCTATTGTTATTTCTCTATGTCCGATAGAGAAGGGCTCTGAATTCCTAGCGTGACAGAGGTATACCCCGTGACCCGATGGGCCGGCCACTACATTTTTCCCGCAGCCTTAGTCTGCAGAAGAAGAAGCAAAGCCAATTAGTAACAAAATACTTGATGAAGAGAAACATATAATGAAGGATTTATTCAAGCCGATACCTCGTCGGTAATGTCTACTAAGCTTGTGTTAGTATATCCAGAACTAGCCTCGCGGCTCAAGTTGCTGTTAGTGACTACTGTTGGCTCGGGAAGATTTGGGAATAACTCATTTATAATGACCGACGATGTCTTCCCATAATAAAGTGCCTCTGCAACAGCTGACCACCAGGAGGAAAAGTGACCTGCCCGACGTGTATTCAACACAAAATTTGGCAAGCCTCGAATATAAAAATCATTGGCTATTTCCAAAACGATGCTACCTGCTGCTGCATTACAGACTAGCCATTGGCTAAAGCCAATAAAGGAGTTGAGAGCTAGGGATGATTTGTCCGAATCCCAACTTCCTAGAGTAGACTGACGGATGATAAAATTCATACGAAGGCTAAAAGGTCTGATTTCTTGTATTAAGATTGAAATGCAATATGTTTGGAGAGATGAATAGTTTGTAGAGCTCCAAGGTCTCTTGAGGCATCAAAGAACTGTCGGCTTCTAAGTACAAAAAGGATGGCCAAGTAAAGTCGGTTGCATTATTGTAACTAAAGAAGTCACGCTGCTCGAAGTCTTCGCTGTCGAGCTGTAAGTAGAATGATAGGTACTTTCTTGAGCCGACAGGTGTGACCTTTGTCTCATTCCCAAAGAACATTATGAATCTTTCGCCGAAGGATCGGCTTGCTCTGTACTGAGGCTCTGCGTCCTCTTGGATCTCCTCTCGTGGAAATGGGGTATTATTGGCTGGGTTAAAGGCAAAAGATCGACTGAATATGTAGTACAACCAGATCTGAACAAACTAGAGTGGCCCTCCTACGTTGTTAATAGTGAAATCACCAAAGCCTGTGAATAGCCGACTCCTTATGATATACATCATGTGATACACTATTCCTAGCAACATTTTTCCTAAGGTTAGCCGACGGCCCTCTAGCAGCTGTTCTGCCACGCTTTGATAGACTTGGGTCTACCCAAGAGACGCCCCACAAAAAAGAAATCTGTCTAGCCAAAGGTTAAGGAAGGCAATGTGCTCTTCATCTGATACTGGCCCATTGACTTTGTTGTTATTGCTGATGTATTTACTCCGTCCCTCACCTTTGGATCTGATCAGCTTGAGTTTTGGCTTGGCACTGAAAGATCGAAATGGCGATCAGAGGGGGGGGGGGGGGGTGAATGATCCCAAATAAAATTTTCCCCCACTCAAAAGTACTCAAAAAAATCTCGCAATAAAAATATGAAACACCCAAAGATTTTCGTTCAAACTGGTGCTTCTCAGATTCGCACACCCTCCAAAACCCGAACAACTAGACAACTATGTGTACCCCTAGCTTACATGGTTGAGAACCATGAACCATGTTAGGGATGTTTTAATCACAATCCTGGTTGTCAAGTGTCCAAACAAAAAGAAATCAATTCTAAGACTTGTTTTCTAAAAGAGATAAAGCTAAAAAATAACAAAGTCTATTTTCAGAAAAGTAAAAGCAGATTTACCAGGAATTGCCCTCACTTAGAGCAGGTGGTTGGTGAGTTTATGTTGCTCTAAAATTTTTGGGAATTTGTTTCCCTATGATCAGTTGAGTCATGAAATAGTCCACCAAAAATAACATTAAAAACCTTTGTATAATAGACATGGAAAATTAAGTATTACAGGCAGTCAGGAACTTCGACCAGAAAGTTTGAGGCTAGGTTTTCACTTCATAGCGCTCAAACGGTGCAACCAGTGGACTCAAAAACTTTTATAGAGATGGATATGTGAGTCACACACCTTCTCCCATAAGAATCACTCAAAAAGGATTTTTTTAGAGTTTTATAAAAATCAAAGACTGACTGTTGCACGAAGAACAAGTTCTGGACAGAATGACAACTTGATAGAAAACTTAATCTTTAGTCTATCCTAGGGTGCAAGAGAAGTGTAAAACCATATAAACACCCTCAAGTCATCTTAGAACAACAGCATTTAGAAGGAGGGGAGGCAAATCCAAATTGCGAGAAAGTAAATTGCGAGAATGTAAATGCGAGAAAGTAAATGCTGAATTTAAATTGCGTAAAGTAAAGACATAATGTAAATGAGCAATTTAAATTCACAATAAGGTAAAGAAAATTTTTGTATTCTCTAGATGGATGGTTTACAAAGCCTCACTTGATGTGGCAAAGCTTAAAGGAGCAACTCAAACCTTCAAGGGGGAAGGCTACCCCTCTTCCCCTTTTTATACAACTCTTGGGCCACCTACCACCCTTAGTTGAGCCTCTAAACCCTAGAGCATCCATCAAGGGCTAGGATTAACCCACTCAACTAGCCATGCAAGGGTTCACCAAAAACCCACCACACACATGGGTTTTCTTGCACGGTTCTCAAAGCACACTAACTAGACCTGCTAACCTATCAACTAGACCAAGACCCAATGGCCCTCATTGATCCATGCAGTGCCTAGCTAGTATCTCAACCATTCCTTGTCTTCACGGCTTGCCACGACCCCGTCTCCGATCATCTTCCGGCGATCACCAACCGTCTGGATCTCCGACGCTCCTCGCCTAGTCCCGGTTATACTTCGCCTCACCATGATCTAGCATCGTCGACCTGCAACCATCAAAAACAAGGAAACTCGTCACATAGCAATGCCCACAAATATATGCAAGAAATTCATCAAAGTCCACACTTTGAAATTCATCTTTGTTTGTTACGGCGGTCTTTGCCGCCTCGGCCGATAGCATCGCCCATGGTGGACCGGTGCTCTCGCACTCAGTCGGTAGCACATAGATCGCGCAAACACCAGAGAACATCCCTCTCTGGAATTTTTGCACCACTCCAAAGTTCGGTGCTACCGCTCACCCGGTAGCACCGAGCTACCATGGCCGGTAGCACCGCCCGGCCAAAAACCTGAAATAATGCCCTCTATGGAAATATCGCACCAGCCATTTGGTCTGGTGCTACCTCTCACCCGGTATCACTACGCTATCATGGCCGGTAGCACCGGGAAAACAGAGAAGGCCTCAAATTGCTTCCTTTTAAAAATCCAATTCAAATCAAACTCAAACAAGAGCAACCCAAGCTCAAATATAGCCAAATACTCATCATAAATTTGGGTAGACCTCCACATGGTCCTTCAATCTCCCTCTTGATGATTATATTGACAAACACAACAAAAGGCATATGTTTTAAGTTTGAAGAAGAAGAAGAAGAAAGCAATTTTTAGTTGCAAAGTCAATCTTGGTCCAAAGATAAGAATTTTTAGTTGCATTCAGCTATGCCCATCCTCTCCCAAATCTCCCTCTTCTGAGCTACTACCTGATTGTACCAAGTACTCCAACCTCTCAACGTCATCGGCCAAGCCCTAAAGCTCTTGCTCCACCCCTCTATATTATATCCAGAAGCCGACAGGGGGAGACATAGAATTTCTTAATTTATAACTGTATCAGAGTCTAAGTTTCCTACTGGGTCTAGGTAGCATTGGTCATTACTATTAGGGATCGAAATGAGAACCTGACTAGGATCCATTCAGATGATCTGAGCGAAAGCCGATTGGGGATTGATGAAGATTGGACCAATAGTTTGTCATCAGAAGTGTACTCGAAAGCTGATGTCAAAAGTCTTGAGAGCTCGTGCGCGTGATAATGACAGTGTGGGGCCTCATATTTATAGCACGGTAAAAGTTGAAATGATGGGAAGAGATTTCGAGGGGCGCTTGCAGTTAAAATGCATGATACACATATCAAGATTTTTACGGTGCCATAAATGGGACAGTTACTGAGAGGATATTGTACCAAGCCAATGTCGCATAAGCCGATGGCCAAGATTTTTGGAAGATAACATGTTATCACCAAAAATGGGGCGCATATGTTTGCACCAAGATTTGACAGGTGTGGTCAAGATTGTTAGGCTAAGCATCAAGAGATGTTTTCAACTCCAATTCTACAAGGTTGACTTGGTAAATGGGCTTATCCGCTCATCGAGTTCGACCTAACATATGAATCGGCTAGAACAGTTAAAGGACAACTAATTGCCGATTTTATAACAGGGTGTGAAACTAACATGAATGCTGATATAATATCTGTTGCCCCTTGGCAATTGTTTTTGATGGATCGGTATGTCGAGAAGGCGATGATATTGGGATAGTTTTGGTTTTGCCAAAGGGATATAGTTTTGAGTTCGCATTCAAGTTAAATTGTAGGTGTTCCAATAATCAAGCCGAATATGAAGCATTGCTTAAAGGCCTACAGTTACTCAACAATATTGGAGTTGATTCTGTTGAGGCCTATGGCGATTCCTTGTTGTGATCCAGCAGATTAAGGGAGAATATAACTGCTACGATGAAATTTTGGTCAAGTATTTGGAGCAATGTCTCGCCGTGATCGGCTCGTTCACTTCTTTTTCAATTAGTCATATTCCTCAAGAGATGAATAACAAGGCTAACTAGCTAGCTCAGTAAGTATCGACCTATAAAGTGTTTGGCCAATTTGAGGAATGTGAACCGATTGAAAAGACAATCATGGGTGTAACAACTAACGATTGGAGGGAAAAAATAATGGAGTATCTGACTGATCCCTCAAAACCTACTAATCGGAGAATTAAGCGAAAAGCTTTGAAATATGTTGTTCTTGATAATTTACTATACTATCGAACTTTAGAGGGCTTGTCACTGAGATGTCTTGAAGCCGAGGAAGTTAAAGTAGCTTTGGGATAAGTGCATGAAGGCATTTGTGGATCCCATCAATCGTCTTATAAGGTGCACTGGGTACTTGTGGTCGACAATACTGGAAGATTGTTTCAAATATTAGAAGGGGTGACTTGTCAAAAATTTGACAACATACAATTGGCTCCAGCATCAGCTTTGCACCCGATTATTGAGTATTGGCCATTTAGAGGATGGGGAATAGATGTAATCAGATAAATATTTCCTGTGTCAAGCAAAGATCATAAGTTCATATTGGTCGCGATTGATTATTTGTCTAAATGGGTTGAGGCAATCCCGTTTAAAAAGGTTACAATTGTTGAAGCCATCGGATTTGTTACAGAACATATTGTCCATCAGTTTAGAATACCAGAAACTATTACGACCGATCAAGGCACTGTGTTTATGTCCGATAAGTTTCAAGGTTTTGCCACAGGTTTGGGCATCAAGTTATTAAATTCATCACCCTATTATGCTCAGGTTAATGGTCAAGCCGAGTCATCCAATAAAACGTTGATCAAGCTAATCAAGAGGAAAATCTAAGAAAAAAATAAGGAATTGGCATGCAACGTTATCGTAGTCATTGTGGGCTTATTGGCTTTCATATCATGGTGCAACTAAGTTATCACCCTACCAATTGTTTTATGGATAGGAAGATATTTTTCCTGTGGAAATCAATATTGACTCCGTAAGAAAGGCCAGGCAAAATGACTTGTCGGCTCAGGAATATAAGGATTTGATAATCGATAATTTGGATGATTTCGCAGAATTACAACTGTATACACTGGATTAGCTCAAGAAGGATAAGGAAAGAGTTGCGAAGGCTTACAACAAAAAAGTAATACCTAACTCATTTTGTGAAGCCGATTTGGTTTGGAAAACTATATTGCCTGTCGGCTCTAGAGATAACCGATTTGGTAAGTGGTCTCCAACATGGGAAGGAACTTATTGGATCTATCTGCTTGTTGATGGTAATTCCTACATTCTAAAAATGCTAGAAGGTGTGGTGTTTCCTAAGGTAATTAAAATAAAATACTTGAAGAAATATTACCCTAGTGTTTGGGTAGGTTCTTAATCGGCTAAAGGTAGCTATCGGTCGTGGAATGCCAAATTAACTCGTTGTAGTTAATTTTGGCTAGACTAAAAAGGCTAAGAAAAATTTACACATCACACATAAATTGAAACATAAATAAACAATCGGTTAAACAGCCGATTACAAGAAAGTTACAAAAGTATTCAGAGTATTGTTTTATGACAAGTCGCCAATACATTACAGTCGATTACATTGAAAGCATCCAAGGATTGAGCTTGGCTCCGAGTGCCGATAATGCAACTGCGACCTTTGCAATGGTCTGCTCCACTTCCTCAAGGATTTTCTCGTCTTCTTTAGTGCTGCCAGGAATAGGAGTGACCTTAGTTGATTGCTTCTTCACAGCAGCCACGGCCAAGACTAGCTCGAGCTTCTAAGCCTTAAAAGCCGACGTTGAGTCCATTAGCATCTGTTGACCTTCAGATGTCTGCTTGCTGACTTTGGCCAGCTCGGCTTCAAGAGATTTCTTAGTCGACTCTAGCTTTAGAATCGCCTCTTTGTTTACCTTGAGGGACTTAGCATCTTCATCGAACATGGCCTTTTTGGCTTTGGTATCGGCTATCATTTGATCCAGGAGCTTTTGATCTTTGCGTTGCACGTCCCAGAGTGCATGTTTCGCCTTAGCCACGTTGACTTCTGCTTTTCGGTCATCAAGATGACAAACATTCAGTAATGCTGCCATCGCTTTTGGAGGTAAGTTAGCTTGGACGGTGGCCATGGCATTCCTGAGCGGCTGGGCATCCTGGAGCAGGTTGGTCGATGGCGTGAACAGAAGTTCAAAGAACTTGTTCAATTTCTCCTTTGCGCCTAGGGCTGACGTCACTGCAGCCAATGCATTCTCTAATACGCTGAGGATCCTTTGAATCTCCCCAGGGTATGTGTCCATCATCACCTCATCATCATCCTCCAGGTCCGACAAGGTGAAGCCCAGCCTGTCGGTGAGGAAGTTTGTCGGCTTGGCTGGCTCCAATGCAGGGACAGTAGGGGCAGGAGGTGTCGGTTAAGAGGACGGCGGAGGAAGCTCCGCCTCAATGACCTACACATCGACTAGAATGCTGGCCACTTGGGTGGCAGGACGGAGCGCAGGCTACAAAAGAAATAATATTGTTAGAGATTACTGATGGGAAGTTTGATAAAATTGATGATTGTCAATCCTTACCCTGTTGGAAACCAATCAACACGGAGAGTGATCAGCTGGTCCCTCTTTGGCAGGAGGGCCTTTGGAAGTGAGAGCTTTTTTGGCTCTGTCATGTTTCTTTTCTGTTAAAAGACAAGTTATCAACATCGGTTTATATAATGAATTGTGAAAGAATTGGATTGTAAGCCGAAGAGTACATACTTCGTTGTTGCTTCTCAATGTTAGAAAGTGAAGGGGCTTGGATGCCGAGGGTACCCAATGAGTACCCAGCTAAAACTGTTGCAGCAGGGCGAGGCCGCTTGCTCAATTGGCCAACACCCGATGAAACGGTTGGTTTCTTTCCCGCCACCTTGGTCTGTAGAGTTGAGAAGAGCCGATTAGTGAATGCTATGAAATGCTTGGACAATTGATGAGACAAATCTAAATTTAGCCGAAACCTCACCGGTAATATTCACTATACTTGTGTTAGTATAGCCTGATGAGCTAGCGCTACTAGCCTACTACTAGAGCTTGAACCACTACTTGCGGAGTTAGTGGATGCTGACTCAACAGGAAGCAAGTCTGGAAAGAATTTGGTTATTATAGTCGATACGGTGTGTTCTGCAGGGAATAAAACTGATCAGTAGACCAATCAAATTCAAAAAGAAATTCTCTTAATGCATTTGGCAGAGCTCCTGCCTTTCAGTTCAAAAAATATTCAATTTTTTTTAGAAAAATTCAAAATAATTTATATCATGTAAACCGGTCGAAAATCAGTGAAACCGAGCGATTTTTCGACAAAACCGACGAAAATCGCTCAAAAAATCGAATGTGGGAAAAAAATCAATTCGCCAGTCGGTTTTTCGAGAAAACCGATAGATTTTCGATTTTTTTGAATTTTTTTCCTAAACCGTTTGATTTCTAAACCCTTTGGTTTTTGATGATTTTCGTGTGAAAACGGTTTGGTTAACCCTCAACTGAGCCATCTCAATTCCTTGGCAAAGGATGGCATCTAAGCTCTTTAATCCAAGCACATGAGTAGCTACTGTCGGCCTCTTATCAAGACAGTAACACTGTCATAATTTTTAAATTTTTCTCTGGTTTGATCATCATATGAAATTTTTATGGCAACATTAGTGATGCATCAAGACCATTCACAAAATTTTTGAAATTTTGCTAATGTGGTTTGAACCATGTTTCATTCCGTTGAAATTTGTCGGTCAGCCTTCAGCAGCGCTATCTGAATTTTTGAAAATTTCTCAAGCTTGATCATCATCTTCAAATTTTATGAGAAAATTATGAATGTGTCAGGACCATCAATAATTTTTTTTAAAAGTTTCTAACGTGGTTTACACCATTTTCCATTCGGTTGAAATTTGCTGGTCAGCCTTTTATCATGACAGTAGCACTGTCAGAATTTTCAAATCTTTGTCAGGCTTAACTATCATTTGAAATTTTAATGAAAATATTATTGACATGTAAGGATCATCCACAAAAAAAATAAAAAAAAAGTATATGTTTTGGACCAATTTTCGTAGGTTAAAAATCACCGAGATCTCAGCAAATCTCGGTAAAAAAATGGATTTGAATTTTGCTTTTTGGATTTTGTCCAAAATAATGAGATTTCGTCGAAATATCGGATTTCGGAGAGTGACGAGATGTGCCGAAAACAAAATTTGGAACCTTACGGGCTGGGGAGGAAAGAGACAAGAGGGATCAATGATATGTATGCCAACGATGCCAGCTAGCTTTGCTAGCTATGTCTGCAATTATTTCTTAATTTCTAGCTAGCTATATGACGAAGATGTCATATGCCGGTTGGGTATACCATATATGCCATATTATGACTATATTACTTTATTTTAATTTATACATGTGACTAAATAAACCATATCGGTCGAGGACCAGCGCCCATAAGCCTACTATGGGACTCACTTTCCATCTTGCTCACTAGTCTATCATGGACCCACATGTGCATAGCTATCTCATATGTTTCATTTTCGGATAAAATCTCGTCTGGGATCAAAATCCAAAATTTCACTGAAATCTTAGTATTTCGGACAAATCTTGGCCGAAATTCAAAAACCAAAATTCAAATCCAGTCCATTTGCAATCGAAAAAAACCGAAATTCGGACGGTTGACCCGAAATTTCGGGCGAAATAGCCTAAATTTCGATAGTTTTGCACCGGCCTAAAAGTGGGTCAAACTATGACAAACAATTTTTAATTTTTTTGGAGAGTTCTGACACATCAGTGATGTTCTCATAAAAATTTCAGATGATTATCAAATCTGAGAAATTTTTAAAAATTCAAACATTGCTACTATCCTGATAAAACGCTCTTACCCGCAAGTTTGAAATGAATGAAAATTGGAACAAACTAGGTTAGCAAATTTTGAAATTTTTTGTGGATGGTCCTGACATATCCATAATATTCTCATAAAAGTTTTAGATGATGATCAAACTTTATGAATTTTTAAAAATTCGGAGAATGCTACTGTCCTGTTAAAAGCCTTACCGGCAAATTTAAACAAAATGAAAAATGGTTCAAACCATGTTAGAAAATTTTAACAAAAATTGGATGGTCCTGATGTATCATTAATGTTTTAATAATTTTTTTAGATGATTATCAAGCTTCAAGAATGTTCAAAAATTATGACAGTGCTACGTCTTGATAAAAGCCTGATGATCAATACATAGATTTGCTTTAGCAATCAAAAAAGGTTTATAATTTTTCAAAATTTTACAGAAGGGTGATAAGGAAATGATTAAGATTTATAAACATTTTGAATCATGATCAGCCTCCAGTGAATTTATAAAATTCTTACAAGGCACTGTACCATTTATGTTCTTTCTCTTTTTGATTTTTTGAAATATAACAAATGAAGTTCAATGCTTACATAGATTTGATTGACCAAATTTTTTTTTTAATTTTTTTAAAATTTTATAGAATTTTATTGAGTAAATTATTAATCTCTCATAAAAATTTTGGATCGTGATCACACTCCGGAAAATTTATAAAATTCTAACAAGGTCACTGTCCCAATTATGTTCATTCTGTTTTCAATTTTTTAATGATAACAAATGAAGTTACATTATTTTAAAAAATTCAGTATGATCCTAAACTACTAAATATAGTACCATAAAATTTTCAAATCATTATCAAGCATTTAAAATTTTATAAAAATCTGAGAGTGTTTCTGCCAAAATTTTAAAATGTCCCAAAAATTCGGCTTTTCAACAAAGTTTCATAGAAGATGACTTTCTTAAGGGTTATTGGACCAAATCCGAACATACAATTGCAAAAACCGGTCAAAAATCCCAAAATTTCGTCTGGTTTTTGGCCAATTTTCGCCAAAAAAAGGAAATACTGTAACAATTTCAATTTTTTTTATCCGGACGGTATTTTGGATTTCGTGGTGGCCCGAAATTCGATATTTCGGGAGAAATTTCACCAGATTTCAGCGAAATTTCTAACCTTGTCTCTAACAACAACTACCTAGCTCTGGCACATCAAAATCGATTCTAGAACCGATTGTGATGTGGGGGAACATCACAATCGGTTTCTTTCTTGGAGCCGATTGTGATGTGGCTGCTGGTGTTTTTTATTTATACATTCTCTCGAAAACAGCACAAATTACATGTAGTATGCATATCACATTCACAATATATATAGAACACAAACACTTCACAATACACATATCACATTCGTTCACAATATACTTAGTTAACAGTCAATACACATACCACATTCACATGATATAATATTGTTTATATATGGACTAGTAGGAGCCTGTTGGGTCTCTAAACCTACCATCCTCCGCTAGAACTTCTGTCTAGTACCACTAGCATATGTGGTCCTGTAATTTGTTGAAATCTTTGTTTTGTAAGCTCTTGAGGGGGGATATCGATCTTCTACAAAATAGAAATGACTGCACTAATTGAAGTTTTAAAATTTTTATGTAAAAGGCTGAGTGTATTATGCATGTACATATACCTCAGGGAAAAGGTGTGCACCACCTACTAGAATCAGAATGTGATGCATGACGTAGAAGCCGCATAGGTTGTTGCACCCTAGTTGATGACACTATGAACAAAGAAAATCAAATTAGAGATGAAGAATAGATGTCAGAAAAAATCCTATGCTAGGCACTTGTACCTTGAAGCGCTTCCACTCCAGCTGGTCGCCACGTTTGTCATCATGTCACCCTACTTCAGCAACATAAGACAAGAAAGCCCTATATACATTGGAGAGATGCCATTGAGGCAAAAAAAATGAACGTAGTTAAATACAGAAAGTGTTAGGTTAGAGGAATGTACTTACTTCTGCAAAATAGGCTTGATCACGTAGGCCATCAGTCTCTTCTCGATCGAGTTAAAAGTGTAGACTTTGTTTTCACTTGGAGCGACCACAAGTAGAACCCAATGGTTACTTATTAATTGGTATGCAGTGTAAGAAATAAGTTCATATACGGTTTAAGTGCGTACAAGTAATTGAAGGGTAAAGTAGTACTTACTCCTCGTGATACGGGAATAGAATGAAGTCCATTTTCGCCTCAGCCAACAATGCATGCTTGATATAATTGGCGAGGAACTCCGATTGAAGCCTAGCCATGGTCGCAGACACATCTTGGGGTCGACGAACCCAACTTGGTGTTGACTCGTCATGGCTCACTGCTTCATTATCTTGTAGCTCGTGTCAATTGTTAAAAAACATAATACAAAATCCTATATCAGTCATAGGCTTATGCTGTATGGTGCGATACTCACAGCGTCCAAGATTGTACAGTAGAAATATCAATGGCTTTCAGGCTATACAAACAGAACATGTCCTCAAAACTCACTGGGAATGTCTTATGCTCGTTGCGGTAGAAATGTCCCCGTCGATACCTCACATTGAAATCGACGTGACACTCAACCTCATTCGCCTTGTCAATGTACCATCCATGGAGTAAGCAAGTGTACATGCCTAGAGCATTCAATTCGTTGCTAGGGATATAGGGCTATCCATGCATGTACTCCTTATAATCTCAAGGTGGCTTTGTGGCCTCTGTCAGCTTTGCTTTCTGGACAGGAGTCTTCGAGATTGGGACAAGGGGCTTTCCATGTAGTTGAAAGGGCATTATGGCCTCTATAAACTTTGCCTTATTGACAGAAGGATTCTCTGAGGTCTCCTGTGGTTCTTTGGTCGTTGTGGTAGTCCTTTTGCACACCAGATCTGCACTCTGCGTACGACTCAACTTGGATGGAGGAGTCATCATGGTGGTGGGAGAAGGAGCAAGTGTTGGTACGATAGGAAACCTACAAAGCACATGCATATGTAACGTGTTGCAGTACTGGAATGATCAAGAAGACGTAGGGGATTTTTACCTTGAGCTGTACGACACATGTCGTGGGCCACTTGATGAATGACATTCTTGCTTGCCTGAGAGTGGTGATATCTTCATTCGGGGGGAACTCCAGCACATGAGATAGGAAGTCTTCGTGGACATAATCCACTTACACCCTCATGTAGCCCTTCTCCAAAGGGTTACCAAGCACCATGTCAGTCTCCTTGCATAGAAATGCAATCCCGTGTCTAGCCTCAACAAAAAATCCATCTTCCATCACGACGAGTTGGCACTTGGCAGACTCCTGCAAGAAGTGCGCAGCTTGATCGGAAACATTATTTAGCTTATTTGTTACCTTTAAGTTAGAAACAATTATTACCTTCAGCTGGGACCAGCCTGATCATTTTTGAAAGCGCAGCTGCTAGGGTGGAGCACAGGCCTTACCAAATTCTTTATTATAAGATAAATGTGCTATTCTAGAATAGCTTCATCGTCGATGATCAGAGTGCCTAGATCATTAGCTACCAAACCAAACACTACGGAAGCTATTTGACGTACCTAGAATAGCTTTGCTAGACACGGTTAACGTCAGGGTATAGAGAGCTATAATGACCTTGATCAATGCAGCCTAGGTCATTTACCACCAAACCAACCACTATGGAAACAATAGGACCACTGTCGACACTACCATGCTATTTGGGGACAACAAATAGCTTCATCGTCAATCCGTACACAAATATTTGCTCATGTCAATACCTGAGGAGTTCAAAACCCTAGTCGGTGCACGACCGGGATGGAGGGGGCACCGCGCTAGGGGGTGCTCGAGTTGGGGACAGAGGTGGGGGGCCACGCTGGGGGTGGAGGGGGTGCCGTGTCACACCATAGGTGGGGGTGCCACGCGGTGAAAGTTCAAGCTACATTAATTTGGTTTTGGTGTTAATGAAAAATCTAATATTGATATTAACTCTTTTGATAATCATAATATTGATTAGTCTCAATTGTTAATTAATGACAAATCTTTTTATGAGACTAACTCTTTTGTTGAGCTTAACTCTTATTAGTTTCTTTTGGATGAAAAAGATGAAAATATCAAAGGTATGTATTCGAGTTCATATTATCATATCTTGTTGCATTCCTTGGATATAATATTCATGATCATATTGATAAATCCAAATACGAGACTATGATCATATTGATAAATCTAAATATGAGACTAACTCTTTTATTGAGTATATCTTTTATTAGTCCTATCTCATTGAAAAATGGAAAACCCAAGGTATGCACTTGTATTCATTTTATAATATCTTAATACATATTTCACAATCAAGTTAAAGGATGAACTCTACCATTATTTAGACCTCAAGATGTGCATTAATGTTTCAATTCCATATATACATGAATGCACACATTTAGGGGGAGTTCATACTTTACCTTGATGTTTCAATAGTATTGATCTAATTCATCTTTCTATATCAAGGATCATTATTTTGAAAACCTTTGAGTATATTTAACTTGTGTAGTTGTAGTATACTCATGGCAATATAGGATAAACTCCAAAGCAATCAAAAATTGGATATGTGCATATTGATTCAAGTTCAATTATTTGTACGCAAATATTTAATGGAGTTTATTCTATAATTAATGGTCTTAAGAGTAATGATCCCTTTCCACCACTCCATATAAATTGGATCCTTACTTTTAGATTCCATCGAATTGAGTATATGAAACTTGTGTAGTTAATATATACTCATGACAATTTAAATTCAATTTAAATTGTGTTTGGTTGCCATTCAATCAACAAAGAACTAGTCATGTGTTGATGATTCACTTTGTTGAACCTAGGGCAATCGAAAGTTCTTGAGTATATGAAGCATTAGTTGCATTAGCATACTCAAGACAAAATTAATTCTTCAATCAATTGTCTTTGGGTTGTGTTCAATCATCAGAGAGAAAGATCAAAGGATCTTGGGAGCATCCATTATGTGTGTAATGGAGTGCATTGATGATTGAGACAACCATGTGTTTTGGATTAACACTTTCAATGAGTTTGAAATAGGTTAAGTCCAAGGTTGAGATGGATAAATGGGACAAGTACGTCATCATGTATTGATGAGCGTCAAGAGAGGAACCCGAAGCTAAGACAAGGGGAGTTCATCATGTGTTGATGAGCAAGATGAAGATCCTAACTTGGAGAGAAGATGATCGATCATCATGAAAGCTCCAAGTGGTTGTGAGAGGCAAAGGTATAACCAGCTAGGGCTAAGGATGTGTTCCTAATCTTTTACCGATCTTGGTGTTTGGATGGTAGACCGGATTGCTAGTATAGGTTGCCGTACTATTAAGAGAGGTCAAGTTTTATAGCTTGAGTCTCATCATGTGTTGATAGCTAAATCCCACTTGCTCTGCTCACACTCTCTTGATTTGGTTTTTGCATGGAGTAAATATTTGCGAATGTGTTTTGCAAATAGTCTTAGCACATGCTTGCAATTTTATTGATGTGTTCTTTGCATGGAGCTTTGATTTGTAAATGTGTTTTGTAAATAGGAGAAGCTCATGTTTGATGTTGTTTTGCAAACAAGTTGATATTTGTGCAATTCTTTGGAGCATGTGACTAGAGTTTGCAAATGTGTTTTGCAAATTGGTTTGATCATGTGTTGATCATCACATGGCTCAAAGGTATGATCTTGATTTCTCTTGTTTGCAAGATTTATATTTGCAAATGTATTTTGCAAAATATTGGTGTTCATGCATTTGATTTTGGAACATGCGATTAGAATTTGCAAATGTGTTTTGTGAAATTGTTTTGATCATAAGTTGATCATCACATGGCTCAAGATTTGATCATATTGACTCTTGCTAGCTTGTAGTCACGGTCTTAATCAAGTCTATGTGAGGGATTTTGAGAAAATTAGATTTTAGACTTGAGTGACTATATTGGAGTTTTTGTGGTATTTAGAAATACCTATGGTTGCTTAAATCTTGAAAAATGGTGAAAATTATTGTAACATCCCAAAAAATTTAGAAATATGAAAAATGAAATTTTGAAATTTTAAAATAGAATTAAATAAAAATTTCAATTGGAATCAAGATTTTAATTTTAAATAATATCTTTTCCTCCTTTTCTTGTATTCTACTCTTAAGAAAAGAAAGATTTTCTTTATTAAAACTATTTCTTTTAAACAAACTAAATATAAAAATAAGTTTAAAATGTAATATTTAATTTGGATTTTAATTTTCTGAGTTTTCTTAATTATTGATTTTTCTTGAGTTTTGCCTTAAAGGAAAAATCTCATAAATTGAAATGGTAAAATGGTAAAAGTAAAAAGATAAAAATCCAAAGTCAATAAAATTTGTAAAAATCTCAGATAAATCCAAGATCCATCCAGGATCCTGATAATGCAACTTGCACTAATCTGAATCAATAAAATAAGTTAAAAGAATAAAGGTAATCATGAGGAGACAACCCAAATCTGAACCTACAAGATTTCTTTAGAAGTTATCTTAACTTAACCTGAGTTAAGATTTTAATAATGCTGACATTATTGTCTTATCTATATCTGGTAAAAATATCAAGAGTTTATCCCATTATTTAGTAATTTTAGAAATTCAAAAACAGACAATAAGAAAAGCTGGAAAATGCAATGTCAGAATTATCAGAAAATACATATCAGATATAAAATCATGCAAATTTTATACAAGGTATATAATATTAATACCAACCCTGTAAAAAAGTTTCATAAAATAATTAATTGATTTTAACCCTCAATTAAATAAAAATCAGAATAAATCAAAATCCATAACAGTGCATTATCAGATTTTTATAAATATTTTTATCCATAATTTTTATCTAAACATTTTACCGAACCTTTATATTCTTCTTTCTGACCTCTTCAAAAATCCTTATAAAATAATGAATCGATTTCCTAACCCAATCCAATGAATGGTCTCACACTGTCCAGAGCTTTCGGTAGTATTGCCTTTTGCTTTCAATGACGTGTGGGCCCTAACTCAGCTGGACCCAGCCGGCAGTCTCACTCCTGTGCCGACTGCCCTCTCTGGCTGCCACTTGACCCCACTTGCCAAATGCTTCCCCATCCTTCTCCCGTTTTCCTCTCTGCTTTCGCATGCGCAGGCAACCATCGTCAGTCCAGAGCTGCGCCGCCTCCCTTGCGTTGTCGTCATCCCGCCGAAGTCGCATAAACCGAGGTTGCCTGCACGCTGTCCTGTCACATCGCTGCAAGTTGGCCTCCCTTACCCCAAGTTGCCTTCACCATTTTGTTTTCCTCTCTGCCATCTCTGCCCAATCTCCTCGCAGTAAGACATTGCTTGTGAATTCTCTGCCTCGGCATGAATCGGCAGCAATTTGCAAACTTAGCCGACCTGCCGATCGTGCCCAAAGCTGCCACAACAAATATCTCGTGCACGTATCCAGCCCTCAGCCGCCATTTCTTCTTCCTGTTCAAATTTTGTTGAAACTGCCTCAATCATCTATTTAAAGCGCAGCAGGCTTCATTTGGCCCCTCATCACCTCACTCCTCCACTGCCTTTAGACCACGTTCTCAACCGAGTCGCAACCATCTTCCCCAATTCCGGCGAAATCAGTGGAAAAGGGGAGGAAACTCCATTAGCCTTTGCAGTGAACCTCAACCCGAACCATTTGAGCTAGAGCTTCCTCAGAACATCTAGTACTCGTCCCTGAACCCAGTTGGAACTCATCCTCTCCGGCAACCCCCCGCACCGTGCTTCCTCCGCCGCCGCTGCCCCGCACGGTGAGAGCCCAATTCCCTCACTCATCTTCATGAAAAAGTAGCAAAACAGAATCATTAGCACCCACTAATGCTCATCTGAGTCTCATTTTCCACTAAAATCACCTGCTTTAGCTCCGCCACCATCGGCCATGGTCGTCGTCGCGGGTCTTCGGTGGTACGCCAACTCCGGCCACCTCCAGTTGAACCAATACCACTCTTCCATGCGCACGGACGCCCTGGTGCTTAACGTGCTACCCATTCGCCCTCTTCGGCAAAGCCTCGCCGTCGGCGAGCCCAGAACCACCCGACCTCTGTTTTGTTTCACTGGATTGTGGGACCATCCAGTCATTCTCTCTTCGCTAAGCCACCCTTCTCGCTGCGCTTTGGGCCCAGATGTCAGTGCCTCAGCCCGTGCGAACCCAGCAAAGGAAAGCGCACTTTGAAGCGGAAATCGCACTTTCCAATTATGGTAATTTGTCTATTTTCAGAATTTTCAAACCCTAGAATATTTAATTGCTTATAACTTCTACATTTCAGCTCCAAATCAAATGAAGTAAATTTATAAATTCATAATAAATTCCTTAGATTCATAATATACAAAAATATTTTGAAAATGAACTCTGTTTAAATTTTAAATTTAATTTAAAGAAAGGAATCAAAAACATGTCATATATAGAATTTTTGGAAATGAACTCCAATTTGAATGAAACCAATTTTGTTAGAAACCTTAAATCCCCAGGAACCTAAATATGCGAAATTATTTATATTTTGACATTGATTTACATCATTTTCTAAAAGAAAGTTGTTTCCAATGCATTGAATATTCAAATATGAATATCTTTTGCAAAAATGTTTCAATTCATGTCAAATCAATTTCTGTGTGTTTAAAAGTTAGTAATATACTGAGATATGCAAAAACATTTAGAATTGAATCTAGTTTAAATTAAATTTTAAATAGATTATTTTCCAACACAATAGAGGTTAAAATAAATATAATTTAAAGCATGTAAGTTCAAATAATGGTAAAATGATTCCTAGATCCTTAATAAAAACATAATACACCTGTTATTCAAGAATATTTCATGTTTGTGCATATTTGGATTAAGTACATATTAGATCTTAATGTTCATTTATATGAAATATATCTCGGATAAAAGCAGAATATTGTGAAACCAACTTTAAAACGCTCTTAGTAATGTTTCATGCTAATGCCAGGAAAATGAAAGAGTAATCATGTAAGGGTCAGTCGCAAACTAAGAACAAAAATTGAACCTTGTCACGTAAAAGTTATAATCACTTAAGCATTTTCAACAGCCTATAGAACATCTCGTCTTAATGCAAATTTTATGAAGATCAGTTTAGAAATGATATTTAGGATATGTACTACCATAATCTAGAAAAATATTCTTATTACAACTTGCTTTACATCTGAATTAGGCTAATCCAATACCCTTAAGTGATATGGTCGTCGTAACCCTTAATATCATATAAGCTTTTTCAACAATGAATACAATGTCTCGTCTAAACACTAAAATGTATGTAATTAGCTTAGAAATGTTATTCAAAGTATAGACTATCATATTCTGAAGAAATAATCTTGATTCATCATGTTTTGCATATAAATCTTAATAGTCAAATAACCTTAAGTATTATGTTTTATGGACCCGATTATATGAATAAGCAAACTTTGAAATAATAAACAAATATGTAATTTGTATCGCCAGAACCTTCTTAAAAACCCTGAGTACATAATTAGTATCCTAGCGCAACAAATCTAACTTATATGAAACTTTTTCATGCAAATTGTTTGTAGTTAAGAACTATTCATGCATAGCATGCGACATGTTGTCTAGTATCTTAATATTTATAATACAAATAATTTTAGCATCTATAATTCGAAGTTATAAATGCAAGAATTCATAATTTTAGCCTCTTGAATTCGTAATTCAAGAATAGATAATCTATCAAAGAAACCATGTTTTCTTCATCATAAGTCATTAACAATATGTTTGTATAATTATCTAAATCATAAGATATTGAAATCCTCCAACACAAACCCTAAGTTACACTTGTTTTCTACAGTTGATTTTATTTGATTCTTCATCTGACTTCTTTTTGCCTTTATTGAATTAGTTGTGTTGTGTTCTTCGTTCGCCACGTGTAGAACCCGACGATAATGATTCTATCATCGATGATGTCAACTACGACCTCGACTTCGTCGTAAGTAATAAATAAGCAAGGCAAGCACCCCCTATGATCATATTGATCCCAGTTTTATAAATGTTTTCATTAAATGTTTTACTACATACGTTACTTTTATTAAAAGTCTGCTATATTATGGGTATTGGTAGTTGTACCTGTTGTTACATAGAACTTCCTTGATAAGTATGGATTTGTGAACCTTGTTAACCCTAGAATAACATAGACAATACTAAATGTCAATTTGGGTTACTCACACCTAGAGTCATGCTTAGCCATGCTTAATAAAGACAAGTTCTTTACAATTTAAAAATGTTGGATATGACATTTAATGGGTATGAACTTTCTTTATGAATGGTATTTTGATCAAAAATGAAAATAAAACTATGGTTTTGACGCGGGCAATTATTGGCAATAGCCGGGAGTACAAGGGACTTGTACGTAGTGTAGGGGGAGACTATTGCCCGTGTCGGATTAAGGACCGAACTACGTGTTCGTTAAACCCAAGAAATTACCGTACAACCACAAGTGCTGGTATGAGACAGCCTTAAACCAATTAAGTTATCTGGTTTAACTTTGCACATTGGTAGGCCGGAGTAGTACGAGCTTCTTCAGTGACTGGTTGCTCGGAGGGGCGCCCACACCGAGGTGTTGGGAGTCACGTTTGCTGATACAATGGTGTACGCCATACTATGGATATGCTTATTCATTACTGTGCAGTGACTGTACAAACATTTACACCATAGTACGGGTTTATCGTCATCAGGTTGGTGCAAAGTTAGCCTAGATAATGTAAAGGTTTTCGTCATGAACATTCTGGCCACTACGCCAAAGGTGCTTCAAATATACGGCAAAAGGAAAAGGTCATGACTTGTGGGTAAAGATGTACAACTCTGCAGAGTGTAAAACTTTTCGAAAAGTTGTCCCGCGGTTATGGGAATCTTGATGCACCAGCACTAGTTAGATGTTTTTATTTTCCTAAAACCGGTTTCTACCATGTGTCAGAAATTTCTACTATGACAGTGGAAATGGTTCTTGGATATGGTCATGATACCTAGGTACATGAGATTTATTTATGCTTATATTCTGTTACTTTCTGTATTAAATTGCTTTTACTTAAATTCCGTTTTGCAATCTACTAATCCGTATTTACATTTCAAATTAGCTTTATGCAAAGCAACCATCAGCCTTTCCTTCGAATTAGCTTGCATATATCATAGGTTTTGCAAAAGTCTTGCGGAGTACGAAAGTACTCACCCTTGCTTAATTGTTGTTTTTATGTGAAGAATCAGATTAGTCCGATGATACATATTGTCGCAGGATTCAGGAATGGTAACGATGAAGTTTTTCTAGGGATTGTGCCTTGTCAGTTGCCTGAGGGTTGGATGGGCACACTACAAGAATTTTAATCTCTCTGCTGCATTTCTTTATATTGTAAGATTTTACTGTATAAATAACCTTTATCATTTGTAATAAAGTGTATGGATGTGATATCAATTGTTGTAAATGTGCGTGCTAGCCACTGATCATGGGACTAGTACTGTTTTCACATGAGATTTCCATTTTTGCATTTATGTGAAAATGGGGGTCATTACAATTATAGCTCTCTTGATAAGCTTCGTATAGAGTCCAAGATCACCTAAATTGGAGTTCGGAGTAAAAAGTTATGACCGTTTTAATCGCTGTAGCACCACTCGGGCGGTGCTACTAGCCCTAGGCCCGGTGCTACCGGCCGAGCGGTAGCACCAGCCTAAAAACCAGTGTGAAAATTCCAGAAAAGGTGCTTCTCGACCAAACAGGCCAGTGCTACCGGCCAAATGAGCATTAGCGCCGGATTTTCTGTGTAACGGCTAGATTTTTAGCCGTTGGCGAGGAGACCGATGGTACCGGCCCTAGTGGGGCGATATCACCGGGTTTGCTGGGTTTTTGCCCATTTTGCCCCCAACAGCTAGTTTCCTTTGGAGAGGCTATAAAAGTAGCCTTGGGGCTAGCATTTGGGCTTGCTGGTTCTTTTGAGCATTTTGGTTAGGTTGTGCATGTGTTGCACACTCATATTTGATTTTTGAGCTAAGAGTGAGCTCTAATTGCATGTATTGAAATTATTAGAGGATTGAAGGCCTCTTGTGCATGTGTTGCACTTGAGGGGAGCCATGTGCATGTGTTGCACTCGGTGATCATCATTGTACATGTGTTGTACTTGGTGGAGCTCAAGCTAAAGGGCTAGACTTGTTACTCTTGGTGTTTGCCGACACCTAGACGGCATGTGGAGGCGTCCTGTGCGGTGACCTTCTCAAGGAGATTATGAGAAGGACCGGCAAAGTTGTGAAGGTCGGAGCTCACCTACCTGAAGGGGGGAAGAGCTACCACTAGTGGAATCGAGGTAGGTGCTCAATTCGTAGAGCCGGTCCAAAGCGGTTTGGGCTTGCCTCATCGTGGATTAGGGGAAATCGACAAGTCTCCTAATACCATGGTAAAATATCAGTGTATCTCTTGTGATTTGCATTCTATAATTTATTTACATTCAAGAAATTTATATTCATAGAATTGATGGTATGATTGCTTGTATTTACAATTGCAAATTATTGTTAGAGATATAAATAGTTAGTGCACTTAGTGAGCCTAATTGACTTAGGCTTTAATTATCAAAAGCATAATTTATCACTTCCTCATCTATTATCATTTAGGTTTTGACATAAGGGTACTTAGGCGAGATTTTAATTAATCGTGGAAGAAATTTTTATAGCCGCCTATTCACCCTCTCTAGTCGGCATCCTTGATCTTACATGCAGGGGTCGAGATGGGGGCGTCGCACCACAGGTGGAGGGGTAGGGGGTCAGGATCAGGGTGGCAGGGGGTGTGGGGTTGGTTTCGGAGGGCAGGGGTAGGGGCGGCGCTCGGGGGCGGGCGGGGGTAGGGGGTCGGGGTGGTGGTAGGGTGCGATGGGGTCGGGGTCAGGGGGTTAGGGGGCAGGGTCGGGCGCGGGCAGGCTGAGGAGGCTAGCTTGGGGGCAGTGGGCTGGTGGAGGGGGCGATCTCAGGATGGAGCGTGGAGGAAGAATGCAGAATGGAAGAATGGAGCTCAGGGGCCATGTGTGCGTGGCAAGTTAAATGGAACCGAGGTCATCACAATCGGTTCCTAGTTGGAACCGATTGTGATGTATCATTATCACAATCGGTTTGATGCAGTAATTATCACAATTGGTTCCAACTAAGAACCGATTGTGATGTACTCTTACATCTTCTTTACCTTTTTAATGATCATTGCATAATGCATAAGTATATTTGTTTGAGAGGGGTTCTGGTAAGTTTCTTTGGAGGGATGTAGATGTTTGCAGACCCATATACTCATGACCTTAGCATTCTTTAAATTCTTGTTTTTCTTACTAATGGAAAGCAAGGTAACATTAAAAAGTCATGGTGAAGGACCATGTGGAGGTCCATCCATGTTTGTGATGAGTATTTGACTTTATTTGAGCAAGGTGTGCTCAAGTTTGAGTTTGATTTGGATTGATTTTCAAAATGAAGCAATTTGAGTTGTCTCTGCTAGGAGTGGCAGTACCGGCCGTATGGGCGCGGTAGTGATGAGTTGGATGGGTTTATTGCATATCATTGTGGGCATTGCTATGAAAGGTTTTTCCTTGTCTTTGATGGTTGCAGGGCGACGGTGCTAGGTCATGGTGAGGCGGAGGATGACCGGGACTAGGCGAGGAGCGTTGGAGGTCCAGACGGTTGGGAGATCGCCGGAAGATGATCGGAGACGGAGTCCGGGCAAGTCAAGAAGACAAGGAAAGGAGGTGATGCTAGCTAGATGCCGCGTGGATCAATGAGGGCCGTCGGATTGAGGTCTAGTTGATAGGTTAGCGGGTCTAGGTAGTATGCTTTGCAAACCGTGCAAAAAACCCGGTATGTGTGTGGGTTTTGCGTTAGCCCAAGCATGGCTTTGTGTGTGGGTTAATCCTAGCCCTTAGATGAGTGCTCTAGGGTTGAGGGACTCATCCAAGGGTGGTAGGTAGCCCAAGAATAGTATAAATAGGGGTGGAGGGGTAGCCTCCTCCCCTTGAAGGTTTTGAGGTTTGTGAATGCTCCTTTGAGCTTTGCCCACATGAAAGTGAGGCTTTGTAACATCTCCTTCCAGAAATGAAAGTTTTATCCGTTCATCTCTGAATTTATTTTGCGCATTTACATTATGTCTTTACTTTACGCAATTTAAATTCAGCATTTACTTTCCCGCAATTACATTCTCGCAATTTACTTTCACGCAATTTGGATTTTCCTCCCCTCCTTCTAAATGCTGTTGATCTTGGATGTTTTGAGTGTGTTCATATGGTTTTACATCTCTTTTGCACTCTTGGATTGAGTAGAGAACATGTTTTCTTTCAAGTTCCAACTTTGTTCAGAACTTGTTCTTTGCGCAGCATTTAGTATTTGATTTTTATAAAAATATAAAAAAAATCCTTTTTACGTGATTCTTATTGGAGGAGGTGCGGGACTCTGATATCCACTTGCAGCAAAATTTTGGAGTTCACTTGTTTTTCTGCTCGAAGTTCTTGACTAACTGTGTTCTTTGATTTTTCCTGTTTTTTATGTAAGGCTTTTTGAGGATAAATTTGGTGGAGTTCTTCAAAACTCTGATACTCATAGGGAGAAAAATTATCAAAATTTTTTGAGCTGCAAAAACCCACCAACCTCCTGTTAAAATTGAGGACAAGCTCTGGAAATTGTGCTTTTGCTTTTCTGAAAGTGACTTTTGTGATTTGAATTGATGTTCTTTCTAAAAGCAAGAGTTGGATTGATTCCTCTTTATCTTGTACACTAGACAACCAAGATTGTGACTCAAAAATCCCCACATATTTTATGGTACTTATCTATGCAAGCTTGGGGTACACATAGTTGTCTAGTTTTTCGGGTTTTTCACGATTTCCTTTGAGCGATCTTGTCGAGGTTTTTGTTGGAGTATTTTGGGGGAAAATTTATTTGCGACCATTCATGCCCCCTCTGTTCGCCATCTCGGTCGTTCAATTGGTATTAGAGCCGGTTTTGCTCTTCCATAGATCTTGACCGGTCTCAAGAGCCATGACTATGGACAAGTATTCCACTAAGCCTCCCATTTTTTCTGGAGTCGATTTTCCATTCTGGAAGACGCGCATGGAGTCATACATCACTGCCCAGGGCTTCCTGATATGGCAGAAGGTGAAACTCCTATATGAGGTTCCTGCCGATGAAAACGTCACGGCCGGCAATATGGCTGACGTTGAGGCGAATGCTAAGGCAAGGAACATCCTCATACAGGGTCTTAGCCGCAGTGAGTATGACAGGATTTCTCACCTTCGTTCTGCTTATGAGATTTGGGTGACCCTCGATGCTTACCATGAGGGCACTACCCAAATCAAGACGGTTCGACAGGACCAATTCAAGCGTGAGTTCAACAAGTTTGAACAACGACGCGGTGAGAGTCTTGATGAGTGCTTGGTCGTTTTACCAAGATCTTGAGCGATCTTCGAGCAGTTGGTTGCATATACCCTGACTCGGATAATGCTCGACATTTCTTGACCGCACTCGATTTGCGTGTTTGGGAGATGAAGGTGACCACCATCAAGGACACCACTGACTTGTCGACTCTGACTTTTGACGGGCTTTATTCTCTCCTCAAGACTCATGAGATCGATGTCGTCTCACGGAAGACGAAATCTCAGTCGATGGCCTTGGTCACCGATCCCATTGGATCTTCTTCTTCTGATCCTTCTATTGGTTTCTCTCTTTCCGCCCTTTGTAAGCTAAGCGATGACCAACTAGAAAAATTTCCAGAAAATGAGCTTGCTCTTCTCGCTCGCAAGTTTTCTCATGCATACAAGAGGGTGAGAGAGAGGAAGAGAGGTGGCATCACTATAAGAAATAGGGAAAACTTCGTGGGTTTTTTTAAATTCGTGGGCAAAAAAAAACCCACGAATTTATGTATTTAAATTCGTCAGTTTCTATAAAACCCATGTTTTTAATTAAATTTGTGGGCCACAATAACACCCACGAATTTATTTATTTAAATTGTGAGCCACAATAATACCTACGAATTTATTTATTTAAATTGTGGGCCACAATATACGACGATTTATTCATTTAAATTCGTGGGCGTAACCTACCCACGATTTACGCATTTAAATTGTCGTGGGCCGTAACTCACCCACGATTTACGCATTAAATTCGTGGGCCACCAAACCCCACGAATTTAAGCCGAGTAGGAAAAGCCCATCGCCCACGCGTCGCCGTCTTGATGCCCTCTCCACCGACCGCGCGCCGCCGCCTCGCCGCGCCAGCTCCGCCGGTGGCCGCCGCCCGCCCGCCCGCTCGCGCTCACGCCCGCCGTCCCTCGCGCCCGCGCCGCTTCGCGCCCGCCCTTGCGCCGCTTCTGCGCGCGCCCCGCCCGCTTCGGCCGCTCGTCGCCCGCCAGCGCCCTCCGGCCGCGCCGCCGCCCCTTCGGCCGCTTGCCGCGCCGCCTCCCCCCCGCCGGCCACCCCGCGCCGTCGCCCGCCTTCGCCCGCTTCGCCGCGCCATACGCTTCCCGCCCAGCCACCCACCAGCCGTCGCCCGCCCTTTGGCGCGCTCCCGCCCGCCGTCACCCAGCGTCCCGCCGCTGCTGGCTGCCGCCCGCTTCGCCGCCCGACTGCCGCCCGCCAGCGCCCCCGGCCCGGTCGGCCACCAGCGCCGTCGCCCGCCCTTCCCCGACCGCCCTCCCTTTCGCGCCGCCGCCCGCCGCCCGCCCGCCCGCTGCCGCCCCGGCCGCCACTTGCTCGCCGCCACCCCACCCGCCCGCACTGCCCAATTGGCGCCACCGCCGACCATCGCCGGCGTCGCCTCGCCGTCGCTGGCGCCACCCCGCCCTCCCCGGACCCTCCGCGACGCCCCCACCGGCGTTGGAGAAGGTATATTTCATCTCTTTTTATATTCGTTTAAAGTTATTTCATCTCATTTTATATTCGCTGCATATGATATATATATTTTTATTTTCTCGCTGCCGTTGTATATAACGTTAGAGTTTAGGGTTTGTGTCGAACAGGAGAGAGCCTAGGCGTCACCCGTTCGGGAACGGCGCATCTCACATTTGCTTGTGTGGTGCGCGGTTCCGGAATTGTCCAGCGTATTTTGGACAGCCCGAGAATATTGGTTGTTGCATAGGGCCTGTGATGTGCGAGAGATCCGAACGTGATTTCGGCCGCATAACCCTGTTGTTCTCCGACGCACCAGCATCAGGCGTGCGTTTGGAGAACAATGGGTTATCTTTGCCAAATTTTGTTCGGTTCGTAGCGCACTTCACAGGTCACATGCAATAGCCTCCATTCTTGGGTGGGTTTAGAACACATCTTTCCTAATAGGGTTGTCTTTGTCACCTAAGCCACGGTCGTACGTTGACATCGTTTCATTTGTTTAGCTTTGATAATGGGTGACGATCGAAGGGCGATGTATGACGGATGAAGGAGTGATGGGGGGCACTCAAGGGAATGGGGGCAGATCACGGATGCTTTCTTGAAGCAAGCATTCGCTGGAGGAGCTGAATATGTGTATTGCCCGTGTACCCTCTACGAGAATAACAGCTACTACAGCAAGGATATAGTGCAGTATCACATTTGCAAAAACGGGTTCATGCCTAACTATTTGGTGTGGCACCGTCATGGAGAGGCCGCAGGGCAGGCCATTGAGATGGAAGAGATGCTGGACCATGGGGAGGATCATGACCGGATGGAAGAGATGCTGGATGATCTTGGCAGGGGGACTGAATTTAACTCCGGGGAGGGGTCACAGCCGGAGGAGGTTAAGGAATTCTATAGGCTACTTGACGCCTCGGACGAAAGTGCATGACTTGACCAATGTGACCGCCCCGCAGCGTGTTACGGCTTATGTCGATGAAGTCGAAGTTCAATTTTTCGAACAAATGCTTCAACGCTTTGCTTGAACTAATGAATGATGTCCTTCCGCCTAACCACAAGATGCCAAAGGATTTGTATCAATTGAAAAAGTTGATGGCCGGCCTCGGGATGAATTACCAGAAGATTGATGTGTGCGAGAATAATTGCATGCTGTTCTGGAAGGATCATGACAAGGATACCCATTGTATGCATTGCGGTAAGTGTAGATTCGTTGAGGTGGTAGATGAGGAAGGGGTATCAGTGACTACAAAGGTCGCGACTAAACAGCTTCGGTACATGCCGATCACGGATAGGCTTAAACGGCTGTACATGTCAAAAGAAACAGCGAAATATATGCGGTGGCACAATGAAGGTAGACGTGAGGACCAAGACCCGGATATGATGGTGCATCCGTCTGATGGCGAGGCATGGCAGGCATTGGACCGATTCGATCCTGCATTTGCAAGCGACCCTAGGAGTGTCCGTCTTTGTTTGTCCACGGACGGTTTCACACCTTCGGCCAAGCGCTAGCCCTACTCTTGTTGGCGGGTCTTCATCATGCCATACAATCTTCCACCTGAGATTTGCTTGAAAGAGGGTTCATATTCCTTGCTCTTGTCATTCCAGTCCTAAGCATCCAGGAAGGATCTCAATGTGTTCATGCGCCCATAATTGATGAGTCAAGAAGTTGTGGCGAGGAAAAGGCATCTGACAGCGTTGGCGAGGAAAGGGGACCTCAATGTGTTCATTCGCCGAGGTCCGCATGGGAAGCAAAGCGCACGAGGAGGCTCGTGAAGCGCGAGAGGAGGCTCGCTGCTGCGAGAAGAGTCTCGTCAAGCACGAGAGAAGCTCGCAGGCCGAAGACTCGTAATACATGAAAATGTATCTGCAGGTAGAATCTCAACTTTGAACAAAACGCTCAATTGTACATTTGTGATTAAAATCTAACAAACAATCTATATGCAGCAACTGTCACAATCTCTTGGACCTAACGTGCCAGTGTTTCGCTCTCCTGTTCCGCAGGTAAAGATACTTGAGTTCATTACTCTCTAATTCACTTAGCTCGTAAAATCACGAATTCACAAACTGGACTATTATGTCATAGGGCTCCCAGCCATCTCCCTTCTACATGTTTTCTCCGCACATGCAGCCACCACCACAAGGAGAAGCATCACAGGGTGCTCAGCCTCCCCCGGCGTCCTTCATAAACCCTACTGGGATGCAGGCACCACCCCTAGGAGATGCACCTCAGGTTATATGATATTCTCATGCATTCTTTATTTTTATAAAACTCTATTATGTATACTTTATATCACAAACTATGATCCACAAAGCTCCCAGTCTCCTCCTCCTTTCTACATGTTCACTCCATAGATGCAGCCACCTTCTGCAGGAGAGGCACCACAGGTAAAGACGGATCGGTTCAATTCGTTATTCAAAATTTGAATGAATGATTTATATGTGGCATAATGTACCTGTCTATGCCTTACAGGGCTCCTAGCCTCCAAACCCGTTCTACATGTACTCACCACCTATGCCAAGCCAAGGAATACCTATGTACTTCAACCCGTGGGCCCTGCAGCCACCTCAGACGACACCACAGGTATGGATGTCGAAAACATTCTAAGTTTGTGACACGAGCTAAGTTTGTCAATTCTTGAACTTACAGGTTTCTGGGTCACGCCCTCCAGCACGTACTAACGACAACATCATAGAAGACATCTTCAACAACGCCGGCGGTGGTGGTGGTCATTTCGTACATATAGATTGTGGTCATTGCGTACATCATAGACCAAGCTCATAGAATTAGAAATGCGTCTTGCGTTTCTTGTGAGACCCTCAAGATTGAGGCAGCGTCTTTGAGGAGAAAATGCACGACTTGAGAGAGCTCATCTTTCTGGTTCTTCTTCTTCTTCTTCCCCCTGCTCTTCTTGTGCCTCTTTCTTTCGAGATTGCCAGTATCTTATGAGCACTCTTGAGAAGTTTGTTGGAGGCAAGAAGAAGCTCGATCTTATTCTAGACCAATCCAAGATTAGTAGATTCAATCAAGGTCTAGGATTTGATCCCTTGGAGCACGCTCGGGCGCATCCTACCACCATTGTGCGCGGATCCAAGAGTGGTGAAATTGTGGTAGCTCCCAGAGTGAGTACCACCGTGTTTAGGTCTGCTGGGGTTGTCCATAGGACTTCTGACCAGAAGGTTGTTACTCCTATTGCTTCTGCCTCTAGCAAGGCGAAGTACACATGCACCTATTGTAAGAAGGATGGTCACCTAGTAGATTTCTGATTCAAGCGCGCCAAGATCACTCGGCGTGAGCGTGTTGCTGATCTTAGCGGTATTCAGGGTCATCCCCAAACTTTGAGTGCTCCTAAGACACACACTGCTTCTAGATAGGTTAGATAGTCGCCTCTTTTTGGGCAGCGTCCAGGACTCGGTTTTCATGCTAGTTCTTTGAGTTTTAGTCCTAGAGCTGTTCGTAGTCAGTCTTTCCGCCGTC
Organism: Otatea glauca; assembly: GCA_036346275.1. Lineage (NCBI taxonomy): Eukaryota > Viridiplantae > Streptophyta > Magnoliopsida > Poales > Poaceae > Otatea > Otatea glauca. The sequence continues at coordinate 2,655,399 of CM070726.1, read as the reverse complement.
CTCTTGATATTCCTAGTTTTTCTCATCGAGGTAGATATCAGCGGCGTGAGGTGTTTTCTGGTAGGAGTTTTAGGCAGCTTCGCTGGGGTGGTTCGGCTTTTGTACCACGGCATGCCAGCCCAGTTTCAGCTCCTAGATCATCTACTAGAGTTGCTACTGATCTTGTTAGGGTTAAACGTTAGAGAGACACTCGAGTCCAGTCTTCTTCTGTGACTGGTACTCTGAGGTGTCGTATGGTTCAGTATTGGGTTCCTAAGTCTTCACTCTATCCTAGTACTGAGTCATCTTTCTATCTTGTGTCTTGATCAGGTTCGTCGGATGGGGAAGGGAGATGTTTGGATTGTCAACTCCGGTTGTTCTCGTCATATGACCAGAGATTCTCGTTGGTTCTCTTCCCTAGTCCGAGCCCCCGGTGATAAGTTAATCACTTTTGGGGATGCATCTTCAGGTAGAGTCATTGCTAAAGGTACCATCTGCATTAACCAAAATTTCATTCTTAAAGATGTTGCCTTAGTAAGTAAGTCGCAATACAATCGCTCTCTGCTTCTCACCTTATCGATGATTCTTTCGAGGTAGGCTTCAAGAGTAATGCCCAGTAGAATCCTTGATTCATCGGAGGGTTAGTTTGGGATTTCTAGATTTGGGAGAGTCTTTCGTGCTGATTTTTCTGCTTCTTCAGGAGACTCTCTTCGATGTTTGATTGCTTCTGAGTCCCGTGATCTCTCCTTCTGGCATAGGAGACTTGGTCACATTGGATTTGATCATTTGACCTGAGTTAGCAGCCACGACCTCATTTGTGGTTTGCCCAAACTCAAAATGGTCAAAGACTTAGTTTGCTCTCCCTGCCGACATGGCAAGATGGTTGCTGCTTCTCATCCCCCAGTCATTGTTGTGATGACTGATGCACCAGGACAGCTTTTACATATGGACACTGTTGGTCCAGCTAGAGTGCAGTCAGTGGGTCGGAAGTGGTATGTTCTTGTAATTGTTGATGACTTTTCGAGGTATCCTTGGGTGTTTTTCATGTCCTCGAAGGATGAGACTTTTACCCATTTTAGGGGTTTGGTTCATAGGTTGTCTTTTGAGCTCCCTGGTGCCCTACGAGCTATATGCAGTGACAATGGCACGGAGTTCAAGAACTCCAATTTTGAGAGTTTCTGTGTGGAATCTGGTTTGGAGCAACAATTCTCCTCTCCCTACGTCCCTCAACAAAATGGCGTAGTGGAAAGGAAGAACAGGACCCAGGTAGAAATGGCCAGGACGATGCTAGACGAGTACAGTACTCCTAGGAAGTTTTGGGCTGAGGCTATAGCTACTACTTGCCATGTTTCTAATCGTGTATTCTTGAGAGCTCATTTGCACCGCACTTCTTACGAGTTGAGGTATGGGCGAAAGCCTAGTGTTTCTCATTTTCGTGTGTTTGGTTGCAAGTGTTTTATTTTGAAGTCTGGTAACCTGGATAAGTTTGAGTCTCGTTCTTCTGATGGTATCTTTCTGGGTTATTCGACTTCTTCTCGTAGCTATAGGGTCTGGAGTTGCGATGCGCATAGGATCATAAAGACCTGTGAAGTGACCTTTGATGAGGCTAGCCCGGGAGCTAGACCCGATATTTTAGGCTCTTCTTCTTCCTCCGAGACCATCTTTGTAGAGGATGAGGATGATGGAGATGATGGTGTTCCACCTGATCCAATCCCCTCTACACTTGAGGTGCCTCCTGTTTCCATTTCTGCACCTCAGGAAGGCCAACCCTTGCCTTCTGACTCTCATTCAGCTAGTGGCTCTGCTCCTACCTCTTCCATGCATGAGGTAGAGGCCACTTCTACTCTGACCTCCCGTCATATTCAACGCTCATCCACCGATCGGATCATCGGTGATCTGTTTGAGCGAGTCACTCGCTCAAAATCGAGGTTGTCCGATTCGCCTTCACTCTGCCTTTGTTGCCTCGTTTGAGACGAAGGATGTGACTCATGCATTATCTGACGAGTCTTGGACTAATGCTATGCATGAGGAACTTGAAAACTTTGAGAGGAACAAAGTCTGGCAGCTTGTAGAACGTCCATCTGGTCATAATGTCATTGGGACCAAGTGGGTGTTCAAAAACAAGCAGAGTGAGGATGGGGTTGTCACTCGCAAAAAGGCTAGGCTAGTTGCACAGGGCTTTTCTCAGGTTGAGGGTCTTGACTTTGAGGAGACCTTTGCCCCTGTAGCTAGGCTAGAGGCTATTAGGATCCTGCTTGCATTTTCTGCATCCCGGGGCTTCAAGCTCTATCAAATGGATGTCAAGAGTGCATTCCTCAATGGCTATATTGAGGAAGAGGTTTATGTCAAACAACCTCCAGGATTCAAGAACCCTAAGTTTCCGAGTCATGTATACAAGCTCTCCAAAGCTCTGTATGGACTCAAGCAGGCCCCCAGAGCATGGTATGAGAGGCTCAAGTCTTATCTTCTCAGCCATGACATCAAAATGGCGTAGTAGACAAGACTCTGTTCATCAGACACCATGAGTCGCTTTTTCTTCTCGTCCAGATTTATGTGGACGATATCATTTTTGGTGGCTCATCTCATTCGCTTGTGTCTCGGTTTTACGAGGTGATGAGCCTGAGTTTGAGATGAGTATGATGGGCGAGTTGAGCTACTTTCTTGGCTTCCAAATCAAGCAGACTCGGGAGGGTACTTTCTTGCATCAAGGCAAGTATACCTGTGACCTTCTGAGGCGCTTTGATATGTCTGATGGGAAGCCGGTGATGACTCCTATGGCCACCACTGCTGTCCTCGAGCCTGATGAGGATGGTGAGCTTGCTGATCAAAAGGAGTTTCAGAGCATGATCGGCTCCCTCTTGTACTCACTCGCTTCGAGGCCGGACATACATTTCATCGTGTGTCTGCAGGCGCTCGATTTCAAGCTTCTCCTCGCGCTCTCACCGCCAGGCGGTCAAGCGCATCTTCAGGTACCTTCGTGCTACCACTGATTATGGTATTTGGTACTCTTCTTCTTCTTGACTATCTCTTAGAGCCTTTTCCGATGCCGACTTTGCTGGCTGTAGGATAGATAGGAAGAGCACTTCTGGCACTTGCCAATTCATTGGCACTTCTCTTGTTTCTTGGTCATCTAGGAAGTAGTCTGGGGTTGCACAGTCCACCACTGAGGCCGAGTATGTTGCTATAGCCAGTTGCTGTAGCCAGGTGCTCTGGATGAGATCGACCTTACAGGACTATGGGTTAGAGATAGAGAGTGCGCCACTCTTCTGTGATAACACTTCAGCTATTTGCATTGCTAAAAACCCAGTGCAACATTCCCGGACCAAGCACATTGATATTAGATATCACTTCCTTAGAGACCATGTGGAGAAGGGAGATATCGCACTTCAGTTCGTAGAGAGTGCCCTTCAGTTAGCCAATATCTTCACCAAGCCTTTGGATAGCTCTAGATTTGTTGCCTTGAGGAGTGAGCTTTGAGTCGTGAGCCCTTACGACCTTTCGTGAGGGGGAGCTGGTTTGTATATTATGTATTATATGTTTTCTTCCAGCTTTTCTTTTCTTTGTGTTTCTTCTGGGTGACTTTGGGCTTGTTTTCTTGAGTTGAGTTCACTCACTTAGACTTCTGGCATGCCTTGCATGGACCTCTTATCTTGTGCTTTAGGTTGCTATCATGCGTGATTAGCTGTTCTCTCTTCTCTCTAGGTTGAGTTCCCTCACAGTCATATAAGTCTAGCAGGTATTGGGTCTCCTGAGTAGATAAGGTTTGTGTGCACTCCTTAGTTGGGATCTAGAGTCAGCTTCCCTATGTCAGTCTCTGGGGAAGATAAGAGCGAGTCTGAGCCGTAGTGAGTCTCTTCTATCTTATCTATGCTCAATAACCATCCAGTTTTGCAGTTTCTCGACTTCTCCTCATTCTGTTTTTCTGGTTGTTATTGAGTTCATTCGGGTTTTCTTTATGCCTAATCTTGATAATAACTCAACTTTAACCAGATTTGAGCTTAAAATTGATTCATTTGTTAAGGGAGAGTTTGGGAATCTGTTCATGCATTGCATTTAGACTGCATTTTCTGTTTTATGAGCTTTGTCTATTATGCAATTGATTTCTTCTTCATGCTATACACCATGCTACATCATTTGAAGAAAATCACTAGCTTAGGTATGTCCAAGTTCATTTAACTTGCTAAGCTTAAAAATGAAATAAGCCTTAAATGAAAAACTTGATGAAACTTGTTGCTTTTACTTGCTAGGTTTCTTCTCTAGAGGTTTGTGCCATAATTTGAGAAATTTTGGAGTTCTCTAGAGTCCCTATAGCAACTTGGGTGAAACTAGTTTGATCCATGCTAGAGTCCTTCAATTGCTCATAAATCATTGTGCTAAAAATGAAAATTAAACAAAATTGACTCTTCTTGTGCACATACGACTCAACACCTTGCATTCACAAGACCGCTTCCCATTGCACTTGGGATGAACTTGAATACATCGTGTTTGACCTAGACCATCCTCTTAAGAGTTCATCTTGAGATGGTCGATACGGCTTGAGTCAATTGGTTGTCAAAAGAAAATGAAAATAAATTAAAAACAAAGACATATGTGGGTAAAGAATGCAAATAATGTCAAACATTTGCACCCCGCTATGTCTTGTATGATGATGAATCAAAATTTGCATTAAGTGATAAATGAGCCCGAAGGACCTTGTATGCTCTTCTAGATTCCCCAAAGTGTTGAGTAGGTTGAACTCTAGGTTTTCCTTTTGATCCTTGGAGTGGCTATTCTTCTATTTTTGAAACTAAAGCTAAGTGTTGCACTTGTCAAATCTTGCTAAAAATGATATATTCAAAACTAAGCTCGTATTTGCACTTGGACATGTCTTAGTTTAGTCATCTTCTGAAATTGTAAAGCTTGGTGTAATATCCTTCCATTTTGATCAATTGGATAATCTTCAAAGCTCTTTCAATTGCATTTCTTGCATACATAAAAAGAGGGAGAAAATTCCATTTTGATGCCTATATTGCCAAAAGGGGGACAAAATGTAGAAAAGGCATCATTAAAAAAAAGAGATAAAAATGTGAAAGCTTGTTGGTTCTTATGATCTTTGTAAATCTTTGCTATTTTTATGGATCATAATCACATTTGGCACTTACGATTGGTTTTAGAGCTTTTGTGGAAAACTTGCTCTTTTCATGGTCTTGCTCTAAACTCTTTCTGCCTACTTGGTCATGATTTTATATCTTTCTTTTGTGGCACCAAGTTTGGCTTCGCAATCAAATTGCTTTCTTCTTCTCTCATTCAAACTCAAATTTATGCCTTTTATGTTGTTTGTCAATATACTCATCAAGGGGGAGATTGAAGGACCATGTGGAGGTCCATCCATGTTTGTGATGAGCATTTAACTTTATTTGAGCAAGGTGTGCTCAAGTTTGAGTTTGATTTGGATTGATTTTCAAAATGAAGCAATTTGAGTTGTCTCTGCCAGGGGTGGCAATACTGACCGTATGGGCGCGGTAGTGATGAGTTGGATGGGTTTATTGCATATCATTGTGGGCATTGCTATGAAAGGTTTTTCCTTGTCTTTGATGGTTGCAGGGCGACGCTGCTAGGTCATGGTGAGGCGGAGGATGACCGGGACTAAGCGAGGAGCGTCGGAGGTCCAGACGGTTGGGAGATCGCCGGAAGATGATCAGAGACGGAGTCCGGGCAAGTCAAGAAGACAAGGAAAGGAGATGATGCTAGCTAGATGCCGCGTGGATCAATGAGGGCCGTTGGATTGATGTCTAGTTGATAGGTTAGCGTGTCTAGGTAGTATACTTTGCAAACCGTGCAAGAAAACCCGGTATGTGTGTGGGTTTTGGGTTAGCCCTTGCATGGCTGTATGTGTGGGTTAATCCTAGCCCTTAGATGAGTGCTCTAGGGTTGAGGGACTCATCCAAGGGTGGTAGGTGGCCCAAGAGTAGTATAAATAGGGGTGGAGGGGTAGCCTCCTCCCCTTGAAGGTTTTGAGGTTTGTAAATGCTCCTTTGAGCTTTGCCCACATGAAAGTGAGGGTTTGTGACCTCTCCTTCCAGAAATAAAAGTTTTATCCATCCATCTCTGAATTTATTTTGCGCATTTACATTATGTCTTTACTTTACGCAATTTAAATTCAGCATTTACTTTCCCGCAATTACATTCTCGCAATTTACTTTCACGCAATTTGGATTTTCCTCCCCTCCTTCTAAATGCTGTTGATCTTGGATATTTTGAGTGTTTTCTTATGGTTTTACATCTCTTTTGCACTCTTGGATTGAGTAGAGAACATCTTTTCTTTCAAGTTCCAACTTTGTTCAAAACTTGTTCTTTGCGGAGCATTTAGTATTTGATTTTTATAAAAATATAGAAAAATCCTTTTTTAGTGATTCTTATTGCAGGAGGTGCAGGACTCTGATATCCACTTGCAGAAAAATTTTGGAGTTCACTTGTTGCACAGTTTGGGCGCCATGAGGTGAAAACCGAGCCCCAAACTTTCTGCTCGAAGTTCTTGACTGAGTGTGTTCTTAGATTTTTCCTGTTTTTTCTGTAATGCTTTTTGAGGATAAATTTGGTGGAGTTCTTCACAACTCTAATGCTCATAGGGATAAAAATTATCAAAATGTTGTGAGCTGCAGAAACCCACCTACCTCCTGTTAAAATTGAGGACAAGCTCTGGAAATTCTGGTTTTGCTTTTCTGAAAGTGACTTTTGTGATTTGAATTGATGTCCTTTCTAAAAGCAAGAGTTTGAATTGATTCCTCTTTATCTTGGACACTAGACAACCAGTATTGTGACTCAAAAATCCCCACATATTTTATGGTACTTATCAATGCAAGCTTGGGGTACACATAGTTGTCTAGTTTTTCAGGTTTTTCACGATTTCCTTTGAGCGATCTTGTCGAGGTTTTTGTTGGAGTATTTTGGGGGAAAATTTATTTGCGACCATTCACCCCCCCTCTGTTCGCCATCTCGGTCCTTCACATGGTATCCAAATAAGTTTGGATTCAGAATTAAAACTATAGTTCCCAGCAAAAACAAAGTAAAAAAAAGTGAAGTTATGTACAATACAAATATTTGAAACACTTAGAATTATTTACATTGATGTAGTCTCTTAATTTACAATATAACCCTTCTTGATGATCACACGCATGTAGTTTGTTTCATGTGTGTCGTCGTCACCGCTAAGGCATGCCCCATCTACAAACGGAGGTATTTCATCGAATTGGTTGTACTCTTCTTCATCTATGATATTTTCAACTCCAACGATCTGCCTCTTGTCATGAAGGACGACATGCAACCTCGGATTGGCCGGATCACGCACGAAGAATACTTGATTTGCTTGCTTTGCAAGGACGAATGGTTCATCTTTGTAAGTGAGTCTATTGAGATCCACAAGAGTAAAACATCTCTTGTCAACCTTCACTCCGTGTGAAAGTGTCACCTACTTACATCGGAACAATGGAACTTGGTATATTCCATAATCGAGCTCCCAAATTTTTTTGATCATCCTGTTGTAGGAGTTCATTGCGGTTGAGGATCCTATTTTGAACATTACTCTTTGCATCTTGACTTTCAGTGTGAAATGTGTAGCCATTAATATCGTACCATTGCCATGTCTATCCATTAAATCTTGGTCCGTTAGCCAACCATTTGACATCCTTACTAATGGAGACCTTCGCCTTTTCTTTGAACCATGTGAGGAATCGATTGTTGTGTTCTAACATGATGGAAAACTCATCCATATGTGGATTCTCTTCCCGTAATATCAACTTGTGCTGCTCAATGTATGGATGAACTTCTACGCTGTGCTGCAAGACTGTCAAATGCGCTTTGTAGAACATATCAAACCGTTGACTCGTTAGTTTGGACCCAATGGTTTCTTTGCCAGCAAGTCTGCCCTCATGACGAGATACAGGAACACCAAGTGCTTGTCTTTTACCTAAATAGCCCACGCAGAACTCAACAACCTCTTCAATCCCATAACGTTCAATAACACTACCCTCAGACTTCGACCGATTCCTCACGTATGACTTTAATATACCCATGTACCTATCGAACGGATACATGCAACGTAGAAATGCAGGTCCACATATCTTAATCTCTCTAACAAGGTGAACAACAAGGTGGACTATCTCATTATCTATAACACATACATCTCATTATTTATAACACATACGTCTCATTATTTATTTATAGTACCACTACCTTGAAAAAGGCCATCAGTGGCGGTTCATAACTGCCATCAATGGCAGTTTTTAAACCGCCACAGATTTAGTGCCACTGATAATCGAGGATTATCAGTGGCGGTTCTAGAACCGCCACAGATAACACTATCTGTGGCGGTTTTTGGCTGAACAGCCACTGATATTCAGGTATCAGTGGCGGTTTGAGCCAAAATCCGCCACTAATAATCCAAGTATCAGTGGCAGTTTTTTGATAGATCCGCCACTGATACTATAATATCAGTAGCGGTTCTATCCCAAAACCGCCACGGATACTTGGATTATTAGTGGCGGTTTTTGGCTAGAACTGCCACTGATACAACTATCAGTGGCGGTTGTATATAAAACCGCCACTAATATTCCTAGTATCAGTGGCGGTTTTTTGATAGAACCGTCACTAATATTACGTTAGTAGTGGTTTTGGGCCAAAACCGCCGCTGATAATCCCACACACGAAAATAAAAAACTAGCATTTGTGGCTAGCCTCAGGCAGTGCTAGCCATGCCAGTATCATTATGTACAACTTGCTCCCTTATATAGGAGCTGTTCTTGGTCTCTTTCCTCCCCATCTGAACCAAACAAAAAGGAAAACTGCATTGAAGTATTGAAACATTTGAAAACATAGTAGGAGCACAGAGGAGACTCAATACAGCACTCTGCTTTAAAAGGCACCACACCTGAGGTCAACACAATTGATAGGAAAAAATGACACAATGTGCCAACATCAGAAATAATTGCTTTTCAGCTTGTAAAGCCTCCCTGTAGTTTTATTTTCAACACCAATCTCAGGCAAACAACTATTGGGCCATCAATTAAGGCAATTAAAGATTCAGACCACTTATGTGCATACTTACTAAGCCATGAACCCATAAGGCCAGGAAGTGTCAATAGGGGATACAAACTCTGATATAACACAAATTAAAATCTGGGATTGTGTTTGTTTTTTAGCTAGGCATCAATCCCAACATAAATACAAAACAGAATATATTCAGCAAATTGGATACGTGAGTCAAGATCATGACGGTGCAAATTTTCCATTTGGAAACTAAGCAAGCGATCACATGTGGTGGGAGACTGGAGGAAAAAAAAGGCAAACCTTCTGTAAGATTCACGAAGGTGGGTCGTGCCTAGGCACCACCACTCATGCCACAGCTCCGCCTCCATGTTCTCGTAACCAAGCCGCCACCATCTACGTCGCAGCACCGCCTCAAATGAACTATATAGAAACAAAGAAATGGCGTTAGAAGGAAGATATGGAATTGTAACAAAGGATCATCAAGAAGCCTACACCACTACGAAATCAACTTTCCATCAATGAAGGATTCAGACCACTTCTGTGCATACTTACTAAGGCATGAACTCGTAAGACCGAAGTGTCAATAGGTGATACAAACTCTAATAGAACACAAATTAAAATTTGGGATTGTGTTTGTTTTTCAGTTCAGGAGGAAGGAAGATATGGAATTGTCGCAAAGGATCATCAAGAAGCCTACACCACTACGAAATCAACTTTCCATCAATTAAGGATTCAGACCACTTTTGTGCATAGTTATTAAGCCATAAACTCTTAAGACCGAAGTGTCAATAGGTGATACAAACTCTAATAGAACGCAAATTAAAATCTAGGATTTTGTTTGTTTTTCAGTTGGGCATCAATCCCAAAATAAATACAGAATAGAATATATTCAGCAAATTGGATACGTATGTGAAGATCTGCATAAGGCGTCAGTGGCAAAATCGAAATCAATCATAAGACGTCAGTGGCAAAATCGAAATCAATCTCACATAGAAGATACGGAGCATAAATTATAACTTTGTAAGCTGTAACTATGAGAATAGAATGCGGAAGAAACAGATAAGGAAATCTGGACATATTCATTCGGAAGAAATTGTACAAAGCAAGAAGAAGCAGCGCTACACAAATCAAGTTTCTACTCAAAGCTACATAAATCTGCAATCCATTCCGTGGGCTGCTGAAATCCCTTCCTTCTCACTGATTTAGGACCTTGATATGCAAAGGAAAAACATGAGATCTCACATCCAGTGAAAATTCTTCATAAGAAAGGGCGAGGTAGAAACCTTACTTGCGGTATGCATGTCATCCATTAATTCAAAGATCACAAAGTGCACTGGAGGGCCATTGAGGTCATGTACATAGCAGTTGTACAAAGTAATTCCATCCATGTCACAAAAAGACCGATTGTAATTATTTGATTTAGCAATTGAGACCCAATACAAGCTCCGCTTGTAGAAGCTCATGATCTTGCTAGACCATCCGTAAAGTGCGGCATGAATAGATAGCTCCAGTAATTTTTTCACTTGGTTAGTTTATCAAACTATTACAAACACATGAAGTAACTTCATATGAAAAAATAACCATGTAAGGCAAACACATGAAATATTTAGAAGTGTCACTCGCATGTGTGTGTGTTCCTGAAGAAGATAAAAGTACATGCAAGTTTAGCACAACCACTGACAAAAGAAGTGGCATTGACAAAAGAAGGGGTTCCCATTTGAAAGCAACGAAGAGTTTTTTACACTTTGTAATGAAACAGAATTGAAGTAACAAAAGCCTAAACTAGTGGAGGTAAACTAGAAGCCTACGGGTCTTCGGATGTTGGAGACACGTGATGTGAGAGAAGAGTATGGATGACTGGATCGTTGTTGTCTTCATCATGAAACTCGCCTTTTTTGTTGATTACTTCCTTCATGATGAAGTAGGCAAGCTGGCCCTAAATGGCTTGGATTTCAGAAGGAAGCAGTCCTAACGTAGACAACTTGAGGCGCTATAAGTATAAAAAACAAAATTAAGAGAGTATATAGAAATTGAGTGGTGCGAATCAATGTGTCATGTCAGCGTGACTGACCTCTACGTCATTGTCTTTTATTGGGCATGATAAGATTTCGCGCATGTACTGGCACACAAAGTACCCACATAAATTTGTTCCTTGCGGCTGCTTGTGACACTGCAAAAATCGAATGAACTAAGATGTCGCCGAAGGAGCTATTTACTATGAAATACGATATAAGAATATTCCTTGCATGCGTACCGGAAACTTTGTACGGATTGCAAGGGACTTGTGGTATGGGCGGTATCTCAAGCTCTTCTGACAATATCTTTTGAACGCCTCATTTATTAATTGTGTCATCACTTCAAAGTCTTTTTTAGGTTTATCTACTAGATCCATGATCAGCATCTTGCTCTTTTCTGGATGAATTATTACGAGAATCCAGTGGAAGCTACATACACATGCATGATGGCATAGTCATTAGTCCTTACATCAGAGTAAATAATGAAATCAACGAGTAATTTAACTAGCTAGTGAGGAACTTACTTAAAATGGTATGGTAAAAGTATAAACTCCTTGTCTTGTAGTTTAATCAAAACATTATATACGTACTCCTCGACCTCCTTTGGTGCTCTTTTGATTTCAGATTGGCAAACCGTTCCCGGGTCTAGGAATCCCACTGACCCCTTGGTTCTTCGTAATTCAATCATCTCGTATCTATATAAGGAAATAGTTAGACATGACATTTATCGGTATTATGTGAATGTAGGCCAAGATTGATATATTAGACACTTACAGTGACCAGCATCTCAAAAAAGATATGTCGAGGGTGTCGTGATAGAAAAAGTTGTGCAAGTTATCGAATTCTACTAAGAAGTAGCCATGGCCCGCATGATGAAAATGTTCCTCACGGAAAATTGCAGTGATCACCTTCGGGAGTACGTCTTGGTTGGATCGATCCATGTACCATGCATGTAATCACTGCATCATGGGTGTTAGACTTTTTAACTTCGAAGCGGTGACTAAGGGCTTCCCTACCTCGAATTTCAATCTTTGTTGATTATATTGGTCATCAGACTTCACCTTGCCCTTACTTTTTTGTCGCACGACATCATACTCGGTCCTGGCTTCGCCTGATCTCGCTGATACGGCTTGTCTAATGTGCCAATTTTTTGGATCAGGAGTTCCAGGTTTGTCCTTTGTAGTACCAGGTGTTATAGGTTTCTGCTTTGGAGTACTACAAGTAGCATCTTTATGGGGTCCTCAATGGATTTCTTTTCTACCTCATCTTGCTTCTTCACCGTTTCACTCTCAGGTGCTGGTGACGGATGCGAGGATTGTACTACAGAGAGGTCGGCCTTCGCATGGTCCAAGACGATGTCACACTTGCGCCATCGATGAATGAGTGGACGGCACTTCTTAGAGTTGTTATCTCATCATTGGCGGGTTTTTCTAGCCCGATCTCAAAGAATCGTAAGTACTGTGTCCACTGACCTTTGTATAACTGGCGCTATCGGGTATTGTGCAGACACCCTTCTTGCACATGATAAACTACCCCAGAGCGCACCTATACAAATATGTTCATCACGGGCACGTTGAGCTGATAGGGTGTGGGGTCCTTATGTCGTCCACAGGATAATGGTTGTTGTCCGCTTCTGCCAATGGCGTGGACGCGCAACTGCTGCGACTACCTGTAGGGCTAGAGAGAACGTTGTGGGCTTGCGACTGGCTCAAGGCTTGTTGTACTTGTCGTTCAACTTGTTCTTCAATGGTGCCTTGTATTTCTTGTAGAACCCTTTCTTTCATCATTTCCATTTCCTGCTCAGCCCGCTCTTCTTTAGCTCTCTTCCGACTCCTATAAGAGTCTCCGTGCTCAGGGAATCCAATCTTCCATGGAACCTTGACCCCGACGCCTCGTGTCCGACCGGGGTGCTCTTTGTTTCCTAGGGCTACTGTTAGCTCGTCTTTCTCCCTGTTTGGGTGAAAACATCCTTGAGTGGACTGGGCGTAAAAATAATGAACTCTTTACATCATTGCTTCGTCCTCGCTGCTCTTAAATGATAAACCCCCAGTAGACAACATATCTGCCCTCGCTAGCACGTAGTGCTTCACTCGGTCTGATAGTCCGATCAAGGGACTTGTGCCAGCCAATTGGACCGCTTCTAATTCCTGCCTCTCCCATTGAGCAATTTTACCCGCGTACCCACTCGTGCCAAGTTTGTGGGGGTGATATTCCTTCTTGCGATGCTAATGTGGTCCTCACTGGACTTCCTTGCCGCTTCGGATTGCTTCATCGCCACAAACTCACCCCAATATGGCTCTAATCTTGGGTACTCTCCGATGGCTGACTGGTTTTGCTTCACATAATTTGTGTTCAGCCTCGCCTTGAAGTTTCTCCACACCGCATCCATAGTCATCAATGTGTCGCGACGCACGAGATCTTTGGCTCCTTCGGGGAATTCGAAGGTTTCTTTGAGCTCTGTCCACAGATCCTCTTTGGTGGCTCGTGGCACTTTATGCCAATCCGAATAGGTTATTAGCACTTTATCCCTTACGATGTACCCACAGTTGACCTGTATTTTGCTGCTGATTTTCTCGATGCAACAGGGGCCCCAATATCTAAGACCTCTGAGATGGTGTACCGGCCTTCAGGCTTCTTAGTTTTCCCTCGTCCTCGGTGTCTTGCAACAGGAGCATCATCTGCAACAGCGGTGGAGGCCTCGGCACCTTCGGTGGTTGGGTGGAGGGTAAGGTACCTGCTCGGGCTCTCCTCCACTATAGGCTTGGTTTCGAGCTCCATTAGAACTACAGTTCGACCCGAAACATAATTTTCGTCAATTATTACAGAATCATCTCATGGAATTTCAAAGTACAGATGTACTGTCCTGTGTGTAATATTGTGTGGTGCTAAGATAAAAATGATTTTGCAAGAGCAAGAGACTTAATTAGATGAGAACAAGTGGAAGAATGCAAATTTTTACTTAGCCAATTAAAAGCTATGTTCATTTTAATACCTGCTGTTCAGAACTACTGTTTATGTATATAACCTATGTTCATCTCTAATCTGGGAACTAGTAATGCATCTTCTAAATAAATGGCTATAATATAGTTGTAGATTATCCTCTTGTGATTAATTAAAAACTGAGTTCACTCAATTTGGTTCAACCATTAAAAAGTTATGCAAGCAAAATAAATGGAAAGGAATAGCGCCAAGGAACAACCAAATGAGGAGAAAATAAGCCACTCGAGGATAGGATGTCTGCATATATGGTTCCCAACATGTGATACATGAATCTTTCAAGTACCGGAAGCAATTCAAAACATGTAGAAAGAGGATAGCACATGAATCTTTCATCGCTTTCATAAACTGAGATCCATACAATTACCATTTTGTTTTAGAATTAAGTGAAAGTTTGTGTGCATTCAACGTTAATTCACATTGCGATCCAATATTTTTCTTATACCACAGGCACTATATATGCACATTGAAAGGGGGTGCAATTTCTCCATTGCAAAAACTCCTTGCACTAATTGCTAAGATGTCTCTTGCTATATCATATAGTACAAAGAGAGTTTACTAAGTACTTGCATGGGAATTTAATGTGTGAGAACAGGTATGCAAATATTTCACTCAAGAAATATTAGTTGTTTCAATCCAATGACAAAGTTAAGCATAGGATAATCAGAGGAACATCTATGAAATGTAAATCTAGCTAAAATGTAAATAAACATTCAACTGCTGCAGATTCTTTAAGATGCAGAGCAAAAAGGTCAGAAAAAGAAGGCAAATATGACATCTTCCAAGTTCAAAATAATAATCCTCATCTTATATTTTATTTGACTTCTCCAACTAAAAGTAATTACTTGAGGTGAATAGGTGATATATCACGAGCTGAAATTACTTATGTCAAAAGCTTCTACTAACAAATCCTAGCTTAGAAGACTAATTTTGTGACTGAATAAGATGAGTCGTTTATCAATACCTCGCTGTTTCAACCTATCCAATACTGAATTGAATGAAACTGGCAGATCACTTAATGCACCTACAAGGAGTGCAGTAGCAACTACAAGCATTAGTTTCTAAATCACGGAGTGTAGTAGCAACTACAAGCATTAGTACAAAATGAAAAATCAGGGAGTGCAGTAGCAACTACAAGCATTTTGACTATACCCTTGGGTGGCGTCAGGCGCGGGAGGGCGGCGTCGGCGGGGGCGTCGTCGGGGATGGCGTCGGCGCGGCGGCGTTGTCGTGGGCGGCGTCGGCGGGACGCGGGGCGGCGACCGTGGTGGCGTCGCCGGGCCGCGACGTCGGGCGAACGAAGCGGCGTCGTAGAGCGCGGCAGGCGGCGAGGGGCGAACACGGGCATCGAGGGCGGCGACTGTGGCGGCGTCGTCGGGGCGTGGAAGTTTAGGGTTTAGGGCACGCAGAAGAAGCGTATCCATTTTACATATATATGGAGCATATTATCAGTGGCGGTTCTTTTGAAGAACCGCCACTGATAAACTTATCTGTGGTGGTTCGTATAAAAAATCATCACTAATACATATATTATCTGTGGCGGTTATTTATACGAACCGCCACAGATAAGTGTATCAGTGGCGGTTCTTGTGAAGAACAGCCACTGATATAATTATCCTAATATATTAATGACCTTATCTAATCTTAATAAATATTAAATACCCTATATAATCCAACTATATATTATATACCCTATATAATCCTAATACAGTAATTACCATATATAATCCTAATATAGTAATATACCCTATATAATACTAATATATTAATTACCCTATGTAATCCTAATATATTAATGACGTTATATAATCGTAATAAATATTAAATACCCTATATAATCCAACTATATATTATATACCCTATATAATCCTAATACAGTTATTACCATATATAATCCTAATATAGTAATATACCCTATATAATACTAATATATTAATTACCCTATGTAATCCTAATATATTAATGACCTTATATAATCCTAATAAATATTAAATACCATATATAATCCAACTAGATATTATATACCCTATATAATCCTAATACAGTAATTACCATATATAATCCTAATATAGTAATATACCCTATATAATACTAATATATTAATTACCCTATGTAATCCTAATATATTAATGACCCACATTTCCATTACTCCACACAAATGCATAACACCACATTTCCATTACTCCATACAAATGCATATTGTTTACATCACATTGCCATTACTCGTATATAGCTAATTATTTTCTTTCACAATTTGCCCTTCTTCATGATCGTCGCGATGATAGGTAGATTCCTGAGCGGTTTCTTCCTCGAGCCTGATGTTGCCATCTACGAAAGGAGGCAACTCATCAAACTGGTCGTACTCATCCTCGACATTCTCAACTCCGACGATCCTTCTTTTTCCCTGAAGAACTACATGGCGCTTCTTATCTGCCGGGTCGATTACATAGAAGACTTGTGCTACTTGCTTCGCAAGTACGAATGGTTCATCTCTATATCCGACATGTTCGATGTCCACAGTAGTGAAGCCGTACTTGTCCACCTTGACACCCTTTGGGAGTTGTACCCGACGACACTGAAACATCGGGATCTTAAAAATACAATAGTCGAGCTCCCAAATCTCTTCTATGAACCCATAGAAGCTACTCTTCTTCTTTTGTGTTGTCATAGGCATCTATCTGGACACCACTATTTTGGTAAGTGCTTTTGCTATCCCGAGATCTCGTATAAAAGGTATATCCATTTATGTCGTATCCTTGCCATGTCAAGATTGTACCTGATGGCCCTTTTGCCAACCACCTCAACATAACACTTGTTTCTTTCCCAGTCATATGCTCTTTGAACCAATGATTGAATAAACGGTTATGCTCTTTTGTTACCCAAACCTCTGATCGTCCATGATTTTCCTCTCGTAGCTTATCCTTGTGCATGTCCATATACGAGGACACCTCAACTGACTGTTGCAAGACTATGAAATGAGCTTTTTCGAACAATCTATGATCGTAGGAATTTGTTGACCCTCATGGCGGGATGCAGGCACTCCTACCGGTTCCAACCCCTCCATGTAATCCACGCAAAACTCGATAACCTCCTCAGTTGCATAACCTTCCACAATGCAGCCCTCCGGCTGAGATCGATTGCGAACATACTTCTTCAGGATACCCATGTACCTTTCGAACGGGTACATCTGATGCAGGAATACGGGGCCACATACATTTATCTCATTCATAAGGTGAACAATGAGATGAACCATTATATCAAAAAATGATGGAGGGAAATACATCTCTAGCTGGCATAGTGTCTTGACCACATCATTTTGCAGTTCAGAAAGTCCGATGGGATCGATGACCTTCTGTGAAATCGTGTTGAAGAAGAAACACAACCTCATGATTGCCTCTCGGACATTTTCAGGAAGAATACCTCTAAATGCAATAGGAAGCATTTGTGTCATCATCACATGACAATCATGAGACTTCATGCCAGTTAACTTCAAATCTTTCATCGAGACCAGTTTCTTGATGCTTGCGGAGTAACCGGACGGAACTTTCACACCATGCAAGCATTTGCAGAGGTCTGTTCTCTCTTTCTTGGATAGAGTGTAGCAAGCTGGGGGAAGGTAAAGTCGCCCTTTCCCGGTGTCCTGAGGATGTAGCTCAGCTCTGATTTTCATATCTTCTAGGTCCCTTCGTGCCTTTAGTCCGTCCTTAGTTTTGCTAGGAATGTTCAGCAAAAGACCAATCAAGCTGTCACATACATTTTTCTCTACGTGCATGACGTCTATGTAGTGTCGAACTTCTAAGTTCTTCCAATAGGGCAAGTTCCAAAATATCGATCTCTTCTTCCACGTGGTCTTCTCAGTACGAGGCCTCGATTTATTATTACTATCTCCCTTTCCAAGTACAACATTAATATCCTTAACCATATCATATACCTCTTCCCCACGACGAGTCCTTGGAGCTATACCATCCTCTTTTGTCTCGTCGAATTGTTTCTTCATATTGCGGTAGGGGTGATTCCTACGAAGGAACCTACAGTGATGCATGTACACAGTTTTCCTCGAGTTATTGAGCCACACACTAGCGGTTTCATCCATGCACTGGGGGCATGGTTTGGCCCCTTTTACAGTACGACCGGATAGGTTACCAAGGGCAGGGAAATCATTGATGGTGCAAAACAACAAAGCGCGTAGGATGAAGTACTCTCGCTTGTACTCATCCCATACCTGCACACCTTCGTTCCACAGTACCACAATATCTTCCACCAATGGTTGTAGGTATACATCAATATCATTGCCAGGTTGTCTCGGCCCTTGGATAAGCAACGACATCATAATGTACTTTTGTTTCATACACAACAGAGGAGGAAGGTTGTAGATACAGAGAGTCACGGGCCAAGTGCTATGAATTCTACTCATGTTACCAAAAGGATTCATTCCATCCGTACTCAACCCAAACCTTATATTCCTCGGTTCATTCCCGAAGTCCTTCCTAAAGAGCCTATCGATGGTTCTCCACCGCGTAATCGTGAGGTGTCTCGACTTTCCATCCTTTTTACGCTCTTCTGAGTGCCATCGCATCAATTGGGCATGATTTTTGTTTCCAAATAAACGCTTCAATCGAGGTATTACTGGTAAATACCACACCACTTTAGCGGGAGCTCCTTTCTTCACCACGGTGCCCTCGCTGTCATGGCCTTTACGCTTGTATCGCGATGATTTGCACACCGGGCATACATGCATGTCTGTATACTCTTTGCGGTAGAGTACACAATCGTTTGGACATGCATGTATTCTTTCTACTTCCAATCCCAATGGACATACAACCTTCTTAGCTAAATAAGTGGTTATCAGCAATACGTTTCCATCTGGAAGAATGTCCGCTAAGAGATGTAATAGCGCCGTGAAACTCTTATCGAACCAACCATTGCTTGCCTTCAATTTCAGAAGTGAAAGCACGGTGTGCAACTTTGTGTATTCCTCTTTGCAACCCGGGAACAAAGGTGTGTCCGAGTCGTCCAACAAACCCTTGAATTGATTAAACTCTCTCTGACTAGTGTAGTTCCCTTCTGCATCGCGCAACATCTGAGCAAGATTATTATCGTCATCAATGTCCAACCTATCCTCATCAGATCCATAACTAATGTCAGCTACCATAATGCCTTCTCCATCATCCAATACGTTATCACCTTCATGTATGTTTTTCTCTTCACCGTGACTTGTCCAACGTGTATAGCCAAGTACAAAACCCCTTCGAATCAAGTGCAAGTGGATGTGCTCTTTGTCCGAAAACATTTTCTCATTCTTGCAATCAATGCATGGACAATGTATGTACTCTGTCTTCTTGTGCAACTTGTTCTCCTCGTGCTCTTAGAAAAGCGAGATACCCGTCGATGTAATCTCTACAGCACGTTCGCATTGTACATCCATCTCCGGTCCATTTAAAATTAATTAACATATAAAAATTGATTAAAAAAATAATCTAATAACTTATCATCTAAAAGAGCTAGATAATAAATTCATCATCTAAAAATGATGAGCACCAACCTATCGAATTAACTAAAATTTCATGTATATTAATATCCACTAATCTTAATTAAAAAAATTTAATATATTCAAGATGTATATTATATGTGCACACTAATGGAACCAAATTAATAGTAATTAAAATACTAATCTAATTACTTATCATCTAAAGGAGCTAGATAATAAATTCATCATCTAAAAATGATGAGCACCCACCTACCAAATTAACTAAAATTTCATGTATATTAATATCCACTAGTCTTAATTGAACAAATTTAATATATGCAAGATGTATATTATACGTGCACACTAATGGAACCAAATTAATAGTAATTAAAAAACTAATCTAATTAGTTATCATCTAAAGAAGCTAGATAATAAAGTCATCATCTACAAAATGGTAGGTAAATAAAAATAAACAAAATCTAAACTTTTGATCTCACCTACATATAAACCTTAATTGAACTAGGTTTAAAAATTAAATTGCAACAAGATTAACACAAATCAAGAGAGGAGAAAAAATAACTCACCAAGGAACAACTAGAGGAAGTACAACACAAGAATTGGAGAAAACGAAATCTGAAAATTAGAAGTTTTGGTTTGCTCTCGGGAGGAAGAAGACCAAAGGTCTTTCTCGACCATCTATTTATAGGCAATATTATCAGTGGCGGTTGTTAACTAGAACCGCCACTGATAACATTATCCGTGGTGGTTCTATCGTCGAACCGCCACTGATAATTAATTATCAGTGGTGGTTCGAGGATAGAACCGCCACTGATAATACAATAGTATCAGTGGCGGTTGGAGGGGAGGATAGAACCGCCATGGATAACCTAGTTATCAGTGGCGGTTCTATCCTCCAACCGCCACTGATGATGTATTTGTTATCCGTGGCGAATAGAACCGCCACTGATATTCTTCCCGCCATTTTCAATATAGAACTGCCACTGGTAATTATATTTGTGGCGGTTCGAAAAAAACCGCCACAAATAGACCGTCACCTATTGCAGGTTTTGGCGCAGTGTACATACATCTCATTATTTATAACACATACGTCTCATTATTTATAACACATACGTCCATCTCATTATTTATTTATAATGCATACATCTTATTATTTATAACACATACATCTCATTAATCATCACGGTGCCCTTCTAGCAAAAAACCGTCAGTGATGACTACCCTACTCATCACAGATGGTTTTTGGCTAGAAGCTAGGGTCACTAATGAGTGATTATCACATACGTTTTTTCAAAACCGACATTGATGAGGGGTCTAATATAAACTTTTTTTTTTGTACTAGTTGCATGCTGAACGGCGTCGCTGTGACTGGAGCACCAGTAGAAGCTGCTGCTGCAGCTTTAATCCTGGTCGTTGGCCTGCTAACAATGACCTTTGAAGACCTAGCAGCAGTGCTTTTGGCCTTCTTAGCTGAGATTGGGGTTGGTTGCTAGATTCAGCCTAGTCATGGCTTCTCTTTCTACCGTGCATCTAAAGGAAAAAGAAAGAATTTTTTGTCAACTACAATCTTAGCAAAATGACTCAAGATTAAGACTACATACCTGCATTTGTTCGTACCGCAAAATCGTCGTCTAGATCATCAGCAGTTCAGCACTATGTATAAAAAATAATAATTTCAAGCAAGCGTCTACATGCATGCAGTTCGAAAATGCAATTGATCTCTCTAACAAGTGCCCTATACGTACCTATATGATGAAAGCATATGTAGGTTATACGTTGGAAGACATGGATGGGACATATCTGTCCAACGCAAGATTGGTCCCCAACGTGTGAGCTAATTATATATAGGACAACATGGTACCTGTAGCATGTGTACATATATATATATACAAGTATCATGTATATAGCTAGACGTACGTACATGATATGATTAGCCTAGAAGGAGCCCATTCGATCGTAACTGCATTGTTACAAAATTGGCTCTATGTGCCCTTGTACTAAAACTTAACTTTCCCAAATCCTTTTGACATAGCAACCTAGCTATGCATTGTTGGGAGGGATAAGGAATCCAGCTCGTTAACACTCTTGAATAGAAGAGGTTTTAAGATTTTACACTTCAACCAAGCTAAGTGTACAAAAGATCAAATTATCAATTTTTATTAGACCATTTATTACTATTGGATAGTATATATTACTTTAGTCTATAGCATTAAATAAATCTTCGAAATAGCCGAAAGGGAGAGGTATATATAAGGAAAGGAGAGTGAAAACTCATCTCAAAATTGTAGAATGATATGTATTTACGAACAAAATTTGAAAGCTAGAATGATATATATATGTTGGTTGTGATCTCGGCTAAGTCTGACTAACAGAACCGAGATTAATCAGGAGCTAAGCCCACCTTATTCGTGCAATAATCGGAAACGCACCAACTGCATTTGGTTCGGTCCCGTTAGCTAGCGCTATATTAAGTGGGAGAAGCCGAGACTTGTTGAAATCAGGATTGATCACAAGTTTTGCAACTCCCAAAATACCCATCAGATCTAGGATCTAGTGCGAGGCTAACGAAGACCGTTTCCACCACCATGACGATCACGGTGCCTCCCTCATCAACCTCGCCGTTCTTCACCGACGCCAAGAACACCTACTCGAACCCCAATGGCCAGTTTGTCTTCTCCGGGTGAGTTCATCTAACGTTTAATTTCCGCATTACGTTGGTGATCATGTCTTAAGGCTAGTTCATGTTTTAGTTAAGCCTAAGTCTAACATTTGGTATCAGAGCAAACCTAGCCTATATTTGATCCCGTTAAGCCCGGATTAGTCTCGGTTTTGGCCTTGTGTTCATCGGTTAAGGTTGTTTTGAGGTTCTATGTGGCTCAGTTAGCATTTAGGAGGAGTGTCAAATTTTGTGGTCGGCAATGAATTTATGGGGCAGACGCTAGATCTAAAACTCAAAGGTCACATAAGACAAAGGTTTAGACAGGTTCAGGCCCTCGACGGAGGAGGTAATACCCTAGTCCTGTGTGCTGGGATTATTTGGATCTCTTGGATCAAAGATTGCTCGTGTCCCTGTTGTTGCCTGCCCTCTCCCTTATATAATGGGGGTGGGACGTTTACAGAGTCTCGATCGGTTAAGAGATTCTGATCGGTTATTGGATTCTAATTGGTTACAGGATAGAGTTTACATCTTTATCTTATCCTGCTAACAACTCGGATTACAATCGTATCTCTTATATCTAAATATTTGTTCAACTGCCTCTAGGATATATCCCCTTGCGCACGGCAGCAAGGCTTGGTGCGGAGCTTATCCTCTGGGCCTTCCACTCGGCCCTGTATCTCCCTCAGGCACTTCTGGGCCGGTTATGAAGACACCTGGGTTCTTATATTCCACAGTAGCCCCCGAGTGATTCATGATCCGATTGCTATATCTTTATCTGGGCCTCAACTTTGGATCAACGTTCTCAGCTTCCAGCATAAACCTCTGACTGGTTTCTTCTTTGATTTGAATGCTTCTCCTTGTAGCAAGGGGATTATGAAGGACTCGAATATAACCCTCGGTTTTTTGTTCCAACTAATTATAATGTCCTGTCTGACAGGTTTATTATGGGTAGCTTCGTGGATCTGACCCATATCTCATATGAAGATTAGATATTTCTTCCCGCTCGAGGCGAAACCCTAATATCCTTCCTCTTCAAGGATCAATACCGGACAGTCTTTGAAGTTGTTTTGATTTCCTATGCCAATTCATTTTCCAAAAACCTCCTTGGCTTCTGAAACTATCTTAACTCCAAGTCTCCTCGGCTTTTGATGTCATTACATCTTCGCATTTACTTCAACCTTACCGTATCAGCTATAAAAGGCGAACCAGTGCTTTTAGAATTTATTCTCTCACGCTTAGTCCTCCATTTTCCTACACCAAGCTCCACCTTCTTCCTGAGGGATTTCATGGACGCCGAGATCCAGAACTTGCCGAGGAGTGGGCGCTATTCGACCTCTCCATGGCCAAATGGGCTGAAGAAGAGGCTGTTGCCCTCGACCGCACCGCCGTTGACGCCTTCCTTGAAATTGTCCCCACCCTTTATAGGGCTAAGGAAGCTCTCGTGGAGGCGCTTGGTCGTGTGCGCCGCGGAGAAGTATAATACTCCTGTAAATGTAAGAGAGTCTTTTCCCAGGCATAGTGCCTGGGGAATTTATATAATAAACAAATACCTTCCGAGTGATATCTATGACTGTCGTTAGACATAGCTTAGACCCAACTTGGGGTATATCAAAGCTTACATGGCTCTTTGGTCGGGTGATATCCACATCCGACTGTCGTAGGATATATCTTAGGTCCAACTTGGGACATATTAAGATTTGCGCGGCTCTTGGCCAAGTGATACCTATATTCGACTGCTGTGGGATATAGCTCTGGTCCGACTTGGGACATATCATATTCACATGGCTCTTGGCCGAGTGATACCCATATCTGACTGCTGTAGGATATAGCTTAGGCTCGACTTGGAGCGTATCATATTTACGTGGCTCTTGACCGAGTGACACCCATATCCGACGGCTGTAGGATATAGCTTAGGTTCAACTTAGAGTGTATCATATTTACGTGGCTCTTGGCCGAGTGATACCCATATCCGACTGCTATAGGATATAGCTTAGGCTCGACTTGGAGCGTATCAGGATTTTCTTAGCTCATGGCCGAGTGATACCTATATCCGACTGGTGTAGGATATAGCTCTGGTCCGTCTTGGGATATATCAAGGTTTATCCGAACGGTATTCGTACTCGTTTATTACGATGCACAGCTTATCGACCCATCTTGGGGCATACCATTGGAACCGTGCCTTATTAGGCTCAACCTGTGATATATGATTCCGCCATGCGGTAACCAACTAGCGACCCAACGTGGGGTATATATCACAAGAAGATATTTTTAATCCAAACTGGAGGATACCCACGTCCCGCTTAGTTTGATAAGTGGTTGAACATCCCATCGTGGGGAGCAACGTGTCCCAAATATGACTTGGTCAAACCATGACTGCCTCCGTATGTCTGGACGCCGAGCTAGCAAATCATTACGAAGCATAGAGCAGGGTTAGGTGTTTTGCAATCTTTTTCCCACCAACTCGGCGTAAACCTGATTTTTTCCCCCTTTTAAGACTAAGACGTGCATTGATCGATGGTTCATTTTTTCCACCGCACACTCCTGCCCCTTCTGCTTCCCTGTCTCTCCGACTTCTCCACCACTAGGGTTAACTGTTGCTGCGGTCGCATTTTTGCGCTGTCGTTGATCTTTCCTCCGAAAATGTCTAATCATTATTCCAAAGACACCTCCTCGCTGCCTTTACCCCAAGATTGGACCACCCCAATAACGACGGAAGAGCAGTTGAAGTCCATGGCGGATGACGGGGTTCTTCCAGCACTAACTTTAATTTCTGCACGATCGGGCGTAGGTGAATCCATCCCTACCCCTCATTTTGAAGAAATTGTGGTTTTCGAATCTTTCTTCCAATGCGGGCTGGGCCTTCCTGCCTGCGCTTTTTTTCGCGGTCTTCTCTTTTTCTATGGTTTTGAATTAGTGAACTTGAATCCCAATTCTATCCTACAAATCTCCATCTTCGTTCACCTCTGCGAGGCATTCTTGGGCATCCGCCCTCATTTCAATCTCTTTCTCCACTTTTACCTTTTAAAGCCTTCTCCCTCAAAAAGCGACCCCAAGGTAATTGGGGGAGCCGGATTTCAATTACGGGAAGGATTAAAGAAAAACTACTTTTTCATTCCCTTCAAATCTTCAAATAAAGGCTGGCACCAGGATTGGTTCTATTGTGCCAATCTTGATCCTGCTCTCCCTTCTTTTGTCGGGCGCCGGCCTAAGGTGTTCCTTTCTTGGACATCTGTTCCCAATGCTGGCGATATGCATCAGGTGCAGGATCTCTTGGTGCTGATTGATAAATTAAAGGAAGACGGTCTCACGGGAATTGGTCTGGCCCTCCATTTTGTCGCTCGCCGAATACAACCTCTAAAGGAGCGAGTCCATCTGGGATATGAATTTGAAGGAAGGGACGATCCGACCCGGGAACTGCCCGAAACGGCGTCGAAGGAGCAGGTATATGCTTGGGTTGGCGACTTTCTCATCCCAAGCATAGAGATGTTCACAGCCAGATGCCCAAAATCTTTTACTGCATCAAATCCTCCTCCTGAGGTAAGAAAGTTTTAGCTGATAGACTTCCACATTCGTCTCTGAATGACTTTTAACAGTTTTAATACTCCTTTCTAGGATCGATTGGCTTTCTTTAGTGACGCGCCTCTCCCAGAAATGCCTGTACATAAGAGCGCCCATTGGAAGCGACCTGCAAGCTCCCAATCCGGAGACCCGGTCGCCAAGAAGGGTGTAACATCCTATAAAATTCAAAAATATGAAAAATGAAAATTTTGAAATTTAAAAATATAATTGAATACAAATTTCGATTTAAATCGAGATTTTGATTTTTAAACAAAAATCTTTTCTTCTTTTCATGCATTCTACTCTTAAGAAAAGAAAGATTTCTTTTATTAAAACTATTTGTTCAAAACAAACAAAATATAAAAATAAGTTTCAAATATAATCTTTAGTTTGGATTTTAATTTCCTAAGTTTTCTTAATTATTGAATTTTCTTGAAAAGTTTCATAAATTGAAATGGTAAAATGGTAAAAGTAAAAAGGTAAAAGTAAAATATCAAAAAATAATATTACAATAATGGAGTCCCCCAGAACCCTAATGATGTCAGATGAGATATTCTGAATCATTGAAATAAAAGAAAATACATGATAATCATGAAATTGATATCAATTAAGAAACATGTCAGATTTTTGTAAAAAACTTCGAAGCTTATCTGAAGCCAATATTTTTATCATGACGACACCAACTCTATTCTTATCTCTGGTAAAAATATAAGAAATTAAAAGTCATATTTGAACCCTTTAAAACTTCAAAAACAGAGAGCAATTAATTCTGAAAACAGTAATATCAGAATTATTAAAATTAAAATATAAAATATAAAAATATGAAAATTTTAAATAATGTAAATAATTAATTTATAAATCCTCTCAAAAAGTTTCATAAAATAATAAAATAATTTTGATCCTTAATAAAAAGAAAAACTGAATTGGCAGAAAAGTAAAAGCTACATTGTCAGAATTATTTAAAATTCTTAATAAATCCTAAAAGTATAAAATTTTTACAGGATGCTGGTAATTTTCTTTCTGACTCATATTAAAATTTTTATAAAATCCTGACCTTGATTTACCATTGAATTCACTTCATTTCTCCCGTTATGTCCAGAACCTAACCGACCTTCTTTTTTTCAGTCGTTGCCTTGTGGGCCCGCGAAGCCAGCTGTTCTCCCTGCTGACTTCTTCTTCTCTCGCTGACAGCCATGTCCCACTCGTCAGCTCGATCTTCTCTAGACTTCTTTTCTTCTCCCGCATCTCGCTCCTTTCTCTCGACTCCCCCCCTTGCGCGTGACAGAGCAAGCAATCGGCGCCGCCTCTCTTCCCTGTCCCTTTTGCCGCCTCAATTGCAACTCGAAGCACTGCCATTCCGCTGCGATGCCAATACCTCAAGAGTCTCGCCCTTTGTCCTAGCACCGAGAAAGCCTCGCACGCCATTCCGCCGAGCCGCCATCCTCTTCCTAGCGTTCAAACGCTGTGCCAAACCGACCTCTCCATCTATATAAAGCTCCACATCCTTTCCTTGGCACATCCTCTCTTATAAGCTCACCCTACAAGCCAAAACACCGCGCAAAAACCGCTCATCTCTTACAGCTTCGGTGAGACCCGAGGAAAGGGGGAAAACCCAATTCCAGCAATTCGCCGAACCACACCCCGAACCATCAAGTCCGAAGCTTCCTCTCTACCCCCAGAACCTGTCCTCGGCCCCAATTGGAACCCTTCTTCCCCGACGAGTCACCGCGCCAAGCTTTCCCCTCCGCCGCTGCTGCACACGGTGAAAGCCCTCTTCCTCATGCTTTTCTTTCTAATTGAGTACTCAAATTGATCGCTAACATCTCCCCGATGCTCATCCTTGTGATCTTCAACCTCAGGAATCCCTAAAACCTGACCCCGCCATTCGGCCATGGCCTCCGCTGGCGACCTACTTCCCAGATATTTTCGACCGAACCAGCACCGCCAAGATGTGCGCAAGAACGCCCTGATGCTCTCTACGGAACCGGTTCCTCGTCCCCGACCTTCCTTCGTCGCCGGAAAGCCTCGGCCATGGCTGTCGCCGCCGGTCTCCAGTGGGAACCCATTCTCGGTCCAACTCTGAGCAAGATCGAGCCATCCCTAGGTACGCATGGGTTTGTTGAACCTCGCGGCGGAATTGATTCATCCCCTCCGGCGAAGCCTCGCCGCCGGCGAGCCCAGAAGCTGGCTCCCCTGTTCTCTGTCACTGCACCATGGGACCTGCTTGTCAGCCGCAATTCCACGCAACCTCTCACTGCCAAGCCGAGCACATCTTGTCAGCACCTCAGCCCAGCCCGAGTCCAAGAACAGAAAGCGTAACCTCCGTTTGAAGGCGTACTTTCCTATTTTGGTATATTCTCAAATTTCAGCATTTTCCTAAACCGAATACATTCATTTGCTTATATCTTTTGTATTTCAGCTCCAAATGAAATGAAGTAAATTCCTAAATTCATGATAAATCACGTAGATTCAAAGTATATAAAAATATTGGGAAAATGAAATCTGTTTAAATTTTAAATTTAATTCCAAAGAAAGGGATCAAAATATGTCACATATAGAATTTTTACAAATGAACTTCAATTTGAATGAAACCAATTTTGTTAGAAACCTTAATTCATCAGGAACCTAAATATACAAAATTATTTATATTTTGACATGATTTACATCATTTTCTAAAGAAAGTTGTTTCCAATGCATTAAATATTCAAATATGAATATCTTTTGAAAAATGATTCAAATCATATCAAATCAGTTCCTATGTGTTTATAAATTAGTAGTATACCTAGATATACAAAAATATTTAGAATTGGAACTAGTTGAATTATTTTGAAGATAGATTACTTTCCAATGTATATAAATCAAAATAAAGATAACTTAAAACATACAAGTGCAAATAATGGTAAAATGATTCCTAGGTCTTTAATAAAACCATAATACCCTTGTTATCCAAGAATATCTCATGTTTGTGCAGATTTGGATTAAGTACATATTAGATCTTAATGTTTATTTATATAGAAAACATCTCGGATAAAAGCAAAATATTGCAAAACCAACTTTAAAACACTCTTAATAATGTCCCATGCTAATGCCAGAAAAATGGTTAAATAATCCTATAAAGTGCAGTCACAAATTAAGAATTAAAACTGAACCTTTACCGTGTAAACTCTAAAACTAATTGAGCATTTTCAACTGTTCGTAGAATATCTCGTCTTAATACAAATTTTATGAAGATCAGTTTAGAAACAATATTTACGATATGTACTACCATAATCTAGAAAAATATTCTTATTATAACTTGCTTTACATCTGAATCTTGCTAGCCTAATACCCTCAAATAATATGGTCATCGTAACTTTTAATATCATATAAGCTTTTTCAACAATGAATTTAGTGTCTCGTCTCAACGCTGAAATGTATGAAATCAGCATAAAAATGTTCTTCAAAGTATAGACTATTCTATTCTGAAGAAATAATCTTATTTCATCATGTTTTACATATAAATCCTATTAGCCAAATAACCCTAAGTAATATGTTTTATGGACTCGATTATATAAACAAGCAAACTCGGTAATAATGAACAAATATGTAATTAAGATATTTGTATCACCAGAACTTTCTTAAAAACCATAAATAAATCCTGTAACCTAGCTCAATAGATCTAACATATTCAAAGTCACTTCTTATGCAAAATCACTTAAGGAATTAAGTGATATTCGCATAATCCTTTAATTTGTGTTTTAATTCTATTAATCCAAATAATTTTAGCATCTATAATTCAAAGTTATAAATGTAAGAATTCATAATTTTAGCCTCATTAATTCGTAATTCAAGAATAGATAATCTATCAAATAAACCATGTTTGTTCATCGTAAAAGTCATTAACAATATGTTTGTATAATTATCTAAATCATAAGATCTTGAAATCATTTAATCCAAACCCTAAAACATTTCTGTTTTCTGCAATGAATCTTTATTTGATTTTCTGTCTGTTTTCTTTTTGCCCTTATTGAAGTTGGATATTTGCTATATTTCCGATTGAACGACGTATAGAATCCGACGTCGCTACTTCCGTCGTTGCCTCCGTCAACCAAGACTTCGTCTTTGTCGTAAGAATAAATAAGCAAGGCAAGCACCCCCTTTGATCATATTGATCCCAGTTTTATAAATGTTTTCATTAAATGTTTTACTGCATACTTTAATTTTATTAAAGTCTGTTATATTATGAGTATTGGTAGTTGTACCTGTAGTTACATAGAACCTCCTTGATAAGTATGAGATTTTGAACCTTGATAACCCTAGAATAACTTAGACAGTAATTGATGTCAATTTGGGTTAATCACACCTAGTGTTATGCTTAGCCATGCTTAAAGCAACATAAAACCTTTACATGATTAAAAATGCTGGATATGACATTTAATGTGTATGACCCTTCTTATGGTTGGTATTTTGGATGGAAAAATGAAAATAAAGCTATGGTTTAGATGCGGGCAATTATTGGCAATAGCCGGGAGTGCATGTCTTTGCACGTAGTGTAGGGGGAGATTATTGCTCGTGTCGAGTTAAGGACCGAACTATGGGTTGTTTTCAGGCCAAGAATTACCGTACAACCACAAGTGCTGGTATGGGACAGCCTTAAACCAATTAAGTTATCTAGTTTAACTCGCACTTTGGAAGGTGGGAGCGATGCGAGATGTTTCTTAATGAATTGCTCGAAGGGACGTCCACACCGAGGTGATCATGGATCAAGCGTTTACGATACAAATCGTGTACGCCATCTTTGTGGGAAGTTCCATCATTTCTATGCTCTGAGTTCTTCTGTCATAGTATGGGTTTAACGTCCCGGAGCTGGTGCAAAGATAACCTAGGTAATGTAAAGGTTTTCGTCATGAACGAACATTCTGGCCACTACGCCAAAGGTGCATGAACTATGCAGCAAAAGGAAAAAGTCATGACTTGTGGGTAAAGATGTACACCTCTGCAGAGTGTAAAACTAATCGATTAGCCGTACCCGCGGTTATGGGAACTTGGTAAAGTCATCACATAGTTAGTTGTTTCTATTTTCATAAAATCTGCTTTCTACTGTGTGTCGGTAATTCCTACTGTGTATTAGTGGGAATGGTTTGTGGAGAAGGTCAAGATACCTAGGTTCGTGATTTCACTTACTCGTACTTTACATACTGTTATTTCTGTAATAAGTTGCTTTTACTTAAATTTTGTTTTGCAATCTACTATTCTGTATTTACATTTCAAATTGGCTTTATGCAAACTAACCATACTAGACTTTCCTTTGAAATGACTTGCATATATAATAGGCTTTGCAAAAGTCCTGCGGAGTACGAAAATACTCACCCTTGCTTAATTGTTGTTTTTAGGTGAAGAATCAGATTAGCCCGATGAAACATATTTGTCGCAGGATTCGGGATATTGACGATGAGTTTCTAGGGATTATGCCTTGTCAGTTGCCTGAGGGTTGGATGGGCACACTACAAGACTTTTAAAACTTTTCGCTGCATTTTAATTCTGAATTGTAAGACCTTATTGTATAAAATTACCATTATCATTTGTAACAAAAAGTGTGGATGTGATATCAATTGTTGTAAATGTGCGTGCTAGCCACTGATCATGGGACTAGTACTGTATGCACATGAGATTTCCATTTTTGCATTTATGTGAAAATGGGGGTCACTACAAAGGGGAAGAAAAAGATTATCAAGGACCCTGTGAAGCCTCGGCGCCCGACTGGTGGTCCCAAAATCCAAGAACCGCCAGCACAAGCCCCGGTGCCTTCAGTTCCCCTTCCATATAAGCCCATGGTGCAGCCGAGTCCAACTCCGAGTGACTCGAGCATTCGGGAGGAGCCCAGGTTCGGATCATAGCGCCGACCGTCCCTCGGAAGTGGTTCTGCCACTCGAAAGAAACCCCCGATGAGGATAAAGAAGTCCGACAGGTTGGATGTCCCATCGACTCTTATTCGACGCGTTTTGCCGGCTTATTCACCAATCGTTCTTCTTATAGGAATCCTTCTAATGATATTCCCATCGAGACACCATCTGGGGCCCTGAAGGAACTGAGTCCCAGGACATACCTGACCTGGTTGAGGAGGCTCCACAATCTGCCTCGCCTAGAGACACAGGGGCGCCCTCCGAACCACAGCCGCCTTCATCGACACCCCGTGCTTCGGCATCGGGTCCCGCTGCTCGAGAGCCCGTCTCCCGTCCATCCCCTGAGGTAGAAGAGATCCCACGAGATCCGTCGACTCTTGCTCGCCCCAACTCATAATGCAAACCGCGTGGGTTGATAAGGAAGACGGCTTGAAGTCCCTCGACGACCCGGCGGAGGAGAAAGAAAGGAATGACTTTTATAGTCATGCCACCGCTTGTGCTCGCTTGGCCCGAGTAATATTTTCACTACTCTTGTCACTTTCTTGCTTGTGCCGGTTAGAATGTTGTCACCTTTCCCTGTGATGGTTACAGAAATTAGGAGAACGCTCTGCGAAAAAGTCCGAATATCTCCAAAAGATGCTCCCGGAGGTCAGGACACACCAGGAATATATGGCCGACTTGGAGCAGATCAAAGCTAGACATGCAGTCGAGCTGCAACATCTTCGGTCAGAAATCCAGGCCTTGCGGGAAGAGAAGAAAATCCTATGGCAGGAGAATCTAGATGTTGTTGGCTCCCTTCGAGGTAGATATTTCCTGGACCATCCCGTGCTCTCGTTTAATCGTTTGGTCTTTTGATTTCCTTATCTCCGTGTCAGTTCGGGATTCTACTATTGCAAAGCTCCAAGAGAAACTTAAGGCCTCGGAGGCCTCCAACTTGAAATCGGAGAGGAAGTTAGAAGGTGCACTCAGTAGCTTGGTCCTCCCTTGCCTTCGTTGTCTTCTTGGTATTTTTTAATAATCTGTTTTGCTTGCAGACTACAAGTTCAAGACGCGAGCGCAATACGCCGCTTATAACGAGAAAGTCGAGGCCCTTGAAACGTCTTGTGCTAAGCTTCGCGAAGCCTCTAAGCCATTGTTGAGGTTGCTTCATCCCGGAGGCGAGAGGCCGCGCAGTAGGGACCACGTTATCTCCCAACTGGAGAAAGCCCCCAAGGAGCTTAAGAGACTCTTGAAGGAAACGGCGACCAACGGTGCTAGCCAGGCTCTAGCGATAACCAAGTCACCTTATCCCCGAGTGGATCTTGAAGCCATTAAAGATGGCTATACCTGCAATGTGGATGAAGACCGGGCCACCGAACTCTGGGAGGAATTTAAGGATGCTTCTTCGGCTGTCGTAGAAACTTTGGACATGTGAACAAATATTTGAAAGTGTTTCTTTGACCTTGCATTTTTTTTCTTTAAATATGCTGCTATGCTCGATGAGGCCATCCGAGTAGTTTTGACATCTTAAATATCATGTCCGACTAGTTCAGCCCCCAGGCTCTGGGCATGGTTCATGACGCATATCTCAAAGTCTTAAAATTCGTAGGAGCGAAGCACTCAGACGCATAATTTTTGAGAAGATTATACGAGAACAACTTTAAGAGTGAACATTCATTCATAAAGAAGCAATTCAATTACAGAGTTCAAGTGAAAAAATGACGTAGCTGTTCTATGTTCCAGGTGTTGTTGACAATTGTGCCATCTTCACGCTTGAGCTTATAAGCCCCAGGACGTATCACCTCATCGATGATGTAAGGGCCCTCCCATCTTGGGGAGAGCTTATGCTCGCATTTCTGATTCTTTCTAAGGACCAGATCTCCTTTGGAGAATCGCGCACTCCTTACATTGCGGCCGTGATAGCGGCGTAAACCACGAAGGTACTTTGCCGATCGAATTGTTGCAACGTCCCTGGCTTCTTCCAGTCGGTCGAGGTCTTCTAGCCGGCTTTCTTCCGAAGCGACCTCCTCATAGCTCCGAACCCGTGGGGGTCCGAATTCTAGCTCGGTGGGGAAGACCGCCTCTGAGCCATACACCAGGAAGAAAGGTGACTACCCGGTTGCTCTGCTGGGGGTGGTTCGCAGCTCCCAGAGTACCGAAGGCAAATCTTTGACCTACCGAGTGGTGTATGGTTTGAGACGATAAAAAATCCTTGCCTTTAGGCCTTGTAGCACCATGCTGTTGGCTCGTTCGACCTACCCATTACTTCGGGGGTGTGCTACTGATGCGAAGCAAATTTTTATGCCGAGTTCACCGCACCAATCTTTAAATATGCCACCTCTGAATTGGGTGCTGTTATCTGTGATGATTCGGTTTGGTACGCCGAATCTAACCACGATTTCATGGAAGAATTCTTTGGCCTTTGCGGCTGTGATTGTGGCAACTGGCTTGGCCTCAATCCATTTGGTGAATTTATCGACGACCACGAAGAGATGAGTATAACCACCTTGAGCCTTCTTCAAAGGTCCCACCATATCAAGCCCCCAGACCGCAAATGGCCTGGTGATTGGGATGGTCTGTAATTCCTGTGCCGGTTTGTTCACCTGTCGCGCAAAGAATTGACATCCTTCGCATGTTCAGACGATGTCCTCTGCATCAGTGACAGCAGTCAGCCAGAAAAATCCCTGACGATAAGCCTTGCCGACTAGGGTTGTTGATGCCGCGTGATTCACACAAATTCCCGAGTGGATTTCTTTGAGAAGATCTCTTCCTTCTTGTTCTGATATGCACCGTCGTAATACACCAGAGGAGCTCTTGCGATAGAGTTCTCCCCTGATTACCACATAGCTCTTGCTTCGGCCTGCATGTGGTCTTTGGGTAGCTCATCCTTCGTCAAATAGTCCAGATACGGAGCTTTCCAATCGGGGGTAATGATCATGACTTCTGCCTCTACGTTCTTCTCTACTGGGATGTCCGACTTTGGCCGAGTGCTTATTGTGGGCTTATGAATTTCTTCGAAAAATACTCCCACGGGCACTGTGGTCCGGCCGGATCCCATTTTTGCTAGCTCGTCGGCCGCTTCATTGTCCCGACGGAGCACATGAACAAGTTCCAAGCTGTCAAAGTTGCCTTCTAGCTTGAGTGCCTCCTGGCAATAGGCAGCCATGTTGTCTTCGATGCAGGACCATTCTTTTTGCACCTAATTGACCACGAGCATTGAATCTTTGCGAACCGTCAAACGTCGGATACCGAGTGATATGGCGATACGGACCCCATGGATGAGTGCCTCGTACTCGGCGGCGTTGTTCGATGTGGGAAAAAGTATTTGAAGAACGTACCTCAACCGTTCTCCACTTGGTGATATGAGCACTATACCAGCCCCCGCGCCGCTGAGCGTGAGGGAACCATCGAAGTACATCGTCCAATACTCGAGTTCCTTGATGACCGCCAGATTTTGAAGTTCTGTCCACTCGGCAATAAAGTCGGCGAGCGCTTGAGACTTGATGGCTGTGCGAGGCTTGAATAGGATATCAAAAGCTCCAAGCTCGACTGCCCACTTCGTCGACATGGACCAGGTTCATGACCTTCTGGCATTGATCGAAAAGCTGAAGGAAGGAGATCTTACGGGGGTAGGCCTGGCCCTGCACTTCGTCGCTCGCCGGATACAACCCCTGAAGGAGCGAGTCCACTTGGGATTTGCATATGAAGGAAAAGACAATCCGACTCGTGAACGGCCCGATGAGTTGTCTGGGGAACAAATCTTCGCTCGGGTCGGCGACTTCTTCATACCGAGCGTTGATATATCCTCCGTGAGATGCCCGAAGTCCTTCACCGTTTCTCGCCCCCCTCCTGAGTTGAGCTCACTTTAAGAGATCTTCGTCTTCGTTTCAGAATGTCCTTTAATTTTTAGTCTCCCTTCGTAGGATCGCATTGCCTTCTTCAGTGTCGCGCCACTCCCGGAAATGCCCGCTCGTATAGATGATTTCTCGAAGCGGCGGGCGAGTTCCTCCGCGGGAAGCCCTGCTACGAAGAAGGGGAAAAAGGCATTGACCGAGGATCCCGTGGCGCCCCGATGCTCGGCCGGCGGTCCTAAGATTCTAGACCCGTTGACACTAGCCTCAGCGCCTTCTGCTCTCCTTTCACATGAGCCCGTGGTTCCGCCGCACCAGGAGGGGCTCCAAGCTCCAGCCGGTACCGCCCCGAGTGGTTCCTCCAAAGGCGGTCTGTCTACTCGGAAGAAGCCCCCAATGAAGATGAAGAAGTCCGACAGGTTCGTCACCTCGCTGACTCCTATTTGACTCGTTTTGCAGGTTTGTTGACGATCTTTCCTCATAGGGATCCTTATCTCGAAGTTCCTGTCGGACGCCATGACTCGCGCTCTGCAGAGGCTGAGCCCCCGAGGGCTTGTGCATCGGTCGCGGGAACCATCATTGGGGATCTTGGAGCGCCTCCCGTTCCTCGTATCGTCTCTTGTCCTTCTGCTCAGATCTTTGGGCCTTCTTGCTCAAGAGCCGACTTCTGCCCGTCCCAGGGTCGAAGAAATTCACTGAGTCCCCCCAGCCCCTGCTCACCCCCGGCTTATAACGGTGGCTGCGTGGATTGATGAGGAGGAAGGTTTGAAGCTCTTGGACTACGGAGGAGGAGGAGAAGGAGAGGAGCGATTTTACATTCACGCTTCTGTCTTGCGTCGCGACCGATAAGTACTCCGCCACAATCATTGTGCTCTGCTTCGTTGTTGGTCATATGGTTACCTTTTCTGTGATGATTGCGAGAAAATAGGGGCGCTTTGAGCAATCGAATACTTCAAAAATGCTCCCGAAATCGGACGCGCCGGAATACTTGGCGGACTTAGAAGCGTCAAGGCGGGTATCTGGGCAGTGCGGTCCCTTCGGTCCGAGGTCCAGGCGTCACGGGAGGAGCAAAGCGCTCTTCGCCAGGAGAAGCTGGACGTCATCGGCTCCCTTCGAGGTAGCTATTTATCGGGCCTGCCTCATGCTTTGTTTAGCATTCCAGCCCTTTGATCTTTCTGTCTCCTCGTCAGCCTGGGATTCTTCTTTCGTGAAGCTTCAAGGACAACTCCAAACCGCGGAGGATTCCAGGGCAAAATTGGAGAAGGAGTTTGAAGGTACAGCTGGCCATCTGGCTTCATCTTGCTTTCACTGCCTTTTTAATGCTTTGTTTTCAGCGAGAAGGTGGAAGTCCTCGAGTCTTCTTGCGCCAAGCTTCAGGAGGCCTCTGGGCCGCTGCTGGGTTCGCTTCACCCCATGGGTGAGAGGCCACTCAGCAGGGACCAAATTATCTCTCGGCTGGAGGAAGCCCCCGGGGCGCTCAATAATCTTTTGAAGTTGTCGGCGGCCAATGGCGCCAGCCAAGCTTTGGCGATCATCAAGTCACTCTATCCTCGGGTGGATCTTGAAGCCGTCAAGGAAGGCTCGCCATAGCGTAAATGAGGACCGGGACATGAGCTGCTGGGAGGAAGTTAAGGACACCTCCTTGTCCATCGTGGAAACATTGGACCTGTAAATTAAAAATATTTAAAGGTGTTTCCTGCTTCTGAATCGTGTGGGTATAAAATGCGTATATCCTTGATTGGTTTGATGGCTTGTGGTTTTGGTCTGACTGGAAATCTCATCTGACTGACTCAGCCCCCAGGCTCTGGGACATAGCTTATGACGTATGTCCCTGAGCCTTACCATAGGAGCAAGGCACTCGCAAGGAAGATTGCAAAAAAGCAACTTTCAAATTTAATTTCTGTTTATAGAGGAAATACAGAGTTTTAAGCCGAAATACAAAGTTTAAGTGAAAAAACGATTTCGTGAAAGAATTCTTTGGCTTTCGCCGTCGTGATGGTGGCGACTGGCTTGGCCTCAATCCACTTGGTGAATTTGTCGACGGCTACGAAGAGATGAGTATAGCCTCCCTGAGCCTTCTTCAAAGGTCCCACCATGTCGAGCCCCCATACCGCAAATGGCCACGTGATCGGGATGGTTTGTAATTCCTAAGCTGGCTTGTTTATTTGCCGTGCGAAGAACTGACATCCTTCGCATGTCTGGACGACGTCCTCCGCATCTGTGACAGCGGTCAGCCAGAAAAACCCTTGGCGATAAGCCTTTTCGACCAGGGTTGATGATGCTACGTGATTCCCACAAGTTCCCGAGTGGATTTCCTTG
The DNA here is from genome assembly GCA_036346275.1 of Otatea glauca. Lineage (NCBI taxonomy): Eukaryota > Viridiplantae > Streptophyta > Magnoliopsida > Poales > Poaceae > Otatea > Otatea glauca. Next base: position 2,617,651 of record CM070726.1, on the reverse strand, counting down.
AGCAGATTTCTCCCTTCTTGTTCTGATATGCACCGTCGCAGTATGCCGGAGGAGCTTTTCCGATAGAGCTCTTTTCTGATGACCACATAATTCTTGCTTCGGCGCATTATCCTTTCAGCCTGCACACAATCGTCGGGGAGCTTGTCCTTCATCAGGTAATCCAAGTATGGAGCTGTCCAATCTGGGATAATGACCAAGACCTCTGCTTCTTCAATTTTCCCTGCCGGGGCATCCGCTTTTGGCCGGGTGCTAATTGTGGGCTTATGGATTTCTTCCACGAAAACTCCCACGGGTACTCTAGCCCGGCAGGATCCCATCTTCGCTAACTCGTCGGCTGCTTCATTGTCTCGCCGGAGCACGTGAATGAGCTCTAGGCCGTCAAAGTTGCTTTTTAGCTTGCGTACCTCCTGGCAATAGGCCGCCATGTTGTCTTCGATACATGACCATTCCTTTTGTACTTGGTTGACCACGAGCATTGAGTCTCCGCGAACTGCCAGGCGTCGTATTCCGAGGGATATGGCAATACGGAGGCCGTGAATGAGTGCCTCATACTCGGTAGCGTTGTTTGATGCAGGAAAAAAAATATTTGGAGGACATATCTCAACCTTTCCCCGCTTGGCGATATGAGCACTATACCAGCGCCTGCGCCGCTGAGCATGAGGGATCCATCGAAGTACATTGTCCAATACTCGAGTTCCTTGGTAGTTGTCGGGTTACGAAGCTCATCCACTCGGTAGTAAAGTCGTGCGCTTGAGATTTGTAATGATTCGAGGCTGAATGAGATATCGAAGGCCCCAAGTTCGACTGCCCACTTGGCAATTCTCCCAGTGGCCTCCTGGTTGTGGAGTATGTCCCCAATTGGGAAGGAGGTGACCACCGAAATGGCATGCTCTTGGAAATAATGCTTAAGCTTGCGAGATGTAAGGAGTACGGCATATAATAATTTCTGCACTTGTGGATATCGTACCTTGGATTCACTCAGGACCTCACTAACAAAGTAGACTGGATTTTCAATCTTGTGCACGTGAGCGACTCCTCCTCTCTCGACGATGGCGTGGCGACTACATGAGTCGTTGCCGCGATGTAGAAATGTGAGGTTCTTCCGGCATTGGCGAGACCAAGCGGGGGTGTCGTTAAGAAGGTCTTGGTCTTGAATGCTTCTTTGTTCTTACGCGTCCACGGAACTTGTCTTGCTTTTTGAGGAGTTTGAAAAATGGCATTCCTCGCATACCCAATCGGGAGATGAACCTGCTGAGCGTGGCCATACACCCGGTAAGCTTCTGGACGTCTCTTTGGCAAGTCGGCGGTTTCATGTTTGATATGGCGTTGACTTTCTCCGGGTTGGCTTCGATTCCTCGCTAAGATACAATAAACCCAAGCAGTTTTCCCAAAGATACTCCGAAAACACACTTCTCGGGATTTAACTTCATGCTGAAGGTCCTCAGACTCTCAAATGTCTCGGTTAGGTCGGTGATAAGATCCTTCCTTTCCCGAGTCTTTACCACGGCGTCGTCCCCACGTATGCCTCCACGTTGCATCCGAGTGGCGTGAAAACACCACATGTCGTAGCGTTGGTAAGTCGCACCGACATTTTTGAGCCGAATGCCATCGTGGTGTAACGAAGGCTCGAAAGGCGTGATGAGCGATGTCTTGATATGATCTTCCGCTTTAGGCGAATCGATAGTAACTGAATAGGCATCAAGAAAGCTCAAAATTTCGCACCCGTGATCGAGTCGACCACTGATTGATTGGGGCGGCGAAGGATCCTTTGGACATGCCTTGTTAAGATCGGTATAATCAGCGCACATGCGCCATGTTTTATTTTCTTTTGAACCAATACGAGTTAAGCTAACCAATCGGGTGATACACCTCTTTGATAAAACCGGCGACTAAAAGCTTGGTGATCTCACCTTGATGGCATTCCGCGATCTGGGCGAACCGCAGAAGCCTTTGTTTGATCGGTTTAGCCTTCTCGTCGGCGTGGAGAGAGTGCTCGATCACCTCCCTTGGTACACCTGGCATATCGAATGGCTTCCAGGCGAAGATGTCCTTGTTGGCTTGGAGGAAGGTGACGAGTGCGCTTTCCTATTTGTTCTCGAGTCCTGTCCCGATCAAAGTCGTTTTAGACGTGTCAGATGGGTCAAGAATGATTCGTTTGGTTCCTTCGCCGGGCTTGATTCCTAAGGTGGCCTGCTTCTTGGATGGAACCTCTCCTTCGTCCTGCAACGTGGCAGCCTCGGTTTGGATACTTTTCGCCTCGGCGCTCACTTCCTACAGTTCGGTGAGTTCATGATTTTCTCGGTCGCATTGCGAGGATTGCTTGATGTTTCCTCGCACCGCGATGACGCCTTGGGGTCCCGGCATCTTCATCATCGTGTAGGTGTAGTGTGGAACGGCCATGAATCTAGCTAGGCCGGGCCTTCCCAAGATAGCGTGGTATGCCGTCTCGAAATTGGCTACCTCAAAATTGATATATTCAGTCCAAAAATTATCTTTGATGCCGAATGTAACAGGCAGAGAAATCTGCCCGAGTGGGAAGGAGGACGCCCCAGGGATCACTCCGTGGAATGGCTGGACGCTCAGCCTCAGCTCGGAGCGGGGAATGCTCATGTCATCAAAAGTCTTGGCGAATATGACGTTGAGTCCACTTCCGCCATCGATCAAAACTCTCTTGAGCTTCACGCTGCGCACAATAGAGTCAAGCACTAGAGGAAACTTACCCGGATACGGGACCCGGTTGGGATGATCCTTGCGATCGAAGGTGATCGGGACCTCAGACCACCTCAAATCTTCGAGGTCACCGGTTCCTGGCGTTGATCTCCGAGCGGTAAGCTTCGCTCGCTTGGATTCGTATCGGTGGAGCCCCGTAGATGTAGTTCAACTCTTGCTCGGGTTCACGAAATCTTCTTCGTCGAGAGGTCCTTCTTCTTTGTTGGAGCAACCGTCCTTGGTCGAGCGGGTTGCGAGTGGCTTTGCGCGCAAAAGCGCTTCAAAGTGAAGCAGTCCTTGGCGGCGTGTTTTCCTTTTGGGTGGAAAGACAGATTGCTTCCATGGCGGTCTTTGTAGTGGTGCCTCCTCCGAACAGCTCGGGTCGGTTGTGCTCGGCTACGCAACTAGCTCTTCGCCTTCCGCTTCCTATCCTTGTGTTTTGAGGACTCGGGCTTGTCGCCTTTGTTCTTCTGCGTAGGCGATCTTCTTGGCGTTCGGCGGGCATCCGAGGCTATGGCGTAGCGATCGACCAACGCGAACATTTCCTTCCACGGAGGTCGAGGCTTCCTAGACATCTTTTGATTAGATCAGATCATCATGCATGAAACAGCGGATGAAATCTCTCGGCGTCTCGTCCTTTTTAGTGCGGTGATACGGGTCCCATGGAGTGCCGGGCCTTTCGTAGGTGCCCCGAAGTTGGAAATAAAGCGATCGCGAGAGATCACTCGAGTCTACCGAGTTTGCGGGAGGCCCGTGAGCCATGCTTGAGTCGAGGGGGTGAGGTTGACCGGCAGATAATTCGCCATGACAGTCTGGTTTCCTCCAGCGGCTTTAACTACCACGGCGTAAACCTGTAGCCAAGCTTCCGGGTCCCGCTCTCCATCGAATTTTACAATGCCCTTGGGATTGAATCCTTCAGGCCATATCACTCGGTGCAGCCGAGGAGTAAACGCCCGGATCCGGCCGATAGATCTCTCATCATGATGAGGGGGACTCCGTCGTGGTGAGCCTCTAGCTCAGCGATGATCATCAATACACCGGGGTGGGGTACGGCGCGACGAGTCCAAGACTCGACATTCGTCGTCGCTCCCGCCTCGGCGGCGGTGATCGTCGCGATTATCGTATCTTTAATTATATCGTCGATTGCGGCCGGTGCCGAAACGCTCATAGTCGTCGTGGCGTCCGCGCCTTTCTTCCTCATCCCGCTCCTGTCGCCTGGCTGTGATGTCCTGGCGGAGGTCGCGGTTGAGAATCCGACGGATGTCCCCGGCCGGTGGCGTGTGCCGCCGACTACCGGTGTTCCAACTGGTTGCGGTCCAACTAGAGGTTAAGAGATTCCGATCGGTTAAGAGATTCCGATCGGTTACAAGATTCTAGTCGGTTACAGGATAGAGTTTACATCTTTATCTACCCTATTTACAACTCGGATTACAACTGTTTCCATCATATCTTAACATAAGTTCAACTTCCTTTAGGATGTGTACCTTTGCCACGGCAGCAGGCCTGCGGGGAATATCTTCTAGGCTTGTTATGAGGGTACCTCGAGTTCTTATATTCCACACCTTCCCAAGATAGCATGATACGCTGTCTCGAAATCCGCTACCTCAAAATTTATATACTCGGTCCGATAGTTGTTTTTGGTACCGAAGGTGACGGGCAAAGTAATTTGCCCGAGTGGAAACGAAGATGCCCTAGGGATCACCCTGTGGAATGGCTGTGAGCTCGGCCTTAGCTCGGAGCGGGGGACGTTGTCGTCGAAGGTTTTGGCAAACAAGACGTTGAGTCCACTCCCTCCATCAATCAAGACTTTCTTGAGCTTTACATTGCGAATAACAGGGTCGAGCACAAGAGGATACTTACCCGGATGTAGAACTTGGTTGGGGTGATCCGAGCGGTCGAAGGTGATCGGGACTTCAGACCACTTTAGATACTGGGGGGTTGCTAGTTCCACCGCATTGATCTCCTAAGCGGTAAGCTTTTGCTTCCGCTTAGACTCATATCCGGTGGAGCCACCGTATATGTAGTTCAGCTCGTGCTCGAGTTCTTGGTAATCGTCCTCGTCGGGAGGGTCTTTCTTCTTAGCAGCCTCATCCTTCGCTGGAGCCGGTTGCTTGTTGTTTTCACGCGCAAAATGCTTCAGGGTAAAGCAGTCTTTGGCAGCGTGCTTTCCCTTTGGGTGGAAAGGACAGATCGCATCCTTGACAATATTGTAATCGGGCGCCTCCCTCCATGTGGCTCGGGGCCTATTGCGTTCTGCTACCGCAACTAGCTCCTCACCTTTCCGTTTTTTGTCTTTGTACTTGGAGGACTCGGCCTTGTCGCCTTTGTTCTTCTGTTGCGGGCGATCTTCTTGGCGCTCGGCCAGGGCGTCTGAGGCCGTGGCATAGCGGTCGGCCAATGCAAACATCTCCTTTACGGAAGCCGGTGGTTTCCTGGACATTTTCTTGATCAGATCAGGATCGCTGACCCCTTTCTGAAAGGCTGCTACCACCACTGCATCAGATACATCCCTGATGGTGTTTTTCTTCTGCATGAAACGTCGGATGAAATCTCTCAGTGTTTCGTCTTTCTTCTAGTGAAGCTGATATAGGTCCCATGGGGTGCCAGGCCTCTCATAGGTTCCCTGAAAGTTCGCGATAAATTGATCGCAAAGATTGCTCCAGGAGTCCACCGAGTTCGTAGGAAGTCCTGTGAGCCATGATTGAGTTGAAGGGGTGAGATTGACTGGCAGATAATTTGCCATAACGTTTTGATTGCCCCCAGCCGCTTTAACCGCCAGGGCATAGACCTGCAGCCAAGCTTCCGAATCTCGATCCCCGTTAAACTTAACGATGCCCTTGGGGTTGAAACCTTCGGCCCATATTACTCGGCGTAACCGAGAAGTGAATGCTCGGATTCCATCGATGGATCTGTCGTCATGATGAGGGGGAGTCCGGCGTGGCGAGCCTCTGGCTCGGCGATTGTCATCAACGCGTCGGGGTGGAGTTCGACGCGGCGAGCCCATGACTCGGCGATCATCGTTGTCGTTCCGACCTCGGCGATGATGGTCTCTATGGTCGTTGCAGTCGTCGTACCGTTGATCACTTCGTCGATCGTGGCCGGTACCGAAACATTCGTGGTCATCGTAGCGCCAGCGTCGTTCTTCCTCGTCCTGCTCTTACCGTATGGCGGTGATGTCTTGGCGGAGGTCACGGTTGAGATTTTGGCGGGCGTCTCCGACTGGTTGTGTGGGGCGCCGACTGCCGGTACTCCGACTGGTAGCAGTCCGACTGCTAGCGACGGAGTAGCCGCGTGGGAGCGTGAGTGCGCTTCTCCTACCGGCTTTTCCTAATTTTGCTGAATTGCTGCTGCCGTCACCATGGCCTTGATCAGGGCCACGATCGGGGCCGTCGGGCTATCAGATGCAATCATCGGGTCCAGCGTGTCGAGAAGGGTCTTGGAGGCAACGACGTTCTGCAACGGTGTATGGAAGACAACTTGGTCTCCCAATTTTGATTGTAGGATGTCCTTGTGGACATTGTGGCCGCGAGATCGAAGCGATCGCGCCTGTGCCTCCCTAGCCTTACGAAGAAGGCGATCTTCTGTGACTTCTTGAATCTGTTGTTGGCGTTGGAGATCGGCCTTTTGCTCTTCTATTGCGACGATGCCACGAAGATTGTAGCAATTCCTTGCGGCGGCCCGAGTCAGTGGCACACCGAGATGGGTTGGCACGATCTTTGCAGTTGGATCGGTTTAGATCTGAGCAAACAAGTTCTCCGAGTGCATCTGCGACGAAGTCCGGGTTTCCAAAGCGGAAAGCCTGGCCGGAGATGAAGGTGGTGGTGATTCCGCTGATTGCTGCCATGGAGTTTGTAGGAAAAGATTATAGCGCTTCTCCTACCTGGCGCGCCAACTGTCGACTTTTGTGGTCGGCAATAAATTTATGGGGCAGGCGCTAGATCTAAAACTCGAAGGTCACACAAGACAAAGGTTTAGACAGGTTCAGGCCCTCGACGAAGGAGGTATTACCCTAGTCCTGTGTGCTGAGATTATTTGGATCTCTTGGATCTAAGATTGCTCGTGTCCCTATTGTTGCCCGCCCTCTCCCTTATATAATGGGGGTGGGGCGGTTTACAGAGTCCCGATCGGTTAAGGGATTCCGATCGGTTATTGGATTCTAATTGGTTACAGGATAGAGTTTACATCTTTATCTTATCCTGCTAACAACTCGGATTACATTCGTATCTCTTATATCTAAATATTTGTTCAACTGCCTCTAAGATATATCCTTGCGCATGCAGCAAAGGCTTGGCCTGGCTTATCCTCTAGGCCTTCCACTCAGCCCTGTCACTCCCTCAGGCACTTCTGGGCCGGTTATGAAGACACCTGGGTTCTTATATTCCACAAGGGGATTACAATTATCCGAACCCTAAATTCCCCAAATCCCGATCCCAAATCAATGAAAAAAAACAAATGATCTAAGAGGGGGCCTTGGGCATACCTCATCGGGTCGTCGTCGTCGCCGGCACCGATGCTTTTGTCGCCGACGGCCGCTCCGAGCGCCGCGCTTTCGTTCGCCGTCGCGGGCCTTAGCTTCGCCCGTGCCTGCGTCGGGGCTTGTAGCTCTTCTCGCTATAGCCGCGCGCGGCATCATCCCGCCGTGGGTGTGTACGTCTTCGCGCTGCGCCGCTAGATCCCGCTCGCTCGTCGCCACCTTTTTTGCATTTTTTCGGGCGAGGAAGCCGAATGGCTTAGGGTTTCCAGCCGCGCCCTATTGTTCCGCCCCGAAGTGAATCTGAGCCGTCCTTTCGTGATCGTCGGCCGACGCCTCGCCTCCCACATGGGCCGACACCTCATGTCGCACGCAGCCCACCGCCTCGCCTTTCGCGCGTGCCGACGCATCGAGTCACATGCAAGGCCGTTTTTTCTCTTCGTGTTGTGGGCCGTCGTTTTGGCTGCGTGTTGGGCCGCGGGCCATTTGGGCCGTGCTGCGCGTCTGCATGATAGGTCGCGGGCGTAGTGGGCCGTAATTTTCAGATGGGCCGCGATCATGTGTAGCTTTGGGCCTTTTCTGGTTTTTAGTCAATTTAATCTTTGTATTTACTTTCAGTCTTTTAGTATTCAGCAATAAGTAATGTTTAATATTTATTTCCTGGCCATTAATATTCTGTTTTAGTTTAATTTTCTGGGCATTGATGTTATGATTAATTTCATGATTAATTTTCTTGGCTAATTAATTGATGTGGAAATTATTTTTCACATGATGATTCTTTATCTCTAATTAAAATGGAAACAACGGGAAGTTTTTATTAGAGATTAATTATTTAATGTTTAAATTTGGATTATGTTATGACCATGATCATATACTGACCAACGTTGTTTATAAACATGTGTCACCCATAAGATAATTTAGTTCTTTTTCGTTTTTGCCCAACGGTGATGCGAGATAGAACTATTGATTTTTCATGTCAATAATCAGACCAACGTAGGGTTAATTTCATGCATAAAATGATATGTTTTCTAATATGAATAGTATTATATTTTCTCAGCGGCCAATGCCTCTAACATTGCCAATTACATGAGCGGTATTGAGCAATTGACGGGAACTAATTTTCCTGCCTGGAAGGAAAAGCTTGAGATCGTCCTTGGTGTTCTTGAGCTTGATTATGCCTTATGTCACTTTGCTCCTATCGCTCATTCCTCAATTGAGGAAAATTATGCTGAATTAAAGAAAACTTATGATATTAACTGTGAGCGATGTGAGCGGTCCAATCGCATGTTACTTATGATTATGAAGAGCACCATCTCGGTGGGGATTATGGGAGCAATTCCCGAATCTGATAAGGCTAAGAGCTACTTGGCTGCTATTGAGGAGCAATTTAACGGATCCTCAAAGGCTTATGCAAGTACTCTTATTATGAAGATCCTCACCACTAAATTTGATGGCTCTTGCATCATAAGGGAGCACGTCATGATAATGAATGACATAGCGGCTAAGCTTAAAGGACTTGACATGGCAATTTTTGACGGTTTTCTGGTTCACTTCATAATGACATCCCTGCCTTCTGCGTACACTCTCTTTAAGATTAATTACAACACGTAGAAGGAGAATTGGTCCATGAGCGAGCTCATTGCTCAACTTGTCCAGGAGGAGGAAAGGATTAAGACTGAAAAAAGGGATTAGGCTTTTATGGTCAATAATGGAAATGGCAAAATAAAACACTCTCATGGGGACCATAAGGCCAAGAAGAAGTTGCATCTCTCCCCCAATCCTAAGGCGGAAACAAGCAAATCCGCGGCTAAAAGGGTGAAATCTCCTACTGCCATCATTTGTCGCTTCTGTAAAAAGGAGGGACATGTGCAAAAGGAGTGCGTCGGTTTCCGTAAGTGGCTCGCCAAGAAGGGTAATGATACAATTACTTTTGTTGATGAATCACTTTAAGCAGATTTTCCACATTATTCTTGGTGGATTTATTCTAGAGCCACTGTGCATGTTACTAATTTGATGCAGGGATTCAGTTCGTTAAAGACCATAAAAGAGGACCGAAGGCTTAGAGTCACCAATGGACAAGAGGCTGAAGTTGAGGTTGTTGGGAGGCTTCCATTAGTTGAAGGATCGAAATGGCGATCAGAGGGGGGCGAATGATCCCAAATAAAATTTTCTCCTGCTCAAAGTACTCCAAACAATCTCGCAATAAAAATTTGAAACACCCAAACATTTTCTTTCAAACTAGCGTTTCTTAGATTCGCACACCCTCCAAAACCCGAACAATTAGACAACTATGTGTACCTCTAGCTTGCATGGATGAGAACCATGAATCATGTGAGGGATTTTTAATCACAATCCTGGTTGTCAAGTGTCCAAATAAAGAGGAATCAATTCAAAGACTACTTTTCTAAAAGAGATAAAGCTAAAACACCAAAGTCTCTTTCCAGAAAAGTTTTGGACAGATTTGCAATTCGATAAAAACTTGATCTCTAGTCTATCCTAGGGTGCGAGAAAGATGTAAAACCAAATGAACACCCTCAAGACATTCTAGAAAAACAGCATTTAGAAGGAGGGGAGGCAAATCCAAATTGTGAGAAAGTAAATTGCGAGAATGTAAATGCGGGAAAGTAAATGCTGAATTTAAATTGCATAAAGTAAATACATAATGTAAATGCGCAATTTAAATTCACAATAAGGTAAAGAAAATTTTTGTATTTGAAGGAGAGGTTACAAAGCCTCACATTCATGTGGGCATATCTCAAAGGAGCATCAAAAACCTCAAAACCTTCAAGGGGGAAGGCTACCCCTCCACCCCTATTTATACAACTCTTGGGCCACCTACCACTCTTGGATGAGCCTATAAACCCTAGAGCATCCATCAAGGGCTAGGATTAACCCACTCAACCAGCCATGCAAGGGTTCACCCAAAACCCACCACACAAATGGGTTTTCTTGCACGGTTTTCAAAGCATACTAACCAGACCCTCTATCCTATCAACTAGACCGCAATCCGACGGCCCTCATTGATCCGAGCAACATCTAGCTAGCATCACATCCATTCCTTGTCTTCATGGCTTGTACGGACTCCGTCTCCGATCATCTTCCGGCGATCCCCGACCGTCTGGACCTCCGACATTCCTCGCCTAATCCTGACCATCCTTCGCCTCATCATGACCTAGCACCGTCGTCCTGCAACCATAAAAAACAAGGAAACTCCTCACATAGCAATGTTCAATCATCACAAATGCCCATAATTAATTATGTCTCAATCATCAGTCGGTTCTACCGCTAGCCACAGGCCGGTAGTACTGCAAGAAGCTAACACAACTCAAATTGCTTCCTTTTGAATTCCATTTCAAATCAAACTCAAACATGAGCACACTGTAAGGACCCGAATCCACTGATTCGAACCCACTGTGTTTACCGCACTAGTTCCAGGATCAACGCTAGTGCACACAGCTTAACATTGGTACATATCACATCATACACAACGATAATAGAATAATAGTTCATTTATTGATATAGCTAAATGTATGATCTTATGACCAACTTACATTATTAAGCCACGCAGGCAAGGCGAAAATATAACTAATGATTAAGCGGCGGAAAATAGAAGCGTAGATAGCTCATCGATTCACCACAGCAACCGACAAGGCTCGGACCCTAATGACTCGTGTCTTCTGGACTTCATCTTCCAAAACAGTGTAGATTCTTCAACTGTTGATTATTGTTGTTTGGCAAGGGTGAGTACTTAAGCACTCAACAAGTTGTGCATGAGAATGCAATTCTATGTATCTATATGTAAGGCTTATTCCAATGGATAGGCTATCATGGCTTTTTGCAATAAGCGACATCTATGAACAAGTATAATAAATAGATTGTAAAGATAAAACAAATAGCAATACTAAATAAATTGATATTTCTCAAGTAAACCAAGTTTCCAATCCTAAGTCAAATTTCATCTTCCATATGGCATTCCGCCATCCCAACCAAGTTGTCCAATTAATTAAGCTAACCCTTAGCAGTAATTCCGAGCATTGCTCAATACATGAGCACGGCTATCCGAATAGTTTCACACTCTGCAGAGGTTATGCACTTTACCCACGTGATACAATCAAACACCACCAAGGCGAGTGATTATAACAAAGCCTTTACAATGCTCTGGCTTAACCCGATACTACCCGCGAAGGTTTCAACACTGGTGGGACTGGTTACCACATCCAGGGCCCCCCTCTTGCGCCATGTGAATTACACCATAACTCGGGAACTCACACCGACCACGATAGTACCAAAATTAAGACATTTCAAATTACTCAGCTAGGCTGGCCCATACCAGACATGTGGTTGCATGATTGACTCAGGTCAAAGGCTTGCAAGGTTAAGTCCTTAGTGTGATCAAGGCAAGACTTCCACATACCCTCTGCCCATCGGGCCCACCTTGGCATACTCGCCCCTTATCACTTGCCCCAATCTAAATTATTATCACCCAGATGATTACCAAGCACCACGTGCCATCAACAATTCAACATCGTTGCACGACATGACTCGCCACAACAACTCAATCTCATCGTGTGACCCCACATGACACACAAGTTCATAACATTGTTCCATATTCCTTTAATCAAGATTAATTATCAATGATTCTGACACATGTGTTGACGTGGCATGGCTAAGCAACTAATACGAACTAATCCTCCAATGTTGATTATAATTATTAACCAACTATATTTAACCAATCTAGGGTGACAATGGATCATGGCATACAATGACAAGGTAGGGTATAGATCAATCTGGTATATTAACTAAACCCAATTTAAATTGAAACAGTTGTATACTTGAAATATATCCAATAGTGTAAATCAAACATAGCAATTTTATAAACATGGGTTCAACATGATCAAAGCACAACTTGCCTTGGAATAGGTCCTGATCTTGATCTGAAGCTTGCTCTTGAGTTGCTTGATCTTCCTCCGAAGCGTTGCACAATTCAACGTCTACGCGTACCGAAGGAGAAAAGCAAATAAATACTAAAACAGAGAGCAAATGAACTCCAAAAATCAAATAAAATTCACCATTAAATAGATCTCAATTTTACAAATTTTTAGAAATTGGAATCACTCAAATCCGAGTTAAATTGCAAAAGATATAGCCTTTTGAAGTTTGAATTAAATACTGAAATCAGAAAATAAAAAATTCAGAATTAACAGATTTATTTTTAATTCGAAAACCGACTTATGACGTAAGCATGACGTCAGCAAGACCTCGGGCCAATCACAATCCGACACGTGTCTCGGCGTATGGACTGAGTCCACGGCGCAGTCAGCGAGACCACGGTGAACTTCGGTCCCACGACGCTCGGCACCGCGCCCGCACGCGTCGCAATCGATTGGTCTCCGTGCGGCTCAATCGGTCAGGAAAAAGAATCGGACGGCTACGATCTACTCGACACGTACCTCTCATCCAGCGGCTTACGAGATCGGCGGTCGAGCGCGAGCGCGAGAGGATGGCGGCCGTCTTGCGGCGCCTTTCACCGGAGATGGAGAAGGCGACCTGACAGCGGCGCTCTGGCGGACTTCGGCGACAAGATGGCGGAGATCCGGCGCGTGCGGTTCGGCGAACTTCGGTCCCGCAGCCCAAGCGACGGAAGGCGGCGGATCGGCGACGTTCTCGGGCAAAAACCGCGGCGGTTTCACGCTTCAACTCCGGCGAGCTCGTGGCGGCGTTCTCTGATCGCTCTTGCGAAACCCTCGGACCAAAAGATGCGGCGCTCAGCTGCGAACCTCGGGTGCTACCCCTATTTATAGCCTCGGCGTGCGAGCTCTATAGGCGAAGAAGTTCGGCGCCGTTCGGCGGTGGACTCGAGTCGAACGGAGACGATGAGCGACGGCGTGACACACGCCCCGATCCGACGGCTAAGACACGATCGCACACGCGGCCATCTCGGACCATTGGATCGCGCCTGAGCGGTTGCGGTTTAGGGTTTCCCCTCTTGCTGCGATTCTGAGGGATGGGGGCCTCGACCCAGACCCCAAAGCGCCAGATGTTGGGCTTGACCAATCTTGTTCAAAGATATTTTAAAACTTTATTAATTTAAATAATTCTAGAAATTCATTTAACTAGTTTTAGGCAAATAAATTATCAGGAAAAATCCCAGAAAAATCTCAAAAATACCTTGAGACATTTTGAACTCAAATAAAATATTTTTGGCAAAACTTTATTTTAATTTTGCACAGATTTAAATAAATTTGAACAAAAGGGTAATGAACTTAATTTAAAAGTTAATTCAGATAAATCCAGAAAAATCCAAATAAATTCCAGAAAATCATAAATGCACATTTAAGCAATAAAAACATAATTAGGCCAAATTTTGGGATGTTACACACACCTTGCTCAAATAAAGTCAAATACTCATCACAAACATGGATGGACCTCCACCTGGTCCTACAATCTCCCCCTTGATGAGTATATTGACAAACCGCACAAAAGGCATAAATTTGAGTTTGAATAAGAGAAGAAGAGATTGAGAACATGACCAAGTTGGCAAGAAAGATTTTAGAGCTAAATCAAGGAGAGAGCAAGTTTTTCACAAAAAGCTCTAAAATCCAATCATAAGTGCCAAATATGATTATGTGATTATGATCCATAAGAATTAGCAAAATTTTACAAAGATCATAAGAACCAAATAAGCTTTCACATTTTTAATGATGCCTTTTCTACGTTTTCTCCCCCTTTTGTCAATATAGGCATCAAAATGGAATTTTCTCCCCCCTTTTTATGTATGCATGAAATGCAACCTAAGAGAGCTTTGAAGATTATCCAAATGATCATAATGACAAGATATGACACCAAGTTTATTAATTTCAGATTAGACTAGTCTAAGACATGTCCAAGGGCAAATAACAAATTTTGCTCATAAGATTAGTGAAGGACCATGTGGAGGTCCATCCATGTTTGTGATGAGTATTTGACTTTATTTGAGCAAGGTGTGCTCAAGTTTGAGTTTGATTTGGATTGATTTTCAAAATGAAGCAATTTGAGTTGTCTCTGCCAGAGTGGCGATCTGCGTAGGGCGCGGTAGTAATGAGTTGGATGGTTTATATTGCATATCATTGTGGGCATTGCTATGTGAGGAGTTTCCTTGTCTTTGATGGTTGCAGGGCGACGGTGCTAGGTCATGGTGAGGAGAAGGATGATCGGGACTAGGCGAGGCGTCGGAGGTCAGACGGTTGGGAGATCGCGGAAGATGATCGGAGGCGGAGTCCGGGCAAGTCAAGAAGACAAGGAAAGGAGATGATGCTAGCTAGATGCGCGTGGATCAATGAGGGCCGTCGGATTGAGGTCTAGTTGATAGGTTAGCGGGTCTAGGTAGTATGCTTTGAAAACCATGCAAGAAAACCCGATATGTGTGTGGGTTTGGGTTAGCCCTTGCATGGCTGTGTGTGTGGGTTAATCCTAGCCCTTAGATGAGTGCTCTAGGGTTGAGGACTCATCCAAGGGTGGTAGGTGGCCCAAGAGTAGTATAAATAGGGGTGGAGGGGTAGCCTCCTTCCCTTGAAGGTTTTGAGGTTTGTGAATGCTCCTTTGAGCTTTGCCCACATGAAAGTGAGGCTTTGTAACCTCTCCTTCCAAAAATGAAAGTTTTATCCATCCACCTCTGAATTTATTTTATGCATTTACATTATGTCTTTACTTTCATAATTTAAATTCAGCATTTACTTTCCATAATTACTTTCTACTAATTTACTTTCATGTAATTTGGATTTGCCTCCCCTCCTTCTAAATGCTGCTGATCTTTGATGTTTTGAGTGTGTTCATATGGTTTTACATCTCTTTTGCATTCTTGGATTGAGTCATAGTTGTCTAGCTTTTCAGGTTTTTCACGATTTCTTTTGAGCGATCTTGTCGAGGTTTTTGTTGGAGTATTTTGGGGCAAATTTTATTTGCCACCATTCACCCCCCCTCTGTTCGCCATCTCGGTCCTTCAATTGGTATCAGAGCCGGTTTTGCTCTTCCATAGATCTTGACCGGTCTCAAGAGCCATGGCGACGGACAAATATTCCACCAAGCCTCCCATCTTTAATGGAGTTGATTTTCCTTTTTGGAAGTCCTGGATGGAGTCATACATCGCTGCCCAAGGTTACCTGATATGGCAGAAGGTGAAACTCCCATATGAGGTTCTTGCTGATGAAAATGTCACGGCCATCAATATGGTTGACGTTGAGGCGAATGCTAAGGCAAGGAACATTCTCATCTGGGGTCTTAGCGCGGTGAGTATGATAGGATTTCTCACCTTCGCTCCGCTCACGAGATTTGGGTAACCCTCGATGCTTACCATGAGGGCTCTACTCAAATCAAGGCGTGAGCGAGACCGGTTCAAGCACGAGTACAACAAATTTCATCAACGCTATTGGTGAGAGTCTCGGCGAGTGTTTTGGTCGGTTTACAAAGATTTTGAGTGACCTCACGAGCAGTTGGTTGCATATACCCGACTCGGACAATGCTCGGCATTTCTTGACCGCTTTCGACCTTGGGTTTGGGAGATGAAGGTGACTACCATCAAGGACACCACCGACTTATCGACTACGACTCTTGGCGGGCTTTATTCCCACCTCAAGACTCATGAGATCGATGTCGTCTCTCGAAAGATGAAATCTCGATCGATGGCTTTGGTCACCGATCCCATTGGATCTTCTTCTTGATCCTTCTATTGGTTTCTCTCTTTCAGCCCTTTGCGAGCTAGCGATGACCAAGCTGGAAAAATTTCGAGAAAATGATCTTGCTCTTCTCGCTGCAAAGTTTTCTCATGCATACAAGAGGGTGAGAGAGGAAGAGAGGTGGCATGATAACTTTGCTTGAGTGTGGTGGCCCCAACCACATTGAGCGGCTGTCCCAAGCCGGAGAAGGAAAGAACGGCGTTGGCGTTTGGGCAAGAACGACTACACCGACAAGAACCGCAACAAGAAGCCTCCGTTCGTGAACGGCACACGAGAAGAAATCCGTAACTTCTCCAAGAACAAGCTCTTCCACGCGTCCTCGCCGCGCTTGACGACATCGACCTCTCCGACACGGAGACATGGAGCGACGAGGCGAGGATGATCCGCAAGAGAAGAAGGCGGCGACGACTTCTCCAAGATGTGCTTCATGGCCGACACCAACGACATCGGCGACTCAGAGCTCTACAGCGACTCGGATGAAGTACCCTCCTATGACCAGCTCAACGAACACTACAAGAAACAGGGAAAACTTCGTGGGCCAAAAACCCACGAATTTAGGCCAGAACCCACGAATTTAATTTAAATTCGTGAGCAAACCGTCGAATTTGGTTCACGAATTTAACTCGACGAAATTAATCAATTAAATTCGTGGGTACCCACGAATTTAAGTTAAATAAATGGGTACCCACAATTTAAGTTAAATTCGTGGGTTTCGCCAAGCCCATGAATTTAATTGGAATCTGAAGTTAAATTAGTGGGTTTAATAAACCCACAATTTAGCAGATATATTCGTGGGTTTAATAAACCCACAATTTAATCTGTTAAATTCGTGGGTTTACTAAACCAATTTTAAGCTGAGCGACAGATAAATTAAGTGGGTTTTGAATGGCTCACGAATTTAACAGTCATTTTTACAAAAAAAAAATATATATATATCCATATATATCCAAATGTATATATATTTATATATATATGCATCGCACTCACTACATATAACAACTAAAGAAGAAAAGAAAAGGCAAAAAGAAAATTGAAACTAAAAATTGCTAAGCGAAGAATAAATAAGAAGGATCATCTATTTTGTTCAAATCGATCGAAACACTAACACAAAGAACAAACTCCACAATGAAGTTCAAGCAAGCGAAGAATTAACAAACGAGACACCAAACCTATTACCTCTACTAAAATACTGAAACCAACCTTTTAACTCTTCAAAACCGGCTTAAAACTAAGTCTCCGAAATGTACAAAATTTCGATATGACCTCTCTAGTAAATAGGACATCCACTCAGCAGACAAAAAAACATTTGCAGTTATAATATATATATCAATCTCTCAAACCAGAAGGAGACATTCTAGCAGATCCTTAGATAATCCAATCACACATCCAACGGCAATTTGTAAACTACGCAATGACGTACAATACATTACAACCGCAATAGATACAATCCACATTCCATTACAATAAGTCCATCACAATAAGTCGATCACAATGTATCCATCACAACAAGTTATAAAGTACAACAGTTATACACCAATCAAGCTCACAATTGAATTCATGCCTCGGGGTTGTTGGAGTTGTGGGCGCTACCACCACCGTCGGCGCTGTTGAAGATGTCTTCTATGATGTAAATCGTTAGTACATCTTTGGGCGTGACCTAGAAACCTGCAAGTTCAAGATTAACTTAGGTTGTGTTACAAGTAACAATATGTTGATTCACATGAATATTAATATGAGAATATCAATAGTACTATTCAACCAAGACACAATATGAGAATATCAATATGACAGGTCAAGCTAAACAAGAATAGATACTATATATAAGAACTACACCTACGAGCTAGTCAAGGTATGCTGTAATAATCATATGAACATCAATCTTATATTCAATGAAGCATCAAAGTAATACTCTCTAGCAAATAGGACATCCACTCAGCAGACATAATAGTCAAGTTTGTGAGAAACGTGATTTTACAAGCCAAACAAGAAGGTTAAGTTCAGAGTTCAGATTGGATGATCCTATTACCAACCCATTCGTCAAAACAAATACCTCAATAATACTGATAGCTAAAATGCCCTTTTCATAACAAGATAAGAGAATAGAAATAGGAAACACAAGGCAAAGCCTAACTTCTATACTCAATCAAGCTTTAATTCCTAATCTAACCGTCAATTCCCATTCCCAGTAAACACAAATAGGTTCTCTTCTCAATTCTCATCTTCCACTTACAATTTGTTTCCTTCATTTTCCATGAACCAAATGACAAAGTGGCATATTCTTAGAAGAAAGAACGCACATCACTATGTGTTGTCACAACACCAATGAAACCTTCAGACTGATTTTTCTACATCTTGAAATGTTAAAGTAGCATTGCTATAGTCCTGGAACCAAAATTTTAAGTTGCAAGATATCTTTTGAGACATAGTTGCACTTATCATTCTATGTTCTATGTTCCGCTTAATTTATAGGTTGAGAAATACTACTGTCTTGAGAAGATAAGAATCACCTATTTATTCCAAAGAGAGCCTACTTAAACAATATTTGATTTATCTACGAGATCGAGGTGGAAATTAGGCGGTGCATGTTATCCCGGATACATTGCGTTGTAACTCTCAATCATGGTGCGGTCAAATGGGTATAGTTTGCTCCTCTGAGCCTCTAGGATTATGTCCCTTAATATTGTACTTTTACTAAAATTTTATACTACTTTTAGTAAGATTCACTCCTCTCAGTCAATTAAAAACAAAAACAAAACTCCAAATATTTTCAGAAACAAAATAATTCCACCCAAAATATGTTCAGTTCATCTTTTTTTTTTTTTTTTGGCTCCTCCTGTCAAGCAATTCCACAACAGTTTAGTATGTAGTAATAGAGTAGGGAAAGTGGGAAACAGGGACAAGAAAATATGCCCTCGAGGAAATGCAATCAACCAAAGCAAGCTATCGCCCTTGCTTCAAAAATAACCCATGAAATAACCTCTATGCTAAGTTTGAGCACTGCCAACAATACTACACAATACACCATACCATATTTTCCAATCGGATCTTGCAATGAAAAGGCATTCTATTAAGTTTCTCGGAAGACAACAGATCTTGCGAACGAAAAGGCGTTCTATTAAGTTTCGCATGAAGCTGCAGAAACTCCAACCCTTGCTCGATCATAAAAAGCTAAACCCTACACAAACAAGTCGATGTCTACACCCAAAACTACTATTAACAAATGACCTCATGAACACACATATCTTGTGTAATGGAGTATCTAAATCACGTTGTTTCGGATTGGATGGTTCCCGACCTCTTTGCATTCTTTGGCGAACCGCCGCTCTGGCGCCGCCCGACGGCGACCGGCGTCTTGGAGTGCGCCTCGCAGACCTTATACCACGGCGATGGTACTCGCGGCACAGCGGTGGCATGGGCGGCTTTCCTCGATTCCCAATGACTTTTGAGTGCTCATGACTAAGAAACCTTGTGAGTCTTTTTCTAGAACGACAATAGTCCCATTCATCCCAATAGATGCCACGAGACATTCTACCACACACAAGCAGGGCCAAATTTTGTAAGAAAAGGAAGCATTTACGAACATAGGAAATTACAGAGGCTGGCTTCAGGCGCGGTTGGACCACGGCACCACAGTACCACAGCTTAAGAACTTCATATTACATGTAAACTCTCGCGTTGTCAATTTGCTCCACCAAGTTAATCTGTTGTAGATGCCTTGGTTGTCGGCAGCAAATGGAGTTCCTTTCTTCTAATGGAAGAAGTGATAAGTGATCGGAAAAAAAAGGAAAACATTTCTAAAGATATTATCTTAATTTGGAAGAGTAGAACTTCTACATGTTTTACTCAAGTCTTCCTACCAATACATGAGTCATGTGTTTATGCTAGTAAGGGATGAACGAGAATATCGAGAGCAGCATCTAAAACATGAAATGTGTCCTATCAACTTGCCAATGGCCTAAAATTACTCTGCCCTGTGAAACAGACAAATTTGTTGAAACACATCCCCACTCCGACCAAGCAAGGCATTTACTGCATCATCCCTGTATAGAATCCATGGACAGAAGACTCGACCAGATTTTATCTGCCGCCTCACCCAAAACCCCCACATGTATTCTACAGTACCACCATTATATATCATCATTGATTCCAAGAACAGGACATCCACAAAACTACTTTGTTTTGCCCGTTCTGTTCGATTTGGGAGTTCGTTCTACTCAAGGACAGCTTGATTCGTGCGAGTATTGTTGTTACTGCATCGTGCTTAGCAAGTCTGCAGAAAAGAACTCCCAAATGGAGCAAATCTATACTCGGTAATTAATGGATTCAATAATGAAGAAGCAACCCAACCAAATCTACAGGCACATGATTCGGCGGATGCAATAGATTCGGCGTATGCAAGCAAGTCAATCGAGGAAGAAGGTGGCGAGCACGTCTGGCTAAGTGGGCAAGGTTGATGGCGTCCAGCGGCGCCGGGGGAGCAGCCGAGACGGAGAGGATGAGGAGCCAGGAAAGAAGAGGAGCAGGATGCAAAGCGGGTCGGCGTGGCGGCGGCCGGGCAATGGCTGAGGCACGAACAGGGCGGCCGGCGTCGTCGCGGCGGGCGAGCGGCCGAGCAGGCGGCGGCGACGCAGGATGGACGGCGCGCGAGGAGGGAGCGCAGGGCGCGGGGCGACGGCTGGGGACGGGCGAAGGCGGCGCGGGCGGGCGGGGCCCAAAGAACGGCAAGAAGGGGCGGCGGGGCGCGTGGCGACGGCGAGGAGGAGAGCAATGAATGGAGAGAGAGAAGCCGATTTGGGCTTTTAATTTCATATACAAATTCGTGGGGACTTTTGGCCCACGAATTTAATTAAATTCGTGGGTAGTACAAAAACCGACGAATTTAAGTAAATAAATTCGTGGGTATTATTTTGGCCCACGAATTTAATTAAATACGTGGGTTTTATAGGAACCGACGAATTTAAATATATAAATTCGTGGGTTTTTTTTGGCCCACGAATTTAAAAAAACCCACGAATATTTCTCTGTTTCTTGTAGTGGAAGCTTTCTGCAAATTAGGAAAATTTCATGCTAGAGCTAGAGCTAGGTGTACGGAGATTGAGAAGGAAGTAGGTACCTTGACTCGGGAGTAAGCTTCACTTAGATCTTCTTCCTCCCGAGTCACTGATGATTGCTCTTTGTGTGATGCTATTCTTGCGGAGTTGAAGAACCTAAGGACCATACATGATAGTGTGCTTGCTGAACTTGATGGTCTTAGGTTGATGAATGCTAGCACTAGTTCTGTTGATGCTATTCCTGTTGAGGCTAGTTTTCTTCATGCTCACTCCATTCCATCATGTGCTAATTGCCCTAAATTGCTTGCCGAAATTGATGCCATGAGCGAACACCTTAGAAAGCTTTCTGCTAGAAATGATGAACTTGAATTGCATGCTTCTAAGGACCCAGTCGGCTCATGTGAGGGTCAGAGGCAACTAAAACTTGACAATGATGCTTTGAATGTCAAGTGTGATCAACTTGCTAAGGACTTACTAGTTAAGTCAAAAACTGGTTGCTTGCTGTGTGTTGGGGTTAAGGATGATGTGGATCAAATCCATGTCGAGCTTAGGAGAAGTTAAAAGACCAAACCCTTAGGATTAGAGATGCTCCTTGCGTTTCTTGTGAGGCCCTCAAGATTGAGGCAGCCGTGCTAGGGGAACAAAAAGCACGTGCTGAGAGATCTTCTCTTTCTCTTTCTGGTTGTTCTTCTTCCTCTCCTTCCCCCTGTTCTTCTTGTGCTTCTTTCTTTCAAGATTGCCAGTATCTTATGAGCACTCTTGAGAAGTTTGTTGGAGGCAAAAGAAGCTCAATCTTATTCTAGACCAATCCAAGATTAGTAAATTCAATCAAGATCTAGGATTTGATCCCTTGGAGCACGCTCGGGCGCATCCTCCCACCATTGTGCGCGGCTCCAAGAGTGGTGAGATTGTGATAGCTCCCAAAGTGAGTACCACCGTGTTTAGGTCATTTGGGGTTGTCCATAGGACTTGACCGAGAAGGTGTTACTCCTATTGCTACGCCTCTAGCAAGGCGATACATGCACCTTCTATAAGAAGGATGGTCACCTAGTAGATTTACGCTTGGCGCGCCAAGATCACTCGGCGTGGCGTGTTGTCGCTCTTAGGGGTATTCGTGATCATCCCGGACTTTGAGTGCTCCTAAGACACACACCGCTTCTAGACAAAGTTAGAGAGTCACTGTTTTGGGCAACATCCAGACTTGGTTTTCATGCTAGTTCTTTGAGTTTTAGTCACGAGATGTTCGTAGTCGGTCTTTTATTTGTCCTCTTGACATTCCTCGTTTTTCCATTGAGGTAGATATCGGTGGCGTGAGGTGTTTTCCCAGTAGGAGATCCAGCACCTTCTTGGGATGGTCGGCTTTTGCACCACGGCGTACCAACCCGCTTTGACTCCTAGATTATCTACGAGTTGCTCCCGATCGTGTGAGAGTTGGCGTCGGAGAGACACTCGAGTCGATCTTCTTCGTGGTGGTACTGAGGTGTCGTATGGTTCAAGATCTTGGGTTCCTAAGTCTTCACTCTATCCCATCTTGAGTCATCTTTCTCTCTTTTGTCTTGATCAGGTTCGTCGGATGGGGAATGGCGATGTTTGGATTGTTGACTCCGGTTGTTCTCGTCATATGACTGGAGATTCTCGTTGATTCTCTTCCCTAGTCCGAGCCCCCGGTGATGAGTTAATCACTTTTGGGGATGCATCTTCAGGTAGAGTCATTGCTAAAGGTACCATCTGCATTAACCAAAATTTCATTCTTAAAGATGTTGCCTTAGTAAGTAAGCTGCAATACAATCTGCTCTCTGTTTCTCAGCTTATCGATGACTCTTTCGAGGTAAGCTTCAAGAGTAATGCCTTTAGAATTCTTGATTCATCAGGAGGGTTAGTTTGCGGGTTTTCTAGATTTGGGAGAGTCTTTCGTGCTGATTTTTCTGCTTCTTCTGGAAACTCTCTTCGATGTCTGATTGCTTCTGAGTCCCGTGATCTCTCCTTCTGGCATAGGAGACTTGGTCACGTTGGTTTTGATCATTTGACCCGAGTTAGCAGCCACGATCTCATTCGGGGTTTGCCCAAACTCAAGATGGTCAAAGACATAGTTTGCTCTCCTTGCCGACATGGTAAGATAGTTCTCGCTTCTCATCCTCCAATCACCACAGTGATGGTGATGCACCAGACAGCTTTTACATATGGACATTTGTTGGTCCAAAGAGTGCGAACGGCAGGAGGGAAGTGGTATGTTCTTGTCATCGTTGATGATTTTCTAGATACTCTTGGGTATTCTTTATGGCCTCGATGGATGAGACTTTTCTCACTTGGGGTTTGGTCGATGGGTTGTCTATTGAGCTCCCGTGTGCATTACGAGCTATCTGTGATGATAATGGCACGGAGTTCAAGAATTCCTACTTTGAGAGTTTCGTGTGGAGTCCGGTTTAGAGCATCGCTCTCTTCTCCCTCGCCCCTCAACGAGAATGGCGTAGTGGAAAGGAAGAACAGGACCTTGGTTGAGATGGCGGGACGATGCTAGACAGTCTGATACTCATAGGAAGTTTTGAAATGAGGCTATAGCTACGCTTGCTATGTTTCTAATCGCGTATTTTGAGAGCACATTTGCATCGCACTTCTTATGAGTTGAGGTATGGGCGAAAGCCCGGTGTGTCTCATTTTCGCTTTTCGGTTGCAAGTGTTTTATCTTGAAGTCCGTAACCTAGATAAGTTTGAGTCTCGCTCTTACGATGGTATGTTTCTAGGTTACTCGACTTCTTCTCGTAGCTATAAGTGCAGGTGTTGATGCATAGGATCATAGAGACTGTGATGTGACCTTTGATGAGGCTAGCCCAGAGCTAGATCGATGTTTGAGTGCTCTTCTTATCCCTCCGAGACCATCTTTGTAGAAGATGAGGATGATGGAGATGATGGTGTTCCACCGATCCAGTTCCCTCTACACCTAAGGTGCCTCTGTTTCCATTTCTCGCACCTTAGGAGACCACCCTTGCCCTCAGACTCTCCTTCAAATGAGTGGCTCTGCTCCTACCTCTTACATGCATGAGGTAGAGGCCACTCGCTTTTGGTCCTCCCGACATATCCGAAAGCTCATCCACCGATCGGATCATTGGTGATCTGTTTGAGCGGTCACTCGCTCAAAATTAAGTTTGTCCAGCCGCCTCCACTCGCCTTCGTTGCCTCCTTTGAGCCGAAGGATGTTTCTCATGCATTATCCGATGAATTGTGGATTAATGCTATGCATGAGGAACTTGAGAACTTTGAGAGGAACAAGGTATGGCGGCTTGTCGAGCCCCATCCGGTCATAATGTCATTGGGACCAAGTGGGTGTTCAAAACAAGCAGAGTGAGGATGGGGTTGTCATTCGCAACAAGGCTAGGCTAGTTGCACAGGGCTTTTCTCAGTTGAGGTCTTGACTTTGAGGAGACCTTTGCCCTCGTAGCTAGACTAGAGGCCATTAGGATCCCGCTAGCATTCTCTGCATCCCGTGGCTTCAATCTCTATCAAATGGATGTCAAGAGTGCATTCCTCAATGGCTATATTGAGGAAGAGGTTTATGTCAAACAACCTCCGAGATTCGAGAACCCCAAGTTTCCGAGTCATGTATACAAGCTCTCCAAAGCTTTGTATGGACTCAAGCGAGCCCCAGCAGCATGGTATGAGAGGCTCAAGTCTTATCTTCTCACCATGACTTCAAAATGGGCATAGTAGACAAAACTCGCTCATCGACACCATGAGTCTCATTTTCTTCTTGTCCGCATTTATGTGGGCGATATCATTTTGGTGGCTCATCTCATTCGCTTGTGTCTTAGTTTTACGAGGTGATGAGCACAGAGTTTGAGATGAGTATGATGGGCGAGTTGAGCTACTTTCTTGGCTTCCAAATCAAGCGCACTCGGAGGGTACTTTCTTGCATCAAGGCAAGTATACCCGTGACCTCTGAGGCGCTTGATATGTCGATGGGAAGCCGTGATGACTCCTATGGCCACCACCGCTGTCCTCGAGCCCGATGAGGATTGTGAGCCTGCCGATCAAAAGAAGTTTGAGCATGATCGGCTCCTCTTGTACCTCACCGCTTGATGCCGGATATACATTTCGCTGTGTGTCTGTGTGCTCGATTTCAAGCTTCTCCTCGCGCCTCTCACCGCCAGGCGGTCAAGCGCACCTTCAGGTACCTTCGTGCTACCACTGATTATGGTATTTGGTACTCTTCTTCTTCTTGTCTATCTCTTAGAGCCTTTTCTGATGCCGACTTTGCTGGCTGTAGGATAGATAGGAAGAGCACTTCTGGCACTTGCCAATTCATTGGCACTTCCCTTGTTTCTTGGTCATCTAGGAAGCAGTTTGGGGTTGCACACCCCACACCGAGGCCGAGTATGTTGTCAGAACCGATTCTTTGAGCAGTGCTCTGGATGAGATCGACCTTACGGGACTATGGGTTAGAGATAGAGAGTGTGCCACTTTTCTCGTGACAACACTTCAGCTATTTGCATTGCTAAAACCCGAGGCAACATTCCGGACCAAACACATTGATACTAGATATCACTTTCTTAGAGACCATGTGGAGAAGGGAGATATCGCGCTTGATTCGTGAGAGTGACCTTCAATTAGCCGATATCTTCACCAAGCCTTTGGATAGCTCCAGATTTGTTGCCTTGAGGAGTGAGCTTGGAGTCGTGAGCCCTTACGGCCTTTCGTGAGGGGGAGCTAGTTTGTATATTATGTATTATATGTTTTCTTCCAACTTTTCTTTTCTTTGTGCTTCCTCTGGGTGACTTTGGGCTTGTTTTCTTGAGTTGAGTTCACTCACTTAGACTTCTGGCATGCCTTCCATGGACCTCTTATCTTGTGCTTTAGGTTGCTATCATGCGTGATTAGTGTTCTCTCTTCTCTCTAGGTTGAGTTCCCTCACGCCTTATAAGTCTAGCGGTATTGGGCCTCCTGGTAGACAGTGCATGTGCACTCCTTAGTTGGGATCTAGAGTCGACTTCCCTATGTCACCATCGGGAAGATAAGAGCGAGTCTAAGCCGTAGTGAGTCTCTTCTATCTTATCTATGCTCAATAGCCATCCAGTTTGCGCTTCTCGGCTTCTTCTCCTCATTCTGTTTTTCCGGTTGTTATTGAGTTCATTCGGTTTTCTTTATGCCTAATCTTGATAATAACTCAACTTTAACCAGATTTGAGCTTAAAATTGATTCATTTGTTGAGGGGGAGTTTGGGAATCTGTTCATGCATTGATTTAGACTGCATTTTCTGTTTTATGAGCTTTGTCTATTATGCAATTGATTTCTTCTTCATGCTATACACCATGCTACATCATTTGAAGAAAATCACTAGCTTAGGTATGTCCAAGTTCATTTAACTTGCTAAGCTTAAAAATGAAATAAGCCTTAAATGAAAACTTGATGAAACTTGTTGCTTTTACTTGCTAGGTTTCTTCTCTAGAGGTTTGTGCCATAATTTGAGAAATTTAGGAGTTCTCTAGAGTCCCTATAGCAACTTGGGTGAAACTAGTTTGATCCATGCTAGAGTCCTTCAATTGCTCATGAATCATTGTGCAAAAAAATGAAAATTAAACAAAATTGACTCTTCTTGTGCACATATGACTCAACACCTTGCATTCACAAGACCGCTTCCCATTGCACTTGGGATGAACTTGGAATACATCGTGTTTGACCTAGACCATCCTCTTAAGAGTTCATCTTGAGATGGTCGCATACGGCTTGAGTCAATTGGTTGTCAAAAGAAAATGCAAATAAATTAAAAACAAAGACATATGTGGGTAAAGAATGCAAATAATGTCAAACATTTGCACCCCGCTATGTCTTGTATGATGATAAATCAAAATTTGCATTAATCGATAAATGAGCCCGAAGGACCTTGTATGCTCTTCTAGATTCCCCAAAGTGTTGAGCATGTTGAACTCTAGGTTTTCCTTTTGATCCTTAGAGTGACTATTTTTCTATTTTTGAAACTAAAGCTAAGTGTTGCACTTGTCTAATCTTGCTAAAAATGAAATAACTAAGCTCGTATTTGTACTTGGACATGTCTTAGTTTAGTCATCTTCTGAAATTGACAAGCTTGGTGTAATATCCTTCCATTTTGATCAATTGGATAATCTTCAAAGCTCTTTCGATTGCATTTCATGCATACATAAAAAAAATTGATGCCTATATTACCAAAAGGGGGAGAAAACGTAGAAAAGGCATCACTAAAATGATAAAAATGTGAATGCTTATTTGGTTATTATGATCTTTGTAAAATTATGCTACTACTTCTGTTGGATCATAATCTCATAATCACATTTCACATGTTTAGTTGGATTTTAGATTTTTTGTTGAAAACTTGCTCTTTCTTAAATTTAACTCTAAAATCTGAATTCCTCTTCGTCAACTTGGTCATGGTTCTAATTTCTATCTTTGGACCAAGTTTGACTTTGCAACTAAAAATTGCTTTCTTCTTCATTTTCTTCAAACTCAAATTTATGCCTTTTGTGTGGTTTTTCAATATACTCATCAAGGGGGAGATTGAAGGACCATGTGGAGGTCCATCCATGTTTGTGATGAGTATTTGACTTTATTTGAGCAAGGTGTGCTCAAGTTTGAGTTTGATTTGGATTGATCTTCAAAATGAAGCAATTTGAGTTGTCTCTGCCAGGGTGGCAGTACCGGTCATATGGACGTGGTAGTGATGAGTTGGATGGTTTATTGCACATCTTTGTGGGCATTGCTATGTGAGGATTTTCCTTGTCTTTGATGGTTGCAAGGCGACGGTGCTAGGTCATGGTGAGGCGAAGGATGACTGGGACTAGACGAGGAGCGTCGGAGGTCCAAACGGTTGGGAGATCACCGGAAGATGATCGGAGACGGAGTCCGGGCAAGTCAAGAAGACAAGGAAAGGAGTTGATGCTAGCTAGATGCCGCGTGGATCAATGAGGGCCGTCGGATTGAGGTCTAGTTGATAGGTTAGCGGGTCTAGGTAGTATGCTTTGAAACCCGTGCAAGAAAACCCGGTATGTGTGTGGGTTTTGGGTTAGCCCTTGCATGGCTGTGTGTGTGGGTTAATCCTAGCCCTTAGATGAGTGCTCTAGGGTTGAGGGACTCATCCAAGGGTGGTAGGTGGCCCAAGAGTAGTATAAATAGGGGTGGAGGGTAGCCTCCTTCCCTTGAAGGTGTTGAGGTTTTTGATGCTCATTTGAGCTTTGCCCACATGAATGTGAGGCTTTGTAACCTCCCCTTCCAGAAATGAAAGTTTTATCCATCCACCTCTGAATTTATTTTGCGCATTTACAATATGTCTTTACTTTACGCAATTTAAATTCAGCATTTACTTTCCCGCAATTACATTCCGGCAATTTACTTTCAAGTAATTTGGATTTGCCTCCCCTCGTTCTAAATGCTGCTGATCTTGGATGTTTTGAGTGTGTTCATATGGTTTTACATCTCTTTTGCATTCTTGGATTGAGTAGAGAACATCTTTTCTTTCAAGTTCCAACTTTGTTCAGAACTTGTTCTTCGCGCAGCAGTCAGTTTTTGATTTCTATAAAAATATAGAAAATTATTTTTCAAGTTATTCTTCTTGGAGGAGGTGCGGGACTCTTATATACACTTTCAGAAAAATTGTGGAGTTCATTTGTTGCACCGTTTGGGCGCCATGAGGTGAAAACCGAGCCCCAAACTTTCTGCTTGAAGTTCTTGACCAGACTGTGTTCTTAGATTTTTCCTGTTTTTTCTGTAATGCTTTTTGAGGAGAAATTTGGTAGCGTTCTTCATGAATCTGATTATCATAGGGGGAAAAAGTGTCAAAATTTTGTGAGCTGCAGAAACCCACCAACCTCCTGTGCAAATTGAGGACAAGTTCTGGAAATTCTGGTTTTGCTTTTCTGAAAGTGACTTTTGTGATTTGAATTGATGTCCTTTCTAAAAGCAAGAGTTTGAATTGATTCCTCTTTATCTTGGACACTAGACAACCAGTATTGTGACTCAAAAATCCCCACATATTTTATGGTACTTATCCATGCAAGCTTGGGGTACACATAGTTGTCTAGTTTTTCAGGTTTTTCACGATTTCTTTTGAGCGATCTTGTCGAGGTTTTTGTTGGAGTATTTTGGGGGTAATTTTATTTGCGACCATTCACCCCCCCCCCCCTCTGTTCGCCATCTCGGTCCTTCAATTAGTTTTGAAAATGTATCATTTTTAACAAGATTTGACAAGCTTTGAAACTTAGCAAAGTTTCAAAGCTAGAAGCAAAACAACTCAAGGATCAAATGGAAAACCTAGAGTTCAACCTACTCAACACTTTTGGGGATTTTTGAAGTGCATATAAGTTCTTTCGAGCTCATTTTTCAATTTATGCAAATTTTCTTTAAGACTTTGAAAAACATAACGGGGTGCAAATGTTTGACATTATTTGCATTCTTTACCCACTTATGTGTTTGATATTTGCATTTTTTTTATTGATTGACTCAAGCCATTTTCGATCATCTCAAGAGTAACTCTTAAGAGAATGATCTTGGTTATACACAATATATTCCAAGTTCATCCCAAATGCAATGGGAAGCAGTCTCGTGAATATAAAGTGTTGAGATCAATTTTGCATAAAAGAGTCAAATTTTTCTTGATTTCAATTTAGCACATGTGAGCAATTCTGAAGGACTCAAATATGGATCAAACAAATTTCACCCAAGTTGCTATAGGGACTCTAGAGAAATCCAAAATTTCACAATTTATGCTAAAAACCCCTAGAGAAGAAACTTAGTAAGTAAAAGAAACATGTTTCATCAAGTTTTCATTTAAAGCTTTCAAATTTTTAGATTTTAATAAGCTTAGCATGATAAATGCAATGCATGAATAGATTCTCAAACTCCCCCTCAACAAATGAATCAATTTTAAGCTCAAATCTGGTTAAAGTTGAGTTATTATCAAGATTAGGTATAAGGAAAACCCAAATAAACTCAATAACAACCAGAAAAACAGAATGAGGAGAAGAAGCCGAGAAACTGTAAAACTGGGTGGCTATAGAGCATCGAAAAGATAGAAGAGACTCACTACGGCTCAGACTCACTCTTATCTTCCCAAGTGACTGACATAGGGAAGATGACTCTAGATCCCAACTAAGGAGTGCACACAAACCCTGTCTACCCAGGAGGCCCAATACCTACTAGACTTATAAGACTGTGAGGGAACTCAACCTAGAGAGAAGATAGAACAGCTAATCACGCATGATAGCAACCTAAAGCACAAGATAAGGTCCATGCAAAGCATGCCAGAAGTTTAAGTGAGTGAACTCAACTCAGTGAAACAAGCCCCATATCACCCAGAAGAAACACAAAGAAAAGAAAAGCAAAGCTGGAAGATAACATATTATACAAAATATACAAACCAGCTCCCCCTCACGATAAGCCGTAAGGACTCACGACTCCAAGCTCACTCCTCAAGGCAACAAATCTGGAGCTATCCAAAGGCTTGGTGAAGATATGGGCTAACTGAAAGTCACTCTCTACGAACTGAAGCACGATATCCCCCTTCTCCACATGGTCTCTAAGGAAGTGATATCTAATATCAATATGCTTGGTCTGGAAATGCTGCACTGAGTTCTTAGCAATGCAAATAGCAGAAGTGCTTTCACAGAAAAGTGGCACACCCTCTATCTCTAACCCAAACTCCCGCAAGGTCGATCTCATCCAGAACACCTGGCTACAGCAACATACTCGACCTCAGCGGTGGACTGTGCAACTCCGGACTGCTTCCTAGATGACCAAGAAACAAGAGAAGTGCCAATAAATTAGCAAGTGCCAGAAGTGCTCTTCCTATTTATCCTACAGCCAGCAAAATCGGCATCGAAAAAGGCTCGAAGGGATAGACAAGAAGAAGAAGAGTATCAAATACCATAATCAGTGGTAGCACGAAGGTACTTGAAGATGCGCTTGATTGCCAGGCGGTGATAGACGCGAGGAGAGGCCTGAAATCGAGCGCACAGACACACAGCAAAATGTATGTCTAGCCTCAAAGCAGTGAGGTACAAGAGGGAGCCAATCAAGCTCCGAAACTCCTTTTGATCAGCAGGCTCACCATCCTCATCCGGCTCGAGGACAGTAGTGGTGGCCATAGGAGTCATTACCGGCTTCCCTTCAGACATATCGAAATGCCTCAGGAGGTCACGGGTATACTTGCCTTGATGCAAGAAAGTACCCTCCCGAGTCTGCTTGATTTGGAAGCCAAGAAAGTAGCTCAACTCGCCCATCATACTCATCTCAAACTCTATGCTCATCACCTCAGAAAACTGAGACACAAGCGAATGAGATGAGCCACCAAAAATGATATCGCCCACATAAATCAGGACGAGAAGAAATTGCGACTTATGGTGTCTGATGAACAGAGTCTTGTCTACTATGCCCATCTTGAAGTCATGGCTGAGAAGATAAGACTTGAGCCTCTCATGCCATGCTCCGAGGGCCTGATTGAGTCCATACAAAGCTTTGGAAAGCTTGTATACATTACTCGAAAACTTAGGGTTTTCGAATCCTAGAGGTTGTTTGACATAAACCTCTTTCTCGATATAGCCATTGAGGAATGCACTCTTGACATCCATTTGATATAGCTTGAAACCCCGGGATGCAGAGAATGCAAGCCGGATCCTAATAGCCTCTAGTCTAGCTACAAGAGCAAAGGTCTCCTTAAAGTCAAGACCCTCAACCTGAGAAAAGCCCTGTGCAACTAGCCTAGCCTTATTGCGAATTACAACCCCATCCTCACTCTGCTTGTTTTTGAACACTCACTAGGTCTCAATGACATTATGACCAGATGGACGTTCTACAAGCTGCCAAACTTTGTTCCTCTCGAAGTTTTCAAGTTCCTCATGCATAACATTAGTCCAAGACTCATCAGATAATGCATGAGTCACATTGTTCGGCTCAAACGAGGCAACAAAGGCAGAGTGAAGGCAGAAACTGGACAAACCTGATTTTGAGCGAGTGACTCGCTCAAACAGATCGCCGATGATCTGATCAAGTGGATGAGAACACTGAATATGATGAGGAGGTCCAGAAGCGGAAGTGGCCTCTACCTCATGCACAAAAGAGATAGGAGCAGAGCCACTAGCTGCATGAGAGTTAGAACACAAGGGCTGGCCTTCCTAAGGTGCAAAAATGGAAGCAGGAGGCACCTCAGGTGTAGAGGGGACTGGATCAAGTGGAACACCATCATCCTCATCCTCTACAAAGATGGTCTCGGAGGAAAAAGAAGAGCCTGAAATGTCAGATCTAGCTCCTAGGCTAGCCTCATCAAAGGTCACTTCATAGGTCTCTATGATCCTATGCGCATCGCAACTCTAGACCCTATAGCTACGAGAAGAAGTCGAATAACCCAGAAAGATACCATCAGAAGAACGAGACTCAAACTTATCCAGGTTACCAGACTTCAAAATAAAACACTTGCAACCAAACACACGAAAATGAGAAACACTGGGCTTTCGCCCATACCTCAACTCGTAAGAAGTGCGGTGCAAATGTGATATTAAGAATACATGATTAGAAACATGGCAAGCAGTAGCTATGGCCTCAGCCCAAAACTTCCTAGGTGTGCTGTACTCATCTAGCATCGTCCTGGCCATCTCTACTAGGGTCCAGTTCTTCCTTTCCACTACGCCATTTTGCTGAGGGATGTACGGAGAGGAGAACTGATGCTCTAAACCAGACTCCACACAGAAACTCTCAAAATAGGAGTTCTTGAACTCCGTGCCATTGTCACTGCGTATAGCTCGTAGAGCACCAGGGAGCTCAAAAGACAACCTATAAACCAAACCCTAAAATGGGTAAAAGTCTCATCCTTTGAGGACATGAAAAACACCCAAGGATACCTCGAAAAGTCATCAACAATGACAAGAACATACCACTTCGACCCATCGATGCACTCTAGCCGACCAACGGTGTCCATATGTAAAAGCTGTCCTGGTGCATCACCATCACAACAATGGTCGGGGATGAGAAGCAGCAACCATCTTGCCATGTCGGCAGGGAGAGCAAACTAAGTCTTTGACCATTTTGAGTTTGGGCAAACCACGAATGAGGTCATGACTGCTAACTCGAGTCAAATGATCAAATCCAATGTGACCAACCCACCTCAAAAGAGTCATCAATAGGCTGAGAAATAGAAAGCAAATCGTATTGCAGCTTACTCACTAAGGCAACATTTTTAAGAATGAAGTTTTCATTAATGCAGATGGTACCTTTAGCAATGACTCTACCTGAAGAAGCATCCTCGAAAGTGATCAACTCATCAGCGGGGGCTCGGACTAGGGAAGAGAACCATCGAGAATCTTCGGTCATATGATGAGAACAACCGGAGTAGATAATCCAAACATCTCCCTTCCCCATCCGACGAACCTGATCAGGACACAAGAGAGAAAGATGACTCAGTACTGGGATAGAGTGAAGACTTAGGGACCCAACACTGAACCACACGATGCCTCAGAGTACCAGTCACAGAAGAAGACTGGACTTGAGTGTCTCTCTGACGTTTAACCCTAACAAGATCAGTAGCAACTCTAGTAGATGATTTAGGAACTGAAACTGGGTTGGCCTGCCGTGGTGCAAAGGCCGAACCACCCCAGTGAGGCTGCCTAAAACTCCTACCAGAAAACACCTCACGCCACTGATATCTACCTCGATGAGAAAAATGACGAATATCAAGAGGACGGTGGAAAGACTGACCACGAGCGACTCCAGGACTAAAACTCAAAGAAACAGCTTGAAAACCGAGTCCTGGACGCTGCCCAATGACAGATGACTCTCTAACCTATCTAGAAGCAGTGTGTGCTTTAGGAGCACTCAGAGTCTGGGGATGACCCTGAATACCCCTAAGAGCAGTAGCACACTCACGCCGAGTGTTCTTGGCCCGCCTGAAACAGAAATCTACTAGGTGACCATCCTTCTTACAGAAGGTGTATGTGTACTTCGCCTTGCTAGACGCAGAAGCAACAGGAGTAACAACCTTCTAATCAGAAATCCCATGGACAACCCCGGCAGACCTAAACACAGTGGAACTCACTCTGGGAGCTACCACTATCTCACCACTCTTGGAGCCGCACACAAAGGTGGGAGGATGCGCCCGAGCGTGCTCCAAGGGGTCAAATCCTAGACCCTGATTAAATCTGCTAATCTTGGATTGGTCTAGAATGAGATTGAGCTTCTTCTTGCCTCCTACAAACTTCTCGAGAGTGCTCATGAGATACTCACACTCCCGGAAGAAAGAGGCACATGAAGAATAGGGAAGAGAGGAAGAAGAAGAACCAGAAAGAGAAGCTCTTTTAGCACGTGCATTTTTCTCCCTCAGCACGGCTGCCTCAATCTTGAGGGCCTCACAAGAAATGCACGACGCATTTCTAATCCTATGGACTTGGTCTTCTAACTTCTTCCTAAGTTCGACATGGATTTTATCCAAGTCCCCCTCAATCACATTAAATTGCAAGCAACTTTCTTTTGACTTATCTAGTAAGTCCTTAGTAAGATTAGCACACTTGATATTTAAAGATTCATTGTCAAGTTTTAGTTGCCTACAGCCCTCACATGAGCTGACTTGGTCCTTAGAAGCATGTATTTCAAGTTCATCATTTCTAGAAGAAAGCTTCCTAAGGTAATCACTCATGACATCAATTTCAGCAAGCAATTTAGGGCAATTAGAGCATAATGGAGTAGAGTGAGCATGAAGAAAACTAGCATCTAGTGGAATAGCATCAATAGAATCATCGCTAGCATTCTTCAACCTAAGACTATCTAATTCAGACAACACACTATCATGCATAGTTCTTAGGTTCTCCAACTCCACAAGAAGAGCATCACACAAAGAACAGTTATCAGTAACTCGAGAGGGAGAGGATCTAAGAGAAGCTAACTCTCGAGTCAAAGTACCTACTTCCTTCTCTAGCTCCACACACCTAGCTCTAGCTCTAGCATGAAATTTTCCTAATTTGTAGAAAACTTCATTGAGCTGGTCATAGGAGGGTACCTCGTCCGAGTCGCTGTAGAGCTCGGAGTCGCTGATGCCGTTGGTATCGGCCATGAAGCACATGTCGGAGAAGTCGTTGCTGCCCTTCTTCTCTTGCGGTTCATCCTCGCCCTCATCGCTCCATGTCTCCGTGTCAAAGAGGTTGATGTCGTCAAGCACAGCAAGGACATGATAGAAGAGCTTCCTGTTCTTGGAGAAGTTACGGTACTTCTTCTCACGCACCGGCTCACGAATTAGAGGCTTCTTGTTGCGGTTCTTGTCGGTGTAGTCGTTCTTTGCCGAACCGTCGGTGTCGTTCTTTGCCTTCTCCAGTTTGGGGCAATTAGCCCGAATGTGGTTGGGGCCACCACACTCGAAGCATGTGATCATGCCACCTCTCTTTCTCTCTCACCCTCTTATATGCATGTGAAAATTTGCGAGCAAGAAGAGCAAGCTCATTTTCTGGAAATTTTTCCAGTTGGTCATCGCTTAGCTCGCAAAGGGCGGAAAGAGAGAAACCAGTAGAAAGATCAAGGGAAGATCTAGTGGGATCAGTGACCAAGGCCATCGACTATCATTTCGTCTTGCGAGAGACGACGTCGATCTCATGAGTCTTTAGATAAGAGTAAAGCACATCAAGAATCAAGGTCGATAATTCAGTAGAGTCCTTAATGGTGATCACTTTCATTTCCCAAACTCGAAGATCGAGTGCGGTCAAGAAATTTCGAGCATTATCCGAGTCAGGGTATATGCAACCGACTGCTCGGAGGTCCCTCCAAATCTTCATAAACCGACCAAAGCACTCGTCAAGACTCTCACCAGTGTGTTGTTCAAACTTGTTGAACTCACGCTTGAACTGGTCCTGCCTCATGGTCTTTATTTGAGTAGTGCCCTCATGGTAAGCATCGAGGGTCACCCAAATCTCATGAGCGGAACGGAGGTGAGAAATCCTATCATACTAACTATGGCTAAGACCTTGTATGAGAATGTTCCTTGCCTTAGCGTTCACCTCAACGTCAGCCATATTTCCGGTCGTGACGTTTTCATCAGCAGGAACCTCATACAGGAGTTTCACCTTCTGCCATATCAGGAAGCCCTGGGCAGTGATGTATGACTCCATCTGCAATTTTCAAAACGGAAAATGAACTCCAGCAAAAATAGGAGGGTTGGTGGAATACTTGTCCATCGCCATGACTCTTGAGACCAGTCAAGATCTATGAAAGAGAAAAACTTGCTCTGATACCAATTGAAGGATCGAAATGGCGATCAGGGGGGTGAATGATCCCAAATAAAATTTTCCCACACTCAAAGTACTCCAAACAATTTCACAATAAAAAATTTGAAACACCCAAAGATTTTCCTTCAAACTAGTGTTTCTCAGATTCGCACACCCTTCAAAACCCGAACAATTAGACAACTATGTGTACCCCTAGCTTGCATGGATGAGAACCATGAATCATGTGAGGGATTTTTAATCACAATCCTGGTTGTCAAGTGTCCAAACAAAGAGGAATCAATTCAAAGACTACTTTTCTAAAAGAGATAAAGCTAAAACACCAAAGTCTCTTTCCAGAAAAGTAAAAGTAGATTTTCAAGGAATTATCATCAATTGGAGTAGGTGGTTGGTGAGTTTATATTGCTCTAAAATTTTTGAGAATTTTTATTCCTATGATAAGTTGAGTTGTGAAATAGTACACCAAAAAATAAGCTCAAAAAATTTGTATAATAAACATGAAAAATCAAGCATTACAGATAGTCAGGAACTTTGACCAGAATGTTTGAGGCTCGGTTTTCACTTCATAGCGCTCAAACGGTGCAACCAGTGGACTCAAAAAAATTTCCAGAGATGCATATATGAGTCATGCACCTTCTCCAACAATAATCGCTTAAAAAGGATTTTTCTAGATTTTTATAAAAAATCAAAGATTGACTGCTGCGCAAAGAACAAGTTCTCGACAAATTTGCAATTCGATAAAAACTTGATCTCTAGTCTATCCTAGGGTGCGAGAAAGATGTAAAACCATATGAACACCATCAAGACATCCTATAAGAATAGCATTTAGAAGGAGGGGAGGCAAATCCAAATTGTGAGAAAGTAAATTGCGAGAATGTAAATGCGGGAAAGTAAATGCTGAATTTAAATTGCGTAAACTGAAGACATAATGTAAATGCGCAATTTAAATTCACAATAAGGTAAAGAAAATTTTTGTATTTCCTGGAAGGAGAGGTTACAAAGCCTCACATTCATGTGGGCAAAGCTCAAAGGAACATGAAAAACCTCAAAACCTTCAAGGGGGGAAGGCTACCCCTCCAACCCTATTTATATAACTCTTGGGCCACCTACCACCCTTGGATGAGCCTCTAAACCCTAGAGCATCCATCAAGTGCTAGGATTAACCCACTCAACCAGCCATGCAAGGGTTCACCCAAAACCCACCACACAAATGGGTTTTCTTGCACGGTTTTTAAAGCATACTAACTAGACCCGCTATCCTATCAACTAGATTGAATGGCTCAATTATTTCCTGAGTCCTCAGTGCTAGTTTCTTCTTCAGGACTTTCAACTGGAGAAGCATTAATTTGAGGTGCAGGAATAACAGCCTCTCGGATTATCGGTAGAGGTACATAAACCCGATTTTCCTCAAGATCTATTTTCCTCTCCTCAAAACTCTCACTGATTTCATCATTCTCAAGAAACATAGCATGCCTGGTTTCAACAAATTTAGTAGTCTGATTAGGACAATAAAAACGGTACCCCTTTGACCTTTCTGGGTACCCAATAAAATGGCAACTTATTGTCTTAGTATCTAATTTCCCAATATATGGATTGAACAGTTTGGCTTCAGCTGCACATCCCCACACGCGTAAATAATTTAAACTTGGTTTTCTCCCAATCCATAATTCATAAGGCGTCGATGACACCGATTTATTAGGAACCCGATTTAATATGTGTGCGGCTGTTTTTAAGGCCTCCATCCATAATTTAAGTGGTAAACTGGAGTGAGATAACATACTTCGTACCATATCCATAAGTGTACGGTTACGTCTTTCAGCCACTCCATTCTGTTGAGGTTCACCAGGCATGGAATATTGAGCTACTATTCCATTTTCTTCAAGGTACTTAGCGAAAGGGCCATGAATTTGTCCATAAGGTGCATGTTTTCCATAATACTCTCCTCCCCTGTCTGACCTCACTACTTTAATTTTTGAGTTATGCTGATTTTCAACCTCAGCCTTAAATATCTTAAATTTAGTTAGTGATTCAGGCCGTTCCTTAATAGGGTAAATATAACCATACCGTGAAAAATCATCAGTAAAGGTTATAAAGGAATCATAACCATCTACTGACATAATAGGGAAGGGACCACAAATGTCAGTATGAATTATTTCTAGGGGACATGAGCTGCGTGTTGCTCCTTTCTTAATTTGTTTAACGTATTTTTCTTTAATACAATCAATACAAGCGACAGAGTCAGAAAAATTCAATGGGTGGAGTATCTCTTCCTTAATGAGATGCTCCATTCTCCCCTTCGAAATATGGCCCAAGCGACAGTGCCATAGTTTTGACAAGGTCTCATTATCCACATTATGCTTGTGTTTAATAGGAGCATCGCACACATTTAGCAATAAAGGAGACTGTTCTATAGACAACATATAAAGCATGTCGTGATTGGAAGAAAGACCAACATTATTACATTCAGATTGAATCAAACATTTATTGTCTCCAATCACACAATAATAACCATCATTGTCTAACAGGGAAACAAAAATTAAATTTCTCCTCATGGAGGGGACATAAAGGACATCTTTTAGGAGGAGGGTGAAACCGCTCCCCAAAACTAATGTAGGACCATGTAGAGGTCCATCCATGTTTGTGATGAGTATTTGACTTTATTTGAGCAAGGTGTGCTCAGGTTTGAGTTTGATTTGAATTGGAATTCAAAAGGAAGCAATTTGAGTTGTGTTAGCTTCTTGCCGTACTACCGGCCTGTGGCTGGCGGTAGAACCGACTGATGATTGAGACATAATTAATTATGAGCATTTGTGATGATTGAACATTGCTATGTGAAGAGTTCCAATGTTTTTGATGGTTGTAGGACGACAGTGCTAGGTCATGGTGAGGCGAAGGATGGCCGGGACTAGGCGAGGAGCGTCGGAGGTCCATACAGTCAGGGATCACCGGAAGATGATCGGAGACTAGTCCTTACAAGCCAAGAAGACTTGAATGGCTCAATTCCACTGGTAAGGTTCAGGTAACAAAAACCGTTCAAGTACCTATCTCGATTGGTTCCTATCATGATAATGTTGTTTGTGATGTTGTACCCATGGATGCTTGCTCTCTTTTATTGGGTAGATCGTGGATCTATGATATGGATGCTACACATCATGGTAGGACCAATGAGTATAGTTTCTTGTATAAGGAAAAGAAAATTATTTTGAAACCCATGAGCCCTCTGAAACTAAGAAACATTGATGTTAAAAGAGCTCAAAGAGAAAAGAAGAGAGTGGAATTAAAAGTGTAGCTAGTAAATCAACCCATTCAACTACACGGTTGCTCAAAAACCTGATCTTAAGTTGAAGGGTAAGGTATTGTTGGTCGCAAAGTTCTCTCACAAGATAACATGGATAGTATAGAACCATTGCCATTCTCTGTTGCTTTGTCTTCTGTTATTACTAATACTTTGAAGGATAATGAGATGGAGTCGAGGACGACTCCAATTCAAGAAGGGGAGGATGATAAAGACATCCCAACCAAGGATACAACCGCTGCCCCTTCTTCTTCTACGACCGCTACTTCCGCCCCCGATCACACTGCTTGGCCGCTACTTCGTCAACGACGTCTGGAGGGCTTAATCCGGAAGCAAGTCCTTTCCATCCACCTTTTCTGGACCAGCACGCCGAGAACATCCACCGAGGATAGCCCACGCACCAAGGAAGACCCAAGATAAAGCTCAATTCGTCGCCGAGTCCGGTTTGGCCATCCAGGAGCAGCAGTACTTCAAACGAACGCCACGGCTACATCCGAATTCCGTTTTCGACGTTCGATAACTCGTTTGAAAGGTATCGAGATAAAATTTCCAATGAATCTAATCCCGAGGACAAATTCCTCATAGAGAGAAGGTAAATCACAGAACAATCTCACGGGATAGAAATTCCAGGTGCTGCGCCACCTTTCTTTTGAGCCCAAGGCCCATGTACTTTAGGGTTCCACCTCCTTTGGTCGGCGCCCTTTCTGGCTGCCGCACCTCTTAGGCACCCCCTTGTGTGGGTACCCTTTATATTGGGTTCTCACCCTGTTCTTGATTTTAGGTTTTGTTGTGTTTTGGTAGACCCGTGTGCGTCCCTCCTCATGTTTGCGCGTGTCGACTAGACCGCCTGAGCGAAAACAGAACCTCAACTTGTTCTTTTGTTTGATTTCAATACTACCTTTTCGATTTGCTTCATACTTTGTTCTTGCGGGTTCTCGTTTTCTTGCAGGAACTACTGATCATTGGATCTTGTATCTGTGTGGATTTGGCATTGTGATTGCGAAGCTCCCAACCTGTTTGGTAGAAAGCCCTAAATTCGGTGCCATCAACACCTCCAAATCGACGTATCATCATCTCATCGAAAGATCGGGATCGCTATCCCCATCATGTGTTTCCCTCCATCTCTTTTTGATATTATGGTCCATCTCATTATTCACATTGTGAAAGAGATGCGGATTCTTGGTCCCGTGTTTCTACATCAAATGTACCCTTTTGAGAGGTTCATGGGGGTTATAAAGAAATATGTTCGTAACCGACATCGGTCGAAAGGCTGCATTGCCGATGGTTAGGGAACCAAGGAGGTCATTGAGTTCTGCGTCGATTATATGGATCTCAAACCGATTGGTGTGCCTATATCTCGGCATGAGGGGAGGCTACAGGGAAAAGGGACACTAGGCGAGAAATCACTCCGTACAATAAATCTAGCTTCAATCACACAAGCGCATTTCGCAGTTTTGGGACAATCAGTTGTGGTGGTCCCGTATGTCAACATGCACAAGAGCATGCTATCCAGAACAAACCCAGGGAAGTCAGAGGGTTGGATCGCGAGAGAGCATAGAGATAACTTCGGCGATTGGTTGCGTAGGCACATGATGCATACGGAGACAGAGTGCGCTCAGTTGAAACTGTTGGCTCAGGACCGTCAACTACAATTCGGACATTCCAAGGATACGACATAAATGGTTTTACATTTTATACAAGAGCACAAGATAAAAAGAGCACAAACCAAAACAGCGGTATCCATACAGATGCCTATGATAGCAATGAAAATAGGCAAAGCTACTACAGATTCGTAGAAGAGATTTGGGAGCTTGACTATGGACCTTTGAAGGTCACTCTCTTTCGGTGCCAATGGGTTAGACTTCCAGGGGGTGTTAATATCGACAACTACGGTATCAATACCGTGGACCTCAAACTCGTCGGATACAGGGAAGAACCATTCGTACTTGCTAATTCTGTTACACAAATATTCTTTATAACTGACCCGGCTAACAAGGAACGCCACGTGGTTATTCAAGGAAAAAGAAGGATTGTCGAAGTTCAGAATGTTATCAACGAGGAAGAATACAACCAATTCGATGAGCTTCCTCCTTTCGGAGAGGATGTTGACCTAAGTCTCATGGAAGAGAGTGAGGAAGCTACGTACATACGCCGCGATCATAACGAAGGTCGAATCGTAGCTTAGTTGTACAAATTAAAGATATGCTTTCTTTTGTACGAACGACATGTTTATTTTATCATGTGTAACAATTAATGTATTATATGAAGTAATGGATTTGACTGCATTTGTGTGAATTGTTACATTTGTGTGAATTTGTACATTTGTGTGAAATTATTTTATAGCATTTGTGTGAATTTTTTAAGCATTATTTGATTTATAAAATATTAAAACAGTGAGCAATCTGGTTTTTTAGAATTTTAGAACTTAGTCAAAATTAGGGGAAAATATTTATAGAAAATATTATATGTCCTGCAGTATGCTTCCAAAAATTTTCAGATAATTTGGATCAAATTTGATAGGATTTCAAAAATCCCAAATCACTTAACATTGGAAATGAAATAAATTAAAAGTTTGACTTAATTGACCGGAGACCAGCTTGTCACTGCCGGTCCACTGCACAAACTGGCAGTAAAACTAGATTATTACTGCCGGTCTCTAGTACCAACTGGAAGTGATAAGTACTATCACTGCCGGGTGTGCCTACACCCGGCAGTGATAATGTAGCATTACTGCTGGGTTTGGTTTGGCCGGCAGTGATAAGTCAACTATCACTGCCAGTTCTACTTAACCCCGGCAGTGATACTTAGTATTATTACCGGGTTTGAGTAGAATCGGAAGTGATAAGTTCACTATCACTGCCGGCTCTGTTCATGACCCAGCAGTGATGTACTATCACTGCCGGTTCTTGTGGGGACCCGGCAGTGATAGCCGATCCCTATAAATATCACTGCGGCGCCCAACCCAAACCCTCTCCTGTCACTTGCTTCTTCGCCACCTTCACCTCCACGCCTTCGCCCACATCAAGCCTCCCCGCCGCCGCCTCGAGCCTCCCCGTCGTTGCCGCAACCTCTCCGCCGTTGTCTCGTCCTCCCCGTAGTCGAGGACATCGCATCCCATCCCCACTCCGTCGCCGGCTCTGCCCCGTGGTCGCCGCCCCCAGGTTGCTGCCGTTCGATTGTGTTGTGCTCGTCTTTTAATTAGCTCAATAATAATATATTATTTTTGGGTTGATTTTGGATTAAAAATTTGCAACTTGGAGGCAATCTGGTGACCATTTGGACTGGAGATAAGTGGATTAAAAATTTGCCACCCGCTCAATGCCTTGGTGAACACTGAGATGGATAAAACCCTCTCCTGAGATGGATAAAATTTATAACTAAGTGGTGATATGTGAACAATCAGTTAGTGTTGTTCTATATTAAGTTAGCAAAAACCATAACATTTGTTGAGAACTACACACAATTTTGTGGCAGTTAGCAATATATGATTATTTTCAAGTATTGTTCTATATGTTGCATGTCTATTCCATTACCCCAGTAGAGGACTAAATTTTCTGATGGCTCAATATTTGTTTGCTTGGGTGCATAAAAGCGAGAAATGTGCATAAGTTAAATATCTTTGGAATTGAAGGAATTGTCGTAAATGACTTCTTATATCCAGCCATTTGAATTGAGGTGCATCTCTTAATTTCCTACTCATTGTGAGGCAAAATATTTTAGAGCATGTCATTCCTTTTAAGCTGTATGTTTTATGAAATCGTTCTGTATATGGGAATATTTCTTGTTCTCTGTTGAGTAGTACTTATTGTAGCACATGTGCATTTTATTCCCTTGGAGAAGTTTTGGGCATAGTGACATGCATAAACATGCCACTTCAAGAACATGTGATGGCTACTTCAACCGAAG
Source organism: Otatea glauca (assembly GCA_036346275.1). Classification (NCBI taxonomy): domain Eukaryota; kingdom Viridiplantae; phylum Streptophyta; class Magnoliopsida; order Poales; family Poaceae; genus Otatea; species Otatea glauca. The sequence continues at coordinate 2,574,296 of CM070726.1, read as the reverse complement.
CATTTTATGTGCATTATGAGATTAACATATGTTGTTTGCTAAAATTAATTGAGCATTTGATTCTGTAATATTAGAGACTATGGCTACGGTGATTCATATTTGTGTAAAATTTGTTCTCTACTGGTTTATATTGGCGAGGAGCTTCACTTTAGGTCGCATCCATAAATCGTGTCCTGATCCTTGAAATTGCCTCTTGGACCAAAGCATGGTGTGCCACCCTGTGCTAGAGGAACTAACTTTTTGTATGTGCTTGTAATCTTCCTATGTTATTCAGATATAAAATCTTTACTGTATGAAATAGATTGATGTGTTGATTTTTGACTTGGTGGGAGGGAAATATGATTACATCAAATATATTGTCTTCTTGAGAAAAATGTAACATCCCAAAATTTGCTTTATTGATATTTTATTGGTTATTTGAGCATTTTATGTTTTTTTCTAGAATTTATTGGATTTTTCTGGATTTATTTGAATTTACTTTAAATTAAGTATATTGATATTTTGTTTAAAACTATTTAAATTTATGCAAAGTTAAAATAAAGTTTTGTCAAAAATATTTTATTTGAGTTCAGAATGCCTCAAAGTATTTTTGAGAATTTTCTTGGATTTTTACTGATATTTTTACTGCCTAAAACCAATTAAATGAATTTCTAGAATTATTTTAAATGATAAAAGTTTCGAAAATTCCAACGGAACAGTGTTGGGCCAAAGCCCAACACTCTGCATGCAAAGCCTGTTTCGGCGCGGCCCAAGTCAGCCCGCAAGGCCGTCGCTAGAAACCCTAGCTCGGCAGCCGTTTGATCGCGATCCATCGGTCCAGAGGATGCCGTGTATGCGCTCTCGTCTTGACCGTCGGATCGGGGACACGCGTCGTGCCGTCGTTCATCGTCTCCGAAGCGAACTCAGAGTTCACCGCCGTGTTGACGTCGGACTTCTTAGCCGTGTAGGGCTCGATCTCCTAGGCTATTTAAGGGGCGGGTAGACCCCGAGGATCGTCAGACCGCGCCGCGCTTTTGCCCTAACGCCGCGCGCGGAGAAGCCTCAGAGAGCACATGCGACCTCGCCGTAGTTAGTTTCTTGAGCCGCCGCCATTTTCACTGCGTTGCGCCGCTGGGAAGGCCATCCTTGCCGCTTTGGCTCCAGATTCGGGTTCACCGAGGTGCGACGCTTCGGAGGAAGATCTGTAAACTCAAGATCAAGTTCCAGAGCAAGACCAGAACCTATTCCCAAGCAAGTTGTGCTTTGATCATGTTGAACCCATGTTTATACAAATGCTACATTGTTTTACTTTATTGCATAGTATTTCAAGTATACAATTGTTTCAAGTTAAATTGGGATCTAGTTAATCTACCCATTTAATCTATATACCCTACCTTGTCCTTGTATGCCATGATCTAATTGTCACCCTAGGATGGTTAATTAATAGTTGGTTAATATTATTTATCAACATGGGCTGGTTAGACCGTCGTAGATTGCTTAGCTGAGCCACGTCATCATACGTACATGAATTATCAATGATTAATCTTGACTAATGGAATATGGAACAATGATGTGAACTTGTGTGTCATGTGAGGTCACACAATGAGATTGAGTTGTAGTGGCGAGTCATGTCACGCAACGATATTGATTTGTTGATGGCACGTGGTGCTTGGTAATCAACTTGGGTGATAATCATTTAGATTGGGGCAAGTGACAAGGGGCGAGTATGCCAAGGTGGGCCCTATGGGCAAAGGGTATGCGGATGTCTTGCCTTGATCACTCTAAGAACTTAACCTTGCAAGCCTTTGACCTGAGTCAATCATGCAACCATATGTCTGGTATGGGACAGCCTAGCTGATTAATTTGCAATGTCTTAACTTTGGTACTATCTTGGTCGGTGTGAGTTCCCGAGTTATGGAGTAATTCACATGGCGTAAGAGGGGGGCCCTGGATGTGGTAACCAGTCCCACCAGTGTTGAAACCTTAGCGGGTGGTACCGGGTTAAGCCAGAGCATTGTAAAGGCTTTGTCATGATTTCTCTACCGGCACACCAAAGGAAGTGTGCTAATGGCCAGGCGCAAAGAGAATATCATGTCGTGTGGGTAAAGTGCATAATCTCTGCAGAGTGTAAAACTATTCGAATAGCCGTGCTCACGGTATTGAGCAATGCTCGGGAATTACAGTTAAGGGTTAGTTTAATTAAAATGGGAAAAACTTGGTTGGGATGGCTGGATTGCCATATGCATCAATGATGGAGGAGAGGTTCCAGGAAGAGATGAATGTTTAGGGCGCAAGCCTTGTCAGTTGCCTGTGGTATACTGAGGTATTGTCTACGTTTTCATTCCGCTGCAGTTTTATTTGTTATTCAGCCTTGTGAGTCATGTTCATGTAAGTTGACCATGCGGACATATAACTAGTAATATTTAATATATGATGTATTTCATAATATATCCGCTATGTATGATTGTGATATTTACTGATGTTGAGCCTGTGTGCACTAGCGTGATCCTGGACTAGTGCGGTATACATAGAGGGTCCGGATTTGCATATTCGGGTCCCGACAAAAAAGCACAAATATCCAATAAAACCTGCATAGGAGTTGTAATTTCTATTTGTTTATTTTTATCAATGTTACATCACTCTTCTAGTACTTTATTGCTTAACTGTGGATTTTAACTAATTCTTGTGGGTTTTGACTGGAGGAAAAGATGAAGACGCAGCGGATTGTGGGTTTTGACTTATGACATCTAATTATTTTATTTTCCTAGCTTGATGATAATATTTAACAAGTGTGATTGAGGTTGTACTCGTAACTTTTTTATTCGTTGAGAAACATATGCAGATTCAAGAAAAATATGTATATATGTATGTGTAGATCTCCTGTGTATGTGTATATATCCTGTGTATGTGTATGTGTATATTTGTGTTGATGTGTCCTTCAAAGATGTATGTCTACAAAGAAAAAAATATGTGTACATGTTCTTTAAAGATGTGTATGTGTATTTCAAATATGTGTATTAATTTTATTTCTTTGAATTGATAAGTTCGGCAATTATTATGTATGTGTCGTTGAATTGACATCACGAAATGCCTGTACATTATTATTAAGTACTCCCTCTGTTAATAAATATTAGCCTGTATGCGTATATATCGAGTGTATGTGTATGTGTATGTGTATATTTGTGTTCATGGTCAAATTATTCTGGAGCATGCAGATTCAAAAAAAAGATGTATATGTGTATGTGTCATTCAAAGATGTATGTGTATGTGTCCTTCAAAAAAAAGATGTATGTGTCCTTCAAAATAAAGATGTATGTGTATGTGTCCTTCAAATATATATATGTGTACAAGTTCTTTAAAGATGTACGTATCTTTCAAATATGTGTATTAATTTTATTTCTTAGAATTGATAAGTTCGGGGATTGTTATGTACATTATTATTTAGTACTCCCTCTGTTAATAAATATTAGCCGTATTTTAATTTTACAATTTGTGGTGAAATTGAAATTGAGAAAGACAGGAGAAAAAATGACTTAGGTCGATCTACTACTGCCTCTAATTTTAAGCCTTAATGATAATCCATATTAAGGCTTAATGATAATCTTTATGAAAACAATCTCGAATAAGTGCAAAATATCACGGGACTAACTATAAAACACTCGAAGGGATATATATACTAGCATAGTCTACAATAGGATCGTAATTAGAACTTGTTTTGCATCTGAATATGTACGCTCATATGCTTTTACATCTATGTTCATTTGTTATGTCAATCTTCATTTGTATGTGTGTTCCAAAAATGACCTTGTTAATTTGAAATTTTCGATAAACTTGCTAGGAATGGCCTGTGACCAAGGACAAGTAACGGAGGGAGTGGGGCCCTCAAATATGGACGAAGGAGGAACGGTAGCCCAAACCATAGTCCAACATCCTACATGAACTTGCAGGATCCTGCCATGGACCAACTTGACGTCAGTAACGTAGGCGAGGTAAAGTTTAAGTATACTGTGGTTCTCAAAGCATTGTAGGCCTAGACGACTCATGAGAAGATCAAATTGCAGGCTCAGACGTCTGATCAATGAATGCAGCGCGCAAATCGTGGTCCGAACAAGATGCCTACGGGACTTTTTAACATAGTGGAGCTCTCGGCAGTCGGGGAACCTACTCTACCCGAGTCATCGTTGGGGTCGTACAGGATAGCATGCGGTGTTCTTGCTAGGGATGACGTGCCCATCAGCTACAGATCGTGGATTGGCCGCCAAGGTGACCCATGGGTGGTTCCCAATGACCTGAAGAACTCATTGTGGAACAAGCTAAAACAAGTGTTCCAGTTCCCCCAAGGGACCAAGCTAGTTGCAAAGAAACGTGCACTATCCATCATGTGCACAGCGTGAAAGAATTTGAAGACGGCACTAAATAAGAACTATGTGAAGAAGAATGAAACGCCAAATTTTGACATGTACCCAAAGTTAAGAGAGTTTTGGGAGAACTTTGTGGCGTACAAGAGGTCTGAAGAAGCTCAGATAGTAAGTCAAAGGAACAAGGCAAACGCGGATAAGAATATTCACCCTCACACACTAGGAACAGGAGGGTACGTGAAGCAAATACCAGCATGGGATCGGACCGAAAAAGAACTAACCCGCAACGGTGTCATTCCTGCGACGGCCGCCTTGAGCGAACGATCGAAGCACTGGTTGCTTGGGAGTGGTGCTTCTATCTCCGATGATGGCAGCTTAAGCCTTAGAAGCGATAGAGAGCAGGAAGTGTCGCGTAGAATCACGGATGCTCACATGTAGTCTTCCCAAGGATCTTTCAGGCTACGAAGGGAGAATGACAAGCTAACCGTAGCCCTGGGTAACAACGAGCATCCAGGTCACACCTGAGGAGTTGGTTTGATGCCGTGGAAAGAAACCTTCCTAGCAGACGCATGATTGTACAAGCGCCCAAAGAGATTAAGAGAAGATCAACTGGACCGTCAAATAAAAGATGCTGTGGCTAGTGCGTTAGAGGAACAGAGAGCAGAACTAGATAAGGTTGTGGAGCAAGCAGTACAGAAAGCTCTCAGCTCACGACCGCCACCTGGTGAAAGCCCTGAGCTCATCAGTCCTGGTGCTCGTAAGAGCAGCTACGCATCTACAGGGATTCCCGAAGAGCACGGACTCCATTTTCCTGTGGATGACATCAAAGAACCGACACCGCGCAAGCTACATTTGTCCGCACATAGCATTACCATCAAGGTGGCTGAGGGCAGGGCTTGGCCATGCCAGGAATCGTAGGTTTTGCACTGTCTCCCGATACCGTAGGGATTCGCCAGGGTCGAAGTGGACAGTGTAGTCCGCCAATACCGTAAAATGGAGGTAGAGATCCCTAGCGAGGACGAAAATAAAAAACTAGAAGAAAACGTGCATAGCTTCCTCGCGTGGCGCAAGAGCTTGATTAAGTTTGGCTCTGACGATGAGGACGATGAAGATGATGATTAGCCGCAATCTGCACATAGAGACCTCCCGCCCTGGTCGCCACCACAGAGACAAAGTTCAACTCCTCCGTCGGCACCAACCAGAAAAAGTCTGACTTCACCGCCCAAATCTGAGAAGAATCGAACACTAGCACCATCTCGGAAGTCAGCACCGTCCTCGAAGAAATCTCAATCGTCTGTGAAGCAAGGACAATCCTAGAAGAAATTACCAGCTGACATGACTGAAGAAGAACGGAAAAAACATGTAAGCGCCAGTGTAACATCTCACTTTAAAAAGGTGTCACCACCTGAGAAGACTAAAGTTGATGCTAACGCGCAAAAGTTTTTCTCGAGTATGGCAAAAGTGCAAAAGACGGGGCAGGCTTCTGACCCTTGCAAAATGTCGGACTACGAACGCATATCCAGAACGCAATACTTGAAGACGGCTAGTGCCGATGCGTTGAGGTTGGATGCTCCGGCAGATGCTGCTCAACGAGATGCTCAGGAGCAAGGTCTAAGGTGGAAGTTCTTTATGGGGAAACCGCTGGTTGAACCAGCTCATTTCGACCACCTGACAACACAACTGCGGCGCGTCCATCAGTGGTACATGCAGCAGTCCAACGAAGGTATGGAGTTGTTCGCAGTCCGATACACGGAGCAAGATTTTCACAATGGGGATAACATCTTCTAGGTGAATTTCGAGGAGGTGTACATGTTGTACCAGCAAGATGCCCTGGACGTGAATATACTTCGATTGTAGACTTTGTAAGTCTCTACTCATATTATTGTGAATTCTTGTACTGTTTAATTGCATGTCTGACTTCTTTCTTATGTAGAATGGAGATACAGACATGTAGAAGAAATGGTAATGACAATCTAGAATTCCTAGATCCGGGGCTTCTCAACGAGAAGCTTGTGAAGGACAATCCACAGTACAATGAAGACTATTTATTTAATACTTTTTTGAAGCTGCAATACAAAACCTCCATACTTTTACCGTATAACTTTAAGTATGTATTTCCCTACTTCTAATATCGTTTTACTGTTTTTCCGTAACACGTACGATGTTGGAGTAATTGACTACGTTGACATATATGTGCAGGTTTCATTGGTTCCTCCTCGTCATCCAGTTAGATGCTAGCAGGATTTTTGTCTTGGACTCTAGGAGAAAACCAACTAATCTATATCAAGACTTTTGGGACGTGCTGAACAGGTAAACTCGATCGTTGCGTTATTGCTCTAGCAATATTCCATTCTACTTCATTTAAGTTTACTTAATATTCAAAATCATTCACAGGGCATTCGCACGATACTGCAAGAAAAGTGTTCGCCATCGTCCCTACAGGAAACATTTTGAAATAGTAACTTTCCATGTATGAGGCAGGACCCGGGAAACAATTTATGTGCATACTATGTATATACAAATTTACATTCAATTGTCACGAAGACTGTGGGCTATAACGAAGCTATGGTACATAATTACACATTGATGCCTACTTTTTTTTCATTTCACATATATCTTCATTAATTAACTTTCTCTTTTCTTCAATAACAGCGCTCCAAACTGAGAACCAATAAGTTAGTAATGACAAAAATTATAGCAATTCAAGAACAGATCGTCGGATTCATTCATGACGATGTCATCAGTCCAAACGGCGAGTTCCACGCGTAGCCTCATCGCCCTCATTCCTTCGATCTACACCCGTGATATGCCTACTTCGACTCCTTTTACTGTAGCCGGTGCAAAATCAAAGTGAATGAGATGAGATGAGATGTAGTCGAACTACATTTGTAAACAAATCATTGTAAAAACAAAATATTGTGATGCTTAATTTAATATATTTGAATTATGATTTTAAGGATGCTTTGTATATACATGGATATATTTGAATTATGATTTGAACGATGCTTTATATACTATATATGGACACTGTATAAACAATTATATAAAAATATATATATTGCACAAAAAATATGCAATAAAAATATTTGGTTCATGGCTTGTCACTGCCGGTTCTTTCTTGGAGAAAACCGGTAGTGATATGTACATATTATTGTTGGATTGTGGTATAACTCGGCAGTGATAGTTCGATATCACTGTCGGTTTTATGTATAACTGGCAGTGATAATTATCATCATTGCCAGATTTTGATTCAACCCGGTAGTTATAGTTCAATATCACTGTCGGTTGTAGGTAGAACCGTCTTACCACTGCCGGTTCCTGAGCCGGCAGTGATAATTCCCGAGTATCACTATCGACAATCACTGCCGACACCAATGACCGGCAGTGATGGCGTTTAGAAACCAGTAGTGATGTGCTGTTCTGTATTAGTGATGCTGAGACGGTGTTATAACAAGATGCATGGCAGGCAGTCGACGTGTTCGCGTATGGAGAAGAAAGGAAGTTTCGTCTTTTACTACTCACGATCGACCTTCTCCCTTGGGTTCTTATATAAGCTACGGATTGGTTAATACAATCGATAAGGTGAGCACATATTAATCAGTAGCACGTAATAAGATTATGTCATCACATTCTTTACCGAAAGTTGCAGTATTCATTGTCTATTACCCTCATTAATTCAGTTTACAAAAAGCAAGTTGTTTTGAAATAGGTGTGGTCAAACTTTGATAACTTTAGATATCTATATTTTTTAAATAGTTAGATTAGATACATGAAAAAGCATATATTCGCCGCAAAACTTGCTTTTATAATATTATAATTTTGTTGGGTTTTATAAATATATTATAACGGTAAAAGAAGTATTTTGGGTCCGTGTTGTCCAAAAATAACTTGCTTTTGTGGACCGAAGCGATGAGTACCATATCGGTAAATGTGATGTGATATTCATTCCAAGGGACGGAAGAAAGAAGAAACTTTGGATCGGACAAGTCTCGTTGTGTACATTAATTAGATAAAGTTAACAACACTGGTCCAATTAATATTAGGTACGCTACCCTTTGGCTATGTCGCATGTATTGTTCGGAAGCATGTGCTAGTAGAGACATTAATTCAGTCATGCTCAGTCACGGAGCTAGAGAGATGAGACAAAGTTTGAAAAGTAGCTAGCCTAGCTAGCTACAGGTGGCGCATGCATGATTGCGCGCCGGGCATTTTGGACCATCCATATTCCCTCCATCTATCCATCCATGTAAAGCTAGTAATTAATTAACCCGGAAGGATTCAAGCGCATGCTGGTACGTTTTTTTTTCTTCGAAAAAACCCTCGAAAAAATCCGAAATCGCGAGTAGATTCTTCTACCGTTATTTTGCAAAACAGGCGCTGAAAAAAATCCGAAATTGCGAACAAGTACTTTCATGGTTATTTTGCAAAGAGGCCCTGTAATTCAGCAAATTTAACCCGGATATCGGTTATTTCGACCGGAGAGATTCTAAAACTCGCGAACAGGTCCTTCTATCGGTTATTTTGCAAAAAAGATCACCGTAGGTCCGCAAATTCGACACAAGTACTGATTCTTTCGACTCAAAAAATTTAAAATTACGTTTAGGCTCGATTAATTTCACAGAAAAAACTTAGATCAGATTTTTTTCGCACTTCAGACCACACTATGCATCATGCATGCTACGTTGACGAGTAACTAACGAGCTACATACAGTACTTGGCCTATCACTATATATTAGGCGGCATACGTGTGCCTTCTACTTCCTCCTCGTCAATCTCCTCACGTATCAAGCAGTAGCGATCAGCAAGCAGCTGATATATCGATGGCTTCTTTTCCTCGTCTGGCGCTCGCCGTCGCCGGTGTGCTCATCATCGCCTTGTGCCTCCACGGCGGCGCGGCACAGCTTTGCGAGGACTACTACGACTGCACGTGCCCGGACGCCTACAAGATCGTCCGGCGAGTCCTCATCGAGGCGCACAAGTCCGACATCCGCATCTACGCCAGCCTCATCCGCCTCCATTTCCACGACTGCTTCGTCCAGGTTGATATTTAACATGCATTTCCCGCCTTGCGTATGCATGTCGTTGATGTTTGTAATTAATGTGGTTCATGATCGATCGATTAATTAGGGCTGCGACGGCTCGCTTCTGCTGGACAGCGTCCCTGGGATGCCGTCGGAGAAGACCTCGCCGCCGAACAATGCCTCGGCGCGGGGGTTCCCCGTGGTCGACAAGGTCAAGTGCGCTCTGGAGGCCGCCTGCCCCGGCGTCGTCTCCTGCGCCGACATCCTCGCTCTCGCCGCTGAGATTTCCGTAGAGCTGGTACGTTACAGTATATGGTTACCAACATGCTTTGCGAATACTTAATTAGCTAGGGTCTATGCAAGTAGTGTCTCCGTAGTCGTTCGATCATGATCGGATGGTCACAGAGAGCATCCCCATCTTGGGAACATTCCGTAAGAACAAGCTAGTGACTAGACATGCGAACACCGTGCAGCTCATGTGCGCGCTCGCAAATATATACGAACACACACGTGTATATATACATATAGAAACATACATATATATATATATATATATATATATATATATATATATATATATATATATATATATATATATAACAAAATATATGGCTGAAAAAATGATGACGATGTAGGCATGATTACTGTAGGCATGCATGTAGCTATATAATTATGATGCCTACAGTAATATTAGCGATGCATGAAGAAAAGGAGGATGATGCCGATATTATTTGGCTGGAAAAAATTATTGATGATATGAGGTTTTGGCCGATCTTCACGGCATAGGATTTGGATATTCACATGAACTATTAATGAACACTAGTTGATCCTCTCCTACTGCCAGATGTAATGGGATTGTAACTCTTTAATTCGACAAATCACACGTGTTGAACTTCACAGACACCGGGTGAAGTATATCGATCTCATAATTTCCAGTAGAAAGGCAGAACAATCTATGAAAGAAATCGTCCAATTCCTCACGTATGCAATGACCAAGAACAAACGAAAAACGCTTAATAGATGCTTATAACTATCTTATTAATCTGGTATCTACTGAAATACACAACGTGCGACCACATAACCGATGTAGAAGCACCTAACCGATCGTCATAGCCAGGGAGTCTATCCTTAAAAACATATACTATCTTCAACTGTTGTAAATATTAAAAAGAGAAATTTTATAGTGTATTATACTAGTAGTATATAGTGGGTGTAGGATAAATCTGATTTAGTCATTGATTTATTGAGGGTACTATTTCTACTGCTCTACTATCAGAGGAAGTATAAATAAATTCTAGCTAATTTGATTCATTGGATCGAAACTAATGAACGGTTTATATTGTATTTAGTGTACCGTAAAGTGCTTAAAAAATAAGTATAAGTTGCACGGCTACTTGATTCACTGCGGAAATAGTATTAGTACTGAAGCGATTCCCTGTGCCGTGAGCCCGTGACCGCAGCAATTTTTTTGTTTGGCACTGTAGGCACAGTAGCACGCGGTGCGCCGGTTGTTTTTTTTTTGCCGGAAAGAATTTTTTTTATCGCGCAGTCCCCGTTCCCTGTTGCTGCGCAAATCTTCGGGTATTCTCTCCTCCGCGTTCGAACTCAAACTATAGCAAATAATATTTCTGTTTTGACCGGCTCAATGAGATCTTCGCAACGATGCATGCTATTTGTTTTGATATGCAACGCTTCTTGCTTCGTAACCTCGTGAATGCATTTTTTCTTTAGATTTGTACCGATTAAATATATGCCTCTGTTTAATTAAATAAAATAGTAATAGTTCTGTAACTCTAGGTATGGTAGTGAAAGACCCAATTATATATATCAGAGTTTACTTGACAATATTTAATATAGCTTAGTAATTTTTCTAATCAAATAATATATTTAACAGAAAAACGCTAAACGTGGTTGTATATATCCGCATCAAAAAGAAAGGTTAATTAACCAGAACACTATGCATCTGTGGAAATTATGTTTTCTTTGAAGAAAAACAATCTGCGCAAATTAAGTTTGTTTTACTACATGCGTACAGTTAGTTGTTCTGTAGCAAAATAAGTACATACCGTACGGACGTCGTCGTATACTGCCGTATATAAGAGCTATACATATCCCTGGGCCGGCTAGAGAGTGCATGATTGCGCGCGTATGCATGCATGTCTGCTAGCTTCTTGCATGTAGCGATGCTAGATGCGTGGACCATCGTATCGGTTGGTAAGAGAAAGAATCTAGCTAGCTACAAGAGGGAAATATATATGGCATACCGGTCACATGCATGCATGCATGCATCAACACAAGGCGACGTCGAAACCAATCTTATCTTGTTAGCTCCCCTCCTCTTGTCCAAGTCCAACACAGGGTCACAACCAACATCGATAATGTTGGTACATTTTTGTACAGTCAGGAGGGCCCAGCTGGGGTGTGCTGCTGGGGAGGCTGGACAGCAAGACCTCCGACTTCAATGGCTCCAGCAACCTGCCGGCACCGACCGAAAACGTGACGACCCTCCAGGGCAAGTTCAGGGCCGTCGGCCTCAACGGCGGCGTCGATCTCGTCGCCCTCTCAGGTAAGCAGCAAACTCGATCGTGCCCTAATCTCAACTCGATCTCCAACGATTGGTCTCGAAATGTATAACGACACATATACGTACACACAGGTGCCCACACGTTCGGCCGGGTGCAATGCCAGTTAGTCACGGACCGGCTCTACAACTTCAGTGGGACGAATCAGCCCGACCCGACGCTAGACGCGGGATACCGTGCTTTCCTGTCGAGGAGGTGCCCAAGGAACGGCAATGGGTCGTCTCTGAACGACCTTGATCCGACGACACCCAACACCTTCGACAACCACTACTACACGAACCTCGAGGTGAACCGCGGCTTCCTCAACTCCGATCAGGAGCTCAAGTCGTCGCCCCAGGCACAGGGGACGACGGCGCCGATCGTCGACAGGTTTGCGAGCAGCCAGGCTGCCTTCTTCCAAGCCTTCGCGCAGTCGATGATCAACATGGGGAACATTCGGCCACTGACGGACCCCTCCCGGGGAGAGGTCCGGACCAACTGCAGAAAGGTCAATGGAAGCTAGGGATCGATCCAGGAGATTGAGGTTATGCGTTTTTGCTTAATTACTTGCAACCCAGATTACGCTTAAGCACCACCTTGGCCTCTATCTATATATGGTGCATGCATGTGTTGATGGACGCTAGGATGAATTCATTTCTTATTGTCCAGTTTAATAATTGGTCGGTCAATGTGACACTTCATGTTTGTTCTCTAAATTGCATATGAATTCTCCTACTCCTACACGATTGTCACGCTGAGTTTGATCAACAAGTAGCATATTGCATAGCTAAGTAAGAGAAATGATCAGGAAATCCCTGTAAAGCATTTGGTCAAACGGGTGTGATTCTAGAGCTGCCTACCTAGCTTAATTTAGAAAGGGCAGGCTAGGTTCCAGTTTTACTAACTACGACTTTTTTTTTGAAATAAAGGTTCTACCCCAATTTCATTAAGAAAACCACGTAGTTCTACAGGTAGACAAAAGAAAGCACAAGGCATAGCTTGCGTGGCCATGGCTTCCCCTACCATCCTCTCACAAAGCTACTGATCGAAACAACCTACTACCATTTCATCACATTACTCTCGAACGACGATGAATTATACAAACTCATTGTAATCCTCAACTAAACATTAGCAATTATATTCAACTCCCACACTGGTTGGCGCAGCATTTGCAGCATGGAACACTACTACAGAGGGGTATATCCGCGACGCCCCATCGCGCCGGGTGAGGCTTACCCGGCAGTGATTGTATTATCACTGCCGGTTCCAAGTAAAACTAGCACAATAGTTTTTTCCCGCGCGAAGTGAAGGAATATCACTGCCGGTTCATTTTCTCCAACCGGCAGTAATACATCACTGTCGGTTTGTAAACAAAAGCCGGCAGTGATAAGATTACCCTAAATTCTCCCGCGCGAATAGGAGAGCAGTATCACTGCCAGTTCGTATTATAAAACAGGCAGTGATATATTACTATCGGTTGGTAAATAATAACCGGCAGTGATAAGACTTACCCTAAATTTTCACGCGCGAACGGCAGAGAGTATTACTGCCGGATTATATTATTGAACTGGTATTGATATTTTACTGCCGGGTATTGAAAAAGAACCGGCAGTGATAATTCGACACTATATATACCCTTCGTACTTGCCCCACCTCCAGAACAGAGAGGAGCTCTGTTCTTGCTCGGTTGGGGAAGAGAGGGGGCGAATTTTTGCTCTCAAATTTGGTGGAATTCACTTCTAATTCGTGATCTACGGTTTGTATCCTGACGTACATTTTATTTGTAGTTGGTTTTTGTTGGATATTACGTTCTATATGGTTGTTGGCTGTGAGAATTATCGATTGCATAATGAGCACAATTAGAGCTCTAATTTAGAGACTAGATTTGAATTCACCACCTTTTTATGTGTACAGTGATTAGTGAGATTAAGATGTAGCTTGAATTTAAGTTTTTACGAGGACCAAATTAGTGATTGCATTTAATATGTTAAGTACGACAGCACTACATAATTAATTGTTGTTCTATGTAATTATTTAGATATCATGTGTCTAGAAAAAGTATTTATATTCTTTATTGAATTATGTTTTAAATAATAAATTATGTATTTATGAGTTTTTATGCTTTTTAGCTAATTATTTAAAATATTTTCCTACTAAGAAGAGGAAGTTTTGAATTTTTGAGAAAATTTAAAATCTGATAAAACCTTGAAAATAAATTTTTAAATGTTGTATTATTTGTGGAACTTTGTCAAAAAAAATTCTCAAAAAAATTTCATAATTTTTGAAGTTGGTCTGCTAATTTTAATAATTGAAACTTGCTTTATGGATTAATGAAATTAAAAAACAATTCTAAAATTAACAAACCTTTTTGGGCCAAAATTGTTATGAGGCCCCCATTTTTGATAATAAATACCAAAAATGGATACCATGTGCATACAGTACTAGTCCCATGATCAGTAGCTAGTACGCACAAATACAAATTGATATCACAGTCATACACAAACTTTATTACACAGTGGAAGTAAGATTACATATTATTTTTACAATACCAAAAGTAAAACTGCAGTGGAGACAACTTCTTGTAGTATGCCTTTTAACCCATTGTTCCACAGGCAACTGACAAGGGAAAAATCCTTAGATAAATTCAACGTTAAGTTCCCCGTATCCTGCACCAACGTATGAATCGTCGGGGTAGTCTGATTCTTCACCTAAAAAAAATCAACACGGGCAAGTTGAGTACTTACGTACTCGCAAGACTTATGCAAATCCTAAAATATATGCAGGTCATTCCAATGGAAGGCTATTAAGGTTAATTTTGCATAAAGCCAGTTTGAATGGTAAATACAGAAATATAGATTGCAAAACTTAATTTTAAATAAAAGCAATTTAATACTGAAAGTGATAGAATGTAAGCGTAAATAAATCACGAATGCCTGGGTATAACGACCATAATAAAAACCAGTTTCCACTGACACACAGTGAAAATTTCTAACACATGGTAGAAACCATATTTTATGAAAATAAGCAAAACTGCTAACTATGTGATGACTTTAGCAAGTGTCCATGATCATGACGCGCTAAACGATTAGTTTTACACTGCAGAGGTATACTGACTTTCCCACAAGACATGACTGACTCTTTGAGCAATCGATATTTGCACACTTCCTTTGGTGTGCCGCAGAGAATCATGTTATAACTGTTACATTATTTAATCCTAACCTTGCACCAGCACAGTGACGATAAACTCATTCTGTGGTGTAAGAACTCAGAGCATAGAAATGATGGAACTACCCACAGTATGGTGTACACCGTTATATTGGTAGACGTTTAATCCATGATCACCTCAGTGTGGACGTCCCGTCGAGCAATTCATTAAGAAACAGCTCGTACTACTCCGGCCTTCCAAGTGCAAAGCTAGTTTTAAACAACTTAATAAGTTAGAGCTGTCCCATACCAGTGCTTGTGGTTGTATGAATATTCTTGGCCTGAAAACAACCCATAGTTCGGTTCTTAACTCGACACGGCAACAATCTCCACCCTACACTACGTGCAAAACATGCACTCCAGCTATTGCCAATAATTGCCCGCATCTAAACCATAGTTTTATTTTCATTTTTCCATCAAAAATACCAACCACAAAAATGGTCATACCCATTTAAATGTCATGTCCAAAGTCTTTGTTCATGTCACAGTTTTATGTTCATTTAAGCTTTGGCTAAGCATGTCACTAAATGTGAGTAACCCAGATTGACATTAAATAATGTCTAAGATATTATAGGGTTTTCAAGGTTCACAATTTCATACTTATCAAGGAAGTTTTATGTAGCTACTGGTACGACTATCAATACCCATCACATAGCAGACTTTAATAAAATAAAGTATGCAGTAAAACATTTAATGAAAACATTTATAAAACTGGGATCAATATATCAAAGGGGTTTACTTGCTTTGTTGACTACCCTCGACTTCGAACTCCTGTTCGTCGAATGTACCGGATTCGTCGGGTTCTACACGTCGTATGGCAACATATAACAAATACCAAATTTCAATAGGGCCAAAAAGAATCAGATGTAAATATTCAAATAAAATAACTTCACAAATTCAGAAATGGCTGCAAGTATTATTTGTTCTCGTTTACAATTTAAAGATTTAATCTATTTGAACCATTATTGCATTATTTAACCATATATTTATTAAATTAAGTTTATCTTATCACAAACCCTAAGTATTTTTACATATTCTGGTTCCTGAGATTACAAGGATTGTAACAAAATTTATTTTACTAAATTTGGAGGTCATTTGCAAATTTTCCATGTATGATATATTTCTACCCTTTCCTTTGAATTTAAATTTAAAATTCAACTAAAATTGAATTCAAAAATATTTTTGCATATTCTGAATATAAATTATTTTAGATGAATTTATAAATTTATTTCATCAAATTTGGACTGTTAGTTCAAAAGATATTCAAGTTTGAATACTATAGGTTTGCTAAAATACAGAAAATCAGGAAACTTCCAAAAATGGAAAGTACGCTTTCTCGAGGGACAACGCGCTTTCCTTTTAAGGCAATACAGCGACAGGCGCCGATCGGCGAACCCATCTCAGTAGCGACCGGCGGCGTGCAGTGCTGGCCGCTGCGGGCTCATGGCACGTGGTGGTCAGCAAGCGGGTCCGCGTGTCGATGTATGAAGACAACAAGACGCAATGATAACCCGGGTCCACGCGGCGATGTGACGTGGCGTGATCGGTGACCACCGGGCCCGCTAATCGGCCGACGCAACTCGGCCACTTTAAGCGCGAAGGGCCGATCGGGCGGGCCCGCTTGGCGGTGACCCAGAGCAGTGGCGCGGCAAGCCGAGCTCGCTGGCGGCGAACTAGTGCCGGAGCGGCGGAATGGGTTCCGCTCCGAGCATCAGCACACCCGTGCGAACTCAGGGACGGTCACGCGGCGGTCTGAGATGGCCGAGAAGGGGGCTTCCACCGGCGAGGTGCGGCGGCGGCTACTGGCGGAGCTCGCCGACGGCGGAGGAGGCCCTCCGGGATGGAATGGGTTCCACCCCGAGGTTAAGGGCGTCCGTGCGCACACGATGGTGGCGGCGCGGTGACCTGAGGGGCTCTGCAAAGGCGTGTCACCATGCGAGGACGGCGGCGGCCATGGCCGAGCGGTGGCAACGCGAAATTAGAGCCAACCGATCCTCATTTTCACACCGTTGAGCATCTGCGCGACTCAAGGAATCTGTCGACGATCGAGACCGTCGACCTCAAAGCCCCCCCTGGGGGGGCCACGTGTCAGGGTGGCCGATCCCCGACAGAATCGATTTCATCAAACACTTTGAAGGATAAGTGAAGGAGAAGAGTTCTCACCGTGCGCAGCGATGGCGGAAGGAAAAACACGGTGGGGAAGCTCGCCGGGGAAGAAAGGGCTTCAAGCAAGGCTCGGCACGAACTCCTGGAGGTGCTAGGAAGCTTCGGGTGAAGTGGTTCGGGGTGAAATGGTTTGTGGTGGAAGAATTTGGGATTTCCCCTTTTCTCGGTTTTCACCGGAATTGGAGAAGACAACGAAAGCAGCGGCGGAATGGTTGCACAGGGCGGTGGCTGGGTCGGCAGCGACGAGGGGGACGCCTTTTATATGGGCTCTAAGGCCGTGCAACGCAAGCTGGCGCGAGAAAGAGAGGCAGCGAGTCGTGGCGAGGCGCATGTGAGGGGGGAGAAGAAGACTCGTGGGAGAGGCTGCCACGCATGGGCCAGGTGGCAGCGGGTGCCGACAGGCTTGTCCGACTGACAAGCCGGGCCCACATGTAAGCGACACAAGCAAAGGAACTCGGCCGAAGGCTCGGGACAGAACAGGATAGAAATGAAGATTTCGATGGTCAAACTGACTTGGAATTTTATAAAATTTTTAGTATTGGTCGAAAAGGGAATTACCAGGCTCCTGTAAAATTTTCACTATTTTATGATGAATGTAGAAGTTTAAACAATTCTAACAACGTAGCTGTTGCTGTTCTGTTGATTCTGTTTTTCATTTAATTTATGATATAAATTAGGTTCAGATTTTATAAAACTTTTTATAAGGGTCTGAAATGGTAATCTATACCTTCTGCAAAAATTTCAGATTTTAATTCTTAATATTTAAGTTTTAATAATCCTGACATTACTATTTTTCAATTTATTTCTTCACTGTTTTTGAATTTTTAAAATTATAAAATGAATTAGTAAATTCTTGATATTTTTACTGGAGGCTGATACTGTGCTGATGTCAGCAAGGTAAAAATTCTTCGGTCAGGATAATTTCCAGAAATTTTTAACAAATTCAATTACCATTTTACCTTGATTTCTTTGCACATGATTTACTTTGATTAAACATTATTTTAATTAATCCAGCTCTTCCACCGACTTAAACTGGCTGTGGAGAGCCGTCAGATTTTTGTGATGACTTTGTAAATTTTTGTTAACTTGGCATTTTTACTTTTTACCTTTTTCCATTTACTATATTCTTTAATTCACTTTCTTATATTAAGGAAAAACCAAAAGAATATCCAATAAATTCAGGAAATTCAGAAAATTCAGAAATAATACACAAAAGATTTTTCAATTTTTTTTTTTTATTTTATAATTTTTAAGGCTGTTACAAATCTACCCCCTTACAAAAATCTCGTCCCCGAGATTTGGAGATGACTAGAAGAAATCGGGGAACTCTTGTTAAAGATGACCTTCTCTTTCCCACGTGGCTTCGTCTTCGATATGATTGCTCCATTGAACTTTCAACATCTTGATAGTCTTGTTCCTCGTCTGGCGCTCTGCTTCTTCCAGAATACGAATTGGATGCTCTCGATAAGATAGATTTGGCTGAAGATCTATACCTTCCAAATCGGTGAGATCGGAGGGAACACGAAGGCATTTCTTGAGCTGAGACACATGGAAGACGTTATGAACGTCAGATAGCTGAGGTGGCAATTCTAACTGATATGCCATCTCACCCATCCTTCCAATGATCTGATACGGTCCAATGAATCGAGGAGCCAACTTTCCACGGATTTGAAATCGACGAACTCCACGGAGAGGCGAGACTTTAAGATAGACATGATTGAGTTCACGACGACGATTGTTGGCGTAACTCTTCTGATGAGACTGATCTTCTTTCAGTCGGCTTCTGACCATGTCCACTTGCTCTTGAGCTTCCTGAATAAGATCTGGGCTGAAGAATTTCCTTTCTCCAACTTCAGACCAGAAAAGAGGGGTTCGACATTTCCTTCCATACAGCGCTTCAAAAGGCGACATTTGAAGACTAGATTGGAAACTGTTATTATAGGAGAATTCAGCAAAAGCCAAACTTTTCTCCCAATCAGAGCCATAGGATAGCACACAGGCTCTTAACATGTCTTCCAAAATTTGATTGGTCCTTTCCGTTTGTCCATCTGTCTGAGGATGATAAGCCGTACTGAAATTCAGCTTAGTACCCAGAAGACGGTGCAAACTTTCCCAGAAACGAGAAGTAAACTGGGAACCTCGGTCAGAAACAATCGTCTTCGGGACGCCATGAAGACGGACAATATTTTCCAAATACAACTCGGCAAGCTTATCTCCAGAATGCGTAGTCTTGACCAGAATAAAGTGAGCCACTTTAGTTAATCGGTCAACGATTACCGATATGGAATCATGCCCTTTCCTGGTTCTTGGCAAACCAATAATAAAATCCATGATGACATCTTCCCACTTCAATTTTGGAATCTTCAAAGGTTGGAGAAGTCCAGCGGGACGTTGATACTCGGCTTTGACACGCTGACATACATCACAAATTGCGACATACGCTGCAATATCCTTTTTCAAATCGGGCCACCAATATTCCCGTCGGAGGTCTTGATACATCTTTATACTTCCAGGGTGAATTGAGAGGGGAGACTCATGGACTTCTTTGAGGATCAACTCTTTCAATTCCAGATCATCAGGAACAAATATTCGATTTTCGAACATAAGCACTTCATCTGAACTTTCATGAAATTTGGATTCCTTTCCTTGCTTTAACTCTTCACGGATTTTGATAATGGTTTCATCTTTGAGTTGAGCGGCTTTAATTTGATATTTAAGGGTTGGTTGCACCTCTAGTGCGGCCAAATAACCTTTTTTGATGATTCCCAAATTAAGCTTTTGGAATTCTTTTACAAGATCAGATTGACCAGTAAAAGAGGAAACAGAAAGACAATGAAGTTTTCGACTTAGAGCATCTGCTACGACATTGGCTTTACCAGGATGATATTGAATGCTAAGGTCGTAATCTTTTATCAACTCTAGCCATCTTCGTTGTCTTAAATTTAGATCAGGCTGGGTAAAGAAATATTTCAGACTTTTATGATCTGTGAATACACTGCATTTGTTTCCAATCAGATAATGACGCCAAATTTTTAGAGTGTGCACAACCGCAGCTAATTCTAGATCATGAGTCGGATAATTGAGCTCATGAGGTCGCAACTGACGAGAGGCGTAAGCTATGACTTTTCCTTCTTGCATAAGCACACACCCAAGCCCATTCTTAGAGGCATCACAATAAACATCAAATCTTTTGTGGACATCGGGTAACACCAGCACAGATGCTGTTGTTAACCTTTTCTTTAATTCCTGAAAGCTTTCTTCTCATTCAGGTGTCCACTCAAACTTCTTTTCTTTCTTGAGAAGCTGGGTCAAAGGACGAGCGATTTTAGAAAAGTTCTCGATAAAGCGGCGCTAGACCGATAAAACTTCGAACTTTCGGAACAGACTGAGGGGCTTCCCAGTCTAGAACAGCTTTGACTTTATTGGGATCAACAAATACCACCTTTAGAAAGAATATGACCAAGGAAAACAACTTCTTTTAACCAAAATTCGCATTTCTCGAATTTGGCATAAAGCTTATGCTCTCGAAGCTTTTCAAGCACCATGTGCAAATGCTGCGCATGCTCTTCTTCAGATTTAGAATAGACGAGGATATCATCAATAAATACCACCACGAACTTATCCAAATACTCCATAAAGACTTTATTCATGAGGCACATGAAATTAGCGGGAGCATTTGTAAGTTCGAAAGACATTACGGTATATTCATATAAACCGTAACGAGTGGTAAAAGCAGTTTTAGGAATATCTTCTGGTCTGATCTTCAATTGATAGTACCCATGTCTTAAATCAATTTTTGAAAAGATTTGAGCACCAATCAATTGATCGAACAGATCATCGATACGAGGGAGAGGATATTTGTTCTTAATGGTGACATCATTCAATGCACGATAGTCTACGCACATGCGTATTCCACCATCCTTTTTAGGCACAAAAAGAACTGGACTACCCCAAGGCGAAGAGCTAGGTCGAATAAAGCCTTTTCTTAACTGCTCTTGAATTTGATTCTTTAGTTCGACTAACTCATCAGGGGGCATACGATAAGGACGCTTGGATATTGGCGCTGTTCTAAGAACAAGGTTTATGAAAAACTCTATATCCCTATCTGGAGGCAGGCCTGGCAATTCATATGGGAAAACATCAGGGAACTCAGAGACAATTGGAATCTGGCTAAGATCTTTTATTATGGCTGAACAAAGGGAAGCTTGAGAATTTGAAGAACTTTGGACGGAAGAGAAATGAACTGGAATTCCTTCAGGGCTAACCAAAGAAATGGATCGATTGGCACAGTCTATGCATCCTTTGAACTTAGACTACCAATCCATACCAAGGATTACCTCTAACCCTGAAGTTTCTATAAGGATAAGGTCAGCATGAAACATAACTCCATTTATTTCAATGCTAACCCTAGGACAAAACTTAATTTAATTCATAACTGAACCAGGAGAATAGATTATCATTTTGGCAGAAAGAAGGTCAATTTCCAAGTTATTTTGATCGGTAAACTTTTTATAGATAAATGAGTGCGATGCTCTAGAATCAAACAATACCAAAGTAGGTACTGAGTGCACAGGAAACATACCCAGTACCACATCTGGTGCTTCGCTTGCTTCCTCGGCGATCACATGATGGAGGCGACCGCTATTCGCACTGCGATTAGGAGCTGCAGAAGGCCTTGAAACTTGAGAATTTCCAGCTCCTGAAGGTCGACCTGGGGGTCTCTGGAGGACTCCCTGCGAAGACTGCTGACCTGAAGCTTGACCTCTTTTAGGGCAGGCATTTGCATAATGCCCACGTCTTTACAATGATAACAGGTCACACCGGCTGCTTGACCTTGAACTCCAACAGTCCTCCCTTCATTGTTGCTCGAGGGACGAACAGAAGGCTGCTGGGGCCGAGAAACCTGAACTTGACGCCTCTGCTGCTGCTGACGAGGCGGAGGAGGTCGAACATTGGTCGACTGACCAACGCGCGGCCTCGGCAAATTCGGACTGGCGGCTTTCCGCACCATCCACTGCCTCTTACGACTCTCCATCACGTCCCGTGAACTATGCTCGGCTATTATAGCCTTGTCCACGAGCGTTTGAAAGTCATGAAAGTCGTGAATGGCCAGAAGATGCTTGACTTCATTGTTCAGATTGTCCCGGAAATGCTCAATTCTTCGGGCTTCTGAACTAACTTCCGATGACGCATATCGAGCAAGATAATTAAAACGATGAAGATATTCCATCACAGACATATTTCCTTGACGCAGATCAAGGAATTCCCGTCTTTTTAAATTCACCAAGCTCGAAAGAATATGCGTCTTTCTGAAGGCCTCTCTGAAAACATCCCAAGTAATTTCTTGACCTTGGGGCCTTGTCGCTTGAAAATCTTCCCACCATACTGCAGCGGCTCCCTGGAGTTGGTACGATACATATAGAACCTTCTCATGATCATTGCATTGAGCAATGGTCAGCTTGCTTCCAATGAATCGTAACCAATCATCAGCGTCCAGGGGATCTGATGATGAAGAAAAGGTCGGAGGCCGGGTCTTCAAAAATTCTCCCAACTTAGACTGATGGGACGCTTCACCAAATCCTGGTCTCGCACTTGCGGCACCAAGGTTGGTCATGTTTTGGACCAACTGTTGGAGCAACAGGGTATTCGTCTGGCGACCCTGCTCTATCATTGCAAGTACTTGAGCCATGGTCGGCGGACCTGGCAACTGCCCTTCTGGAACTTCTTCTTCTTGGATTTGCGGGGGTAGAGAATCTCAACGGCTTGGACGACGCGACGAAGATCCTCGGGCTGCCATCGGATGGACTGCATTAGGCTGGATTGGAGTGGCCAAAGTCACTCGCTGAGGATGAGTTTCCGGGGTTTCCTCACTCCCCAGAATCTCATTCAAAGACCGGGTGGCAGGCATCTGGAACAAGATTATTAATGAATTAACAGATAAGATCTAAATCAATTTTAATCTCAGTTATTCCCATATGTTTTAGAAGCATGTTTCAACATTATTCATGAATTGATTATTATTATTAAGGATCACAACATCGTAAAAATATTAACTAAAAGTTAAATATTTACGAGTAGGAACCAAAAACACACAAAACAACATTAAACAAGAACTTTATTTCAACTTATAATATGCACAACAAAACATAACATTTATTTTCAACTACTACTACATAAAAGGGGTAAACAAAAGCTTTCTCTAACCCTACTCATTTTCTAACCATCACTTAGTCTACTCACGGACTATTACTATCTCTACGACTAGAACTCTCGGCGTCAGGAGGAAAAGGAGTCTCCTGACAGCGACGCTCCTGCGGCCTCTTAGGGCGCCGCGGAGGAAAACTACGGGGATCCACCTGGATACTGGGCAACCTGGGGCGACTCCCTATCACTGACATCCTCGCCTGGCGACACCTCAATGGTCCTTGGGTGTCGTCGGGTGAAGGCGTCTGAGGGGCTTGCCCCAGAACTGAGCGGGGTACAATGCCTCTGGCGACACAGGGAGCAATGGCATTCTCTAGGAATGCTATGCGGCGACGTGCCTCCCTGTATTCAGTTATTGCCTGACGGCAATACTGATCAGAGGCATTTATGAATCCCACTAGGTTACATAATGTGGGATTTTGTAACCCAGTGGCATCCATATAACAATTCTCCCTACCTGGTGGCCGGGATGGAATCCTCCTATAGGCGACTGCCAGTTCAGGTAGGGTGTGGCGTAAACGGACAATAGCCATATAGGCGGCTTCGTTCATAGTCGTCATGAGGGAAGAACCGGGGCCCTCGAAAGATAAAATTCTTCACTGTCCTCATCTCGGGTAGGGATGTCCACCCTAGCTATGTATTTCACGGAGACAGAACTAACTGCCGCGTGGAATACTATATATCGTGGATTTTCGGGAAAATGGGCGAACTCTAGCAGACGAGCAAGAAATCCCGCCATGCCAGAATCCTCCCTATTAGTGGAAGTATAACATGGGGTGTATCCGCCCATCTGCACATTTAACAAGGAATTAGCATTCCTGATTAAATGTAAGACAATAAAGCAATTTCTGGAAGAAAAGATTCTAGCAGAAATTTTAAAAACAGAAAAGAGTTATTAACAAGTATATGCATAATCAAAAGAGAAGTTTCATGCATATAAAGAATAGACAGGTAAGATGTCCTAATTCAATATTTTAATCTAGTCGGATCCTAACGTCAAGTCTTAGGTTTTTATTACTCCCAGACTACCTAGGGTTTCCTACAGTCAGCATGGCTCTGATACCAACTTGTGAGGCCCCCATTTTTGATAATAAATACCAAAAATGGATACCATGTGCATACAGTACTAGTCCCATGATCAGTAGCTAGTACGCACAAATACAAGTTGATATCACAGTCATACACAAACTTTATTACACAACGGAAGTAAGATTACATATTATTTTTACAATACCAAAAGTAAAACTGCAGTGGAGACAACTTCTTGTAGTATGCCTTTTAACCATTGTTCCACAGACAACTGACAAGGGAAAAATCCTTAGGTAAATTCATCGTTAAGTTCCCCGTATCCTGCATCAACATATGAATCGTCGGGGTAATCTGATTCTTCACCTAAAAAAAATCAACACAGGCAAGTTGAGTAATTACGTACTCGCAAGACTTATGCAAATCATAAAATATATGCAGGTCATTCCAATGGAAGGCTATTAAGGTTAATTTTGCATAAAGCCAGTTTGAATGGTAAATACAGAAATGTAGATTGCAAAACTTAATTTTAAATAAAAGCAATTTAATACTGAAAGTAATAGAATGTAAGCGTAAATAAATCACGAATGCCAGGGTATAACGACCATAATAAAAACCAGTTTCCACCGACACACAGTGAAAATTTCTAACACATGGTAGAAACCATATTTTATGAAAATAAACAAAACTGCTAACAATGTGATGACTTTACCAAGTGTCCATGACCGCGGACGTGGCTTATCGATTAGTTTTACACTCTGCAGAGGTATACAGCTTTCCCCACAAGACATGACTGACTCTTTGAGCAATCGATATTTGCACACTTCCTTTGGTGTGCCGCAGAGAGTCATGTTATAACTGTTACATTATTTAATCCTAACCTTGCACCAGCACAGTGACGATAAACCCATTCTGTGGCATAAGAACTCAGAGCATAGAAATGATGGAACTACCCACAGTATGGTGTACACCGTTATATTGGTAGACGTTTAATCCATGATCACCTCAGTGTGGACGTCCCGTCGAGCAATTCATTAAAAAACAGCTCGTACTACTCCGGCCTTCCAAGTGCAAAGCTAGTTTTAAACAACTTAATAAGTTAGAGCTGTCCCATACCAGCGCTTGTGGTTGTATGAATATTCTTGGCCTGAAAACAACCCATAGTTCGGTTCTTAACTCGACACGGCAACAATCTCCACCCTACACTACGTGCAAAACATGCACTCCGGCTATTGCCAATAATTGCCCGCATCTAAACCATAGTTTTATTTTCATTTTTCCATCCAAAATACCAACCACAAAAATGGTCATACCCATTTAAATGTCATGTCCAAAGTCTTTGATCATGTCACAGTTTTATGTTCATTTAAGCTTTGGCTAAGCATGTCACTAAATGTGAGTAACCCAGATTGACATTAAATAATGTCTAAGCTATTCTAGGGTTTTCATGGTTAACAATTTCATACTTATAAGGAAGTTTTATGTAGCTACTGGTACAACTATCAATACCCGTCACATAGCAGACTTTAATAAAATAAAGTATGCAGTAAAACATTTAATGAAAACATTTATAAAACTGGGATCTATATGATCAAAGGGGTTTGCTTGCCTTGTTGACTATCCTCGACTTCGAACTCCTGTTCGTCGAATGTACCGGATTCGTCGAGTTCTACACGTCGTATGACAACATATAACAAATACCAAATTTCAATAGGGTCAAAAAGAATCAGATGTAAATATTCAAATAAAATAACTTCACAAATTCAGAAATGGCTGCAAGTATTATTTGTTCTCATTTACAATTTAAAGATTTAATCTATTTGAACCATTATTGCATTATTTAACCATATATTTATTAACTTAAGTTTTTATTATAACAAACCATAAGTATTTTTACATATTATGGTTCCTGAGATTACAAGGATTCTAACAAAATTTACTTTACTAAATTTGGAGGTCATTTGCAAAATTTCCATGAATGATATATTTCTACCCTTTCTTTTGAATTTAAATTTAAAATTCAACTAAAATTGAATTCTGAAATATTTTTGCATATTCTGAATATAAATTATTTTAGATGAATTTAGAAATTTATTTCATCAAATTTGGACTGTTAGTTCAAAAGATATTCAAGTTTGAATACTCTAGGTTTGCTAAAATACAGAAAATCAGGAAACTTCCGAAAATGGAAAGTACGCTTTCTCGAGGGACAACGCGCTTTCCTTTTTTGGCAATACAGCGCCGAGGCGCTGACTGGCCGGGCCCATCTGGCAGCGACCGGCGCATGCATGCCTGGCGGTGTGTACGCTGCTGGCCCGCACGACGCCAGGTCGCTCAAGCGGGTCCGCATTTCGATGCGCGAAGACAACAGCGCCGCAATGACCACCGGTCCACGTGGCGATGTGGCGTCGCGGTCGGTGCGGCCGACCACCGCCCGCTAGTCGATGTATAACTCGGCGCTTTAAGCGGTCGTGGGTCGGGTTGGGCAGCTTAGCGGTGACCAGAGCGATGGCGCGCAAGCCGAGCTCGCCGGCGGCGAACTAGTGCCGGAGCGGCGGAATGGGTTCCGCTCCAAGCATCAGCGCACCCGTGCGAACTCAGGGACGGTCACGCGGCGGTCTGAGATGGCCGGGAAGGGGGCTTCCACCGGCGAGGTGCGGCGGCGGCTACTGGCGGAGCTCGCCGACGACGGAGGAGGCCCTCCGGGATGGAATGGGTTCCACCCCGAGGTTCAGGGCGTCCGTGTGCACTAGATGGTGGCAGCGCGGCGGCCTGAGGGGCTCTACAGAGGCGTGTCACCGTGCGAGGACGGCGGCGGCCATGGCCGAGCGGTGGCAACGCGAAATTAGAGCCAACCGATCCTCATTTTCACCTAGTTGAGCATCTGCGCGACTCAAGGAATCTATCGACGATCGGGATCGTCGACCTCAAAGCCCCCCCCCCTGGGGGGGCCACGTGTCAGGGTGGCCGATCCCCGACAGAATCGATTTCATCAAACACTTTGAAGGATAAGTGAAGGAGAAGAGCTCTGACCGTGCGCAGCGACGACGGAAGGAAAAACACGGCGGGGAAGCTCGCCGGGGAAGAAAGGGCTTCAAGCAAGGCTCGGCACGAACTCCTGGAGGTGCTAGGAAGCTTCGGGTGAAGTGGTTCGGGGCGAAATGGTTTGTGGTGGAAGAATTTGGGATTTCCCCTTTTCTCGGTTTTCACCGGAATTGGAGAAGACAACAAAAGCAGTGGCGGAATGGTTGCATAAGGCGGTGGCTGAGTCGGCAGCGACGAGGGGGACGCCTTTTATATGGGCTCTAAGGCGGTGCAACGCAAGCTGGCGCGAGAGAACAGAGACGGCTGCGAGCTGGCGAGGGCGCACAGCGAGGGGGAGAAGAAGACGCGCGGGAGAGGCTGCCACAGGGGGGCCAGGTGGCAGCGGGTGCCGACAAGCTTGTCCGACTGACAAGCCGGGCCCACATGTCAGCGACACAAGCAAAGGAACTCGGCCGAAGGCTCGGGACAGAACGGGATAGAAACGAAGATTTCGACGGTAAAATCGACTTGGAATTTTATAAATTTTTTACCATAGGTCAGAAATGTAATTACTAGGCTCCTGTAAAATGTTCACTATTTTATGATGCATGTAGAAGTTTAAACAATTCTGACAACATAGTTGTTGCTGTTCTGTTGATTCTGTTTTTCATTTAATTTATGATATAAATGAGGTTCAAATTTTATAAAACTTTTTATAATGGTCTGAAATGGTATTCTATACCTTCTATAAAAATGTTAGATTTCAATTATTAATATTTAAATTTTTATAATCCTAACATTACTATTTTTCAATTTATTTCTTCACTATTTTTGAATTTTTAAAATTATAAAATTAATTAGTAAATTCTTGATATTTTTACTGGAGGCTGACACTATGCTGATGTCAGTAGGGTAAAAATTCTTGGGTCGGGATAACTTCCAGAGATTTTTACCAAATTCAATTACCATTTTACCCTGATTTCTTTGCACATGATTTACTTTGATTAAACATTATTTTAATTAATCCAGCTCTTCCACTGACTTAAACTGGCTGTGGAGAGCCCTCAGATTTTTGTGATGACTTTAGTAAATTTTTGTTAACTTGGCATTTTTACTTTTTACCTTTTTCCATTTACTATATTCTTTAATTCACTTTCTTGTATTAAGGAAAAACCAAAAGAATATCCAATAAATTCAGGAAATTCAGAAAATTCAGAAATAATACACAAAAGATTTTTCAATTTATTTTTCTTTATTTTATAATTTTTGAGGCTGTTACAATTGTAGTTTTGGCCCAGCCCACACGTATATCCAGATATCCGACCCATCAATATCCGGATTATCCGAATCCGCATCCGTATCCGTCGGATAGTGAGGTACCGAATCCGAATCCGTATTATTATAAAAATAATCCGTATCCCTATCCGATCCGATACTATCCGACAAATATCCGATCCGACATAAAGAGGCATCCGATGTAGCTTGAATTTAAGTTTTTATGAGGACCAAATTAGTGATTGCGTTTAATATGTTAAGTACGACAGCACTACATAATTAATTGTTGTTGTATCTAATTAATTATTATTGTTTCTTTACTTGGTGTATATTAATTTAATACTTTTTGTAAGTAATGCAAATTTGCCGAACAGACCATTATAAGTAATAGCAATTATTTAATTGATTTTAATAGTGAGATTTGGAAATGGATTTCTTGATTAATTAGCAGTATGTAACAAATTAAATGAATAAAATAATTTGTGACCACTTATTGATTTACTGAGATTTTATTTGTTATAAATATTTGCAGATGGATCGAAGATGGATGTATGAAGCGGACCGTCGCGATAGAGAGTACTTTAACGGTGTGACTAGTTTTATGAGCATGGCTGTGGTGTACAAGTCAACTAAGCTGACGGACTACATTTGTTGCCCGTGCGTTGATTGCAAGAATGAGAAGCAGTTTTTTAATCTTGAGGCGATTCGTGCACACTTGCTTCGAAGGGGTTTCAAGCCTGCCTATACCTGTTGGACTGAGCACGGTGAAAATGAGATTTTACGTGAAGATCATCCGATTGATGATGATGACGAAGACAACGACTCCACGGCGGTCGAGGATACGTTCGTGTACACCCAAGATGATATGTTCGTCGATAACCATGAAGATGATCTAGAACATGCTTTCATTTGTAATATACGGATATACTTTATTTTGTATGGAGAACATGCTTCCATTTGTAATATACGGATATGCTTTATCTTCAGTTATCAATTTTTATTTACTTAAGATTTCTTTTGCATAAATCATGTATTTTTTAATATCTAGCACATTGAAGTTAATCTTTATTAAAAAGATTCAAATTAATGTTCATGGTGTTATAGAATTTATGTAAAGTCCATGTAGGGTTCTTAGCAAATTTGTAATTCACTTAATTTTTCTGTGATTAAAAAAATCAATGTTTCATATATTCTAAAACTTCATGATTTTATACAAATTTATAAATTTATTTCATCCTTTTTGGAGCTATATATCAAAAGTTATGCTAGTTTGAATTTGAGCTTGGCTTTAGCCACTGACTTTTCTAGAGAAAAAATTGGCAGTGATGTTGTGGTATCACTGCCGGTTGAAATTAGAACCGGTAGTAATACCTCCACATCACTGCCGGTTCTAGAGAAAAATCCGGCAGTGATGTTTAGGTATCACTGCCGGTTGAAATTAGAACCGCGATATACCTCCACATCATCTGCGGTTCTAATTAGAACCGGCGATGATGTGGAGGTATTATGCGGTTCTAATTTCAACCGGTAGTGATAGTTATATCACTGCCGGATTTGTTTCGTGAAACGGCAGTGATTGTTATCTCTATATAAACGAAGCGCGCGGTCTTCTTTCCACACTTCGTCGTTTTGCCGTTTTTCTCACACTCTGTGCCCTAGCCACCGCGACTAGTCCTCCGCGCCAGCCCTCCTCCCCGTGCCGGCCCTCCTCCCCACGTCGGCCCTCCTCCGCACCGCGCCGGCCCTCCTCGACGTTCGGCCCTCCACCGCGTCGACGCTCCTCCGCACCGCCCCAGCCCTCGTCCACGTCTGGCCGCCCTCTGCGCCGACCCTCCTCCATGCCAGCTCCGCTGACGGTAATCCCTACTCCTCCTCGCCCTTGTCAGGTTCCTTGTTTAGAAAACTAGTGACACCATGCAGGAGGCCACCTACATTTTCAAATTTAGCTTGAATATCTGATATATCTTCTAAACATCTACATAAATTTTTGTGTTCATGCTATGTACAAAAATGCTTGTCTTTAACTATTGTTATCAAGTCCTGTACATAAGCAATTGTTGCTTTGTAGTTTGTATTGCCCGTATGAGTAGCTTGGCTTGAATAAGTTAGGTCATTTTTTTTGTTAAATATTGTTAATACACATCATTTACCCTTTTTTATATATGTTCTCAGTGCACTGATATAAGTAATGGTGTCTCAAGTTGGAAAAAATTATGTGTAATGAGTGGAAAGCAGGAGCTCATCACATTTTCTCGCTTTATTGAGAGAATGTGGTCACTGATTGTTCTAAAAATCTAACGAGCCTAGCTAATAACATATGACGCATGAGCCTCTCCTCTACTCAGTAAATGGAGGCTTCACATAAGATTGGAATATTGCTCTCACCGCTAATAGGCTAGACTGTAACTACAGAGGCTACTAACAAAACCAGTCTAGAGAATGTGGAGAAGACAAGTGCTTCCATAGAAAGAATAGGGTTATACTACTGTCCTTTTGTAGCTAGAGATATCTTAAGCTTTCATGGCATGACACAACACTAGATGTCTAGAAATAGATTTTCTTTTTCTAGCAAAGTTGGAAAAGGAAAGAGATTAGTGACTGAATGGCATCTTTGGGTGGGTTAGGTCCATTCCATTCCAACTGAGCTACTTTTGTCCCTCCCCTTTCCTTTCGTATGTGTCAGTTTTGTTCTCTATACTAGTGCAATGCATGCGTGAAATGAGTTAAACGTGAAACTAGTTAGTCCATTTCGGTCCACAACTTCGTGCGTGACCAATTTATACGTATACCATCACATTCATCTCATGCCTTTGTTAATTTTAAATTTTAGATAAATTAGCTGCACATGGCCGCTAACTAGGAACAAGTGTCGGATGGCGCTGAGCATTTGAACCAAATCCCAGAACAAAGCCCGACAAGGTTCCTCAACCTGCAGCAAACCGAGGCAACAAACGTACACGAGGTAATTATTTCAGACCAAATCTTCACGTATACCGATTAGACGAGTAATGAAATAGTCAAAATGCAGGGCCAGACATCACGCGAACAGAGGCAGCATCGTCGCCGAGGTCCTAACAAGTTGCGGACGGGTGAACGAAAAGTGATCGTAGAGCTTAATGCAGTCGGCTTACCAGTTATACCAGCATCACTGCTTGGGCCATATCGAACAGCATGCGGGGTCCTAGCTAGAGATAACGTGCCCATCACCTACAATTCATGGACACGTCGTGGCGGTTGCCCGTCGTATGTTCCCGATGAAATCAAGGAAGCATTGTGGACATATTTGACATCCAAGTTTCAGTTTCTCGAAGATCAGTTGGAGCATGCGAAGAAACGTGCACTAGCCATCATGGGAAACTCCTGGAAGAATTGGAAGACAAAGCTGAATAAGGAGTATGTGAAGAAGGATGAAACACTGAACTTTGATACGTACCCGAGGTTGAGGCAATTTTGGGATGAATTCGTGCAATATAAGAAGTCTGATGAAGCCCAAGCTATCAGTGAAAAGAACAAAGCAAACTCGGACAAGAACATTTACCCCATCGCTAGGCACGGTGGCTACGTGAAGAAAGCACCAAGTGGGATGCACGGGAAGAAGAGCAAAGTCGTAGTGGAGTTGTTCTGCGGCGTCCGAGATAGCCCCAAGATCAAAGTCTTGGATGCTTGCGAGGAGCTACTCTGTCGGATGATGGCGGCTTAAGCTTGAGCGAGAGAAGAAGAGGAAATTTCAAAGAAGATCGCGGATGCCCATGCCCAAGCTACCTGTATGCATCCAACCAAGAAGAGAGAACGACGAGCTAACACGCATACTGGTAACAAAGAGCACCCTGGTCGCACTAGAGGGTTAGGCTTGGTGCCCCGAAAGCAGCGTTCAGAGCGCTTCTATCTATAAGCGTCCGGCTAACTAGACAAGAACGATTGGATGCGTGTACGAGTAATAGAAGAAAGGATGCGGTAAAGGAAATGCAATTTCAAGAATGATACAAAAGATGCAAGAAATGCTAGCGGCGTCCTCGTGACGTCGGGCACATGACCTCCATAGTCCGCGGTGCTCGTAAAGCGACCAGCGTCCGCAAGCCATCCCGAAGAGGACTCGGCCTGTAGTTTTCCCGTGGACAAAATCGTAGAGTCGACACGTTGCAGTCTGCACCTGCCTGTAGCAAACATAACCATTCAGGTGGCTGAAGGGATGGCTTGGCCATGCGGAGAGGAGCAGATGTCCAATTCCTGAGGGATACGCCAGAGTATCAGTAGACAGGGTGGTTGACAATTACCGTGAAGTTGAGGTACAGATCCCCAGCGAGGAGGGCAGAAATACTCTTGGACAAAGCCTGGGCACATTCATCGCGTGGCGCAAGCGCTACATAATGTTTTTATCCGATCACGGCAATGGCGATGATGATACTAATGATGACGGCGCGGTCTATCCAGGTAGTAAAAGTCCTCCTCCGTCACCTAAAAAAAGTCCGCCTCCTGCTGCAGCGCCACGGAAAAATAATGAAAGAGCACCACGATCTCAAAATTCATCACGGTCAGCAGGGAAAAGTGCCACATTTGTGAAGCCAGCTCAATCTGGTAAGAAACGAGCATATGACATGACCGAAGAAGAAACTAGAAAGGAAGTAGACGGCAACGTAACAGCTCACTTCAAAAAGACGTCAGCACCTAATAAAGTTGAAATCAAAGCTGCCAAAAGAGATTTCTTCCTAGACATAGTGACAGTTAAACAGACTGGACGGGCAACCGAATCTCCTCAACTAGCCAACGATCAGACTACGAGCGCATCTCTAGGCAGAAATCTAAAGGACTTGGTGGTAAAAGAGCTACTACTATAGACCAGAAGGGTGCTAAAGGGCAGGGGCCCCCTCTAAGGTGGAAGTTCGTTAACGGGGAAGCATTGGTGGATCCAAACGAGGAGCGAGATCGCGACACGATTCGGCGTCTACATCAATGGTATCGACAGTTTGTCCAAGAGACAAAAAACGACGCGTTCCCCTTCAAATACAAAGAAACGGATTTTCACAATATGGACGGAGTTTTCTAGGTAGAAACCTCTGAATTATACCAGTTGTACCAATGAGATGCTCTGGACGTGTCTATATTAAGAATTTGGACTCTGTAAGTCTCTTGTAAAATTCGTACTGTACATTCACTACCCTTAAATTTAGTGTCTAACTTCTTTCTTATGTAGAATGGAGACAATGACACTCAGAGTGGACTTAAATGAAAGGGTAGGATTCCTCGATCCCGGCCTTGACAGCTGCAAACTTATTAAAGATCCATGGACGGAGAGAGAGATCGAGGAGTACGTACTAAAGGCGCTGCTAAAGTTACAAGACAAGACCTACGTACTTTTACCCTACAACTTTTAGTACGTGTTTCCCTGCCTACTAGTCAGTTTTATCATGTGCAACACCATGTCATGACTAATGGGCTTCTACAGCTTTCACTGGATCCTTCTCGTCATTACGTTAGACGATAGCACGATCATTGTGTTGGACTCAATGAGGAAACCGACAAACGATTACAAAGAAGTAATAGAATTGCTAGACAGGCAAACTCGGTCGTTGCTTTATTGCTCCCGTAATCTTTCATTCCATTGCACTTAATTGCACCTAATTAAGTTTAATGAGTATTCATAACCATACACGTATGCGTACACAAAATACATAAGAAGAGCACGCGGTACCGTCCATTCACGAAGAAGTTCAGAATAAAAACAGATTTTTCGTGCCTAAGACAGCCGCAAGTGAACAATTTATGTGCATACTACGTAATGACACACATACACACGTTAAATCAGCGATAAGATCTGACTACAACGGCGAGATGGTATATCATTACATGTTGACGCCTACTTTTCTTTATAAAAACTATGACACTAATTAATGCATCATTTTCTTCAATGACAGCGCGTGAAGCTCGGCACCAACAGCCTACTTGATGGTGAAGTTGAAGCCCTTCGAGAGCGATGGTCGGGTTCATCGTTCGAGAAGTGATCAACCCGAAGGGCGAGTTTTACGAGCCACACGCTACAATTAACTGAAATGTGAACGATTGTCAATGAACAATGTAATAATTAAATATGCTTTACAAATACTTTATTAATATTGTCATGATTAAATGAGTATTCAGTATTCAATGTTAAATATTATGATGATTTAATATATTTGAATTATTCTTTACCAATACTTCATTAATATTGCGCATAATATATACCGTACAGAATACATGTACTGTACAATATATATATATTACCGCGTTACATCATACATATAATACAAAAAAAATATGTAACCGATTTTGGAGGATAATATGGCACTGTACTTATCACTGCCGGTTTTAGAGAAATAACTGGCAGTGATAACACCTTATCACTGCCGGTTGGAAAATATTAAGTGGCGGTGATATGGATTATCACTGCCGGTTGAAAAATAACAACCGGCAGTGATAAGTTGTTATCACTGCTGGTTATGGATAAAAATCCGGCAGTGATAAGCCTTATCACTGTCGGTTGTATAATATAAACCGGCAGTGATATTATTATCACTGTCGGTTGAAGAACCGGCAGTGATAGTCCCGATTATCACTGCCAGTTAGGGAGTGCCGGGTCAACATCCGACAGTGATGCTGATGTTGATTTGGCAGTGATGTCCTTTTCTGTAGTGGTGGAAGCAGCCGGGAAAAGTGTCGGTTGCGTTTGATCATTTGTTGAAAGCAAACAAAATGTTTATCATGCATGTCCTTGCTAATTATTATGCGAAAGATGTTACGGTCCATTTGAATTCGTTTTCCTATATATATTAATTCTCTTGTTTTATTGGAGCAATTTGGATGCTCTCTTGGATGCATATATATATCTTGGGCTGCCCATTTTAGCAATTGCTAGTGACTTGTTATATATATGCTTCTCTGAAGCATGAGATGATCGACTTATTGTACATCTATCGATCTGCCATGTGGCTACGCCTACACGTACATGTGATATGCACGACTGGCTTCGTTTAGATTGCTTGCTTGCTTACAGCCTACCCAAAAAAATCACGTTTCAGTTTAACAAGGTTTGATTTTTTTTTTCTATTGAGCAAAAGTGAAAAGACGATCTGTAAAACAGATTGTGGGAATGATTTATATCCATCCAAGCCGAAGAGTAGTATTGCTTCAAATTTTGTACTTTTGTTTCTAGCTAGGAGTTCATAAAGTGCAGAAGAACAAAAAGATTAATTAATTCACTGTGTAATATGCAACAATATAATATGGCAGATAGCAAGAGCGGAAGCTACTTAATTAACTGTACACCTACGTTGCTACCAACGTCACCAGGAACCTTCCCCTACAAATCAAAGCTGTCACCTATCTTCCTCTCCCTTTCCTCGGCCATGCATCAACCACTGTACGCTTGATTGACAAGTCCAGAAATTAAAAAAGGTCTGCTATGTCTGAATTCGACTCGGTCTCTGATTGAGCCAGGCTTGTACGTAGTTGAAAGCCTCCATGCATCCTGACCTGCACACGGCCCATATATGCATGATACTGTGATGATCACTCAAGCAAGGAAGGGATTGAGATGATCATCAGGACAGAAGAATACGTAGTTGGGGAATAGAACAGGGAGAATTTCTAGAGAATGAGGATTCTGTTTTTCCTTGCCTTACAAGTTTCTCCTCAGCAGCCATTCGCCCAGGAGTCTCTTACAAGTGGGTCCCAACATACCCAAGACTAAAGCCCACTCGCACAGAGCGATACAACCCAACTCAGAACACAATACAATCAATTACGTACATCGCCAAGTCTC
This sequence comes from Otatea glauca, assembly GCA_036346275.1. Classification (NCBI taxonomy): domain Eukaryota; kingdom Viridiplantae; phylum Streptophyta; class Magnoliopsida; order Poales; family Poaceae; genus Otatea; species Otatea glauca. The sequence continues at coordinate 2,537,683 of CM070726.1, read as the reverse complement.
CGATTTGCCGGGTAACCCGGCCCTGTCCACCATCCGACACATGACAGATACATGCATGCACGTCTAGCCTCCACCATATGTATTATATCCATGGGAACAAAAGCAAGATCGACAAGCCACTAGTTACATATTTACATTAATTAATTATTGCTCAAGTAAGAAATGGCAAGTGCGGTGTATCACTCTGCTCAAATTCTCTTAATGTCCAGCCCGCCCATGGGACAAATCCGCCCACACATAGCCACTTCACTTACACTTTCCTTCTCGCTTCGTGTAAAAGAGTTAACCCGAATGTGCTATGTTTGGACCCAATAGGTATTATATGCTACTACAACTCACTTTTGTCCAACAATGTAGGATTAATCCCACCACCGCTCCTAGTAGCCATATGGGTCTTCACAATAACAAGTCGGGTATTACCTACGGTGATTCTGCAAATCATCGTTGTCTCCCTAAGGGCCTTGTTCCACCCTGGAGGGGAAGCTGTAACATCCCATAAAATTCAAAAATATGAAAAATAAAAAGTTTGAAATTTAAAAATGGAATTGAATAAAAATTTCAATTGGAATCAAGATTTTTATTAAACAATATCTTTTCTTCTTATCTTGCATTCTAATCTTAAGAAAAGAAAGATTTCCTTTATTAAAATTATTTCATCCAAAACAAAGAAACTATAAAAATAAATTTGAGATGTGATCTTTAATTTGAATTTGAATTTTCTGAGTTTTCTAAATTATTGGTTCTTCTTGAGTTTTGCATCAAAAGGAAAAGTTATGTATATATTGAAAAGGTAAAACGGTAAAAGTAAAAAGGTAAAAATCCAAAATCAGTAAAATTTGTAAAATCTTATAAAAATCCCCAGATCCATCCAGGATCCTAATAATGCAACTTGCACTGATCTGGATCAATAAAATATTAAAAGAATAAAAGTAATCATGAGGAGATATCCCAAATCTGAACCTACAAGATTTCTTCAGAAGCTATCTTAACATAACTTGGGTTAACATTTTTACCATGCCGACATTCTTGTCTTATCTATGTCTGGTAAAAATATCAATAGTTTATCCCATCATTTAGTATTTTTAGATATTCAAAAACAAACAATCAAAAAAGATAAACATTACAATGTCAGAATTATTAAAATTAAAATATACAATATAAAAATTTTAAAATTTTATATAATGTCAATAATGCCATCTAAAATCTTCATAAAAAGTTTCATAAAATAATAATCAGATAATGAACCCCAATTAAATAAAAATCAGATTCAGCAGAAAATGAAAATCATGCATTGTCAGATTTTTATAAATATTTTTATCCATAATTTTTATCTAAAAAATTTACCGGACCTTTTCTCCTTCTTGACGACCTCTAAAAAAATCCTTATAAAATAATGAGACGATTTACTAACCCAATCCAATGAATGGTCTCATACTGTCCAGACCTTTCGGTAGTATTGTCTTTTGCTTTCAATGACATGTGGGCCCGGTCAGCATTTCTCTCCCTTGCCGACTTGCTTTCTGCCTTCTTGCCCCCACCTGTCAGCCTCTCTTTCCTCTTTTCTCTTTTCTTCTCCATCTCTCTTCTCCGCTCTCCCTCGTGCCGCACCCAGCTCAGCCAGCCAAACCGCCTCTCTCGTCCTTGTCGCCTTCTTCGGTCGGCGCCACAATTAACGTCGCCCGAGGATGAGCCGCCATCCCTCCGACAACTTGATTCCACGACGGGAGTTCACTCTGAGGAATCCCGATCCATCGCCGTAACGCTACTCCCGTGTTCAGACACTGTTAAACTAACTTGCTTCGGCCATATAAGTACCTACGAAGCTCATCATCCATTCCATTCTGTATCTCTTCACCCTTATTCCCTCGCTGCCTCTACTCCTCACAAAATCGATGGCTTCCACCGCCATTGCCAGAAGCTCGCCAGAAAAGGGGGGAAATCTTAATCAGCTAGCCTCTGTGAACCGTAGCCCAATTAACCCGACCCGAAGCCTCTCCATGGTATTTAGAGTTCATCCCCGGCCTCAACCGAAGCTCATCTTCTCCGGTGAGCTACCGTATTGAGCTCCTTCAGCCGCCGCTGCCCCGCACGGTGAGAGCCCAATTCCCTCACTCATCTTCATGAAAAAGTAGCAAAACAGAATCATTAGCACTCACTGATGCCCATGTGCACCTCATCTTTCACTAAAATATCTCAAAAGCCGAGCTGTGCTCACCGACCATGGCGCCGCCGCCCCCCTCACGGTGGCACGTCAACCCAGACCATCACCGACCGAACCGTCACCACCCATGTGTGCGCGCCACCTTCCTGATACTCGCCGTGCTACCGATTCATCTTCCCCGGCGAAGCCTCGCCACCGGCGAGCTCAAAACCGATGTCTCTGTTTTGTATAGCTGCCATCCGGGACCCTCGTGTCAGTGGGTTAACCCTGCGCAAGCTAGAATCAAAAAGCGTATTTCCATGGCGAAAGTGCACCTTCCGCTTTTGGTAATTTTTCTATTTCTGTATTTTCCTAAACCGAATACATTCATTTGCTTATATCTTTTGAACCATAAATCCAAATTGAATGAAATAAATTTATATATTCATGTAAAATCAAGTACTTTCATAATATGCTATAATATTTTGAAAATGATCATTGGGTGAATTTTAAATTCAAATTTGAATAAAAAGCCTAAAGACATGCTTCAAATAAAAATATTGTAAATAAACTTGAAATTCAATGAAACAAATTTTAATAGAATCCTTACACTTCCAGGAACTCAAATATATAAAAATATTTAGATTTAAACCTTGTTTGAATCATTTTACATTAGAGGTTGTCCTCAATGCTATAAATATTCAAAAATACATAGTTTATGCAAAAGAAATCCAAAATTAGTAGACTTGATTTTTAATACTAATCTGACAGAAGGGCTTCCAAATATGCCAAGATATCCAAATAATGATCTTCATTTAAATTGTTTCATGAATAGAATGTAATCCTAGGATAGAAGATATACATATATGTGCATATAGTAATCTGTAGAAATAGATATATGCATATGCAAAGTATCTAATAAATGTACAAAGACATGAAGTGATATTAGAATGAGTAACTTGTCACTATTGAAATGTTTGTAATGAAATATCATATATGCACAAGTTTAAAGTACATCAAAAACATAAGCCTTGTATATATAGAAAAATGTATACATGAGTAGTTAATGAAGAGTATGATCATGATAAGGAACTAGATTCTAAATATCTAATGTAATCAAATTATGTTATCTAGCAAGAATCATTGCAATAAAGTCGTAACTAACACTTAACCAAATAATCGTAGTTTCAATACTTATATAATCCAAATAGTGTGTCTTTCACAAACTAACTTCAAATTTGATAAAACCAAGTTCTAGTAACCTGGAATGTAATACCCTTGCTGTTTATATAAAATAGCTTATGTTTGTGCATATTTGAATTAAGTACATATTAAATCTTAATGTTTTCTTATATGGAAAACATCTCGGATAAAAGTAAAATACTATGAAACCAACTTTAAAACACTCTTAATGATGTCCCATGCTAATGCCAGAAAGATGAGTGAGTAATCACGAAAGGATCAATCGCAAACCAAGAATTAAAACTGAACCTTTATTGTGTAAACTATAAAACTAATTAAGCTTTTTCAACAATGAATACAATGTCTCGTCTAAACACTAAAATGAATGAAATTAACTTAAGAATGTTCTTCAAAGTATAGACTATAATATTCTAAAGAAATAATCTTATTTCATCATGTTTTGCATATAAATCCTAATAGCCGAAAAACCTTAAGTATTATGGTTTATGAACTTCATAATATGAATAAGCAAACTTTGTAATAGAGAAGAAATCTGTAGCTAATATATTTGTATCACCAGAACCTTCTTAAAAACCATAAATAAATCCAGTAACCTAGCTCAATAAGATCTATCATATTCAAAACCACTTATTATGCAAAATCAATTAAAAAGGATTAAGTGCTATTCATTTATATCTTTCCGCTCAATTGTCTAATACGTTAATTCTATCCAAATAATTTTAGCATCTATAATTCGAAGTTATAAATGCAAGAATTCATAATCTTAGCCTCCTGAATCCGTAAATCAAGAATAGATAATCTATAAAAGGAGTCATACTTTACTATCATAAAAACCTTAACTTTTGAATGCTTGCTTATCTGGAAAACAATATGTGGAATTATACAGCTTAAACCCTAAAACATTCCTGTTTTCTGCAATGAATCTTTATTTGGTTTTCAGTCTGTTTTCTTTTTGCCCTTATTACAGTTGGATATTTGTTGTATTTCCGATTGAACGACGTGTAGAATCCGACGTCGCTACTTCTGTCGTTGCCTCCGTCAGCCGTGGCTTCGTCTTCGTTGTAAGCAATAAAATAAGCAAGGTAAGCACCCCCTTTGATCATATTGATCCCAGTTTTATAAATGTTTTCATTAAATGTTTTGCTTCATACTTTATTTTTATTAAAGTCTACTATTTTGTGGGTATTGGTAGTTGTACCTGTAGTATTATAGAACTTATTTGATAAGTATGGGTTTGTGATCCTTGGTAACTCTATAATAACTTAGACAGTAATTGATGTCAATCTGGGTTAATCACACCTAGAGCCATGCTTAGCCATGCTTAAATCAACATAAAACTTTGACATTATTAAAAATGTTGGATATGACATTTAATGGGTATGACCTTCTTTGTGGTTGGTATTTTGATCAAAAGAAAAATAAAACTATGGTTTTGATGCGGGCAATTATTGGCAATAGCCGGGTGTACAAGGGACTTGTACGTAGTGTAGGGGGAGACTATTGTCCGTGTCGGATTAAGGACCGAACTACGTGTTCGTTAAACCCAAGAATTACCGTACAACCACAAGTGCTGGTATGGGACAGCCTTAAACCAATTAAGTTATCTGGTTTAAGTTTGCACATTGGTAGGCCGGAGTAGTACGAGCTTCTTCAGTGACTGGTTGCTCGGAGGGGCGCCCACACCGAGGTGTTGGAAGCAACGTTTGCTGATACAACGGTGTAAGCCATACTATGGATATGCTTATTCATTCTTTGTGCGATTTGTACAAACATTTACACCATAGTACGGGTTTATCGACACCGGGCTGGTGCAAAGTTAACCTAGATAATGTAAAGGTTTCCGTCATGAACATTCTGGCCACTACGCCAAAGGTGCGTGAAATATGCGGCAAAAAGAAAAGGTCATGACTTGTGGGTAAAGATGTACAACTCTGCAGAGTGTGAAACTTTTCAAAAAGCCGTTCCCGCGTTATGGGAATCTTGGTGCGCCAGCACTAGTTAGATGGTTTTCATTTTCATAAAAACTGGATTCTACCGGGTGTTGGTAGAAGTTGATTCGTGGATATGGTCATGATACCCAGGTACATGAGATCTATTTATGCTTATATTCTGTTACTTTCCGTATTAAATTGCTTTTACTTAAATCCCGTTTTGCAATCTATTATTCTGTATTTACATTTTAAATTGGCTTTACGCAAACTAACCATACTAGCCTTTCCTTTGAAATGGCTTGCATATATCATAGGTTTTGCAAAAGTCTTGCGGAGTACGAAAGTACTCACCCTTGCTTAATTGTTGTTTTTAGGTGAAGGATCAGATTAGCCCGATGAAACATATTTATCGCAAGATTCGGGATATTGACGATGAAGCTTTTCAAGGGATTATGCCTTATCTGTTGCCTGAGGGTTGGATGGGCACACTACAAGAATCTTAATCCTTTCCGCTGCATTTCACTCTGAATTGTAAGATCTTATTATGTAAATTACCGTTATCATTTGTAATAAAGAGTATGGATGCGATATCAATTGTTGTAAATATGCGTGCTAGCCACTGATCATGGGACTAGTACTGTATGCACATGAGATTTCCATTTTTGCATTTATGTGAAAATAGGGGTCATTACAGAAGCGCACACACTGTAGCTGATTGTCAACTTCTACACGAGCTCGTGCCCCAACGCGCACGCCATCGTGCACGCCGTGCTCCAGTAGGCTATGCAGGCCGACGTCCGCAACCTCGCCAGCTCACCCGCCTCCATTTCCATTGTTGGCACAAAACACCAAGATCCAAAAAAATGTTGAGGAAGCACAAAACATAACTAATACTTTTATTAGTTCTTTGCTTGCTTGATTGCTTACAAAACTCAAGACTACCTAGGAATTTATACCCTTAACCTATAGCTGTAAGAATCAGAAAAGATTTAAGAAACCGAATTAGAAACTGACCATATTCCTCATTCTATTCAGACAAGTCAGATTAGTCCAACAATCTCTCCTCTAATCTAGACTTGGTTGCGTGAAATCTTTGATACCTAGCAGATCACACATCTCTTTAAACTTAACCCGTGCAAGTGCCTTTGAGAGAATATTCGCACGCTGTACCTTGTGCACACGTGCTTTACAATAATCAGTCCATTCTCCAGGCATTCTCTGATAAAGTGAAGCTGGGTCTCCATGTGTTTGCTTCTCCCATGAAACAGTGGATTTTTCATCAAAGTGATGGTTGATTTGTTGTTAACATACAAGACGACTGGACTTGGAGCTCTTCCCGTTATCTCACATAGCACACTTCAGAACCATATGCCTTAACATACTGCTGCTGTAGTAGCCATGAATTCAGCTTCACACGATGACAGAGCGACAATTTTCTGTTTCTGAGATGCCCAAGTGACTATATTCCTGTTGAAGTAGAACACCATGAAGCTTGTGCTTTTTCTGTCATCTACATCGTCTGTCAAGTTGCTATCAGTGTAGCCTTCAATATTCACATCATCTCCTCATTTGTAATTTACCAAACCAAAGTTTGTTGTCCCTTTCACATACCTAAGGATGTGTTTCACGGCTTGCATGTGTAGCTGAGTAGGTTTATCCATAATGCATGTACCAACTCATAATCCCATCTGAATACATGATGTCTAGTCGGGTATGAGTCAAGTACCTTAGACTTCCAATAATGCTCCTGTACTTGGTCGCATCAATGTGGACTCCGTCTTCATTCCTTCCAAGCTTAAGTTTCGACTCCATGGGATATCTTGTCAGATTGCACTCACTTATCGTAGCTTGCAACAGGATTTTCTTTGTACATGTCGATTACTTGAGGGTGATGGAGCCTGCCTTCTGCTCTACCTTAATCTCGAGGTAGTATGTAAGTAGTCCGAGATTACTCATCTCGAATTTCCTCTTCATCTAATGCTTGAATTGCTTGATTTCACGTGCACTTGTGTCGGTGACAATTAGATCATCAACATATACACCAATAATAAGTCTCTCTTTTATTGTACCTCTTGTAGAATATGGCTTGTTCTTGTGCACACTTCATGAACCCTAGGTTCTTGAGACTCTTGTCCAGCCAGATGTTCCACACCCTCGGGGCTTGATATAGCCCGTAAAACGCCTTTGAAAGTGTATACACCTTGTGCCTCTTGCCTTCTTTGATGAATCATTCCGACTGAGCAACCTAAACCTCTTCCTAGAGATCACCGTTCAAGAATGTTGGCTTGACGTCTAGGTGGTGGAGTTCCCATCCACTTTGAACTGCAAGAGCAAGCAGAAGTCTCGTTGTCTCAAGTCGTGTAATATGAGCAAACACCTTGTCGAAGTCGATCCTGTGTCGTTGAACGTATCCCTTGGCAACCAGCCCCGCCTTATACCTCACGTTGTTGCCATCTGAGTCATTTTTCAATTTGTACACCCACTTGAGCCCAATGAGTTTATGCCCTGGTGGTAACTCGGTGAGATATCAAGTCTTGTTCTTCTCAATGGCCTCAAGCTCGCTCTTCATCGTCTCCTACCATTCCTGTTCTTGTGCAGCTTTGTGATAACACGACGGCTCTTCTACAGCTAGGAGGTACAGCTCATTCGTGCCCTCTATCTCTTCAATCGCTGTGTAGATGTCATCGAGATTTCGATATATTCGAGGCCCACTCTGGTCATCTACTGATGCAGGCAAGATAGACTCTACGCTTGTTCTATCTCCAGTGGTTGTTGGTGTACCCACGGGTGTCACAAATACCCATGTTCTCTAGCTCCTCCATGCTAAGAATAGTGTTTGGTATTGCCACACGTGGCGAATCAAACGATGTTGCTCTTGGTGACTCCAATGCTATTGGTTCATGTGGGACAGCCTCCTGCTACCCCTCGTTTTTATTCATCTAATCAATACTTGTATGGTCAAAGACAATAACCATTGCCTAAGGAAAACTAGGAGGTATACATGTTGGACCAGTCACAGTGAAGAGCAGGAGATACAGGAAGAATGTAGTATTAACATGGTTGATGAAATCAATGATATGTCGGATGATTATATCAATTGTGGTTCCGATGAGGATAGGTTGCAGGAAGATAATCTGAATCAGATGCTTCGCAATGCAGAAGGGAACCATGATGATAGAGAATATGATAAATTCCGGGGCTTGATGGAGGACTCAGAGAAACCTTTGTTCCCAGGCTGCAAGTCGAAATACATAAGGTTGTCATCCGTGCTTGAACTGCTAAAATTGAAAGCAAGCAACGGTTGGTCCGACAAAAGTTTCACAGCGCTGTTACGTCTATTGGTGGACATGCTTCCCGAGGGAAATGAGTTGCCGACAACCACCTACAAAGCTAAGAATGTTCTTTGTCCCTTGGGAATGGAAGTAGAAAGAATACATGCATGTCAGAATGACTGTATCCTGTACCGCCAAGAGTACAATACAGGCCGAACATATTGCAAACCTGCTTGTTACACTTTGTCTAAGGCCAAGAGAACTGAACTGTGCCAGTGCTTGCATGGTGTGAAAGTTCCATCCGGTTACTCCTCTAACATGAAGAAACTTATTTCGATGCAAGATTTGAAATTAATTGCATGAAGTCTCATAATTGTCAGGTGCTGATGACACAAATGCTCTCTGTGGCAATTAGAAGTATTTTGCCAATCAAGGTCCGGGAGACAATCACGAGGCTATGTTATTTATTTAACACAATTGTTTAGAAGGAAATCGATCCCGAAGCACTAGATGCACTGCAGGCTGAGGTGGTGATGACTCTATGTAATCTTGAGATGTATTTCCCTCCGTCGTTTTTCGACATCATGGTCCATCTCGTTGTTCACCTTGTGATAGAGATAAAGATACGCGAGCATGTGTTCCTACGTAACATGCACCCAGTCGAGAGGTATATGGGAATTCTCAAGTCCTACGTACGGAATCGATCTCGACCGGAGGGTAGCATTGTCGAAGGTTATGCAATCGAAGAAGTCATAGAGTTCCGCGTCGATTACATAGCTCAGGTTGAACTAGTAGGTGTGCCTCGATCTCACCATGAGGGGAGATTCCAGGGCATCGGGACCATCGGAAGGAAAGCAATCACGCCTGATCCGGCTGCCTATGCTCAAGCTCATTTCACAGTTTTGCAACACATGGCTGTAGTGTCCCCGTACATCGACGAGCATAAGCACTGGCTAAGGCAAGAGAATCTGAACAGATGGATGAAGGAGCGACCCATCACTGGGACCTCGTCAGGTGATATGCTCACATGGTTGGCAAAAGGGCCAACATTTACAGTTTTCACACGCGCGTGCTACAGTACCCTTTAGTATCAAGAGTACTTAGTGAGATAAGACTTCTCTTTAAATTTGGAATGTATCGGACATCCGATAAAGTTCTGATGGTGCCATCAAACATTTTATCTGAATAGAACCAATACCTACAATATTGTGTGGTGTATTATTACCTATCAAAACGGATCCACTTGACGTAGCTTCGTAGTCAACGAACCACTCATGGTTGAGGGTCATGTGGAATGTGCAGGCTGAATCAAGAATCCACTCGTCGATAGACTCGAGATCCGAGACTACTTATTTGAATACTATCAGGTGTTTCAGTAATAACCCGCCGTTCACCATCTTGAACGAATAAAACTTTTGTTTCAAATGCATCTTACATGTCAGATCTTTGGTCTTGTAAATATGCTCCACCTTTAACGTCAACAGTATAAATCTTGTTTTTCCTCGCCTTTCCTATGTCTACCTTGTTTAATGTTTAGTGTCATGTGCATTGTGTTTTAGCTGTGCTAATAAGCATATTCAACGGAACTCCTTCTTGCTACGTTAGCGGGTACTGTATCATTATGAAGGACCATGTGGAGGTCCATCCATGTTTGTGATGAGTATTTGACTTTATTTGAGCAAGGTGTGCTCAAGTTTGAGTTTGATTTGGATTGTTTTTCGAGCTAGAGCAATTTGAGTTACTGATTGGAGACCAGTCGTCCGACCCTGAGTGGTCGGGTCGTCCGACCTGAGTGGTCGGGGCTTTGGCTAGTTGGAGACGGTCGTCCAGGCCGAGTGGTCGGTCGTCCGACCTGAGTGGTCGGGCTTTGGCTGTGTTGCGGACGACCGTCCAACCCCGAGTGGTCGGTCGTCCGACCGAGTGGTCGGGGCTTTGGCGTGTTGCGACGGTCGTCCGACCAGAGTGGTCGGGTCGTCCGACTTGAGTGGTCGAAGCTTTGGTATGTGCACTCACCGTCCGACCCCGAGTGGTTGGGTCATCCGACTCCGAGTGGTTGAGACTCCGAGTGATTGAGTCGGAGACCAGTGAACAGACCTCGAGTGGTCGGAATGGAGACCAGTGGTCAGACCATGGTTGGTCGGGATGGAGACCAGTGGTCAAACCATGGTTGGTCGGGATGGAGACCAGTGGTCAGACCACGTGTGGTCGGGGTTATGTTGGTCAGCGTAGTGTATATCTTTCTGTTGAGATGGATATGTGTTGTTGGACATTGCTATGTGATGTGGTTTCCTTGTCTATGATGGTTGCAGGACTTTGGAGCTAGGTCATGGTGAGGCGAAGGGGATCAGGACTAGGCCGGGAGCCGAGGTCCAGATGATCAATGTGTCGCCAAAGATGACTGAGGCCAGGGAGTAGCTGCAAGCCGAGAAGATAAAGGAATGGATGAGATGCTAACTTGGAGCTGCTCTGATCTAGGAGGACCGTTGGATCGTGGTCAGGAAGATAGAGTAGCGGGTCAAGTTAGTGTGAGTTAGCGTGCAAAACCCGTTGTGTTGTTGGGTTTGGGTAAGCCCATGCATAGCTTTGTGAGTGGGTAAATCTCAGCCCTTGATGGAGTGCTCTAGGGTTTAGAGGCTCATCCAAGGGTGGTAGGTGTTCCAAGCCTGCTATGAATAGACAGGGAGAGGGGTGTCTCCTTGGGGGTGAGCAGGTGAGGAAAGTGTACGTGGGTAGTTGAGAGTTGTTGAGAGTGACAATGTAAGGATCAAATCCTGGCTCTTGGATGTTGGCTTAGGATTGAGCGGGACATCCAAAGGTGGGAATTGATACAGTCACTATAAATAGAGGGTAGGGCAGCCTCCCTCTTTGAAGGTTCGAGGTTCTGCTTGCTCATTTGAGCTTTGCTCACTTTGTTGTGAGGCTTTGTAAACCTCCTTCCGAAATGAAATGTTCTTCATTTATATTCTTGTTTCATTTCTCTTACGTATATACATTACGCACTTAAATTACATTATCTAAATTCGCATTTACTTACTTGCAATTTACTTTACGTAATTTGGATTTGCCTCATCTCCTTCTACATGCTATTGAGTCTTTGTTGAAATTCATGATTGATAAACTCTTCTCTGGACTTGGTGCTTTCAATCATCTAGGCAATCCTTGCATTCTTGTTGCAAGTTACTAAATCTGTGTGTTCTTAAAGTGCGTAAGCGTGTGACTTGCGTTCTTTAGTCTTGATTGGCTTACGTTCTTGTTGCCAAGGATGAAAGATTCTTTGGATGAATCTTCTATAGATCATATCCCAATCATCTAGGCAATCTACAACCTCTTCTATTCGGTTTTGCAAGAAACCAATTTATGTGCCTAGTTTTCAGATAGTGTTTCTATTTGTTTGAAGGGTTGTTTCTTCGTGTACTTACTTGCTATGATTTGTGGAGTCATCCAAGGATTTCTGACCATCAACTCCCACTAGCAAGTTAGGGGTGAAGTTTGTGTTCGTGACTCTGTTTTTGGTGTTGCATTTGTTAAACTGAAAAGGACGGAACCTTGGTATTAATTCTTTCGATTGTTGATTGAAATAGGTTCCTGACATCCTTTGGGAGGTGCACACCAATTTTCACTGTTTTTGGATCAGCCGATCAAAAGTTACATCGACTTCTGTTTTTGAGATCGTGCTGATTTACTGTTCACCCGAACACTATTCACCCGAGTACTGTTCGTCCGACCTTCGCAGGTCGGGGGTACTGTTCACCCGATCTCCGTAGGTCGAAGTCTGCTTCATCCGATCACTTCAGGTCGGAGTCTTGTTCATCCGACCGATCTTTGGTCGGGGAGAAGTACTGCTCACCGAACACTATTCATTCAGTATTGTTCATCCGACGCGTCAGAGGCGGGTGTCTTATTCATCAGACCAAAATACCCGACCAAAGTCGCTTTCTTTACGGTCTTTTGGTGGTTTGAATTTTAGGGAGAGTTTATTCGAAAATTTTATTTGGCTCCTATTCACCCCCCTCTAGTCGCCTTTTTCGATCTTTCAATTGGTATCAGAGCCGATTCTGCTCTTTCTAGATCTTGATCGGTCTCAAGAGCCATGGCGATAGACAAATATTCCACCAAGCCTCCTATTTTCTCTGGAGTTGATTTTCCTTTTTGGAAATCTCGGATGGAGTCGTACATCACTGCCCAGGGTTTCCTGATATGGCAGAAGGTGAAGCTCCCGTATGAGGTTCCTGCCGATGAGAACGTCACGGCCGGCAATATGGCTGATGTTGAGGCAAATGCTAAGGCAAGGAACATCCTCATACAGGGCCTTAGTCGCAGTGAGTACGATAGGATTTCTCACCTTCGTTCTGCTCATGAGATTTTGGTGACCCTCGATGCTTACCTTGAGGGCACTACCCAAATCAAGACGGTTCGACAGGACCAATTCAAGCGTGAGTTCAACAAGTTTGAACAACACGCTGGTGAGAATCTTGACGAGTGCTTTGGTCGGTTTACGAAGATTTTGAGCGACCTCCGAGCAGTCGGTTGCATATACCCTGACTCGGATAATGCTCGACATTTCTTGACCGCACTTGATCTTCGTGTTTGGGAAATGAAAGTGACCACCATCAAGGACACCACCGACCTGTCGACCTTGACTCTTGACGGGCTTTATTCCCGCCTCAAGACTCATGAGATCGATGTCGTCTCGCGAAAGATGAAGTCTCAGTCGATGGCTTTGGTCACTGATCCCATTGGATCCTCTCTTTCTGATTCTTCTGTTGGTTTCTCTCTCTCTGCCCTTTGCGAGCTAAGCGATGACCAACTGGAAAAATTTCTAGAAAATGAGCTTGCTCTTCTTGCTTGCAATTTTTCATATGCATACAAGAGAGTGAGAGAGAGGAAGAGAGGTGGGATGATCACCTGTTTCGAGTGTGGTGGCCCCAACCACATTCGAGCAAACTGTCCCAAGCTGGAGAAAGGCAAAAACGAACAAGGCGGTTTGGGTAAGAACGACTACACTGACAAGAACCGCAACAAGAAGGCCCCAGCTCGTGAGCCGGCGAAGAAGAAGTACCGCAACTTTGCCAAGAACAAGAAGCTCTTTCACCGGATCCTCGCCGCCTTTGGGCGACATCGAGCTCTCGACACGGAGAACTGGAGTGATGCAAGCGAGGACGGTCCGCAAGAGAAGGTGAAGGGCAACGATGACTTCTCCGGCATGTGCTTCATGGCAGGCGCCATTGAAGTAAGCGACTCCGAGCTGTACAGCGACTCGGACGAGGTACCCACCTACGACGAATTAAATGTCGCTACGTAAATTAGGCAAGTTTCATGCTAAGGCTAGGTCGAGGTGTTACGAGTTAGAAAAGGAAGTAGGTACCTTGACTCGGGATTTAGCTTCACTTAGATCTTCTCCCTCCCGAGTCACTGATGACTGTACTTTGTGTGATGCTTTGCTTGTGGAGGTAGAGAACCTAAGGACTATGCATGATAGTGTGTTGTGCAATTAGATAGTCTTAGGTTGAAGAATGCTAGCAATGAATCTGTTGATACTCATTCTCAGTAGATGCTAGTTTTCTTCATGCTCACTCTACTCCTTCATGTTCAAATTGCCCTAAATTGCTTGAAATTGATGCCATGGCGATCACCTTAGGAAGCTTTCCTCTAGAAACGATGAACTTGAAATGCATGCTTCTAAGGAACCAATCACTCATGTGAGGTCAGAGGCAACTAAAACTTGACAATGAATCCTTAAATGTCAAGTGTGCTAAACTTGCTAAGGACTTACTAGATAAGTCACAAAAAGTTGCTTATGATGTTACGTGATTGAGGGGATTTGGATAAAATCCATGTCGAGCTTAGGAAGAAATTAGAAGACCAAGCCAATAGAATTAGAAATCGTCTTGCATTTCTTGTGAGACCTCAAGATTGAGGCAGCCGTCTTTGAGGAGAAAATGCACGTCTTGAGAGACCTCATCTTTCCGGTTCTTCTTCTTCTTCTTCCCCCTGTTCTTCTTGTGCTTCTTTCTTTCGAGATTGCCAGTATCTTATGAGCACTCTCGAGAAGTTTGTTGGAGGCAAGAAGAAGCTCAATCTTATTCTAGACCAATCCAAGATTAGTAGATTCAATCAAGGTCTAGGATTTAATCCCTTGGAGCACGCTCGGGCGCATCCTCCCACCATTGTGCGCGGCTCCAAGAGTGGTGAGATTGTGGTAGCTCCTAGAGTGAGCACCACCGTGTTTAGGTCTGCTGGGGTTGTCCATAGAACTTTTGACCAGAAGGGTGTTACTCCTGTTGCTTCTGTCTCTAGCAAGGCGAAGTACACATGCACTTTCTGTAAGAAGGATGGTCACCTAGTAGATTTCTGCTTCAAGCGCGCCAAGATCACTCGGCGTGAGCGTGTTGCTGCTCTTAGGGGTATTCAGGGTCATCCCCAGACTTTGAGTGCTCCTAAGGCACACACTGCTTCTAGACAGGTTAGAGAGTCGCCTGTTTTTGGGCAGCGTCCAGGACTTGGTTTTCATGCTAGTTCTTCGAGTTTTAGTCCTAGAGCTGTTCGTAGTCAGTCTTTCCGCCGTCCTCTTGATATTCCTCGTTTTTCCCATCGAGGTAGATATCAGCGGCATGAGGTGTTTTCCTTAGGAGATCGAGCGACCTTCTTTGGGATGGTCGGCTTTTGCACCACGGCGTGCCAACCCGATTTTGACTCCTAGATTATCTACGAGTTGCTCTGATCGTGTGAGAGTTGAGCGTCGAGAGACACTCAAGTCCGATCTTCTTACGTGGATCGGTACTGAGGCGTCGTGTGGTTCAGTATTGGGTTCCCAAGTCTTCACTCTATCCCAGTACTGAGTCATCTTTCCCTCTTGTGTCAATTCCTTGTGTTATGTCTATGCAATGATGCTTTTAAGTGTCTCTTGCCTTTTTCATGGCATGAGTCGCTTGAGGCTAGCTTGAGGATATGATCACTGCCTAGTGGAGTGGATTTGGGTCATCTTGTGGACTTGTCCTTTCTTAGTTCGATTCTTAGTCCATGAGTTGTCCTGAGGCATCATCTTCGCCATGCATAAGTAGTGAACCTCGTTTTTCCTCGAGGTACCCACTCACGGCAAGAGTTGCAGGTAAGTATGTTGGTCATGTTGATCCTTACTAATCTCATCTAGGATCGTTTTGTCGCTTTTCAATGTTGGCACTCGATGTGAATTTCGAGTTGGCCTTTGCGGCTTGTCTCTAGAGCATTGGATCTTCCTGCATGACCATCATGAGCATCATGCTAACCTGCATGTACTTTCAACTTTGTTTGCCTCGTGTTTCGCTCCACAAGTGTTGAGCTTCATGATAACAGCATTGGGGACTTTCACTTCCATGGTGAGCTATCTCATACCCTCTTGTCGGTTATTCTTGTGATCATCATTTCCATGACATGTTGTGATTGCTCTTGCTCCCATGTGTATTATATGTACTTTGCTAGGTCTTGTTAGTTTTTGTCTGTCTTGTTTTCCCCAACCATCTTTGTGCTTCACGTATTATATCCTAAATTCATGAGCTTTTTCCCAGCATGTGATTTTCTTGTTTTTATCCTGTCCATGATATTGTTCATTTGGTATGAGCATTTGTATTAACTATGGGCACGTGCTATATATCATTTACTTTATTTTGTCATGAGTAGTATCTAGGTTATATGACCCTGATTTTCTATTACATCCATGATTAGCCTTGTTTAGACTGTGTTTGTCAGACTTTGTGCTACATGTGAGTGCCTTTCATGAGATTAGGGTTATATGATCTAGTCACCCATTATATGACTTATATTGTTCATGATCACCTTTTATTGTCCTTCATGCTTATATGCTTCATACCTATTTTGCATGAGCTCGTGTTCTTCATTCATGGCATGTATTCATCATCATGCATAGAGTGTTGCCATAAGTAGCTTCTCATCTTTGTGTCCATTGTCACCATTTACTTTCATCTTTGCTGTGTCCTCATGACCTTTTGTTTGGTCTTCTTTTGACGGGCCTTTTCGCAGCAAGTAAATATTGTTATTGAGACTATGGATAAATGGATCTTGATGTTGCTAACTGGTTTGTTTTATGCATGAAGCCGCTACCAACTATTGGATTGAAAAGGAGTTTTCCGAATCCATGTCCAAACGTATGTGAACCTGCAGGGTCACACACTTAATGGGCTGGGACGCATTAATTTGGATTGGATCCGTAATTAATGAACCTCGTGGGCTTAGCATGCTGGTGGGCCCTGGTTTAGGGTTTCATCTCGTGGCTATATAAGGAGGGGAGGAGGGAGGGCGCAGAGTGTGCTTTCCACGGTTTAGGTTTGATTCACTTGAAACCCTAGCCTCCTCCTCTCGCTGCCCCTGCCGAGCGACTAGGTGCTTGCACACACGCACGCAGCGTTCCATCTCTCGGACGTGTGGACTCTGCGGTGTGACGCTGCTGCGACTGCGGCGTGGGAGGACGATCCACGGCGAGGCGAGGACGATCCACTACATCGACGCAACGACTGCGGCGAGGACGAACTACTACATCGACGCGCGAAGGATTCCGCAACTGCGCGTCTAGTGGTAATCTTATCTATGATCCCTTCTTGCGGTAGCTTTACGGTTGCGCGTAGTAGTTTTTTTGTGCTAGCGTGGTCGGCGGGACCGCCGTCGGGCTCGCCCCTTGGACCCCGCAGCGCGCCGCCTCGACCCGCCACGACCGGCCGGTGGGACCGCCGCCGCCGCCTTGATTCTGGACCCGCGCCTCTGCGCCCTCGGACCGGTCGTAGGGTTGCTTTTGTTTAACTTGCGTTTTGCGAGGAATTATGTGAAATAGTATGGCCTATGTGTATGTGATGCATGTAATTTCCTCATGGCTGCGTCTTGTGTTAAGCCATAAGGCTATTTAAATTGTATAACGACTGCGTGTCGACTTGTGATGCTTCAAACCCTCATGTAAAATTCATTATCAAAAGTTGTAAGGAGTTGCATCCATAATGATGAAGACGATGGCTAGGTGAACAAATCAAGCAAGGTGGCTAGGTGAACAACCAAGCATGATGATGGATATCTTAATGCTAAGGGCCATGCTATTTCACACTTATTTTGATTTTCGTGGATGTGTGTTTTATCCTTGCTATTTTCTTTATGCTCATTGCATGTGATGCTATGTTCATAGTAATCTTTGTTCATCCTTATAGTTAAAAATCTTAAATCTAATTGTCCATCCAATTGTTGCACCTATCAAGAATTTAGATCGTTATTGATATGATTGCCAAAGTAGTATATCAATGGCTATCTCAATAGATGATAGGGATGTGTTGGACACATCACGCATAACAATGGCAGATTTAAACGAGCTACCAAAACGGTTTTGGGCTTGAGGACATAAGTGGTTGGGATTTGATTTGATAATGAAGGAACCTATACAAGACAATTGGTGTCTAGAAAAACACACATGAGGCAGGTTTCTTAATTGGCACCCGAATACGGAAGTGCTCCTCCTCATGTGAGCCCTTGGGGCGAGTTGACTGGCCATGAGTCAAGTTGATGGAGGCATTCATTACTTGTTTTCATACTCAACAAACAAGAGTTACATATGATGTAATTAGCAAAGGTGTTGCTTACCTATGTCATTAAATTTCTAGCAGTGATGCCAAAGCTCACTAGTGTTTAATGAATATGGATCTTGAATACTCACTATGTGTCTATAAAAGGACATAAAATAGGAGTGTCTTTAATTAAAAGTTTAATAAAGTTTTACATAAACATAGTGCTTAGAATCTTTGCATATTTTTGTTGTAGTTCAATGGCACCTTCTCCTACTCCTGCTACACTGGTTTTGCTTTGAGATCGGTTTTGGAAAGGGAAAAACTGAATGGAACTAATTTTGTTGATTGGTATCGCAACCCGAGAATTGTTCTCAAGCATGAAAAGAAGGACTATGTTCTAGAGAATCCAATTCTGATGAACCACCGAAAATGCTGCTGCAATTTGAGGGTTGAATATGAAAAGCATGTTAATGCTTCAGAGAGTCACCGTCTCATGCTAGTCACAATGGACTCGAGCTCCAAAAGCAATATGAGGACCAGGATGCTTACAATATGATTGTGGGCTTGAAGGGCATGTTTGGGAATCAAGCAAGAGCTGAGAGGTATGGTATCTCAAAGCTTTTATTTGCTTGTAAGTCGGTCAAGGCAGTCCGGTCGATCCTCATGTGATCAAGATGATTGGTTACATTGGGAGATTGGAAAACTTGAGTTTCCCTTAGCCTCGGTTTGGCCACAGATGTTATTCTCCGGTCTACGCCTCGAGCTTTGAGCCATTCATTATGAATTTTCATATGAATAGCATGGAGAAGAGCCTAACCGAGCTACATGGGATGCTCAAGGCTGCGAGGAAAGCATTAAGAAAAACCCAATCATGTGATGATGGTTCAGAAAACAACCGCTTTCAAAAAGAGAAAGGCTAAGGTGGGGAACGGAAAGAGCAAGGGCAAGGGCAAGGGCAAGGCTCAAGATGAGATCGCGAGCCTCAAAACTAAGCTTGAAGCTTAAAGTTGGCCCTCAACACGATACCCAATGCTTCTATTGCAAGAAATCGGGGCATTGGAAACGAAGCTGCGAAAGTACAGCGGATAAGAAGAATGGAAATGTGGTTTCCACTTGGTATTAATGTTATAGAAATTAATCTTGCTACTTCTTCACTCAGCTCATGGGTATATGATACCGGTTCGGTTGCTCACATTTGCAATTCGTTGCGGTGATAAAGAGTAGAGACTTGGCAAAAGGAGAAGTGGATCTTGGCGTGGGGAATAAAGCAAGAGTTCTTTGTCTTGCTGTTGGCACATACCCATTGCATTTGCCTTGAGTTAGTTTTAGAACTCAATAATTGTTATTTTGTTCCATCTTTGAGTAGAAACATTATTTCATCTTCTTATTTGGAACATGAAGGTTATGATTTGAAATAAAGAACTTTGTTTGTTCAATATTTTGAATGATATGTATTATGGTCGTTGCCCCATGGTGGATGGGTTGTACGTCCTTGAACTCGAAGAAAACACATCTATAATATTAATGTAAAAGGCACCGCCTAATGATTTGAACCCTACCTTTTTGTGGCATTGTCGCTTAGGTCATATAAATGAGAAGCGCATGAAGAAGCTCCATGGTGATGGACTTCTAACCTCATTTGATTTTGAATCATTTGAAACATGTGAATCTTGTTTACTTGGCAAGATGACAAAAGCCCCTTTCACGTGGTTTTAGTGAGAGAGCAAGTGAATTATTGGCCCTAGTACATACAGATGTATGTGGACCAATGAGCTCAACTGCTAGGGGTGGGTTTCAGTACTTTGTAACTTTTACCGATGACTTCAGTAGATATGGATATATCTATTTAATGAGGCATAAATCTGAAACTTTTGAAAGGTTCAAAGAGTTTCAGAACGAAGTACAAAATCAACTTGGCAAAACAATAAAACACTTACGATCCGATCGTGGTGGCGAATACTTGAGCCAAGAGTTTGGTGATCATTTAAAGCAATGTGGAATCGTTCCGCAACTTACTCCGCCAGGAACGCCTCAATGGAATGGTGTGTCCGAACGACGTAACCGGACTTTATTAGATATGGTTCGGTCAATGATCAGCCAAACAGATCTGCCATTATCCTTTGGGGTTTCGCTCTAGAGACAGCTGCGTTCACTTTGAATAGGGTCCCATCAAAATCCGTTGAGAAGACGCCATATGAGATATGGACTGGGAGAAGACCCATGTTGTCATTTCTCAAGATATGGGGATGTGAGGCTTATGTAAAACGTTTACAATCAGATAAACTCGCACCTAAATCAGAAAAATGCTTTTTTGTAGGGTATCCTAAAGAAACAAAAGGATATTACTTTTACAAAAGAAACGAGAACAAAGTTTTTGTTGCTCGAAATGGTGTCTTTTTGGAGAAAGAGTTTCTTTCAAAAGAAATCAGTAGGAGTGATGTGTATCTTGATGAAGTTCGAGAATCACATGAATATGTTCAAGCTGCCTCGAACCTTCACAAGATGTACAAAGTGTTGTACAACTGTGGAAGAGACTCCACCCACGTGGTCGGGAGGCCACGTCATGTACCTATTAGATATGGGAATGACATATTATTGTTGGACAATGATGAGCCCACGACTTATGAAGAAGCAATGATGGACCCAAACTCCAAAAATGGCTTGAAGCCATGAGATCCAAATTCAATCCATGCATGACAATCAAGTTTGGAACTTGGTCGATTCACTGATGGTGTAAAACCATTGAGTGCAAATGGATTTTCAAGAAAAGATAGACGTAGATGGAAATGTTCAGATCTATAAGGCACGGTTGGTGGCAAAGGGTTTCAAACAAGTTCAAGGAGTTGACTATGATGAAACTTTCTCACCGGTAGCCATGCTCAAGTCTGTCCGGATCATTTTAGCTATTGCTGCATATTTTGATTATGAAATATGGCGATGGATGTCAAAACAGCCTTCCTTAATGGGAATCTTTACGAGGATGTATACATGATACAACCCAAGGCTTTGTTGATCCTAAATATGCTAAAAGGGTATGCAAGCTTCAAAGATCCATTTATGGGTTAAAGCAAGCATCTAGGAGTTGGAACATTCGTTTTGATGAAGTAGTCAAAGGTTTTGACTTTATCAAAAATGAAGAAGAGCCTTGTGTTTACAAGAAGGCTAGTGGGAGCGCACTTGTATTTACGATTTTGTATGTGGATGACATATTATTAATCGGGAATGACATTCCTATGCTTGAAGATGTTAAGACTTCATTGAAAAGGAGTTTCTCAATGAAGGACTTGGGAGAAGCATGCTATATCTTGGGCATAAAAATCTATAGAGATAGATCAAAAGGTTAATTGGATTAAGTCAGAAGCGTACATTGACAAGATATTGAAAAGGTTCAATATGCATGAATCCAAGAGAGGTTTCATGCCAATGTCACATGGCATCGATCTCTGCAAGAATCGGTGTCCTTCGACATCGATGAGCGAGACAGATGAGCAAGATTCCATATGCTTCACTATTGGGTCTATTATGTATGCCATGATCATGCACGCCTGGATGTCTCATATGCTCTAAGTGTCACGGCGGATACCAAGCGGATCTGGTGATGGTCATTGGATAGCCGTAAAAATATCTGAAGTACTTGAGAAGAACTAAGGGTATGTTCCTTGTTTTGGAGGTGAGGAAGATCTGGTTGCAAAGGGTTACACCGATGCAAGCTTCCAAACCGACAAAGATGATTTTCGATCGCAATCCGGTTTGTGTTTACACTTAATGGAGGAGCGATGGTGGAAGAGTTCCAAGCAAAACACGGTGGCCGACTCTCTGACGAGCGTAGGAGTACATTGCGGCCGGAGGCCGTAAAGGAGGCCGTGGATTAAGAAGTTTATCACGAGCTTGGTGTGGTCACTAGTGTCTCTAGTCCAATGGACATCTATTGTGATAATAGTGGTGCAATTGCACAAGCAAAAGAGCCTAGATCACATCAAAAGTCTAAACACATACTCCGTCGCTTTCACCTTATTCGCGAGATTGTGGATAGAGGTGACGTCAGAATATGCAAAGTACATACGAAGCCAATGTGGCCGATCCGTTGACAAAGCCACTGCCACAGCCTAAGCATGAGGCGCACACAAGGTCTATTGGTATTAGATACTTAATTGATTGACTCAAGTGCAAGTGGGAGATTGTTAGTGTTATGCCCTTGAGGCAATCATTTAGATGATTGTAACATGACTATGTTTATGAATAATAATATGATTATTGGTCCAATGAATGTATATCATTGTATTGATCAACAAGTATGTGACTTGATTATGAAGCTCTTTACTTAATGATGTAATTCGATAAATATCTCTGATCGGATATCATCGTATAGGACTACGATGAATAGATCAGCACATGTAGTGATCGATGATCATGCTTCATAGATCATGGGATATGGAGATATCATCTCTACATTGTGGACCATGTTGAAGAACATGGGTTAGATAGACCCGCTATGGGACATCGCGAGAATGTTTCATTCTTATGTGTCATCGATGTATCTCATACCTAGAAGATGTATGATCCTTAGACTGAGATTGTTATATTCCCTACATGTGTAATAGTTTTCCTTGGGGCTATCAAACACTACTTCCTAACCGAATAGTTATAAAGGTAGCTTTCATGTTTACTATGAAGCGTGCGAGAGAAGTGGCGATCAAGATGGAATTTGCCACTCCAATGAAACGGAGATATATGACAAGGCCACTCGTGTGATATGATTAAGAAAGTGCATGGCCATGCCGTGATTGAGGAGTCAATCACAACTTATTAATATATCACGGATACGAGAGATGGATTGAATCATCAAAGGATGACATGCTTCTCGCCTTGAGATCAATCTTCATATACTTGGCAAAGGGATTATTACATGAGTTCTTTTGATAGGTTACATTCGATTTGATCACGGTATGTTTGGGAGTTGGCATACTTTGCAAGAAGCCGCTACCAACTATTGGATTGAAAAGGAGTTTTCGAATCCATGTCCAAACGTATGTGAACCCGCAGGTCACACACTTAATGGGGGACGCATTAATTTGGATTGGATCCGTAATTAATGAACCTCGTGGGCTTAGCATCTTTGGTGGGCCCTGGTTTAGGGTTTCATCTCGTGGCTATATAAGGAGGGGAGGAGGAGGGCGCAGAGTGTGCTTTCCACGGTTTAGGTTTGATTCACTTGAAACCCTAGCCTCCTCCTCTCGCTGCCCTGCCGAGCGACTAGGTGCTTGCAC
Organism: Otatea glauca; assembly: GCA_036346275.1. NCBI lineage: Eukaryota > Viridiplantae > Streptophyta > Magnoliopsida > Poales > Poaceae > Otatea > Otatea glauca. The sequence goes on along the minus strand of CM070726.1, from coordinate 2,514,334 downwards.
ACGACGCACGCAGCGTTCCATCTCTGGGCGTGTGGACTATGCGGTGACGCTGCTGCGGCTGCGGCGTGGGAGGGCGATCCACGGCGAGGCGAGGACGATCCACTACATCGACGCAACGATCGCGGCGAGGACGAACCACTACATCGACGCGAAGGATTCCGCAATCGCGCGTCTAGTGGTAATCTTATCTATGATCCCTTCTTGCGAGTAGCTTTACGGTTCTTGCGGTAGTTTTTTTGTGCTAGCGTAGCATACCGCGTTTCCTTCAGCTTTTACCATGAATTGTGAATTTATGGAGTTCTCTAGAGTCCCTATAGCAACTTGGGTGAAACTTGCTTGATCCATATTTTAGTCCTTCAAAATTGCTCATATGTGCTAAATTAAGAAAAATTTGACTCTCTTTTGTGCAAAATTGAACTCAACACTATATATTCTCGAGACGCCTCCCATTGCACTTGGGATGAACTTGGAATATATCGTGTATGACCAAGATCATTCTCTTAAGAGTTACTCTTGGGGTGATCGAACATGGCTTGAGTCAATCATTAAGAAATGCAAATAACAAAAACATAAGTGGGTAAAGAATGCAAATAATGTCAAACATTTGCACCCGCTATGTCTTTCAAAATATCAAAGAAGAAGAATTTGCATGAATTGAAAAATAAGCTCAAGGACTCTATATGTACTTCAAGATTCCCAAAGTGTTGAGTAGGTTGAACTCTAGGTTTTCCATTTGATCCTATGAGTGGTGTTGGCTTCTAGCTTTGAAACTTTTGCTAAGTTTTGCACTTGTTCAAATCTTGCTAAAATAAAATCTTGTAAACAAAGCTTATGAGCAAAATGAATTTGTTCTTGAAGACATCCTAGTTCACCATTTTCTAAATTGACTAGCTTGGTGTCATATCTTGCATTTATGATCACTTGGATAATTCTCAAAGCTCACTTAGGATGCATTTCATGCATACATATATAAAGGGGGAGAAAAAAAAATCTTGATGCCTATATTGCCAAAAGGGGGAGAAAATGTAAGAAAGGCATATTCAAAGGAAAAATATTAATCCACTTTGGTTCTTATGAGTGAGTTTTATTGGATCTTTTAGAGCTTTTGTTGAAAACTTGCTCTCTCTAAAGTTTAGCTCTAAAAATCCCTTTTCTGCCAACTTGGTCATAATTTTATATCTTTCTCTCTGGACCAAGTTTGGTTTTGCAATCAAATTGCTTTCTTCTTCTCTCATTCAAACTCAAATTTATGCCTTTTGTGTGGTTTGTCAATATACTCATCAAGGGGGAGATTGAATGACCATGTGGAGGTCCATCCATGTTTGTGATGAGTATTTGACTTTATTTGAGCAAGGTGTGCTCAAGTTTGAGTTTGATTTGGATTGTTATTCGAGCTAGAGCAATTTGAGTTCTTGATTGGAGACCACCGTCCGACCCGAGTGGTCGGGTCGTCCACCCGAGTGGTCGGGCTTTGGCTAGTTGGAGACCGGTCGTCCGACCCCGTGGTCGGGTCGTCCGACCGAGTGGTCGGGGCTTTGGTGTGTGTTGCATCACCGTCCGACCCGAGTGGTTGAGTCGTCCGACTCGAGTGGTCGGGCTTTGGCGCGTGTTGCAGACCGACCATCCGACCCAGTGGTTGGGTCGTCCGACTCAGTGGTTGAGACTCCAAGTGATTGAGTCGGAGACCAGTGAATGCACCTCGAGTGGTCGGAATGGAGACCAGTGGTCAGACCATGGTTGGTCGGGATGGAGACCAGTGGTCAGACCACGTGTGGTCGGGGTTATGCTGGTCAGCGTAGTGTATATCTTTCTGTTGAGATGGATATGTGTTGTTGGACATTGCTATGTGATGTGGTTTCCTTGTCTATGATGGTTGCAGGACTTTGGAGCTAGGTCATGGTGAGGCGAAGGGGATCAGGACTAGGCTGGGAGAGCTGAGGTCCAGATGATCAAGGTGTCGCCAAAGATGACTGAGGCCAGGGAGTAGCTGCAAGCCGAGAAGACAAAGGAATGGATGAGATGCTAACTTGGAGCTGCTCTGATCTAGGAGGACCGTTGGATCACGGTCAGGAAGATAGAGTAGCGGGTCAAGTTAGTGTGAGTTGAAAAGCGTGCAAAACCCGTTGTGTTGTTGGGTTTCGGGTGAGCCCATGCATAGCTTTGTGAGTGGGTAAAATCTCAGCCCTTGATGGAGTGCTCTAGGGTTTAGAGGCTCATCCAAGGGTGGTAGGTGTTCCAAGCCTGCTATGAATAGACAGGGAGAGGGGTGTCTCCTTGGGGGTGAGCAGGTGAGGAAAGTGTACGTGAGTAGTTGAGAGTTGTTGAGAGTGATGGTGTAAGGATCAAATCCGACTCTTGGATGTTGGCTTAGGATTGGAGCAGACATCCAAAGGTGGGAATTGATCCTGTGTCACTATAAATAGAGGGTAGGAGCACCTCCCTCTTTGAAGGTTCTGAGGTTTTTGCTGCTCATTTGAGCTTTGCCCACTTTGTTGTGAGGCTTTGTAAACCTCCCTTCCAGAAATGAAATGTTCTTCATTTATATTCTTGTTTCATTTCTCTTACGTATATACATTACGCACTTAAATTCTGTTATCTAAATTCCGCATTTACTTACTTGCAATTTACTTTACGTAATTTGGATTTGCCTCATCTCCTTCTACATGCTATTGAGTCTTTGTTGAAATTCATGATTGATAAACTCTTCTCTGGACTTGGTGCTTTCAATCATCTAGGCAATCCTTGCATTCTTGTTGCAAGTTAGTAAATCTGTGTGTTCTTAAAGTGCGTAAACGTGTGACTTGCAGTTCTTTAGTCTTGATTGGCTTCTGGTTCTTGTTGCCAAGGATGAAAGATTGTTTGGATGAATCTTCTATAGATCATATCCCAATCATCTAGGCAATCTACAACCTCTTCTATTCAGCTTTGCAAGAAACCAATTTCTGTGCCTAGTTTTGAGATAGTGTTTCTATTTGTTTGAAGGGTTGTTTCTTCGTGTACTTACTTGCTATGATTTGTGGAGTCATCCAAGGATTTCGACCATCAACTCCCACTAGCAAGTTAGGGTGAAGTTTGTGTTCGTGACTCTTTTTGGTGTTGCATTTGTTAAACTGAAAAGGACGGAACCTTGGTATTAATTCCTTCGATTGTTGATTGAAATAGGTTCTGACATCCTTTGGGAGGTGCACACCAATTTTCACTTTATTTTGGATCACCGATCAAAAGTTACATCGACTTCGCTTTTGAGATCGTCTTTGATTTATCGCTCACCCAACACTATTCACCCGAGTCTTGTTCGTCCACCTTCGCAGTCGGGGTACTGCTTCACTCGATCTCCGCAGTCGGGAGGTACTATTCATCCGTGCGGGTACTGTTCACCCGAACACTATTCACCCGAGTAATCGCTCATCCGATCACTTCAGTCGGGAGTCTTGTTCATCCGACCGATCTTTGGTCGGGAGAGGTACTGCTCACCCGAATACTATTCATTCCGAGTCTTCGCTCATCCGACGTCAGAGGCGAAGTACTGTTCATCCGATCAGAAATACCCGACCGGTCACGTTTCTTTACGGTCTTTTGGTGGTTTGAATTTTAGGGAGAGTTTATTCGAAAATTTTATTTGGCTCCTATTCACCCCCCTCTAGTCGCCTTTTTCGATATTTCAATTGGTATCAGAGCCGATTCTGCTCTTTCTAGATCTTGACCGGTCTCAAGAGCCATGGCGATAGACAAATATTCCACGAAGCCTCCTATTTTCTCTGGAGTTGATTTTCCTTTGCCCTCGTACGAAATCTGTATTTTTACGGATAGGGGATGGGAAAGGGAAGCTTTTGGAGTTGCCCTAATAAGCATATTCAACGGAACTCCTTCGTGCTACGTTAGCGGGTACTGTATCATTATTGAAGCTTTCTACTGCAGCCGTACGAGACTCTGCGTCACGTTAGACGCTGCTCCGGCCTCGTACGCGCCGCACTATCGCTTCCTCTTGCGACGCCTTCTGCCGCAGCCTGGTCAGCCATGGCGGGGGCTTTTTCTCTGCGTCGCTTGCATGGAACAACATACCGCTTTCCTTTGATTTGTTGCCGCACCGCCCGTTTTTTTTTTCCGAGTAGATTACCTAGAAAAGTAAAAACAGGGGATACGATTTTTTTAAGTGAAAAATCCTTACAGGAAAAACCTCGGACGCACTAAAATGATTTCACTAAATGAGGAGATATTTACAATGAAACCTTGCTCTTGCCTTAGTCTATAGGAACATATTTATAGAGATAAATAGCAGACTTTGTGCAGGAGTAGACTTGAGACGGAGTAGAAAACAAATTCATATCACCCTTAACGTCAACAGTATAAATCTTGTTTCCATGTCAACCTTGTTTAGTGTCATGTGCATATATATTGTGTTTTAGCTGTGCTAATAAGCATATTCAAGGTTCATGAACCTTCATCTTTTCTTTTGTTCAAGCAGAGTCGAGCTGATCAAGCATGACGGGAATTCGTAGATGGTATTTTTCCAGATTACTTGGGAATTATATTTCCAGATTGTTATGTATATATTCATACTTTTTTTGCGATTCTAGTTTATGGTCTTGTTTAATCAGTTTTAACGTTGTAGCAGTCAATTGATTCTTCTGTACGTGTTTGCTTTGCCAGATTCGATTTCCTTGAGCAGCTCTATTTTGGATCTAAAGTTTGATGGTTATGTTTTTGTCAAAGAATGAGAGATGTGCAAATGGGAGCACGTACGTACGATTATTGCTTTTGGCGAACTCGAATTGTTTTCGGGCTCTCAGATACTTGTGCCAAATCCATTTTAATAATTATATACCTTGGTGGCCCTTTTCTTCAGCAGAAGACAAAGGACGTCGCTTGATTGCCTGGGAACAGGAGTCGGGAGGGAGGGTTTTAATCGGACAATTGCTTGGTTTGATGTAAGGGTTATAAATTTGGATGTTCTTTCTGAAAAGATCATCCGGGAGATGGCTTGACACACCGAATTTATTGTTCTTTAAGTGGACAATCATGTGCAAGAGCATTTACATTTAGTCTCCCCGAAAAAAGAGGCGTGGAACACTTTACAATTGCAATTGATGAGAACTAATGAAATCGAAAGAATGATTTATACAACATTGGTCTGAAAAGAATTAAACCGATCAAATTGTATGATCACGAGCAAATTAAACGACGACAGTCTTCAGTGGGCTCCGTTGTTGACCCTCCGGCAGTTGTTCCTGATCTCCCCATCCCTCCCTGTCAACGGGCTTATGTTCCCCATCTTGATCATCGACGCCGCGAAGCTCCCGAAGAAGTCCTTCTGGTTGCTCGCGAACCGGTGGACAATGGGTGCGGTGGTCGCCGCCGCCACGGGGTCGGACAGCATGACCTGGTCGGAGGGGAGCTGGGCGCGGCCGCGCAGGAGGTTGCCGTAGTACTTGTTGTCGAACACGTCGGGGTGGCCTGGTCGAGGTTCTCCAGCGTCTCGTCGGCCTGCCCCGCCGTGCAGTTCTCCCGCGTGAACTGACACTGCACCCGCCCAAAAGTGTGCGCTCCTGCATGCATCCAGAGAATTCAAGTGTAGAGATTAGTTAATTAGTACTCCTACTTTACACGCACTGTTATCTTTAGAATTTTCTGAAGTAAGCGAAAGCGAAATTAGTTAATTAGACGAATTGACTTTGTCATTGTAGTTGCATGGTAGGTAGCTAGGGTACCTTGGAGGGCGACGAGGTCAGTGTCGTAAAGGCCAACGTTTTTGAACTTCTCCTGGAGCGTCTCCAGAGCGTCGTCGAAGCTTGGGAGATTGTTGGCGCTCTCGATGTTGGTCGTCGTGCCGTCGCGCCGGCCGAGGAGCACCCTCCAGTACGGCCCTCCCGCCTGCGGTTTAGAGCTATTCAGACGGGGTCGTTCATGTTCAGAATTCGGCACAATCAGACCCGTTGTGCTCAGGCGTGCTTACCAGCTCGACGGAGATCTCGGCGGCGAGGGCGAGGATGTCGGCGCAGGAGACGATGCCTGGGCACGCCTTCTCCAGCTCGCACTTGATGTCGTCCACCACCGGGAAGCCACGCGCGGAGTTGTTGTTGGCAGGGGCGTGCTTCTCGCTCTCGATATTAGCCGGGAGGTCGTCGTCCAGCAGGAGCGAGCCGTCGCAACCCTGAACAAGCGGCCAACGCATATGTATGCATGAGACGGTGCGATGTAGACTGCGCTATGTATGGGATATATATATACATGCATACGCGCGCGTTTGGGAGCTTACGTTGACGAAGCAGTCATGGAAGTGGAGGCGGATGAGGCTGGCCGGGATGCGCGGGTCGGCGACGCGTGCGTGCTGGATGACGCGCCGCACGATGTCGTACGCGCTGGGGCACGACTCGTCGTAGAACGTCGAGCTCAGGCCGGCATGGGGATGGGCATGAGCTGCACGGCTCAGTAGTGTTAGCAAGAGGCAGCACGCAGCTAGCAAGCTAACCGAAGGGGGGCGAGAGGAAGCGGCAGCCATATGGACGCGCGCGATCGATCGGGATCGAAGACGTACGCTAGCTCTCGTTTGCTTGGCTACTGCGGCTGCAGTCACTGGTGATCACTGCTGCTGTAGTGCTAGCTAGCTTGCTGCAGATGGAGATATGTTGCTGAGATCGATGGGTGTGAGAGCAACGGGAGCGCCATGGAGGCATATTTGTAGCCCACATCGATAGACCCAGCACTGGGCGTCGGACTTTTCCTTGGGATTAGCCGTGCGTTTGACATGCTCCTCACCCTTTTACTTGTCAATTTGAGTACCATTTCCATTGCCGATAATTGCTGCGCAGCTTCCTTCCTCCACGCGGTTGCTCAATCATCCTAAATATTAATTAACTAGTAAAAACCCCGCGTTGCCGCGCGTGATCCCAAAATTTTAACGGAGAGAGGAAAATTTCTTTAAAAATCAGGGGAAAAAAACTAAAAATACTGTAACTCAACGTTAATATAGAGGGGAAATTGTTTTAAAAAATATTTCTTTCTTCATTTCTTCAAACAAACAACTAAAAAATACTGTAGCTTAGGCACTGTAGACACTATAGTCTACAGTGCCCAAGCTGCGCGTGTCGTCCCTGGCTGCTGACCTCTCCAACAATAATAATTTATATGGATATAGATTATTATTATTATTATTATTACTAGAGCCTCCATCTCAAAAGATAATATTTTGAAAACTTTATAATATAAAAATATAACTTAATGTTAATCTATCGAGAGTTTAAAGTACATTCTAATTTAAATTTTAACCTTAACTTCGAATTATAAATAACGTGTCCAAGTTTGAATGCTTCTTAATCAATGAATTGAGATACACACCATGCCAATTTTCATTTAATTTTTATTCCAAATTTTAGTCTAGAATTCTTATAAAAATTCATTCTCCTTTATCTTTTGTTCTTAATTTTAGTTAATTTATGGATGGTAGGTCGTATGGAAATCAAATTCCTAAAATTTTTTTATCTTTTGTTCTAAATTTTAGTTAATTTTGATTGTACTTTGCATGAACTCTTTCTTTTAATCTGAGCCATTATAACCTAGGTCCACCAGATGGATGGCTAGATCTATTTTAATTTGGAATTCTTACTAACATCAAATTGCTAATTTTCTTTTAAGTATCATTCTAAATTTTATTCTTTTATTTTTGGATATGCAGTTTTAAACTAGAATTCATATAAAAATTAAATTTCCATTTACCTTTTAATTATTATTCCGAATTTAGTTTGTATAGATTTTACTTTGGAAATTGTATGGAAATCGAATTGCTGATTTTTCTTTTATTCTATTCTAAAATTCATTTAATTTGGATTGTATTTGCCATGGACTCTTTATTTCGATTTTATAATTTTATTTAATTATTTATAGATGTCAGTTTGTAAGTCGTATTGAAATCAAACTACTATTATCCTTCTAAATTGCATTTAATTTGGATTATACTTGACATTAACTCTTTCTTTTAATCTGAGCCGTTTAACTTGGGCTGCCTGATGAATGGCTAGATATTTCAGTTAACTAAGAACTTTCTTGGAGTGGCTAATTATTATAGAAGTAAATTGTTCTCGAATGATGCCTGAGCCGAGAGAAGAAAGACGAAGAGGTATGTATGTTGCGCACTGTGGGAAACGAAGCATTCCAAAAAGGAAAAGAAAGTGTGTGTGTATACATACATACATACATACATACATACATACATACATACATACATACATACATACATACATACATACATACATACATACATACATACATACATACATACATACATATATATATAGAGAGAGAGAGAGAAAGAGGGAGAGATGGGAGTAGGGGTGGAAAAAAAACTCGAAACTCGCGAGTTTAACGAGTACTCAGAAACTCGGCTTGACTCGACTCGAACTCGTTCCTTAACGAGTCGAGTCGAGCTGGGTTTTGAACTCGTTAAGAAAACGAGTTAAACGAGTCGAGCTATCGAGCGAGCTAACGAGTTTAACGAGCTCCAGATCCGAGCTCTAGATCAGAGGTACTCTCCTGAGCTCCTTCTCTCCTCGGCTTCTCCCTTGTCGGCCTCTACTCTGAGCTCCTCCTCTCCTGCCGTCCACCCGCCAGGCCTTGCCTTGCTCGCGCCGTCGCCTCCCCGTTGAGCTCCTCCCCTCCGAGATCCATCGGTCCACACACCGAGTGGCCTTCCAAGCCTCCAACGCCAGCCTACTGATCCAGTTCCCCTTTGACATCAAGCATACCAAATCAACCGAGGAGCATGGAGTCAAAGAACAAAGAAGTGAAGCTAAGTAGGACTTGTGGCTCCGGTTCACGCTCCACATCTTTAGCAGCTGCGAACCTTGGAAAGCCTCCGACAGTCGGTCCTTCAACGCATCCCGCAGCTCCCTCATCTGTGCCCACATCGGTAAGCCCTGCAGTAAGACCAAGATAATCTTACATTTAAGGAAATGTGACAATGCTGTAAGATTTGGCAGCTCATTAGTCAGCATTGTATCATGAAGATTTGGCATCTAAGATTACTATTAGATTAATCTAGTAATACTATAATAGCTTGGAAATTTGTCATACACTTATGCTACTATTTCCTAACTATATGAGTAAAACGATTATATTCCATGCTGATGCATAACAAAAGAAAAATGCAGGATTGAATTCTAGTAGTAAATTTCAATGAACCAACAACTGCGATTCTAAATTCCATATATACTAGTTTGTTTGTCAATCCTTGAATTTTTTTTAAATAATACTATTTTTATTCTATTTTACAAAAATAATATGCCGAATTTTTTTTTTTTACAAAACTACCCAGTTGTTGTCATTTCAAATGGCGACAGAAAGTCTGTCGCCATTTCAAATGGCGACAGACAGCCTGTCGCCGTTTCAGATAGGGACAGACTCTCTGTCGCCATTTGAAATGGCGACAGAGAGTCTGTCGCCGATTGAAAAACCGATAGACTTTGTGTCACCATTTGAAATAGCGAAGGACTCTCTGTCGCCGTTTCAAATGGCGACAGAGAGGTTTAGCCCATTTTTTTATTCGAATTGCAATGTATGTAAATTATGAGCTGTAGTGTAGTTAATAAAAAGTCAGTATTAGTTGTTGTGATGTTTTACGAGAGGAGATCAAAAGAGTGCGAATCGAGATCCGGGAGAATGATTTTTAGCCTTTTCTGCCCGTAAAATTTAATATTTAAATGTAATTTTTAGGAAGAGTAGACCAGATTTGCTCTTTGATATGTGCACTACCATATTCAGGAAAATATTTAATTTACACCTTGCTTTGCATCTAATTTCCACTAGTGCAACAACCCTAAGTATTATAGTCGACAACAACGCATGTTATAAATAGTTCCCACGAAGCACTTAAATTATTTGTTGAACATGTATATAAGGGCACATACATCGAAAGTTCAGATGATAAAATAAGCAATAGATAGATTATATTGCAAGGGCATTACAACAGTGATGAAATTGCTTGCCGAACTAACTAACGAAAGCACTGGTTGTCATGGTGGAACAAATGATCGTTCCGCCTATCCGGTACAAACGAATGATGTCCCACATTTTACGCATATTACCCGACCTGTAAATTTGGAGATTTGTCCTCGGACACCGCTCAATCCCCACTATGAAAGAACTCCATGGGGATCCGCAGTGCTCCCAGGTGTCGCCGAATGGGTGGCCTATGCCGTACGTCTCGGGTGTGTAAGACCGAAATTTTTGGTCTTTTTGATGTGGATTTCTGCCCTCCCACATGGGCATGTCATCCCAATTTCCGGCGTCCCTTATGTTATTACCACCTGGGTTCCCGGATGGTCTGCGTAACGCGTCAAGGATTTGTTGCGTGGTGCGGACCTCGGCCGGCTGCTTCCCCTTGTCCCTTCCTCTTCGAGAGGAGGTACCCTCTTGCACCTCGGTGTGTTGGCGTTAGCGGACACTTGCGAGACGCCGCTCTGTTTCGCTCGCACTCCACCGTATGGTGCAGGAGGTGTGTGTTGGGCTTATCGTTGTACAACCGAAGCGTGCCTGCAATCAATGCGGATGCCCGCGTGGCGTTGAATAACACCGTAGGCGTACTCGGGGTCTGGCTTTTCTGGGCGGTAGTAGCACCACGGGGAGGGTTGCTCCCCCCAGTTATCCCATACGGGAAGTTTGAGATGTGGGTGGTACGTCTCCGGGTCCACCCAGTTGAAGTAGCCGCACCATTCATCCTCGGCCAAGGGGCACCGGTAGAATCTCCGATCCGCTAGTTCATCGTGGCAGGTATCAACCACTGCCTGAAGGCCGTGTTCGCAAAAGTCAGGGCTTTCGGGTGGCCCCTGGGGAGGTTTCTCCTTTGACTCGAGCAATTTCGCAATTTTCTTTTTGAACTCCTGTATGGGATGAACTGGTTTAGAATTACTACTTTGTGAGTGAAGCATGGGTTCGTCGCATGAAACTCACCGATTGGTTGGCCTCTTGCCCACCGGCCCTGAACTCTGGTCGCTCTAGAACGGGGACGTATCCTGGCGGCCTCTCCCACCAGTTGAAGTTCTCGGGCGAAGCGGGTTGGCGTCGTGGCGCTTGTAGACAAATTCGTAGTCACGCGTTCCGGCCGTCGATCCATTGGAAGAAGCAACACCGGTCCTTGTCTTGAAAGGAAAGAACGATGCGTGAAATGGTACCGTTAGCCTGTATTTTATGGATACAAGTAGGTTTACCTGGTAGGGGCGGGCACAACAGTAGTGAGCGCGGGCGGCCGTCTCTCCGTGGGTAGATTGCATCATCTTCGCCGGAAGGTTGCAGTCGCATTTGGTCCAGGCAACTCCGCAGAATCGGGCATGCACGCTACTGGTATCCGGGTATTCGGGGCGGGATGACTTCTGCTTGCTGAAGAGGCGACGGTAGAACGACATCGTGCCCTAATTTGTGTAGATTCAGATGGCGTGTATTGCTTGTTTGGTGGTGTTGGATGTGTAACCCTAGGCCGGTTTTATAGTGGTGGTGAGTGGTTACTCCGCACGACTACAGCACTTGTCCAGTTTGACGTCCTGGCATCCTCTGTGAAAAGCTGCACGACATGTCACCCATCATCAAAGCTGCACCGCCTGTCACCTTCTGCGAAAGGCTGCACGATTTGTCACCATCTGAGAAAAGCCACACGACCTGTTATCACGAACAAAAGTAGGCAGTGAGTGGTCACATTGAACTGTGCCTGCATGTGTGACAAAGCCTGTGTGCGAAACAGTAGAGGTCTGTCAGCGTGTGGTCAAATCGGCCTGAAAAGGTTGAAAGCATTGCGCCCGTGAGTTGTCTAATCGCGCGTGGAAAGCTGCTACAAGGTCGTACATATGTCGAATGGTGTTTCAGGGCTATTACTCCATAATTTATCATGTAAACCTGTTATTTTACGGAATCCACGAAAAGCTATAGTGATCATACCGTAATATAACATAACTTATGTAAACAAAATTCTATAGCTGAATTTGACGTAATATGAGGAAATAAAGCATCATTTTGTGTTCAGTACAAAATATATGAAAGGAAACAAATTAGTCGATAGTTGCCAAGCCGTCTTTGTCGCATCGCACTGACAAAGTAGCTACGTGTGTGCTGTCCTATCGACGTGACAAAGGTACTGGTAGCATATTTACAAATAGCGCCACGGAAGTAAAAGATTATATATAGCACAAAACTTCATAAATAAAACTAACATATGTGATATTACATGAGCTAAGGAAGTAAAAGACGAGATTGTTTACGGTACATCATGTGTAAAAGAAACAAACTAGCTAGGGCCCTGCTGCGGTGCAACACTCGTGTGGTCCCGGGCCTCCTCGACGCCGCACATGTCCGAGACGGATATGTGAGCTGGTCGTGGCCCGCCCACGAGTACTCCTAGGAGGCCGGACCGGGGTGGCGAGTAGCGAAGGCGCCCCGTGTCGGTGAGATGGGCCGGGGCCGATGCGTCTTCGCGACGAACCAAGTACCACACCGCGGATCTGGCGATAAGGATCGACGAAAGTCAAGTCCTCGCCCCGAAAGTACCGTAGTCCCCGAGGTGCTCGCACTCTGGTCAAGGGCGGGATCGGCGGCGCTGACAAACTTTTCAAGTTAGAACGACACGTTATGTGAACAACAAAATATATGAAAAAGAGACCACCGATGTACTGCGGTCATCGGACAGACGCCGGGTCCGGTACACCGGAGCCCCAGTGCGGTCCGACGAGGCGGTCGGGTCTCTGCGGTCGACCTCGCATGCAGATTTAACGAGGGGGATCTGTACCACGCCGTCCGCCTGGGCCGCCTACACGACGCCGTGTACGGCCGCGGTAAGTCAAGTCTGAATATGGCGCAGCGCCCTCGAAGGCCGTCCGTGACCCCTATCGTATGGGTGGCACCGACCACTCAGAGTAACGCCGACGTCGCCTCGTGTGCCTCCTCGCAAGGTCGCTCTGCAAAACGAAAAGAGGCTAGTTAGTTGGCATAATTTTCAAGACGTTACGTTGAATGACAAATGGAGGAGTACGAACCGCGCGTGGAAAGCGAGTCCGGTGGGTGGGGTACGTGTCGGAAGTGGTCGGATCGTGCACGGAGGTGACTCCACGACACGCACAACTCGAACGCGATTCGCTGCGTCTTTACCACTCGATATATCGTCGTGCGTGCCGTGGTCGTAGGGGCGCCTCGTCGATCACATCCGCAAGAGCCGCGCCTTCGCCGCGCATGAGGTACCATGCGTCTGCCCACCTCTGCGTCCGACGCGAAGCCTTTGCGTGTGTACCTGCAAAAACGAAAGCGCAACATTAATTCGCAAGCCACCGAGATCGTAAGTACTAGCAGAAGGGAAAAAATGTAGAAATACGAACGAGTGCACGGCTGCTAGAACGACAGCGCCTGTGGGTACTGGGAACGCCTGCCGTAGACCAAACTGCTTCAAGACGCGGTGGGCGGCATACGGCTCGACGAACACGTCGAACACCAAGTGACGTCGGGTCAACGATGCCGCGTCGGCGATGCAATCGCAGCGACAGGCCAAGCGGCGCACGTGCCTGGACAAGCTCAGGAGCGTAGGGGCGCCATATGACGCGGTCGTCCGTGAGCTGGTCCAACATCGCTATGTACTGAGGGTACGAAGCGTGCGTCGTGACTGGGGTGAACCGCGGCTGCAAAAAAAACACCAGCGATGAACGTTAGTACAACACGTGGAGAATTAAAAAAACAACATACGGCTACGATAAGTAATACTGACCTGTCGGCGACACCACAATGTCCCCATCGTCGGACGATCAACCTCGTCCCCGGGAACCCTGTAGAAGTCTGCGCGGTAAGCTGACAGGTCTATCAGTGGTCGTCCGATCTGGAACCTCTCGAACGACCACAGCTGCAGTAGCAAAGGGCAGCCGGCGAGAGTGGACGAGTCGGACACGCGACGACACCCGTTGCACAAAGCACGGTACGTCGCAGCAAGTACCGCAGTCCCAAGCCACCGCGGATCTCCTCCAAGTCGGCGTTAGCGATCGTCCTCGCAAATCGGATCATGTGCTGTCGGCGGTGTCCCGTGCGACGAAAGCGAACAAGACCCACCGAAGAGCCACGGAAGTACGCCTCCAAGTGCCGGGCGACGGCACGCTCCCGACTCGGTACCATCCTCTCGGCCGCAAAGTAATGGTTAGGTTGTAAATGCAATGAAAATCATACACGGTGAGTTAAATCGATATGACAAGGAAAAATCGTGCTTACGTGAGAATCGCACAAGCCACCGCTGCGTCGGACCGTCTTGCTATTGCGAAAGTCGTGTACTGTGGCTGGGGTAGCACCCCCTGGAAACGGTGGAGGATATCTGCCTGCCACTCTGGGTGGACGTATGCAGGAACCACCGCATCTCCTAAGCAGGGCAGGCCTAGGAGGTAACTGACGTCCTCTAGTGTCGGCGCCATCTCACCACACGGCAGGTGAAAGGTGTGGGTCTCAGGCCGCCACCAGTCCACTAGAGCAGTCAGCAAGCTCCTGTCGTAAGGGAACCGCCTAGAGGCACTCTGTCGGTCCTGCGCATCCGCGGCGGTCGCCTCGACCATACGGGCAATAGGTAGTAGGCCAGCCGACCTCAACCTGCAAAAGAATGTGAGAAGTATTATTGTGGTGTCGAAGGGGACATGAGTACAACACTGCGATGAAATTGAACTAACCTCGGGATCCATCGCGGATCGAGACGCCACGCCCTCATGGGGGTGCGCAAGCGCAGGGCCCCAAGCTCCAAGGCCGCCTCTCTATCCTGTGGGGGCAACGTCGCTAAACGGCTCCGGTGAGTCGCGTCGACCGACGGGTCAAGCAACTCGTACAACTGTCCGCCCGCCATGCCTGCAAATAAAAATGTTTATGTTACATAAGGTGTAAAAAAGGTGCAAAATAAATACAACAAATACAAATAGAATATGAATGGAACGAGTACTGTCATAATTTAGAGCACACGTAATACATGGAAGTAAAAATGTTCATCTATGTGCAAAGCGTTAAAAAGATACAAAATGAATACAACATACTACACTCTCATTTAATCAAGTACAATAACATTCGTATTACATATTTTGACCACACGTAAGAATTCGATACAAGCAAAATGAAATTCTAGTGCATCGAAGTAAACCATAGTTCACTACGAAAAGAACATATAACACTTCACGGCTTCTGAATCTTCGGGCAACTCTTGAAAGAGTGCCCTGTCTCCTTGCAAGTAGAACTTTTCTTTACGCGGCGTCCACTTTCGGCGGCGTCCATATCATTCCTTATACGCCTGGATTGCCTTCTTCCCACTCCCTTTAGCCTGCTCATGTCTGGGACCCAACGTGTATCCTCCCAGCTTTTGTGCTCCGTGAATAAACCCACCACTCGGAAACCGTACATTTCCGCTCGAGTTGCAACCACAAACTTCCTTACTAAAGAATTGAGACATGAATATACCGGATCCATGTGAATCAACGAGCGAGCAGCCATAACATGGGAGCATGGCACATGTAATAGACGAGGCTTATTGCGAGTGCGCACACAAGTTTGCTGTGTATGATGCATTCGTGAGCAACTTTTCGTCGGTTCGTCCCGACCGACTTTCTCCTTGCACATCACCTCGAACGGAGCTCCTCGCACCCATCTTCGTTGCTCGTGCATCTCCCCTTCTTGCCTTTGTCCTCCATGTATGCGAAATCATCTCGAGTACTTCATAGCAGATCGTTCATGCGCGTGATCGCCCTTGCATGGCGATCAACGAAGTACTTTGTGATGCCACGAAGAACACCCTCAACAATACCAACCAAGGAAGGGTCTCAACCTCGATCACCCAGTTGTAAACCTCCGCAAGGTTTGTTGTCATGACACCATACCTCGCACCATCGGTGTCGTAAAGCAGAGCCCATTTCTCCCTAGGCTCATGCTCTATCCATTCGGAGAAGCGTTTCAGAGCCCTTCCATTCCTTCGAACCAGGTGGGGAGGGTCAGTGGGTAACTCCTCCAGCGCGACTGGGGCCTCCCCTAAGGCTGGGGCTGCCCTCTTCGTTGCCTCTGCTGTGTGCCTCGATGTCAGCTCATCCAATTTCTTCCAGAGTACATCAAACTTTCTCTGCTGGTTCTGGTCGCAGAGCCTCTTGAAAAGCTTTGTTAGCTCCTTGTTCCTGAACTGCTTGTAGAAGTTGGCACCCATATGACGCTTGCACCACCTACTACGCAAATCAGGCCATGGATGAGTCTCATCCACACCTTGCTGCAACTGAATAATTGCCCTCAAAAGCCCGGAATGCCGATCGTGTATGATACACACTCCAGGCCGCTGATGAACGACACCGGCTTTGACATTCCGTAGGAACCAATGCCAGCTATCTGTGTTTTCACCCTCCACAAATGCGAGCGCTACGGGGAGAACTTGATTATTGCCATCCACTCCTATGGCAGTCAATATCCGCCTTTGTATTTACCAAGAAAAATGTCCCATCGACACATAACAAAGGCGACAATGCCTGAACGCATTGATGCATGGACCTAAAGCGAAGAATGCTCGCTTCAAAACCGTCTTCCCAGAGAAGTGCTGCGAAGGATGCTCACAAATGTCCACATAAGTTCCAGGATTTCGGTCCTTTATCACCAAGCAAACTCGCAAGTTACGCAGGAGTCTTCGACGCGTTGAACCGTGTTTCCAATGCCTTCTGCTTTGCACTCCATGCCTTCGCGTAGCTTATTGTATACTGGAACCTCTATTGTATTGCGAGTACGATGGCCCGTGGCTCTAAATCTAGGTTGCCTATAATCTCTCTGTACATTGCATTGGCAATAAAGCCTGATGATATGTTCCGATGTGACTGCGCAGACTCCGTTAGTACACATGTATGCGGAACGACTATAGAACACTTCCAAATGGTGTCCCATTTAGGCTGGTACGCATGGACGCGCTACGGGCAACCCTCCGTCTGGCATCTTACATCATACACCCGCTGATCGGACTTTACAACCTTGAAGGCTCTGCGCAACGACAATCGACCATGCTATTCGCTTCTTGAACCTCACTCTTATTCTTGTAAATTGCATCTTTTCTCACCTCATTCGATCATATCGAAGGAACTGTTCGTCATCGTTCACCACCAGCCTGTCAAACGGATACTCATCCCACTCTACGGGGAATAAATCTTCACCGGCTTCATCATTACTTAAAGCCTCATAGTCCTCATTCTCTGTGTCCATCGCTCGACCATCGACTCAATGTTTTCGCCCTCGTCGCCATGCCCATTGCTTCTTGAACCTCTCCGTTGCAACATCGCTCTCCCACCTTGCACTTCAGATTGACCAACCTACATCCCGCTCTACTAAGCCTTCTCTACTTGTACTTGCTCTCCCCAACTTCCTCTCGTTCTTCATCAACAACCTCTTGCTGCGTCGCATGCCCGGTATTGACTTTCTCAAATGCTTGTGCCAATAACACTAATGGCCATCCTTTCTCAATTGCAATTTTACGCATTTAACTCCAAGATTTCGCCCTCTCATTTCCATTAACTCC
Source organism: Otatea glauca (assembly GCA_036346275.1). Taxonomy (NCBI): domain Eukaryota; kingdom Viridiplantae; phylum Streptophyta; class Magnoliopsida; order Poales; family Poaceae; genus Otatea; species Otatea glauca. The sequence continues at coordinate 2,496,819 of CM070726.1, read as the reverse complement.
CAAGACGTGCAATCTATTCTTCGGCAAACTACTCCATGTAACTTCAGATCATGCAATTCACGGTCCAAAGAGAACATGTGGTACAACCATCTCATAACCGTAGCCCATGAACGCCCCCCTGCCCGTGACAGGCTAGTCTCTACACTTGCGAAATGACTTAGATCTACCCCTTCAACACCCATGTGAGGAACTCCTTCTCCATAATATATTTTAAATTGCACTCTATCATCCATACCTGTCATGCAAATTCATCGAATTATTAACATTTGCACAATTTAACTCTACATTGTACGACTAATAATGATCACAAATTTTTAATCAAGATCAGATTGCAATATTTCAATTCTTACAAATTCTTGAGATTCTGTGATCATTTTCAAATTTCTATGAGAACATAACTAAACTAATGTGTCAGGAACCTCTACAGATTGAGTTATATTTCGGTCCTGACAATTTTAGCCACCCAACTCTACATGACATCTCCGAATTCTCAGTACACAAATAACCGAATTTGGATTCTACATTTCCCATTAAAAAAATTTATCCATGATCTCTAATCAAAAAACTATTATTACAATCAAAATTTTAATCCCTACCTCTAGGTCATCCCTACATCGAAAATTAATTACTAACTAAGTCGCATAACTAAACATCTGTCCATACCGACATAACTATAAATTCTTGACTAATTCATCTAACTAAACATCTATTCTTACAGAAATAAATATAAATTTCTAACTAAGTCAACTAGCTAAACAACTTGCATCAGGTTCTCATTCCTAACTAAGTCATCTACCTAAATAACTATTATTACTCTATTTAATCTGATTACTATATTACATATTCAACATTTAAATACTTAAAAAAATTAGTACCTAACGAAATGCAGATCTTCGAAGTCCCTCTCCCTTTCTCCTCCTCCTCCTTCTCCTTCTCCTTCTCCTTCTCCCTCCCCCTTCTTCTCCTTCTCCTTCTCCTTCTCCTTCTCCTTCTCTTTCTCTTTCTCTTTTTCTGCTTTTTTAAATGCCTTTGGGGCACGAGTGGGTAGGGGCAGCGCTTTATATATATGTCTTGCATCGTCGCCATTTCAAATGGCGACAGACTCTCTCGCCGCTTGAAATGGCGATAGACAGTCGTCGCTATTTAAATAGGCGACAGAGGTGACGTTTGCTCTCTGTCGCCATTTCAAATGGCGACAGAGAGTCTGTCCCTATCTGAAACGGCGACAGGCTGTCTGTCGCCATTTGAAATGGCGACAGACTCTCTGTCGCCATTTGAAATGGCGACAACTGGGTAGTTTTGTAAAATTTTTTTCGGCATATTATTTTTGTAAAATAGAATAAAAATAGTATTATTTTAAAAAAAAATCATCAATCCTTCATCATCTAACACACAATAGGAATACATGATATTACATGATGCAATCTTACCTCAGATGTAAGAGCACCTGATGCAGTACCACGCTTGTAGGGTTCCATCGACAGAAGAGTTTCAAGTAAACTCAATGCAGTTTCTGGCACCTCTTTAGAAACATCTCTAATGGCACTTGGATAAGGATAATGCGGTTTGAATAATGTCACAACTCTTGAATGTTTATTTGGAGTGTTGGGCATTGCAGATGTCTGACATGATGATTCTAAGAAATGTTTGTTAGTGGTGATTGTAGATGTCTGACATTCCAGGAATTTTCTCCTGCTGCTAGTTTATTTTGATTTTATAATTTTATTTAATTATTTATAGATGTTAGTTTGTAAGTCATACCGAAATCAAACTGCTATTATCCTTCTAAATTGCATTTAATTTGGATTATACTTGACATTAACTTTTTCTTTTAATCTGAGCCGTTTAACTTGGGCTGCCTGATGAATGGCTAGATATTTCAGGTTAACTAAGAACTTTCTTGGAGTGGCTAATTATTATAGAAGTAAATTGTTCTCGAATGATGCCTGAGCCGAGAGAAGAAAGACGAAGAGGCATGTATGTTGCGCACTGTGGGAAACGAAGCATTCCAAAAAGGAAAAGAAAGTGCATACATACATATATACATACATATATGCATACATACGTATGTATATACATATATACATACATACGTATATATATACGTCGTATATATATAGAGAGAGAGAGAAATAAAGAGGGAGAGATGGGAGTAACTATATGTGGGAGTAGAAGGTATTTTCTCTCTCTATTTATGTATATGTATATACACACATACATTGAAATCATATTTACCGTGAAAATTCCGTGAAATTCATATGTATAAGTTTTGAAAAATTCTCAAAACATTACCATACTTAGGAAAGGAGGGTTTTCACTGGATATGTTGTGTGTGTGTATATATATATGAAAATGGTTCAATATTCTGGAAGTATGTACTCCTTGTAACATCCAAAAAAATATAATAAAATAAAAATGAATATTTTGGATTTGAATATATTTATTTCTGAGTTTTCTTAGTGTTATTGGTTTTTATTTGGATTTTCCTTGGATTTATGTTTTGTATGAAAAGTCCAACAAATAGAATTATTAAATGGAAAATGGTAAGAAGGTAAAGAGGTCAAATTAAATATGAGAAAAATTACCATGAGACCTTATTCATGCTGGTAAACCAGTAAAACCATCTAGTAAAAATCCTATGTACTGAAATGTAAATAAATAATATAATTAATCATCTCTTTTGACTAGAAACAGTAGATGTTAAGATTACTAGAAATTATTCAAAACTTATCTGGAGCTATAAAAATTATCATGACATCCTCAGAACAGGATACACGTCTGGTAAAAATCTTAGAAATTTATCATGTATTTCAAGCCTTTTAAAAATTCAAGAACACAGGCGTTGAAAAACTAAAAATCCTCATGTCAGAATTTTTATAAAATATTTACTTAATATTTTAACATTAAATTTTTATTGAGAAATCCACAATCAAAACTGAAATGGTATAAAATGTTTTGAAAATAATTAGTATGATTTACACCCTTAAATACATAAAATACCAAAATGCAAATTTTGGTGGATGCACGGTGTCAGAATTGTAATTAATTCATTATAGGATATTTTAGTCTGAACATTTTACTGTAATATTAACACTTCCAGGAGATGTCGGTCAAAAAGTTTTAGAAAAATCTACCATGATTTGATAGCAGTTTTAATGCTCACATGGGGCTGTCCGAGCTGAAGTTATCTCTTGCCTCGTCCTCTCTCTCTGACGTGTGGGCCAGCCCCTTTTTCTATAACCGTTCGCTGGCAGGAACGGAAAAATGCCCTTCCCGCTGACTGGTGGACCCGGTCCCGCTCGTCAGTATGACGTCTTCCTTTTCTTTTTGTCCTCTCCCGCAACTGAGCCCTTCGCTCTTTCTCCCGAGTCTTCGCCGACTCCTCTCTGCGACTCAGCGCAAATCCCGCTGAGCCCGCACTCGTGCATTGCCACGGCTTGTCCTCGGTCTGTCCACGCCAAGCCTTGACCATGCCGCGCTGCCCTGAGTCGTCTCAAGCCGCCTATAAATACTTCAGCAGCATCGCCTAAGGGCTCTCTCTCATTTCCTTAGTCGTTCACTGAACCGAGAGCAAGAGAGCCGAAGCACTTCGCCGTTTGGGCAAGAAAAACCGAAAAGGGGGGAAAACCGGTGAAGCAGCCAAAAGGCATCAACCACTACAAGAAACAGAGAAAAATTCGTGGGTTTTTTAAATTCGTGGGCCCAAAAAAAAACCCACGAATTTATTTATTTAAATTCGTCGGTTTGTATAAAACCCACGTTTTTAATTAAATTCGTGGGCCAAAATGAAACCCACGAATTTAATCATTTAAATTCGTGGGCCAAAAGTAACCCACGAATTTAAATATTTAAATTCGTGTGCCAAAAATTATCCACGAATTTAAAATTTAAATTGTGGGCCACCAATTACCCACAATTTAAGTTTTTAAATTGTGGCCCACCTTACCTACGAATTTATCCCGGCAAAAAACCCTACGGCCCAGAGAGCGCCGCTGCCTCCCTCCCACGCCCACTGCGCCGCCGCGCCGCGCGCCGCCCTTCGCCGCTCGCTTCGCTGCTTCGCGGCTTCGCTTCGCCCCCAGCGCCTCGGCGCCGCCCGCCCGCCGCCCGCTGCGCTTCGCCCGCCCATGCGCCGCTCCACTCGGCCGGAGCTACCCACCACCGCGCCGCCGCCGCCGCCGCCCGCTGACCACCTCGACCACGAACCCCCACTGGCTGCCCCTGCTGCCGCCGCCGCCGGGCGCCGCCGCGCCGCCCCTCGCCGGTCGAAGCCGCGAGCTTCGCCGCCACACACTCGCCGCCACCCGCCGCCCCGCCAGCCTCCTCTGCCCGCCGCGGCCCGCCATACGCGGCGCTACGCCGCATCGCTTGCGCGGCTTGTTCGCCGCCACCACGCTGCTTTCGCCCCGCCGCGCCGCTCGCCAGCCGCGCCGCCCGATCGCGCTTCGCCGCCCGCGCCCGCTCGCCCAGCCTTACCCACGCCGCACCACTGCCGCCATTGCCTGCCGCCCGCCCTCGCCCGCCGCCCTCGCCGCCTGCGCCGCCGCCCGACGCCCGCCAGGCCGCCGCCATGCCCGCCGCTTCGGCGGCCGCCGCCCGCACGCTGCCCGCGCCGCGCCGCCGCTTTGCCCGCCCGCCAGCGCTGCGCCCCGCCATGCCCCCGCCGCCTGCCACCGCCCGCTCGGTCGCCGAGACACCGCCACGCTACCGGCCGTGGCGCGCCACCACTTCCGCTGTCGCTTCTGCCGCGCCACCATCAAGCGCCATCGCCGGCGCCGCCCGCCGCGGTGACGCCTCGCCGTCGCTGGCGCCACCCCGCCCTCCCTGAACCCTCCGCGACGCCCCCACCGGCGTTGGAGAAGGTATATTTCGTCTCTTTTTATATTCGGTTAAAGTTATTTCATCTCATTTTATATTCGCTGGCATATGATATATATATTTTTATTTTCTCGCGCCGTTGTATATAACGTTAGAGTTTAGGGTTTGTGTCGAACAAGAGAGAGCATAGGCGCCACCGTTGAGAACGGCGCATCTCACATTTGCTTGTGAGGTGCGCGGTTCTGGAATCGTCCAGCGTATTTTGGACAGCCCGAGAATGTTGGTTGTTGCATAGGACGTGTGACGTGCGAGCGATCCGAACGTGATTTCGGCCACATAACCCTATTGTTCTCCGACGCACCAAAGATCGCGGCGCTTGGAGAACAAATGGGAATTATCTTTGCCAAATTTCGTTCGGTTCAGAGCGCACGTCACAGGTCGCATGCAATAGCCTCCATTCTTGGGTGGGTTTAGGACAAATCTTTCCTAATAGGGTTGTCATTGTCACCTAAGCCACGGTCGTACGTTGTCATTGTTTCATTTGTTTAGCTTTGATAATGGGTGACGATCGAAGGGCGATGTATGACGGATGGAGGAGTGATGGGGGCACTCAAGGAATGGGGCGATCACGGATGCTTTCTTGAAGCAAGCATTCGTTGGAGGAGCTGAATATGTGTATTGCCCGTACCCTCTGCGAGAATAACAATACTACAAAGAAGGATATAGTGCAGTATCACATTTGCAAAAACGGGTTCATGCCTAACTATTTGGTGTGGCACCGTCATGGAGAGGCCGCAGGGCAGGCCATTGAGATAGAAGAGATGCTGGACCATGTGGAGGATCACGACCGGATGGAAGACATGCTGGATGATCTTGGCAGGGGGACTGAATTTAACTCCGGGGAGGGGTCACAGCCGGAGGAGGTTAAGGAATTCTATAGGCTACTTGACGCCTCGGACGAGAAGCTGCATGACTTGACCAATGTGACCGTCCTGCAGGCGGTTACACGCCTTATGTCGATGAAGTCGAAGTTCAACTTTTCGAACAAATGCTTCAACGCTTTGCTTGAACTAATGAATGATGTCCTTCCGCCTAACCACAAGATGCCAAAGGATTTGTACCAATCGAAAAAGTTGATGGCCGGCCTCGGGATGAATTACCAGAAGATTGATGTGTGCGAGAATAATTGCATGTTTGTTCGAAGGATCATGACAACGATACCCATTGTATGCATTGCGGTAAGTGCAGATTCGTTGAGGTGGTAGATGAGGAAGGGGTATCAGTCACTACAAAGGTCGCGACTAAACAGCTTCGGTACATGCCGATCACGGATAGGCTTAAACGACTGTACATGTCAAAAGAAACAGCGAAACATATGCGGTGGCACAAAGAAGGTAAACGTGAGGACCAAGACTCGGATATGATGGTGCATCCGTCTGATGCCGAGGCATGGCAGGCATTGGACCGATTCGATCCTGCATTTGCAAGCGACCCTAGGAGTGTCCGTCCTGGTTTGTCCACGGATGGTTTCACACCTTTCAGCACAAGCGCTAGCCCCTACTCTTGTTGGCCGGTCTTCATCATGCCATACAATCTTCCACCTGAGATTTGCTTGAAAGAGGGGTTCATATTCCTTGCTCTTGTCATTCCAGGTCCTAAGCATCCAGGGAAGGATCTCAATGTGTTCATGCGGCCCTTAATTGATGAGTCAAGAAGTTGTGGCGAGGGAAAAGGCATCTGACAGCGTTGGTGGCGAGAATTTACCTTACGAGCCGCATACCGTGGTCGGTCCATGATTTGTTGGCATATGGCATTTGGGCGGTACCGTGTGTTCATGGTCGCTGTGTTGTCCAATTTGTATGGTGACTGATGCATTGAGCTCACGCACGGTAAAAGATCACATTCTTCGATTGCCATCGACGATGGCTTCCGCGAGGCACCCTTTTAGGAATGACGCCAAAGCATTTGAAAAGGATGAGAAAGTTAAAAAGGGCCGCCGGGCGACTCACGGAGAGAGATAGCTGAGTGGCATAGTCGGCTTGTACGATCTACGGAAGTGGGTTTCAGGCTATGGAAAGGAGCACAAGCGGACTCATATTTCTTTTCTTTGGGAGCGCCTTACGCAAAGCTTTGATTCTGCCGCATAACATAGATTTGATGCACCAAGAGCGCAATGTGGCGTAAAGCATCATCAAGCATGGTGTTTGATGTAATCGACAAAACAAAGGATAACGTGAGTGCTAGGAAAGACATGGGTAATCATTGTGCTAGGCCGTGGCTCGAGGTTAAAGTTGGTTTAAATGGGAATGAGAGCCGGTCCACGAGCTCCATAATCGTGAAGCCGTAAGACCGTAAACAGATTTTGAGGTGGTTGAAAACTCTAAAGTTTCTGACCGCTATGCATCTAACATAAAGCGGTGTGAATGTCAAGACCGTAAGCTAAACGGGCTAAAGAGTCATGATTACCATATTATCATGGAAAGACTTGTTCGTAATGTTTCGTGGCTATTTTGATAATGAGTTGTGGAGGATGTTGGCGAGCTCGCCACTTCTACAGCAGATATGCGGTAAGGAAATCTCTAAGACGTTGATGCGAAGTTAGAGAAGGGAATTCCATTGCTTGTATGCAAGTTGGAAAAACTTTCCCACTGGTTTTATGAATGTGATGCAACACTGCTGGTGCATCTACCTTGGGAAGCGAAGGTTTGAGGTCCCGCGCAGATTCGGATGGATGTATAGTCGGAAAGGGAGTTGAAAAGCTTAGAGCTACAAAGCGCAACAAGGCAAGGGTAGAGGGTGTATCACAGAGGCTTATGCAAGTAAAGAGATCACAAACTTCTCAACAAAGTATTTCGCACGCAAGCACAACGAGAATGTCCGTAAGAATCGATGCACTGCGTCGCGAAGATGAACCATTGAGCGAACTTAAGCTTTTTCAATGCAAGGGTCAACCTGTTGGGTCGTACACTGCACACCATGTTGAGTATGCGGAGTGGAACATGGCCATGCTTTACATGTTCACTAACATGGTAGAAGTTGAAAAATATTTTGAGTAAGTGACTTTCTGAATTATGTTTTCATCATTTCAGTGTAGTGTCCTTTTTAACCCGAGAATAAATGACGCAGAGTATTTGACAAAGAAAATTGGAAGTCAACTCGACAACCCACAACTAAGCAATTGGATAACCTACGTCGTGATGGGTTGAAAGGCGGCCCAAGCTTCGTGCAATGGTTCCGTCAACATGTAATTTGACTATTTATTCATTTTTCTAAAATGAATTGTTGTAGTAACTTAATATTAGACTAACAGTGATGAATGTTGCTATATAGTGTATGCGTGATGCCTCCGTCCCTGAGGATCTCCGACAGCTCTCACATGGTGATGTGACGGCAAGGAGCTATAGTCGCTGTGATGTGAACGGGTTCCGTTTTCGAACAGTGAAATTAGAAGCTAGCCGTCCACTTGCGGCCACTTCTAACAGCGGAGTAGTCACAACGTCATCCGATTCCAGCGGCGATATATTAGACTACTACGGTGTTGTACAAAACATAATTGAGTATACCTTTGGGGGTGGCAAAGATCTGAAGGTCGTGTTTTTTGATTGCCATTGGTTCGATCCACACAACGGCACACATGTCGATGACTTTGGGATGGTGGAGGTGAAGCACGATTCATGCGCTTCAGGCCATATCAATAACATCGTGCTTGCACATCGGGTTGAGCAGTGTACTACCCGAGCTATCCTCACCGTAGCTTGAAGGCTTGGTGGGTTGTATTTAAAGTTAACCTCAAGTATACCCTCCCGGGATGTTTCAGTATGTGGCAAGTAACGAGAGGATGATGTGGGTGATGTATATCAAGAAGAAGCTATAGGGATTCTTTCCTTGTCTCCGACGGGCAGACTCGATCAATTACCTACCGATGCCACAGACGTAATAACAGATGAACCCGCCCGTCACGAAACGCCTCAAAAGTCAAGAAGGATTGCACGCCTTCAAGCACGCCTCAATGAAATACGAGTCGCAGAAGCGATTCCACGCCGACGACTTTTGATATGTATATTTTGTGAGATTATTGTTGCCTCGTTCATTTGTACAAGTCATTGTTGTCTCCTTCATTTTTTACATGTTATAGTTGTCTCATTCTTTTTTGCAAGTTATTGAAAATTATTTGTAAACCTGTATACTAACTCTTGTCAAATTTGAACAGATGAGTATGTTCAGGCATCAGGTTGACAAGCTTAAAGGCAAGTTCAGCGGGTCGTCCTCCAGAAGGTCGAGGAGCAAGGGTTCTGATGGTCAGGACTCGACGGCCGGCAGCCATATTTGCTGGGGCGGCGCAGATTAGACAGCGGCAGGAGCAGCTCCAGAGGTGCTTCGATGAGCAGGCACGAGAACAGGCGCGGGAGCAGCCACAGGAGGACGAGGCGCAGGTAGGGGTTGCAGAGGAGGGGCAGTTGGGATGTGAGCATGACGACATGGGCGAGGCGGACGACGAGGAGGTCGTTGGGGGTGGTGGCGGTGGGACGACAGATACAGATGCAGACGCCGAGGCCGAGGCAGCGGCAGATGCAGAGTTGGAGGCGACCTTAGAGCCAGTTGAAGAGGGCGGGTCTTCTTCGAGTACCATCAGGTATATGTGTAGTATTGGATTATCATTTAATCTCCATATTTACATTGTAATGTCTATGAACTAATTATTTGCATTTCAGGTTTCGTAAAACCGTCTCAGTTCGTCCGAGATGCAACCCGGCCGATAGGAGGTTGATAGAGGTACACGGGAGCAGGTAACAGTTATATCTTCTCCTTTAGCATTAGCTAGGTGACAACTTATTGTTTTGATGCATCTTTGTCTTGTATTTTGTTGTAGGCACTGGAAAGAGCCGGGTTGGACTGGGACGGGCCACATTACAAAGGTTAACGCCGTGCTGGGAGCCCTTGGCCGGTACTACTACCCGGTATGGTTGAGTCGGCGAGGGAAAGATTCGCGCCCACAACCTGGAATCATTGGGCGTTGAAGGAGAACGTGGAAGGAGGCGAAGACAACCAAACATGTCGTATGCAGTGTGGGCTGGCTTCGGGTGAGTTTATGTTATTTATTTACTCTATTTGAGTATTGCTTTAAATGTAAGTACAATTTGACAGTGTGTGATTATATGCAGGAGAGGTTCCGCCTTGAGAACGAAGACAATTACAACGCTTTGAAGAAGGCCAAAAGCGTCTTCAACAGGGCGGCACAAAAGGTTGTCGGAGATTCATTCAAAGAATGCACGATTCAAGCTGTCATCAATTTTACAAGAGGGTGAAGAAGGTGAACATGAGAAGAGGACCAGAGGAAAGGAGGATACACCTGACAGAACAAGAGTATCTCCAGAGCTCGGTCGATTGGATAATGAAGGACATGGAGGCTTGGAGGTGGATGTGCCGGTACTGGGGATCGGAGGATTTTCAAGAAAAATCAAATAGAAATCGAGGGAACAGAAGAAGTAGATTGGGGAAGCACAAGTACGGCGCAGACGGACACATTGGCCTAGAGCAACGCATGGTAAGTATCGGTATTATAATTGTTAGTGAATTTGTCACTATGTTTCTAACTTTGCATCGTAGGAGGTCGAAGTGGAGTACTCCCACTTTTGTGGAAGTTTACATCCGGGGGCACCAAGGCGAGGATCCACAGAACCCGGATGTTTTGTGCGACGACGGGGCTAGTGAGAGGATGGTAAGTATAAATGACACAATATGTTTTGTGCAAATTTACATCCGGGAGCACCAAAATGCTGTTTTGTAGGCGTCATATGCAGAACAAATGACACAACGTCATGGGCCGGAGGTTGATTGGAGAGCCGCACCGGTCGATGTGGAAGCGTTGTACCACGCTGGAGGGGGCCTAAAGCATGGGAGGTTCGTTAATAAAACTGATTTTATTTGTTTTCGCTCTACTAAGGAAAAAAGATTGCATGGTCACATTTCAGTATATATCGTTTGTAGGTGGGCCATGGGGGATGGAGTTGTGGACTGCGATCGTCCTCCATGAGTCTCGGTTTCCTCACAGGGGAGTGCTCGCTCGTCGAGGTCCGCACGGGAAGCACAAGCGCACGAGGAGGCTCGTGAAGCGCGAGAGGAGGCTCGTCAAGCGCGAGAAGAGTCTCGTCAAGCACGAGAGGAAGCTCGCAGAAGCCGAGAAGACTCAGAATACATGAAAATGTTTATGTAGGTACAATCTCAACTTTGAACAAAACGCTCAAGTTTACATTTGTGATTAAAATCTAACAAACAATCTATATGCAAAGAATCGTCACAATCTCTTGGACCTAACGTGCCAGTGTTTCGCCCTCCTGTTCATGCAGTAAAGATACTTGAGTTCATTACGCTTTAATTCACTTAGCTCGTAAAATCACGAATTCACAAACTGGACTATTATGTCATAGGGCTCCCAGCCACCTCCCTTCTACATGTTTTCTCCGCACATGTAGCCACCACCACAAGGAGAAGCATCACAGGGTGCTCAGCCTCCCGGCGTCCTTCATAAACCCTCTCGGGATGCAGCACCACCCCTAGGAGATGCACCTCGGGTTATATGATATTCTCATGCATTCTTTATTTTCAAAAAACTCTATTATGTGTACTTCATATCACAAACTATGATCCACAGAGCTCCCAGCCTCCTCCTCCTTTCTACATGTTCAATCCACAAATGCAGCCACCTTCTACAGGAGAGGCACCACAGGTAAAGACGGATCGGTTCAATTCGTTATTTAAAATTTGAATGAATGATTTATATGTGGCATGATGTACTGTCTATGCCTTACAGGCTCCCACCTCCAAACCCGTTCTACATGTACCCACCACCTATGCCAAGCCAAGGAATGCCTATGTACTTCAACCCGTAGGCCCTGTAGCCACCTCAGACGACACCACATGTATGGATGTCGAAAATATTATAAGTGTGCGACACGAGCTAAGTTTGTTAATTCTTGTACAAATTATCGTTTTGGATGTGTGATTGATTATCTAAAGATCTGCTAGAATGTCTCCTTCTGGTTTGAGAGATTGGTATATATATTATAACTGCAAATGTTTCTTTGTCTACTGAGTGGATGTCCTATTTACTAGAGAGGTCATGCCGAAAATTTGTACATTTCAATGACTTAGTTTTAAGCCGGTTTTAAAGAGTTGAAAGGTTGGTTTCGGTCTTTAAGTAGAGGTAGTAGGTTTGGTGTCTCGTTTGTTAATTTTTCGTTAGCTTGAACTTTGTTGTGGAGTTTGATGACTTGGTGAGCTACTTGCCCCATCCCTTCCTTTCTCTTGCTCAAATTTAGGAACATATGCTTCCGTAGGAACTTTAGTTCATTCTTTGAATATGAGATTATATATGCTTCATTGAATATGAGATTACGTGTGCAGCGGATGGACATATACTTCCGTAGGAAATCTAGTTCATTCTTTTAGTATATATCAATCTTAGTAATCTGTTGCAAAAGTGATAATTTTTGTTGAAATGCACAACTGAGTCGATTTTAGGATATTTAGGCAACTCTTTCTTAAACCTTGCACAAATCATCTCAATGTTCATACTTGAAAAGGTTAACTTGTGTGCTTATGAAAGTTCATTGCTGTGCTCCTGTAGATAAGTGATGGTTTACCAAATTATTAACCCATTACGTGCTATTTGATTTTTCTTTCACAATAACTTTTTGATTTCGAACCTTATATTGTGCTGAGTTCTTGGAATTGAAAAGTTATCTTAAGACAACTTGTTCAATTGTGAACTTATGTTTTAAATGCTTTATATAGCATCCTTGTAGAATGTTGTTTGTCCATGTACAATCTGATTGTTTATCCTTGTAGAATGCTTCATATTTGTACTTTGTATATTGAACTCTTAAAATGACTACCAAAACTCTTAATTGCTTCTTTGAACTATTTTCAATGTTTGTTATCTTTTGAATACTCAGTGATGCAATTGGGGTCTTTGGAAGTTGAATTAAGTAATTTTAGTTGTAATCTTGGCCTTATGTTAATACTAGAGAGTATTACTTTGATACTTCATTGAATATGAGATTGATGTTCATATGATTATTGCAGCATATCTTGACTAGCTCGTATGTGTAGTTATTATATATAGTATCTGTTCTTGTTTAGCTTGACCTGTCATATTGATATTCTCATATTGTGTCTTGGTTGAATAGTACTATTGATATTCTCATATTGACATTCATGTGAATCAAAGATAATGTTACTTGTAGCACAACCTAAGTTAATCTTGAACTTGCAGGTTTCTAGGTCACGCCCAAAGACGTACTAACGATTTACATCATAGAAGACATCTTCAACAAATACGACGGTGGTGGTAGCGCCCACAACTCTAACAACCCCGAGGCATGAATTCCATTGTGAGCTCGATTGGTGTATAATCTGTTGTACTTTATAACTTGTTGTGATGGATACGTTGTGATCGACTTATTGTGATGGACTTATTTTAATGGATCATGGATTGTATCTATTGCGGTTGTAATGTGTTGTACGTCATTGCGTAGTTTACAAATTGCCGTTGGATGTGTGATTGGATTATCTAAGGATCTGCTAGAATGTCTCCTTCGGTTTGAGTGATTGATATATATATTATAACGCAAATGTTTTTTTGTCTCACGAGTGGATGTCCTATTTACAAGAGAGGTCATGCCAAAATTTTGTACATTTCGGAGACTTAGTTTTAAGCCGGTTTGAAGAGTTAAAAGGTTGGTTTCAGATTTTAGTATCGGTAATAGGTTTGGTGTCTCGCTTGTTAATTCTTCGCTCGCTTTAACTTCATTGTGGAGTTTGTCTTTTGTGTTAGTGTTTCGATCGATTTGAACAAAATAGATGATCCTTCTTATTTATTCTTCGCTACCAATTTTTAGTTTCAATTTTCTTTTGCCTTTTCTTTTCTTCTTTAGTTGTTATATGTATTGAGTGCGATACATACATATATATATATATATATATATAAATACATACATTTGGATATATGTATATATGTATTGAGTGCGATACATATATATATAAAAATACATACATTTGGATATATATACATTTTTTTTGTAAAAATGACAGTTAAATTCGTGGGTTTATTAAACCCACGAATTTAATCTGTTTAAATTCGTGGGTTTAATAAACCCACGAATTTAATCTGTTTAAACTCGTGGGTTTAATAAACCCACGAATTTAATCTGATAAATTCGTGGGTTTTTTAGCCCACGAATTTAATCTGTTAAATTCGTGGGTTTAATAAACCCACGAATTTAATCTGCTTAAATTGTGGGTTTATTAAACCCACTAATTTAACTCAAAACCCAATTAAATTCGTGGGCTTAGCGAAAACCCACGAATTTAACTTAAATTGTGGGTACCACGAATTTAACTTAAATTGTGGTACCCACGAATTTAATTAATTAATTTCGAACTAAATTCGACGGTTTGCTCACAAATTTAAATTAAATTCGTGGGTTTTAGCTTAAATTCGTGGGTTTTTGGCCCACGAATTTTTCCTTGATTCTTGTAGTGAATCCTCGAAATTTCATTCCCCTATAGCTTCGCCGTGTCTTATTGAGCACTGACCACTCTTCATTTTCACTTCTTCTCGCCTGCAGTTCAACTCGTTCACCGTTCTTCTTCTCTCTGGCCAGCGATCGTTGGCAGTCATCCTCCGTGTTTCTTCGACCATACCAACAGGTGAAATGACACCCCTAGGACTCACTGGTACTCTAGGAGCACTAGCCCAGTGAAAATATGGCTGGCGGCGAGCTTTTGCTTGCTTGGCAGTGGCGCCGCCGCACCCCCACGGTGGCAGACACCTTTCCGGCCATTTTTCGGTGAATAGGTACCACCCTTATGTGCGCCTCGGCGCACTGATGCTCATGGTGGTACCCATTCCGCCGCGGCGGAGCTAGTTCGCCGGCGGCGAGCCCAGAACCGATGACCTCTATTTAGTATCGCTGACAATCGGGACCCAGCTATCAGTTGCCTTGCATGAGTATGCTACTGACTCGTGGGCCCGGCTTGGCAGTCACTCCGTGACACAGGATCACGCGCCAGTAATTTTCCTCTCCTCCACGCCACGGCGGGTGGGCTACGCCTTCGCCGCTGGTCGCGCCGCAAGGTCACGGCGAATGGGCTCAAGCTGTTAGTTGGACCGGGCTGAGTTCAAATGCTTGCGTGCCAAAAAGCCGGAAGACACTTTCCACCGGTGAAAGCGTATTTTGGAATTTCAGTGTATTTTCCAAAACTGAGTTACTTCAATTGTCCATAACTTTTGAATTATAACTCCAAAATTAATGAAATAAAATTTTATATTCATGTAAAATCATGTTATTTAGGAATATGGAAAATTATTTTGAAAACAATCTCTGGGTAATTTTGAAATTCAAATTTGAATAAAAGGCCTAAAGATATGATTTATACAAACATTTTGCAAACAAACTTAGAATTTAATGGAACTAATTTTTCTAGGATCCTCATGTTTCCAGAAGCTCAAATATATAAAAATATTTAATTTTCATGCATGTTTGAACTACTTTCCAATTAGGTTTTGCTTTCAACACACTAGAGAATTAGACATGTATAATTGTATAAAAGAATTATGAGATGGGTAAGAATTTATTTCCTGAATTTTAGGGAGTCAGTAGAATGCTTGAACTTGGTTAAGGAGTAAACTTGATTTGAACTACCATTAGAAGTATGAAGTAACCCTAGTGCCCAATGCACACACACACATATATATGTATATATATGTGTATAGGAAATTGAATAATCAAGATATAGATTAAATGGTTTCAAGCCATGAACAAACCTAGTATCATAGCTTAATAGATTTAGTACAATCAACCCCTTTATCTTATGTCTTAAATTTTATTAATCTGGATAATTTTAGCATCTATAATTCGAAGTTATAAATATAAGAATTTATAATTTTAGCCTCTTGAAATCGTAATTTGAGAATACATAATCTATGAGAGAACCCATGTGTGTTCATCATAAAAGTCATTAACATTGTGAATGTGTAAAAATTTTAATCATCAAGTCTTAAAATCCTATAATCCAACCCCTAAAATGTACACTTGTTTACTGCAATGAATCTTTATTTAGTTTACTATCTGTTTTCTTTTTGCCCTTACTAAATTTGGATTTTTGCTATATTTCCGTTTCAATCGAAGTGTAGATTTCGACGTCCTCGAGGAAGAAGACGACTCCGTCATAGATCCAGATCCTAAGCTAGACAGCGAGCTGCAAGGCAAGAACCCCCTTGACCATATTGTAACATCCCAAAAATTTGAGTTTTGGAATGTTGATTTCAAAATTTAAACCATTTGCAATTCTTTGAATTAATTCCAGCTTAATTTGAATTTTCCACAAAAAAAAGGATTTAACTTGACTAAATTATTCACCAAACTCAAGAATTTCAGTTTTAGCTGGGTTCCTTGTGCTCCAAGGAATTTTTCTGTATTTTTGGGGATTTTTCTGAATTTATTTGATATTTATTTGAATTTATTTACATTTACTTGAATTTCTGGATTTATCTTAAATCAGAAAAATGATTTTATTTGCAAAAAGCCCCGCGGGCCGAATCTGATCCGCCCGCTCCCAGCCGCTTCTCTTTCCAAATGGCCCGCTCGCTTCGCTGCTCGCTTCGCCTAAGCTCTCTGCGTGACCGCGTCGCGTCGCCCCGGATTTGCGCCACGCAGTCGCGGCGGGATCGCCGCAAAGAAACCCTAGCCACCGTCGCTCGGAGACCTGCCGCCGCGCGCCGCCGTCTCGGAATCCGGGTCGGACACGCCTCCCGAGGCCTCTATTTAAAGCGCCGTGCGCTGCCCGAGAATCCCCTTCACGCGCCGCCCATTTTGCCCCACCTCTCACCGCCCGGGACGCCGCCGCTTCTTCGCTCGAGCTCGTCGGAGTTGTCGCCGTGCCCGAGCTCTTCCGTCGCCCCAATCGCCGCCGCCGGTCCACCTCCGCTGCAGCCGTGCGTCTCGTGGAGTTCGCCGCGTCGCCCTCTTCCGGATCCACACCCGCGCGCGCCCGATCCGGTCATCTTTCGTCGATCGCCGGGTCATCTTCCCCGTTGCCGGTGAGCCCGCGCCGCCGCTCGTCGTCGTTCCCCTCCACTTATTGGCGGCCGTCCGATCGCCAGCGTGCGCTCCCGATGCGGCCACGTCTCCACCGCCCTTGGCCGTTCGATCCGATCTGGCCCCTCGCCAGATGCGTGCCACGTGCCGTCGGCGTCGGCCACCACCGACGTCACCCTAAAGCAGCGTGTCGCCGACGCAATATTGACGTCGGCCGTCGCCGGCGCGACGGTGAACCGAGCCGCGCCGTGGACCTTGTCCACCGTGAGCCAGATGACGTCAGCGTTGCGCAATAAATCCTTTTTCCCGTACAAAAATAAATCAAAAAATTCTGATTTTCTGATTTTCTGTATTTTTTCTGAATTTAATCTTTCGGAGGCCCGTTCTCGCTCATACGAACTCCGATTGAGGCGATTCAAGTTTCTAAATTTTTCTAAAATCAAGATCTATCTTCCAGAGCCATTTATTTTCAGTTTTGAGCTTATTTGAGTCTCTGTTTTGTATTTATTTGGTTTCGTTGCTTCTTTTCCGGTAGACACTAATTCCGAGGGAGCGAACGAAGACTTCGAAGACCAAGATTCAGCACTAGATCAGCAAGGCAAGTCGTAACCTTTGATCATATTGATCCTATGTTTGCAAAGTAATTTATTTTGTACACTTGCATGCTATTTACGTATCAATGTTTATTTAATGGGAGTAGATGTATGCCTAGTTGACATTATGCCACCTTGATTCGTTGTATGCCTTGTATCCATTGTTAAACCTAGGTTGGGACATTACTAGTTGGACATAATCATTATACCAACATTGGGTTATCGTAGCTATGCTTAGACATGCTTACATATACGTTGGGATTCATGTCACATGTTGAATAATGTTAATCTTGACTTAATGAGATATTGAATCGTGGCCGTTAGCCATCGTTGTAAAATTTGTTGCACCATGGCGGGTTTGCCATTGGTCTTGGTTGAACGAATTGTTTCCCAAGTGATCGTGCGAGAAAGGGGTGCTTTCTAGCACATTGGGATGTGGATGTCTTGCCCGAGACAACTTAAGGACTTAATCTTGTGCGCCATTGAACTGGGCCTAACTGCATTACCACATGTCCGAATGGGACAGACCTAGCTGATTAATTTGCAATGTCTAGCCTTGAGTAACGCCAATTGGTGGTGTGGGTTCCGGATGGACGGGTAGATTCGCAAGGCGCAAGAGGGGGCCCTAATGGGCGAAACCTTAGCGGCGATCGAGTTTAGAAAGTGCATTGTAAAGGCTCACATGATATCTCTGCGACACACCAAAGGAAGTGTGTTAGTAACGTTTGCACAAAGAGATGTTCATGTCTTGTGGGTAAAGTTGTACAACCTCTGCAGAGTGTAAAACTATTCGAATAGCCGCGTCCGCGGTCATGGACAAAGCCCGGGAATTTCACACGGGGTATAGAGTGTTTCATAAAATGTGGAATGTGGAATTGTTGGGATGTGAACGGGGAGTTCACTGTTGTTTTGTTGTCTATCTTTGATCTACCAGTTATTTATTTATCTTTTCATAAATATGCTTTCAATCTATTTATTGTATTTCAATTCAAGTTATTGCTTTCTGCAAATGAAACATATAGCCATCCTTATCAAGCCGTGCATAAATATATTGCATCATTTCCCTACGGCTTGCTGAGTACCTTTGTACTCACGGCTTTATGCCCTTGTTGATCAGTTGCTGAAGGAGATAATGAATATCATGAGGAGGAATTCTATGAAGACTACGTGGATTAGGAAGGCGTTCCCCAGACGATTGCTTGTGGTATGTCGAATGGTTCAAGTTATTTTTTCCGCTGCAATAGTATTTGTTTCTTAAGCCCTTAAGGCATAATGGTGTAAACATTGACCATAAGGTCGTTTGCTTTATTTAATAATAATTTGCTTCTTCTTAATTAATTCGTTGTATGGAATGGTATTTCATCTATGTTTCCACTGTGTGCACTAGCGTGATCCTGGACTAGTGCAGTATACACAGAGGGTTTCGGATTTGCAAATCCGGGTCCCGACAGAGATGGTATCAGAGCCATATCAACTGTAGGTCGCTGTCCTAGTTAGCATGGTCTTCAAAATTATTTTCTAAATTAAACCAACAAATTGGTACTTAATAGTTTTCATCTCCTCTCGTCTTATTCTTAGGTTCTTATTTCCTCTCTTTTGCTGAAACATTGATTTCAAATTTAAATTGATCTTATCTCATGAAACTTCCCGAAGCCTCAAGGTATCTGTAAAGAATCAATCAAGGAAGATGATGACCTAGCCGTCCAGAGTATGCCGAGAAGACTACCATATAAGATAGGTTTTTGGTGCTCAGCGGTGTTTGGCATGTTTCCCTTTCAGCTTAGTTACGTTTAGTCCGCGTATACTAGGATTTTCGTTGCTTGTGTGCCTGGTATGTTGTACACTTGCCCCAAGCACAGTGTTGCAACCATGCCTTTAGTTGAAAGCTTTATTTGCCTCTTTAAATTGCAGCCTTTTCGGCTATGTCCTTTTGCCCTTGGGTATTACCTTCTCCCCTAGATGTCCTTACATCTTATCTGTTTCTTTTCCCTCTTACCTATCAAACCCTTGGATCTACTTCGAAGTGAGTATCAACCATCTTGCCATTGTTCTGGAGCCGATCGCAGTTCGTCCATGGATGCCAGTGCTAGCGCCAACCCCAAGTCCAAATGCTCCACCGCCACCACCAGCAGTGACAGATCAGAACATGGGACATTTTCTGGCCGAGCTAATGAACACAATGATGCAGAACATAAACAACATGATGAATCAAAGATAATCGATCGCAGCTTGCCCTAGCAAACGTGTTGAACCAAAGCAGAACCAATGCTCAACGACCGCTTCGTTTCACTCCTCCGAATGCATTTAGAACACCGCACCAAAGACTCGCCCGGCTCCTTCAGCAATCGCAACCTCAACACCAACAAAGAATCCACCTCGGAGGAACAAGAACCCACCGCAGGAGTCACCGTTTAACCGTCATGAACTCGGTCACTATGCCAATAATTGCCCCAGGAAGCAAGCTGTGACGCCAGTCCGTTTCAATTTGGGATCTACGCCAGCCAAGACCCCAGCCCCAGGAGCAGGACGTGGAGTGCCCTAGACTCCTAACCAAGCCACCCGGACTCCGTCGCCCACTGGAAGAGGCCGTGTGAATCACGTCACCACCGAGGATGCCCACTGCACCAGACGTCATACTAGGTAAGCTCCTAGTCAACTCAAGATTCGCCATAGTTTTGTTTGATTCGAGCTACGATTCGCTTGTTTCTGAGTTTTGCCGCAAATCATCAATTAAAGACAATGCCTCTTAAGACTGCTTTACTAGTGCAATCTCCTCGTTACGATTTGAGTACGAACCAAGGCTGCCCCGGGTTAATATATTAATTGAGGGTAGAATTTCTAGCCAACCTTATTGTCCTAGACACCAAGTCCCTAGATGTGATTCTAGGAATGGATTGGCTTTCCAAGAACCAAGCAGTTTTGGATTGTGGGAATAGAGAGATCACCTTAACCAGTCCAGATGGAACCAAGTTAAAAGTTCAAGCCGATTCAGATCAGTCCGAAGGGATTAGAGTTTGCAGTGCCAAAGGAATAAGTTTGGAAGATGTGCTAGTCGCCAGCGAATTTCCTGATGTGTTTCCGGATGAGTAGCCTGGGATGCCACCAGATAGGGATATAGAGTTCTTGATAGAACTAGTTCCTGGAACACCACCCATTTCCAAGAGACCTTATAGGATGCCTGCTAATGAGTTAGCTGAAGTAAAGAGACAGATTAAAGAGCTACAAGATCAAGGTTTTGTTCGACCAAGTTCTTCGCCATGGGGAGCGCCAGTTCTTTTAGTTAAAAAGAAAGATGGAACTCAGAGAATGTGTGTGGATTATCGCTCACTCAATGAGGTCACCATCAAGAATAAGTACCCTCTGCCAAGAATCGATAATTTGTTTGACCAACTTCAAGGAGCCGAGTGTTCTCGAAGATTGACTTAAGATCGAGTTACCACCAGCTTGAAGATTCGTCAAGAGGATATACCCAAAACAGCTTTTGTTACTCGGTATGGACAGTATGAGTATACCGTGATGTCTTTTGGATTGACCAATGCCCCTGTCTACTTCATGACCATGATGAATAAGGTATTCATGGAATATTTGGATAAGTTGGTTGTGGTTTTCAGTGATGACATTCTGATCTACTCCAAAAGTGAGGAAGATCATGAGGATCACTTGCGCCAAATTTTAACGAAGCTAAGAGAGAATCAGCTTTATGCGAAGTTCAGTAAATGTGAGTTATGGATGAAAGAAGTTGCTTTCTTAGAACATGTCATATCAGGAGAAGGAGTCGCTGTTGACCCTAGTAAGGTACGAGATGTGCTAAGTTGGGAGTCACCCAAGACGGTACCCCAAATTCGAAGTTTTCTTGGAATGACGGGATATTATCGCCGTTTCATAGAAGGGTTTTCTAGAAAAGCTAGACCGCTTACTCAACTCTTAAAGAACGAGAAGAAATTTGTTTGGACACCAGAGTGTGAGCAAGGTTTTCAAGAGTTAAAGAAGTGTTTGACAACTGCCCCAGTGCTTATCTTGCCAGATAATAGGAAGGATTTTGAGATATTCTGTGATGCATCCCGACAAGGACTCGGTTGTGTGCTAATGCAAGATAAAAAGGTTGTAGCGTATGCTTTGCGACAACTAAGGCCACATGAAGTCAACTATCCTACCCATGGTTTGGAATTAGCAGCCGTAGTGCATGCTTTAAAGATTTGGCGTCACTATCTCATTGGTAATCGTTGTGAGGTTTATACTGATCATAAGAGTTTGAAGTATATCTTTACCCAAGCTGACCTCAATATGAGACAAAGAAGATGGTTGGAATTGATCAAGGACTATGACATTGGGATTCATTATCATCCCGGCAAGGCCAATGTCGTAGCCGATGCTTTGAGTAGAAAGAGCTACTGCAATACTCTGATGATTAAGGAAAGTCAGCCAGCCCTCTATAAGGAATTTCAGAAGCTTAGTTTGGAATTGGTTTAGGAAGGATATTTAGCTACTTTGGAAGTACGCCCTACGTTGGAAGATAAGATTCGAGAAGCACAGGTAGATGATGCCAATATCAAGGAGATTAAGAACAATATGAAGAAAGGAAAAGCCCCAGGTTTCACTAAAGATGAACAAGGTACTATTTGGTATGAGAAGCGTATTTGCGTACCAGATCAGAAAGAGCTTAAAGAGTTGATTCTCAAAGAAGCGCATGAGACTTTATACTCCATTCATCCTGGAAGTACCAAGATGTATCAAGACCTTAAGGAAAGGTATTGGTGGCCTAGTATGAAACGTGAGATTGCAGAGTATGTTGCACTTTGTGATGTCTGCCAGAAGGTTAAGGCAGAGCATCAGAGGCCAGCAGGATTGCTGCAGCCATTGAAGATTCCAGAGTGGAAGTGGGAAGAAATTGGTATGGATTTCATTACCGGATTTCCTAAGACCCAAGCAGGTTATGACTCGATCTGGGTGATAGTTGATCGATTGACTAAGGTAGCTCACTTCATCCCAGTTAAGAGTACCTATGCAGGAGATAAATTAGCAGAATTATATATGTCAAGGATCGTCAGTCTTCACGGAGTGCCTAAGAAGATAGTGTCTGATCGAGGAACCCAGTTTACCTCTCGTTTTTGGCAGAGTCTGCACGAAGCCATGGGAACTCATCTCAGGTTCAGTACTGCCTATCACCCTCAAACTGATGGACAGACTGAGCGTGTGAATCAAATTCTTGAGGATATGTTAAGGGCTTGTGCCTTAACTTATGGTGCCAAGTGGGACAAGTGTTTGCCCTATGCCGAGTTTTCGTATAACAATAGTTATCAAGCCAGTTTGTAGATGTCGCCTTTCGAAGCATTATATGGGAGAAAGTGCAGAACTCCTCTCAACTGGAAGGAGTCAGGAGAAAGACAATTGTTTGGCCCCGCCATACCGCAAGAAGTCAAGAGCAAGTCCAATTAATTCGAGACAGATTGAAGATAGCTCAAAGCGCATGTAAGAGTTATGCGATAATCGTCGCAGAGATTTGAGTTTCGAGCCCAATGATTATGTTTACCTCAGAGTCACCCCTCTCAAAGGAGTTAAGAGATTTCAAGTAAAAGGAAAGCTTGCCCCTAGATATGTGGGACCGTTGAAAATCTTGGAACGAAGAGGAGAGGTTGCCTACAAGTTGGAATTGCCTCAGTCTTTCGCTGGAATCCATGATGTGTTCCATGTATCGCAGTTAAAGAAATGCTTGCGTGCGCTAGAGGAACAGATGCCATTGGAAGCCATTGATTTGCAAGAAGACCTTACCTACAAGGAGCAACCAGTGAAAATTTTGGATATAGCAGAGCGTATCACGAGAAGCAAGATCATCCGTTTTTGCAAGGTTCAGTGGAGCAATCATTCAGAAGAGGAAGCAACTTGGGAGCGCGAAGAAGATCGAAAGTCCGAGTTTCCACACCTATTCTCTAGCCAGCCTGAATCTCGGGGTCGAGATTCCATTTAAGGGGGGGGAGGTTTGTAACATCCCAAAAATTTGAGTTTTGGAATGTTGATTTCAAAATTTAAACCATTTGCAATTCTTTGAATTAATTCCAGCTTAATTTGAATTTTCCACAAACAAAAGGATTTAACTTGACTAAATTATTCACCAAAATCAAGAATTTCAGTTTTAGCTGGGTTCCTTGTGCTCCAAGGAATTTTTCTGTATTTTTGGGGATTTTTTTGAATTTATTTGATATTTATTTGAATTTATTTGCATTTACTTGAATTTCTGGATTTATCTTAAATCAGAAAAATGATTTTATTTGCAAAAAGCCCCGCGGGCCGAATCTGATCCGGCCTGTTCCCCAGCCCGCTTCTCTTTCCAGCTGGCCCGCTCCGCTCGCTCGCCCGCTCGGCCCAAGCTCTCCTGCGCAGCCTGCGTCGCGTCGCCCGCTGGATTTGCGCCACGTGTGCGGCTGGGATCACCCGCAGCAAAACCCTAGCCGCCGCCGCTCGGAGACCTGCCGCCGCACGCCGCCGTCTCGGAATCCGGGTTGGACACGCCTCCCGAGGCCTCTATTTAAAGCGCCGCGCGCTGCCCGAGAATCCCCTTCACGCGCCGCCCTTTTTGCCCCACCTCTCACCACCCGAGACGCCGCCGCTTCTTCGCTCGAGCTCGTCGGAGTTGTCGCCGTGCCCGAGCTCTTCCGTCGCCCCAATCGCCGCCGCCGGTCTACCTCCGCTGCAGCCGTGCGTCTCGTGGAGTTTGCCGCGTCGCCCTCTTCCGGATCCACACCCGCGCGCGCCCGATCCGGTCATCTTTCGTCGATCGCCGGGTCGTCTTCCCCGTTGCCGGTGAGCCCGCGCCGCCGCTCGTCGTCGTTCCTCCACTTCTTGGTGGCCGTCCGATCGCCGCGTGCGCTCCGATCGCGCCACGCCTCCACCGCCTTGGCCGTTCGATCCGATCGGCCTCGCGGATCGCGCGCCACGTGCCGTCGGCGTCGGCCACCACGACGCCACCCTAAAGCACAGTCGGCCGACGCAGCGGCGACGCCGTCGCGGCGCGGCGACGGTGAACCGAGCGCGCCGTGGACCTTGTCCACCGTGAGCCGGATGACGTCAGCGTTGCGCAATAAATCCTTTTTCCCGTACAAAAATAAATCAAAAAATTCTGATTTTCTGTATTTTTTCTGAATTTAATCTTTCGGAGGCCCGTTCTCGCTCATACGAACTCCGATTGAGGCGATTCAAGTTTCTAAATTTTTCTAAAATCAAGATCTATCTTCCAGAACCATTTGTTTTCTGTTTTGAGCTTGGTTGAGTCTCTGTTTTGTATTTATTTGGTTTCGTTGCTTCTTTTCCGGTAGACACTAATTCCGAGGGAGCGAACGAAGACTTCGAAGACCAAGATTCAGCACTAGATTAGCAAGGCAAGTCGTAACCTTTGATCATATTGATCCTATGTTTGCAAAGTAATTTATTTCATACACTTGCATGCTATTTACGTATCAATGTTTATTTAATGGGAGTAGATGTATGCCAAGTTGACATTATGCCACCTTGATTCGTTGTATGCCATGTATCCATTGTTAAACCTAGGTTGGCACATTACTAGTTGGACATAATCATTATACCAACATTGGGTTATCGTAGCTATGCTTAGAAATGCTTACATATACGTTGGGATTCATGTCACATGTTGAATAATGTTAATCTTGACTTAATGAGATATTGAATCGTGGCCGTTACCCACTGTTGTAAAATTTATTGTACCATGGCGGGGTTTGCCATTGGTCTTGGTTGAACGAATTGTTTCCCTCGGGCAAGTGATCGTGCAGTAAAGGGGGTGCTTTCTAGCACATTGGGATGTGGATGTCTTGCTTGAGACAACTTAAGGACTTAATCTTGTGCGCCATTGAACTGGGCCTAACCGTACTACCACATGTCTGGAATGGGACAGACCTATCTGATTAATTTTCAATATCTAGCCTTGAGTACTGCCAATTGGTGGTGTGGGTTCCGGGATGGACGGGTAGATTCGCAAGGCGCAAGAGGGGGCCCTAATGGGCGAAACCTTAGCGGGAAGTACCGAGTTTAGACAAGTGCATTGTAAAGGCTCACATGATATCTCTGCGACACACCAAAGGAAGTGTGTTAGTAACGCTTGCACAAAGAGATGTTCATGTCTTGTGGGTAAAGTTGTACAACCTCTGCAGAGTGTAAAACTATTCGAATAGCGCGTCATGGTCATGGACAAAGCCCGGAATTTCACACGGGTATAGAGTGTTTCATAAAATGTGGAATGTGGAATTGTTGGGATGTGAACGGGAGTTCACTTTGTTGTTTTGTTGTCTATCTTTGATCTACCAATTATTTATTTATCTTTTCATAAATATGCTTTCAATCTATTTATTGTATTTCAATTCAAGTTATTGCTTTCGCAAATGAAACATATAGCCATCCTTATCAAGCCGTGCATAAATATATTGCATCATTTCCCTACGGCTTGTCGAGTACCTTTGTACTCACGGCTTTATGCCCTTGTTGATCGATTCTTTGAAGGAGATAATGAATATCATGAGGAGGAATTCTATGAAGACTACGTGGATTAGGAAGGCGTTCCCGCACGATTGCCCGTGGCATGTCGAATGGTTCAAGTTATCTTTTCATTGCAATAGTATTTGTTTCTTAAGCCCTTAAGGCATAATGGTGTAAACATTGACCATAAGGTCGTTTGCTTTATTTAATAATAATTTGCTTCTTCTTAATTAATTCGTTGTATGGAATGGTATTTCATCTATGTTTCCACTGTGTGCACTAGCGTGATCCTGGACTAGTGCAGTATACACAGAGGGTTTCAGATTTGCAAATCCGGGTCCCGACACATATCGAGCCTGATAATTTACCTACATTATGTTGTTTTTGTCTATGTACGATGCATCCGGATAATTCTCCCTAGAAAGGCTAATTTGGGTTAGAACTGTAGTTAATCCTGTAAATTATGGTTTACCTCATTCTGTATGAACATGTGAACCTTGTAAACCATAGTTTGAATTAGACATGCTTAATGTCATTTTGGGTATAACCGCTAGCATAATATTCCTACTTAAGCTACTCGTCTTATGTTTTCAGTCTTTTCAACAAATGTATGATCCTCATTTGGGAAAATGTTGCTGTTACCTTGGTTAAAACACAAAATAAAACTATGGTTTGACGCGGGCGATTATTGGCAATAGCCGGTGGTGCAAAGGGAGTTGCACGTAGTGTAGGATGGAGTATCGCTCGTGTCGGATTAAGGACCGAGCAATGGGACGCTATAGATCCAAGAATTTCGTACAACCACGAGGGCTTGTATGGGCGGGTCTTAGCCTATTAAGTTGTTTAGATGTGGCTTTGCATCTAAGGAAGGTGGGAGATTGCACAGGCATTCCGGTCAGGTATGTCTGTAGGGGTTTCTACATACCAATGCAACGATGTACGCCTTGCCATGAATAGAAATGTGGTGTTGGGTGTGATGAAAATGGATCCACCGCTTGAGTGAGTGTTTCTGTTTCCATGGCGAGGGTCAAACTTCCCAGGCTGGTTCAAAGCCACATCTAGATAATGTAACGGCTCTGTATGATCTCCTTGCCGACACACCAAAGGAAGTGTGTCAGTTGGCCTGGCAGAAGAGGTTGATCATTCCTTGTGGATAAAGTTGTACACCTCTGCAGAGTTTAAATCTAATCGATTAGCCGCGTCCACGGTCAAGGACACTTGGTGAAGTCATTCCAATGTTAGAGTTTTTGGTATTTTATGGGAAATGAGTTTGGGAAGGAAACCGTTTTGCAACTAGCTTTTGTGTCAAAGGATAGACACTGGGGACTTTTGCAGTCAGGTAGACTGGGTTGAAAGACTTGAATATTTGCTTAACATGTTATGTTTCAATTGTCTATCTAAAAATGCGATGTTTCAATCTATTAAATTCATGCTTCTCAATGTTTATGCAATTGCAAAATAACCTATAACCTGCCTTTGTTTAGCCTGCATAATTACTTAATTGCATTTGTCAAACACTATAAGTCTTGTTGAGTACCAATGTACTCAATCTTGCATCTGCTGTCTCAGAGGACGAAGCTTGCGAAGTGCCAGACGATTCTTACTTTCACGCATGGCACGGGGTGTTCGACGATGATTTCCCCTAGGTTTGCCTAGTCAGTTGCCTGAGGGTTAGCGGGCAAACCACGAGGCTTTTGGAGTTCTTTAACTCTCTATTTTCCACTGTTCAGTCTTTGTAAATTTTTAAACTCTCTATAATTATTTCTGCTTGTAAAACATATTTATCAGTTTAATATCTTGTGGTCGTGATATGAATGTTGTAAACATGTGAGTGCTAGCCACTGATCATAGGACTAGTACAATAATCCCATGGAAGTTCCTGTTTGCAAGAACGGGGTCTCACAGCGTTGGTATCATAGCCACACTGACTGTAGGAAACCCTGGGTAAATGGTCGTTAGTTGGTGATATGAAAAGTTAATTTGAAAAATAAACAAGACTTTACCCTCTACTAATAATGAAATTTAGCATATTTGCTAATTTTCTTATTTGTGGTTTCTTAACTATTCATAATAACTATTATTAATCTTCTCTTATCTTTTTATTTTGTAGATGACGCGTTATGTACCCTGTCACGAGTCGACAATTCCAGAGTTGGGTGGAATGATGGGAGTGTTACACCACCTGTTGAAGGATTGTCATTTTGAGAGCTCCCCGAGATATGTAGTATTTCAGGCGTACTTAAGCACGGTGACGAAGGAGTATGCCACTAGAATTTTCATACCCCCTAGACCGGTTTTCAATGAGGGGGAGAGGAGTTTTGACGGATATGGATCATCTATGGATGCTTCAATGAATGAGGCTGCCTATCAAGCTGTGATCCATCTTCGCCATGTGATTCCAGATTTGGACCTTGCCTACTACTACCTTCCTGGAAGGCCCCTGGTTGGAGACAATGTGTATAGAGATCATACTAGGGTTAGGAGTGATGGTCTTAGAGTCATGGCAAATTTTGTAAATTGTCTAGATAAGCACTATGTTCAGTTGGCACAAGAGTTGTTGGAAACCCGTCGTCGTATGGCATTTTTGGAGGCCCACTTGACCACGTGAATGGCAAGAGGCACTATACCATGCACGGTGCTAAGTGAAGGGACTTCTCAAATTCCATCCGCGCGGCATCCTCCACCTGCCTCCTATGTGCCTACGCCTGGTGTGCCTAAAGGGGCTAGGATGTCTTGTATAGGTAGTCACCCACGTCTTATAAATGATAAGGGTATAGATCCCCGTAGTACTTGTGTGTATCAGCCTGAAGTTCCTCGGGTATATAGGCATAGAGCCTACACCGCTAGGGCTTTAAATAAGGTAGAGTGAGTAGGAGTATGTGTATGAGATGTAATAACTTTTGTAAATATGGGTAGTATGAAATAATAAAATGGTGTCTTTTGTTGTAAATTAGTATGACATCAGTTGTTGTGGGTCGTGAATCTCATGATAAAGATTAAACAAAGAAGTAGCTTAGTTCATGTAGACTATAAAGGCTATATGTATAAAAATTGTGAGGTGATCCCGGTTCATACAAGAAGTGGTGCAGTTGTTTTTCCTTTATAGCTGCTAGTATTGTATTAGGGCTGATTTTGTTTTGTTTTAAATTTTCAGATGGCAAATCCTGCCAGTTCAACAGCTATAGTTAGGGAATTAGCAGAAAGTTTTGGTCAAGAAAAGAATCGCCCTATGCTTACCATTAGGCAAGCCACCGATGGATTTAAGGTTTATGCGCACGCAGTTACTATAAAGAGAGAGCGTCGCATGCACCATTGTGTTAAGCATCATGGTTCAAATAGAGTCCAAGCTATACAAGAAACAAGTCGCAAATTGATGAGGAAGATTTGTCAAGTATATCATGTTGATATGAGTGCGTATGTGCACTTGTATGAATCACGTGTAGGTTGCTAAGGACCTGAGTTAGAACCTAGGAGGTGTAGAACAGGGAATAGACAAGAATATCTGCGTTAGTTTCGCCCAGCGGGAACTCAGGAGCCGCTTCCCAAGCCTTCTAGTTCGGGGAGTAATTGTGATGCTGGTTCACCATCGCCATATCCGGGGATTAGTAGTGAATAGGCTTTCCCTAGTGACCTTGTGTTGTAGTAATAAATGTGTAAAATAGTTGGTATGCGTATGTATACTTAATATTTGAGTGAGGTACTTTTGGTATGGTAAGTTTTCGAGTTGTATCTTTTTATGTGAATAATAACAATGGATTTTCCCTTGCAAATTGTAACTGTGAAGTGAAGATTTTCGATGAGATGATCCTTCATAGTTAGTAAAAAAAATGATGATGATACTAATAATAATGATAACAAAAACAAGACATATAGAATGATTATGTGATGAATAAATTCAAAATCTTATCCTTGTCCTTGCAACGTACTAAGATGGTAGTGATTGCAGGATGAGACCAACCAGGTCGCTCAGTCAGATTCTGGAGACCGATGCGGCTCAAGATACTCGCGACCCTCGAGCAAGCATCTCGACGCCAGCACAGCCAAATCCACAGCATCCGGCGACGAGACCTTCGACATCTCGAGCGGCTCGTCAAGATGCCCCCATTCCATCTCCTATCGAGGATAATGTTCCTGAAGAGCAGTTGCCTCCACCGCCCACTATGGCTCAATTATTGGCCCTAATTGAGCAAGGAAGGCAAGCAAATACCATGCTACTGCAGCAGATAGCCCAAAACACATCGGCTCAAGGTGTTGCTCGTGGAGGGAATGGTGGACCACCACAAGTGTCCAGGCTGAGTGAGTTCTTGAGGACTCAGCCACCGGTTTTCTCCGCTTCAGCCGAGCCCCTTGATGCGGATGATTGGCTGCGTGCTATGGAGAGTAAGCTGAGTATTGCCCAGTGTGATGATCGAGAGAAGGTTCTTTATGCCTCCTATTAGCTCCAAGAGACCGCAGCTATTTGGTGGGAAACTATCAGGCAGTTTTGCCAGAGGGGCGAGAAGTGCTTTGGCCAGAGTTCAAAGTCGCCTTTCGCGCACTCATATTCCCACCAGTGTAATTGAAGTGAAGAAGCGGGAGTTCTTGGACTTGAAGCAAGGCTCGATGTCTGTGATGGAATACTTGCATCGCTTCAACCAATTGTCCCGGTAAGCCACATATGAGGTAGCTGATGAAGCAAGGAGGATTGAGCGGTTTCGAGAGAGTTTGAATGAGGAGATCAAGTGAGCTTTAATAGCCCAAGATATTGATGATTTTCAGACACTTGTGGGTAAAGCTATGATAGTGGAGCATGGTAGCCATAGTGTGTTGGAGAGTCAGAAGCACAAGTGGCTTGCGCGCAGCTCAGCTGGGGCTGGGTCATCCAGGTCACAAGGGTGGCAGTCGACCAACTTTCGTCGATCGTCACCACCACAAGCACCAAGGGCTCAGCGACCGACTTCCCAGACTCAGAGATCTCAGAGTCAGGCTCCTCGCTTCATACAGCGGCAGCCACAGCAGTCTGTTCGCCAAGTGCAACAGCCTAGGACGGCTGCTGTTATCCAAAGGTAGGCACCTAATGTCACTTATTTCCACTGCAACGAGCGTGGACACTATGCTAGTTCCTGTCCTAAGAAGAGGACTGGACAACCTCGTCCATAAGCTCAAGGCCGGTCTCAGGAAGCCGCAAGGCGACAGTCCCAAGGATCGACTCCACTGCCTGCGCAAGTCTGAAATATTGGGCGCCTTCATTATATGACCACGAAGAAGCACAGGAGGCACCAGATGTTGTGCTTGGTATGTTTCTCATGCAATCTATTCCTACCTTGGTTCTGTTTGATTCAGGAGCTTCCCATTCTTTTATATCCAAGAAGTTTTCTGAACAAACCAAGTTAGAAGTTTCTTTGTTACCTACTCACATGGTTGTGCAATCGCCTGGAGCCACCATTAAAACCGCTTGTTTTTGTTCTGGAGTTAGCATAGAAATCAATGGAGTTATGTTTTATGCTAATCTCATCATGATAGAGACATCTGGGCTAGATGTGATTTTAGGTATGGATTGGTTGGCTAAACATAAAGGTTGCATAAACTGTGCTGATCGATCTGTATCCTTGGTAAATCAAGATGGAACACATGTAGAATTTGCCTCAAGTACTGAAGATTCAGCACCTCAGCCAATCTGGTGTTCGGCATCTATTGTAAAATTAGAAGATGTGCCCATGGTTGATGAGTTTCCAGAGGTTTTTCCTGCTGAATTGCCAGGAGTACCTCCGGATTGTGATATGGAATTTATTATTGATTTGGTGCCGGGAAGTGCACCAATATCAAAACGTCCATATAGAATGCCTCTAAATGAGTTAGTGGAATTGAAGAAGCAACTTAAGGAGCAACTGGATAAAGGATTCATTCATCCCAGTACATCACCCTGGGGAAGCCCGGTTCTTTTTGTCAAGAAAAAGGACGATAGCCTGTGCATGTGCGTAGACTAACGTGCTTTAAATGAAGTAACCATCAAAAATAAATATCCGCTTCCCTGGATTAATGATCTATTTGATCGGCTGAATGGGGCACAAATCTTTTCCAAGATAGACTTGAAGCTGGGATATTTTCAATTGAAGGTCAGACATCAGATATTCCAAAGACCGCTTTCACTACACGTTACGGTTTATATGAATACACCATAATGTCCTTTGGGCTTACTAATGCTCCGGCAAGCTTTATGAATTTAATGAATAAAGTTTTCATGGAATATTTGGACAAGTTTGTAGTGGTCTTTATTGATGATATCCTTGTTTACTCCAAGAATGAAGAGGAACATAAGCAGCATTTGCATATGGTTCTCAGCAAACTCCGGAAAAATAAGTTGTATGCCAAATTCGAGAAGTGCGAGTTTTGTATGTCAGAGATCTCAGAGTCAGGCTCCTCACTTCATACAGCGACCGACTTCCCAGACTCGGACATGTTTTGTCTGGAGGCGGAGTTGCTGTTGACTCAAGTGTAAGTTCAAGCTCCATTAGTTTGGTGATTGGTTTAATATTAAATGTTTAATCATTGTTTAATGACAAATCTAATCATTATGAGACTAACATGTTTAATTGAGCCTTATTCTTATTAGTCTCATATTTGGATGGAAAATGGAAAACCTAAGGTATGCACATGTATTCACTCTTTTGACTTAATGCATACTTAGGATTCAAGTTAAAGTATGAACTCTTCCATTGCTTTAGTCCAAATATGTGCATTATGTTCCTAATTTATATACTACATGAATGCACACATCTAGGGGGAGTTTATAATTTAACTTGTTGTTTCAATAGTATTAATCCATGTCTTATTGCTAAATAACATATAAAGGATCAAGACTTTGAAACAATCATTTGAGTATATGAAACTTGTGTAGTTATATATATACTCATATCAATTTAAATGAAATTTAAATTGAGTTCGATTGTCTTTCAATCAATAAAAGGACATTTCATCATGTGTTGATGGTGTTCCTTGTTGATTAAAGACAAGCGAAAAGTTCTTGAGTATAATGAAGCATAAGTTGCATCAAAGTACTCAAGACAACAATTAATCATTCAAATTGATTTGGGTTGTGCACAATCGATCTTGGAGGCATCCATTATGTGTTAATGGAGTGAGGTGATGATTGAGACAACCGTATTTGTTGGACTAACAATCTTCTACGAGTTGTGAAGTAGGTTGAGTCCAAGATAATGAAGATTCGGGAAGAAGAAGTCATCATGTGTTGATGAGCTTCAAGAGGTGATCCTGAAGTAAAGAGAAGAGCTAGAAGGTTCATCATGTGTTGATAATCAAGAAAAAAAAAGAGGTGATCCTGGAGAGAAGATGATTGGAAATCATAAAAGCTCCAAGTGGATCGCTAGAGGCAAAGGTATAACTAGCTAGGGCTAAGGATGTGTTCCTAGTCTTTTACCGGTCTCGGTGTTTGGATGGGAGACCGGGTTGCTAGTTAGGTTGCCGTACTATTAAGAGAGGTTGAGTCTTTTAGCTTGAGCTTCATCATGTGTTGATGAACTCGATCCGGTTCACTCTAGCTCACTCTCTTGGTTTGGTTTTTGCATTGAGCTAACCATTTGGCATGTTTTGCAAATGGGTGAAGCTCGTGCGTTGGATTTTGCATGAGCTAAGTATTTGCATGTGTTGCAAATAAGGGAGTTCATGCTTGCTTCTTGATTGAATCTTATTTGGTTTAGTTTTTGCATGAAGCTATGGATTTGCATGTGTTGCAAAATGGGAAATAGCTTATGCAATATTGTTTATGTGGTTATTGCTTGGAGCTAAGTTTTGCATGTATTGCAAAAGGAGAGAGCTCAAGCAATTTGGTTTAAAGTGGTTGCATGGAGCTAGAGATTTGCATGTGTTGAAAATAGAGAGCTCATGCACTTGAATTTGTTGTGGTTGTTTGCATGGTGCTAGAGATTTGCATGTGTTGCAAATAGAGAGCTCATGCTTGGGTGTTTTAGCTTGTGATTGGATCATGTGTTGATCATTACAAGGCTAAGCTTGGTTTATGCTTTGTGTTTGCAAAATATGTTTTTGCAAAGTGTTGATTTATTATTTGCAAATGTATTTTGCAAATAAGCTGGAAGTTATGAGGTTCGATCCTAGAGCATGTGTTGGCATTTGCAAAGTGTCGGGATCATGTGTTGATCCTTACATGGCTATGAGGATTGATCTTATAGGTTCGTGGTTTATTTGCGAATGTGTTTTGCAAATATGTTGGAGCTGTTATTTGCAAATGAACTTGAGATTATGGGTTTCAATCCTAGAGCATGTGAATAGGGTTTGCAAATGTGTTTTGCAAATTGACTTGATCATGTGTTGATCATCACATGGCTAAGAGGATTGATCTCATAAGTTCTTGGTTTATTTGCAAATATGTTTTGCAAATAAGTTGTGCTTAATGAGATTCTTTGGAATATGTGATTAACATGTGCAAATGTGTTTTGCATAGTGTTGTGATCATGTGTTGATCCTCACATAGCTCAAAGAATAAATCTTTAATGGTTTGGAGAAAAGTTTTTGTGAAAACTTGCATTTTCTCCATATGGCCGGTCGTACCACCCATGGTAGCCCGGTAGCACCGGTGGTCCGGTGCTACCGCCCCTCTGGCCGATGTGGAAATTCCAGAGGGATGTTTTTTGGGCGATTTGGCGGTCCGGTGCTACCGCCCATGGTAGGCCGGTAGCACCGGAGGTCCGGTGCTACCGCTCCTCTGGCCGGTGTGAAAAATCCAGAGGAGGCGTTTTTGTGTTCGGCTTGGGTCCGGTGCTACCGGGGTGAAGGCCGGTGCTACCACCTGAGCGGTAGCAACGCTCCCAGTTGGACGGTGCTACCGGAAATCCTGCAACAGCTAGTTTTGTAGCCGTTGGCGAGGAGGCTGGTGCTACCGGTCCCAGTTGGGCGGTAGCACTGGGTTTGCTGGGCACTTTGCCAATTTCGCCCCCAACGGCTAATTTTGGCTTGGAGGCTATAAAAGGAGGCTTTGGGGGGCAAGGGCAGGTGGTTGGCTGTGTGCTAGAGCATTTGGGTGTTTGTAGGAGTTGTGTGCATGTGTTACCCTCTTCAATTTGCTTCTTGAGCTAGTGTGAGCCTCTAATTGCATGTGTTGCAATTAGGAGAGGATTGAGAGCCTCTTGTGTATGTGTTGCACTTGAGGAGGATCCTATTGCATGTGTTGCACGTAGGAGGTCACCGGAGTGCATGTGTTGCACTAAGTGAAGTTCAAGCAGAAGGGCTTGACTTGTTACTCTTGGAGGTTGCCGCCTCCTAGACGGCGTAAAGCGTCGTGCGCGGTGAGCTTCTCAACGGAGGTTGTGAGAAGTCCCGGCGAAGTTTGTGAAGGTTGGAGCTCGCCTACCCGGGAGAGAAAAGGAGCTACCACTAGTGGATTCGAGGTGGGTGCTCAATTCGTGGAGCCACCCAATTGCTTGGGCTAACCTCAACGTGGACTAGGGGAGACCGGCAAGTCTCCGAACACCACGGTAAAAAGTATTGTGTCTCTTGTGCTTGCATTGTTTTCAATATTTATATTCAAGCAATTTATATTCATAGAATTAAATTGATTGATTGCTTGTCTTTAGAATTGCAGTTATTGTTAGAGACATAATTAGTTAGTGCACATAGTGAGCCTAGTTGATTTAGGCTTTAATTGTCAAAACCTTAGTTTATCGCTTCCGCATTAATATTTGTTAAGGTTTTGGTATTAGGATAATTAGGGGTGAATTGCTTTGTAGAAATTAACGAGGAAATTTTTAAAAGCCACCTATTCACCCCCTCTAGTCGGCATCCTCGACCTAGCAAAGTAAAGTACAAGCAGTGTTGGCTTGGGAAAGGCCGCAGTCAGTTCCAAAAATTCAAAGTTTTCTAGGCTTTGCCGGTTATTATCGTCGGTTCATTGAAAACTTCTCCAAAGTTGCCAAGCCACTCACACAACTTTTAAAGAAGGAAAAGAAGTTCGAGTGGACTTCTGATTGTGAAGAGAGTTTCCAAAAGCTAAAAGAAAAGTTAACATCTGCACCAGTGCTTATATTGCCAGATATTCACAAGAATTTTGAAGTATATTGTGATGCATCGCTTCAAGGGTTGGGTTGTGTGTTGATGCAAGAAGACAGAGTTGTCGCTTATGCTTCTCGACAACTTCGCCCTCATGAGCAGAATTATCCTACACATGACCTTGAACTAGCCGTGGTTGTTCATGCCCTTAAAATCTGGCGGCACTATCTTATTGGAAATAGGACAGAAATCTACACTGACCATAAAAGCCTCAAGTATTTCTTCACACAACCAGAATTGAACCTGAGACAAAGAAGATGGCTAGAGCTGATCAAGGACTATGACCTTGGTCTTCACTACCACCCTGGTAAGGCCAATGTCGTAGCTTATGCTCTTAGTCGGAAACTCGATTGCATATTGGGTTCAAGTCAATCTGACCTAATCGATGACTTCTAGAAGCTCAATTTGAACTTAGTGGAAAATGGTTATGTGGCCGCCCTTCAATTGCAGCCAACTCTTAAAAGCCAGATTAAAGCTGCACAACTCAAGGATGAAGCCATTATAGAGATCCGAAATCATTTAATTGGGAGCATAAGTTCTGAATTCATGGAGAGTCCAGATGGGATGATCATGAAGGGGACTCGTATTTATGTGCCCAATGATTCTGACATCAAGAAACTGATTTTATCTGAAGCTCATGAGTCACCACTATTTATTCATCCTGGTAGTACCAAGATGTATCAGGACCTTAAGAGAGAATATTGGTGGCCCGGTATGAAGAGGGATATTGCTGAATATATCTCGAAATGCGATGTATGTCAGCGAGTCAAAGCTGAACATCAACGTCCAGCTGGGCTTCTTCAGCCATTGCAGATTCTGGAATGGAAATGGGATGATGTTGGTATGGACTTGATTACTGGTCTTCCCTGAACTCAGAAAGGGAATGATTCCATTTGGGTTGTTGTTGATCGACTAACCAAAGTAGCTCATTTCATCCCTGTTAGAACTACCTATTCTAGAGACAAATTGGCAGAACTTTATATTAGCAACATCGTGCGCTTGCACAGGGTCCCAAAAACAATTGTTTCAGATCGTGGATCACAATTCACATCCCATTTTTGGGAAAAGCTGCATAATCTTCTGGGGACTAAATTGAATTTCAGTACTGCTTACCATCCTCAGACCGATGGTCAGACTGAAAGGACAAATCAAATTCTGGAGGATATGTTGAGGGCTTGTGTGCTAACTTATAGCACCAATTGGGAGAAGTGCTTAGCATTTGCAGAGTTCTCATACAACAATGGTTTTCAAGCGAGTCTGCAAATGTCGCCGTTTGAAGCCCTTTATGGAAGGAAATGTAGGACTCCACTTTTCTGGTCTGAAGTGGGAGAAAGACAGTTCTTTGGTCCAAATTTGATAAATGAAGCCCAAGAGCTTCTGGATTTAATCCGAAGCCGATTGAGGGAAGCTCAATCTCGTCAGAAAAGTTATGCCGACACTCGTCGACGTGAGTTGAACTTTGAGATTGGTGATTACATATATCTTAAAGTTTCACCTCTCCGCGGCATTCGTCGATTCCAAGTTCGAGGCAAGTTAGCCCCTCGATATATTGGACCTTATCATATACTGGAAAAGATGGGAGAACAAGCATACAAGCTGGAACTGCCATCCCAATTGTCCAGTGTGCATAATGTCTTCCATGTATCGCAACTTAAAAAGTGTCTTCGTGTTCCGGCTGAGCTTACTCAACTGGAGGAAATTGATCTTGAGCCTGACTTAACTTATCATGAACACCCAATTAAAATTCTTGAAGAAGCAGAGAGGCATACTCGAAGTAAAACTCATAGGATGGTAAAAGTACAATGGAGTAATCATACGGAAGAAGAAGCAACATGGGAACAAGAAGACAGAATCAAGGAAGAGTTTCCTGATTTCTTTTAGACCCTATTCTACCTTCGACCCGCCAAATCTCGGGGGCGAGATTTCTATAAGGGGGTAGATTTTTAACATCCAGAAAAAAATATAATAAAATAAAAATGAATATTTTGGATTTGAATATATTTATTTCTGAGTTTTCTTAGTGTTATTGGTTTTTATTTGGATTTTCCTTGGATTTATGCTTTGTATGAAAAGTCCAACAAATAGAATTATTAAATGGAAAATGGTAAGAAGGTAAAGAGGTAAAACTAAATATGAGAAAATTACCATGAGACCTTATTCATGCTGGTAAACTAGTAAAACCATCTAGTAAAAATCCTATGTACTGAAATGTAAATAAATAAAATAATTAATCGTCTCTTTTGACTAGAAACAGTAGATGTTAAGATTACTAAAAAATATTAGAAACATATATGGAGCTATAAAAATTACCATGACACCCTCAAAACAGGATACACGTTTGGAAAAAATCTTAGCAATTTATCATGTCGTTCAAGCCATTTTAAAATTCAAGAACAGAGGCGTTGGAAAACTGAAAATCCACATGTCAGAATTCTTATAAAATATTTACTTAAGATTTTGACTTGAAATTTTTATGGAGATATCCACAACACAAACTAAACTTGTATAAAACGTTTTGAAAATAATTAGAATGATTTACACCGTTAAATAAATAAAATACCAAAATGCAAATTCTGGCAGATGCACAGTGTCAGAATTGTAATTAATTAATTATAGGATATTTTAGTCCTAAAATTTTACTGGAAGATTAAAACTTCGAGAAGATGTCGGTAAAAAAGTTTCAGAAAAATCAACCACGATTTGATAGCAGTTTTAATGCTCACATGGGGCTGTTCGAGCTGAAGTTATCTCTTGCCTCGTCCTCTCACTCTGACGTGTGGGCCAGCCCTTTTTCCGTAACCATTCGCTGGCAGGAACGGAAAAATGCCCTTCTCGCTGACTGGTGGACCCGGTCCAGCTCGTCAATCTGCCATCTTCCTTTTCTTTTTCTCCTCTCCCGCAGCCGAGCCCATCGCTCTTTCTCCCGAGTCTTCGCCGACTCCTCTCTGCGCCTCAGCGCAAATCCCGCTGAGCCCGCACTCTTGCGTTGCCACGGCTTGTCCTCAGTCTGTCCACACCATGCCTTGACCATGCCGCGCTGCCCTGAGCCCGCAAACCGCGCACCAACTCGCCCCTCACACAGAACCGAGCAGCCGCAACTCCTCTCTCGCGTTCAAACGCTGTGAGTCGTCTCAAGCCTCCTATAAATACTTCAGCAGCATCGCCTGAGGGCTCTCTTTCATTTCCTTAGTCGTTTACTGAACCGAGTGCAATAGAGCCGAACCTCTTTGCTGTTTTAGCAAGAAAAACCGAAAAGGAGGGAAAAAACGGTGCAGTGCCCAAAAGGCATCAATCCTCGAAATTTCTTTCCCCTATAGCTTCGTCGTGTCTTATTGAGCACTGACCACTCTTCCTTTTCACTTCTTCTCGCCTGCAGTTCAACTCCTTCACCGTTCTTCTTCTCTCTGGCCGGCGATCGTTGGCAGTCATCCTCCGTGTTTCTTCGACCATACCAACAAGTGAAATGACACCCCTAGGACTCACTGGTACTCTAGGAGCACTGGTCCGGTGAAAATATGGCCGGTGACGAGCTTTTGCTTGCTCGGCAGTGGCACCGCCGCACCCCCACGGTGGCAGCCACCTTTCCAGCCATCTTCCGGTGATTAGGTACAACCCCTAGGTGCGCCTCGACGCACTGATGCTCATGGTGCTACCCATTCCGCCGCGGCGGAGCTAGTTCGCCAGCGGCGAGCCCAGAACCGATGACCTCTGTTTAGTATCGCTGACAATCGGGACCCAACTGTCAGTTGCCTTGTGTGAGTATGCTACTAACTCGTGGGCCTGACTTGGCAGTCACTCCGTGACACAGGCCCACGCGCCAGTAGTTTTCCTCTCCTCGCTCATTGCGCGGGGGCCACACCGTCGATCGTTGATCGCGCGTGCGATCATGCCGCGAATGGGATCAAGCTGTCAGTTGGACCGGGCCGAGTTCAAATGCTTGCGCGCCAAAAAGCCGGAAGACACTTTCCACTTGTGAAAGCGTATTTTGGAATTTCAGTGTATTTTCCAAAACCGAGTTACTTCAATTATCCATAACTTTTGAATTATAACTCCAAAATTAATGAAATAAAATTTTATATTCATGTAAAATCAAGTTATTTCAGAATATGTAAAAATATTTTGAAAACAATCTCTGGGTAATTTTGAAATTCAAATTTGAATAAAAGGCCTAAAGATATGCTTTATACAAAAATTTTGGAAAAAAACTTAGAATTTAATGAAACTAATTTTTCATGGATCCTCATGTTTCCAGAAGCTCAAATATATAAAAATATTTAATATTCATGCATGTTTGAAATACTTTCCAATTAGGTTTGATTTCAATACAGTAGAAATTAGACATGTATAATTGTATAAAAGAATTATGAGATGGGTAAGAATTTATTTCCTGAATTTTAGGGAGGCAGTAGAATGCTTGAACTTGGTTAAGGAGTAAACTTGATTTGAACTACCATTTCAAGTATGAAGTAACCCTAGTGCCCAATGCACACACAGATATATATGTATATATATGTGTATAGGAAATTGAATAATTAGGATATAGATTAAATGGTTTCAAGCCATGAACAAACCTAGTATCATAGCTTAATAGATTTAGTACAATCAACCCCTTTATCTTATGTCTTAAATTTTATTAATCTGGATAATTTTAGCATCTATAATTCGAAGTTATAAATATAAGAATTTATAATTTTAGCCTCTTGAATTCGTAATTTGAGAATAGATAATCTATGAGAGAACCCATGTTTGTTCATCATAAAAGTAATTAATCATCAAGTCTTAAAATTCTATAATCCAACCCCTAAAATGTACCCTTGTTTAGTGCAATGAATCTTTATTTAGTTTACTGTCTGTTTTCTTTTTGCCCTTACTAAATTTGGATTTTTGCTATATTTCCGTTCAATCGACGTGTAGATTCAGACGTCCTCGAGGAAGACGACGACTCCGTCACAGATCCAGATCCTGAGCTAGACAACGAGCTACAAGGCAAGCACCCCCTTGACCATATCGAGCTTGATAATTTACCTACATTATGTTGTTTTTGTCTATGTACGATGCATCCGGATAATTCTCCCTAGAAAGGCTAATTTGGGTTGGAACTGTAGTTAATCCTGTAAATTATGGTTTACCTCAATCTGTATGAACATGTGAACCTTGTAAACCTTAGTTTGAATTAGACATGCTTAATGTCATTTTGGGTATAACCGCTAGCATAAAATTCCTGCTTAAGCTACTCGTCGTATGTTTTCAGTCTTTTCAACAAATGCATGATCCTCATTTGGGAAAATATTGTTGGTACCTTGGTTAAAACCCAAAATAAAACTATGGTTTGACGCGGGCGATTATTGGCAATAGCCGGTGGTGCAAAGGGAGTTGCACGTAGTGTAGGGTGGAGTATCGCCCGTGTCGGATTAAGGACCGAGCAATGTGACGCTATAGATCCAAGGATTTCGTACAACCACGAGGGCTTGTATGGGCGGGTCTTAGCCTATTAAGTTGTTTAGATGTGGCTTTGCATCTAAGGAAGGCGGGAGATTGCACAGGCATTCCGGTCAGGTCTGTCTGTAGGGGCTTCTACATACCAATGCAACGGTGTACGCCTTGCCATGAATAGAAATGTGGTGTTGGGTGTGATGAAAATGGATCCATGGCTTGAGTAAGTGTTTCTGTTTCCATGGCGAGGGT
Organism: Otatea glauca; assembly: GCA_036346275.1. Taxonomy (NCBI): domain Eukaryota; kingdom Viridiplantae; phylum Streptophyta; class Magnoliopsida; order Poales; family Poaceae; genus Otatea; species Otatea glauca. The sequence goes on along the minus strand of CM070726.1, from coordinate 2,455,082 downwards.
CAAACGTCCCGGGCTGGTTCAAAGCCACATCTAGATAATGTAACGGCTCTGTATGATCTCCTTGCCGACACACCAAAGGAAGTGTGTTAGTTGGCCTGGCAAAAGAGGTTGACCATTCCTTGTGGGTAAAGTTGTACACCTCTGCAGAGTGTAAATCTAATCGATTAGTCGCGTCCACGGTCAAGGACACTTGGTGAAGTCATTTCAATGTTAGAGTTTTTGGTATTTTCTGAGAAATGAGTTTGGAAAGGAAACCGTTTTGCAACTAGCTTTTGTGTCAAAGGATCGACACCGGGGACTTTTGCAGTCAGGTAGACTAGGTTGAAAGACTTGAATATTTGCTTAACATGTTATGTTTCAATTGTCTATCTAAAAATGCGATGTTTCAATCTATTAAATTCATGCTTCTCAATGTTTATGCAATTGCAAAATAACCTATAACCTGCCTTTGTTTAGCCTGCATAATTACTTAATTGCATTTGTCAAAAACTATAAGTCTTGCTGTGTACCAATGTACTCAATCTTGCATCTGCTGTCTCAGAGGAAGAAGCTTGCGAAGTGACAGACGATTCTTACTTTCACGCAGGGCACGGGGTGTTCGACGATGATTTCCCCTAGGTTTGCCTAGTCAGTTGCCTGAGGGTTAGCGGGCAAACCACGAGGCTTTTGGAGTTCTTTAACTCTCTATTTTCCGCTGTTCAGTCTTTGTAAATTTTTAAACTCTGTATAATTATTTCCGCTTGTTATACATATTTATCAGTTTAATATCTTGTGGTCGTGATATGAATGTTGTAAACATGTAAGTGCTAGCCACTGATCATGGGACTAGTACATTAATCACATGGAGGTTCCTGTTTACAAGAACGGGGTCTCACAACTCCCACCTTGCATATACAGCTTAAACAAAAAAATTGTACCTCTTTATCCTTTTGAGCACACTCTAATAATTATTATAAGATACTCCAAAGTGAGTTCAATGAAAAATTTCATCAAAGTCCACTTTTTATATTATAATTTTTGTATGTACTCATTTTACATATGAAAAAAGATATATAGCAAAAATAAAAGACTTCGATGAAAATTTTCAACCACATCGTATTGGAGTACATTATATATATATACACACACACACACACACACGGTAGCCCTATTTTACTCGTAAGCGTAGAATACCTATTCTACGTTCCGGTCGAATGCAAAACACACCTTAGTGATTGCTATCAATTTGGTAGTAAATCACAAGTACAATTTACCCAAGAACTACAGATGCAATTACTACCGAATCAGTTACTAGTTAATGCGTTGATCAACCCAATTAGTTCATGCATATTGTAGTTTGTACATGAATCTGATTCTTCTTTATTGTAGCCATATCTTTTTATTGGTAGCTCGGATTTGCAAATGGTTTTCACCAGTAGCTTAATGACGATGAGATAAATAAAATGATATAAGTCTCACTATTAAACAGTAATTTTACTGATCGATAAATTAAATTACTATTTTTATAACATGAAATCACTACATCTACCACTAGAAATTAATATCATACAGTATAACTGTAAAATCCTATACAGATCAGTCATTTGGCAGTAAAAGTTTATGAAAATTATATGTACAAGTTCTGAAAAATTCTTAAAAAATTACCATTCGTAGGAGATGTGAGCTTCTACAGCTCTGTAAAATTTTAATACCAAACTCAGTTGCATTTGAAAGATATGAAAATGACAAGTTTACTATTCATCACTGATCAGTGCTTGTCAATTTCATATCTTTCCAACCAAATTGATTTTGGTCTTCAAATTTTATAAAGATGTAGAATATCATCTCCATTGTAGTAATTTTTTTGAGAATTTTTGAAAACTTGTACATGTGATTTTCAAATGAAGTGAAATATCAGAACAAGAATGTAGCTATGGTTGTAGCCTTGTAGTAAAATATTATATGGACGATAAAATCAATTGAGAACCGTTTATAAAAATATTAAGCTTCTATTCAGTACTAAATTTCTACAGAGATCAGTCATTTGGCAGTACACCACCTTTATCGTGTAAAGTCCGTGAAAACCATATGTACAGGTTTTGAAAAATTCTCCAAAAATTCCCATATGTAGGGGATGTGAGCTTCTACAACCGTGTAAAATTTGAAGACCAAACTTAATTGAATTTGAAAGATATGAAAAGAATAAATGTACTATTCATCACTTATTAGCTATTGTTAATTTCATATCTTTCAAATAAGATTGATTTTGGTCTTCAAAATTTTCAGGGATGTAGAATCTCACCTCATCTACTTATCGTAATGTTTTGAGAAATTTTTAAAAATTTTACATATAATTTTACATAATAGAAATGGTTTACAATATATATTGCTTTTGACTATCTGGAAAATAATATATTACTATCTATTACACAAGTTGTTACTGTATCATGTGTAAACCACCTTTATCATATAAAATACCAGGAAATCACATGTATCAGTTTTTAAAAATTCTAAAAATATTACCATATGTAGGGGATGTGAGCTTCTACAACCATGTAAAAATTTGAAGACCGAACTCAACACCATTTGAAAGATATAAAATTGACAAAGCGCTAAACAGTTCAAAATCACTATTGCGCTAAAATTGTCTTTTTCATATATTTTAGATGAAAATTATTTTGGTCTTCAAATTTTATAGGGTTGTAGAATCTCACCTCCCCTACTTATGATAATTGTTTGAGAATTTTTAAAAACTTGTACATGTGGCTTTCACAAACCATAATTTAGTTCTGTTTGTCGGCACTTTAGTAAAATGGTTGAAAAATTCTTTAAAAAATACCATACGTAGGAAAGCTGAGATTCTACAACCCTATAAATATTGAAGACCAAAATAAATATCAGTTGAAAGATATGAAAAAGACAAATTTGGCTCAATAGTGATTCTACGCTGTTTACTGCTTTGTCAATTTCATATCTTTCAAATGCAATTGATTTTGGTCTTCAAATTTTAAAAGGTTGTAGAAGCTCATCTACCCTATGTATGATAATATTTTGAGAATTTTTGAAAAAATTTACATATGGTTTAATATATTTCACACGATAAGACTGTTTTACACATGATATAGTAACATCTTATGCAATAGTGAGTAATATGTTATTTTCTACATAGTAAATGTAACCATATCCTATGTGTACTATAAAATTAGTAACATACTATGTAATAGGGAGTAATATGTTATTTTCCGGATAGTAAAAGTCAACATATCCTATGTGAACCATAAAACCTATGAAAATCAGATGTACATGTGTAGGATTAAGGATAACCGGCTAGAGGGGGTTAATAGAAGGTTTTAAAATTCTTCAGCTCTAATTAAAATAAATAAATAATCTAAGCAAAAATTATGATTTTGACAATTAAAGCCTAAATCCTCTAGGTTTCGCTAAGTGCACCGACAATCTAAGCCTAAGCAAGATTACACTCCTAAGCACAAGATTAATACACTAAACAAGTTAGGAATGTAAATTGCACAATTGAATATAAGAAATCAAACCACAAGAGAGAATAGACACGAAATTTATCCTGTGGTCTTGGAGACTTGCCGGTCTCCCCTAATCCACGTTGAGGTAGCTTGACCAACTCAAACAGGCTCATTTGCACAAATTGAGCCTTGCTCGATCACTTTGGTAGATCTTTTTGGCTCCGGGTAGGCGAGCTCCGGCCTTCACAACCAACCGGGCTTTCTCACAAGCTTCCTTGAGAAAGAATATTGCAAGTAATGCCTATATCATTTTTAGACTTTGAATTATCCTTGAGAAGGAGAGTGTCATGAGCTTCCTTTAGCTCCTCATAAGAGTCCTTGAGAGAGTGAAAGACCATGTGGAGATCTACCTATATTGATGATGACTATTTGACTCTATTTGAGTTAGGAATATGATTTATTTTTAGCAATTGGATAATTATTGTAGGTTTCCTTATTTTTGATGGTTGCGGGATTACAGTGATAGGTCATGGTGAGGTGGAGGATGACTGGGACTAGGCGAGGTACGCCGGAGGTCCAGACGGTCAGGAATCGCCCAAGGATGACCGGAGACGGAGTTGCTACGAGTCTAGAAGACAAGGAAATGGCAGAGATGCTAACTTGGAGCTATTCGGATCAAGGAGGGCCGTCGGATCGTGGTCTAGAAGATACAGTAGCATATCTAGTTAGTATGCTTTGAAAAGCATGCAAAACCCATTATGTGTGTGGATTTCGGGTTAGAACATGTATGAGTAAGTGAGTCAATCCTAGCCCTTGATGGTGATCCTTAGGATAGAAGGAACTCTTCATCCATGCATGAGTAAGTGAGTCAATCCTAGCCCTTTATGGTGATCCTTAGGGTAGAAGGAACTCTTCATCCATGCATGAGTGAGTGAGTCAATCCTAGCCCTAGGTGGTGATCCTTAGGGTAGAAGAAACTCCTCATCCATGTATGATGGTGATCCTTAGGGTAGAACGAACTCTTCATCCATGCATGAGTGAGTGAGTCAATCTCAACCCTTGGTGAGGCTCCTTAGGATAGAAGGAACTCATTCAAGGGTGGAGGATGACTCATAAGTAGTATAAATAGAAGGGGAGGGGTAGCTCTCCCCCCTTGAAGGTTTTGTGTGCTTCTTTGAGCTTTGTCCACCTTGTTGTGAGGTTTTGTAAACCTTCCTCCAAAGAAATAAAATTTCACTTAGTTTTCTAAATTTAATTTCAGCATTTACATTATGTCTTAAATTCTCGCAAGTTGGATTTGCCTCCCCTCCTTCTACTTACTTTTAATTTTCGAAATTTAATTTCTTGCAATTTACATGCTCGCAAGCTGAATTTGCCTCCCATTCTTCTACTTGCTTTTGCTTCTTATGCCGAGGATGTATGATTGATGGATGAATCTTCTTTAGATCATATCTTCATCATCTAGGTAATCCTTTACAAGAACTCGATCTCCTTGTTTAATCTTTGAGAAATATTTGTAGATTGCATTTGAGGTTTCTATTTCTTGTGTTCTCACTTGCTGTGACAAGTGGGAGAATATCCAAGATCATCTTGATCATCACAACCCCACGAGCAAGTTCAAGAATCGGATTTTCTCTGTTTTGTTCCTTTGCATTTGAGTGTTTCAAGTGAGGTTTTGGTTGGATCCATTGAGTGGAGGAAAAAAATTAATTGAGATCATTCAGCCCCCTCTGATCGCCATTCTGGTCTTTCAATTGGTATCAGAGCCAGTTTTGTTCTTTCATAGATCTTGACCGGTCTCAAGAGCCATGGTGATGGACAAGTATTCCTCCAAGCCTTCTATTTTTTTTTGGAGTTGATTTTCCTTTCTGGAAGTCTCGAATGGAGTCGTATGTCACTGCCGAGGGCTTCCTGATTTGGCAGAAGGCGAAGGTCCCGTATGAGGTTCCTACCGATGAGAACGTCACGGTCGGCAATATGGCTGACGGCTAGGCGAATGTTAAGGCAAGGAACATTCTAATACAAGGCCTTAACCGCAGTGAGTATGACAAGATATCTCACCTTCGTTCTGCTCACCAGATCTGGGTAACCCTCAATGCTTACCATGCACCACTCAGATCAAGACGGTGAGACAGCAACAATTCAAGCGTGACTACAACAAATTTGAACAGCACGCTATTAAATGGAAGATAACAATTACGATTAATTAATTCAACTCACAAGTTGTTAAAGAAAAACTTCATTCTATTAGTCACACAAATAAATTCTATGTAACAAATTAGCTTAGTCACATGATTACTTACTTTATTTACAACATTTTTCTTTCCATAAAACACAACCATATTTCACAAAGGAATGCGACTAATTAAATCACAAGACGACAAGACCAAACTCTGACATGCAAAAACACTTCAAGACAAATCTCAAAATTTAAAATTTCCACGAAAGAAGATGGTTGCAAGGGTTTTTTTTTTACCAAAACAAAAACCAAGCAATCCTTTGTCTACTAAAGGCAGAAAGCATAAACCCTCATAACTTAAGTTCTGCTCAAAAACAACTTCTTTTAAGCGTAGAAACCGATATATACATACAAAAGACAACATTTTTTGACGGAAAACAACCAACGTTAACCAACAAAGCCAATTGCCAGAACTGTAGCAATAGCAACCAATAAAGACCCATTCACTAAACACTTTCTCTTTATCTCCGACCATTGAATACATAACGAAAGCAACCTTCTCAACAATCTCTCCGATGTAAGACATACATAGACAATAACTCTCCCCTACGAGAGGTTCCTAAACCTTAGGTCGTGGCTCTACCCAGCCACACCCACAACTAAGGCCTCTACCATGGCCACGCAAACAACCATGGCCTCTTCCACGGCCACACAGACAATCATTACATCTACAATGGCCACACAGAGAACCACATCATCTACCATGGCCACACAGATAACCACCAAAACCCTTCGGCACAACTAATTCACACAATCACATTCTTTCGAGCCACTCAATTATAAACATAGCAATACACATCATCATAACACCATCATGTTCAACATAAACCATCAATGTTCAAATAAGATATTAAAGCGTAATGCAATGATTACCCACACCCTTTCTACCATGCATCAGAGTGTGTCAAGTTTTAAATTAGTTAACCAACCTATATCAGATTTTAAGTTCATTATCCTATAGCAAAAATTTAAAGAGTATATACCTAAGCCATGTTTCTAATTTCCCAAATCAAAATTTTAGTTCACTCTAGAGTAATTTTCTAATGTCACACACCACAGACCTAAAGCCTGCACTGATACCAACTGTAACACCCCGGCATCCCGAATGCCCAGAATGTCACTACCTCATGCAAAAGATGACAACTAAATAGTCAAATAAACCAAAATTTCAACAATATCACTATTGCATAAAAACTGAGCTTCAGCAACCAAAAGCATCTCCAAATAAAATCTACCTAGCAACTAAACGAAACTACTTTAGAAGATAACATAAGGTAACAATAACGACTACATTCTGACAGATATATTGATATTATGATAGGAATTGAACCACAATCCAAATTAACAAAACATAACCAAAATATCAAACCATAGCTCTGTTCATTATTTTAGCGAAACATAACCAAGGTAAACCCAACAACTTGTCCACAAGATGGAAAGGTGATACTATAAATTTAAGATTCGCGATAGTCTATGGTTATTGTTTTCAGGTGAAGTGAAGAGGTGATGCTACAACCCTGTTTCCCCATGTCGTCATGTGGTACCTAAAAAAACATTTAAATAAACAAGCATGAGTTCAAAACTCAGTAAGATACATCATATAGCCACAACATCATATGTAAATGCAATTGATTTCATAAAACACACCATGTTTTTCACGCATATGTACGAACTTGTAGCTCAACCTTTGAGAATATCCATTCAATTATGCAATGTAGAATTCCGTATGCACATAGCCATCTCATAACTCATAATGGTATAGCTGAGTGCACACCCGTCGGCGTGCACCCTCTCATTCCCTTCCATTCCGTGGAGGGGCCTACCGAAGTAGGTCTTTCATGTCTCACTACGTTTGAGACATAGAAGCCCACTCGGGTCACCTCTTCCATTATGAATGCACAAATACAAGTGATATGAATGAATTACAAATTGCATTCTATTTCAACACTCACATTGCCATAGACATGTTTATAAACATAAACATGATCATAAATATAAACGTGCACATTGTCACATACTTGCATCCATCACCTTATCATTTGTATCATCATAAACATAATCATCATCCTAAACATACTCATGAACATAACCATAATCGTTAGCATAATCATATCCACCAACATCCTAACATCATTCTAGTTGATACACTTGCCACTAACCGCGAAGAACGGGGTGGTGTGGGGTTGAGGCCACCCCCGAAGTCACACTTTCTGAAATAACAATTACATACATCTCAAAATAATACAATCATAACATTTGGCATCAACAATTTAAACACAACAAAGTGACCTCACAACTACGCACCCCTTGCTGTCCCGCTGGACAAAACACCAAAATTTTAACCTCTACTGCTCAAACTTATGAGACCAAAAGATTTAAGCAATCTATAGGTAATAACCAACAATTTCCTAGTTTCCCACTTTTCTTTATTAGGTCATCAAGCTTCTCTAATACAACTCCGAAGACTGCTCTGTCCACTCACAGGATAGCAGGCTTCGAAAACTTATAACAATTTCTATGCAACTCCAAATTAAGCAAACGATGATATTTTTGAAATCTACAAAAAATTTTCTAGCTTTCTCTAGATATTGAAATAATTCAATTCGGCCTCTAACTAGGCATGCACAGCACAACACTGAAGCTACTGTCAGTAACAATGCCAAACAGGACAGCAAACATTCAAACTAGCATAACTTCTAAACGGCTAAACCAAAATTTATGTTCTTGGACTCTAATTAAATATAAGACCATGCTCTACAATTTCTTCGACAACCAGCCCCTCAGAAAATGGCACTAGATTTCCAAAATAATACCAAACCGAGACTACCGACAACAGCAGCAAGTTCTGGACAGCAGACTTCGAAATAGCATAACTAATTTTATACAAATCCAAATGAAGTAAAGGATAACATTTCTAAAATATACAGAAAATTTCCTAACTTAATCAGGTCATTTAAAAAAATAATTCAACATCTAGTTAGCCCTACTTTGCAGTTTTCCGCGACTGCTGCCAGCAGAGACAAATTCTGGACAGCAGTCAATAAAACAGCCATAACTTTTAAACTACCCAACAAAATTTCGTGATCTTGATCTCTAAATAAACTTAAGACAAATATCTACAACTTTCCCAATGTCCAACCCCTCTGGACATGACTGGAACTATTTTTAATCTCTGCCCTAAGTTTCAGATCAGCACTGCTTGAACCCAGATCTCGCCCCACAATAAAAATTCTCCCCAAACCAATCTAATCACTGCACTCAAACCTGAAATTCTATTAATAAATCACCAAAACAGATCCACAAAATAACTCAAACCTGAAGGAGGGACTCCAGGAGGGAGGAGGGGCGCAGGAAGGGGAGGGAGTCGATCTGCAGGGAGGCGGCTGGGGGGAGGATTAGGTGTGGCTGGGGAGTGGGAGGGGAAATGGGCTAGGGTTTGACTAACTTTTCCCTCTCCACTTTGGCCAAAACTATCCACAAATGGCCCAAACGGCCCCTTAAGACTAAATCAGCCCACACACGCCACACTGTAGTCCAGAACGGCTCAAAATTAATTAGGATATTACAGTAGGATTTTACAGTTATACTGTATGATAGTAATTTCTAGTGGTAGATATAGTAATTTCATGTTATAAAAATAGTAATTTATTTTGTCGGTCCATAAAATTACTGTTTAATAGCGAGAGTTATATCATTTTATTCATCTCGTCGTCATTAAGCTATTGGTGAAAACCATTTGCAAATCCGAGCTACAAATAAAAAGATATGGCTACAATAAGGAAGAATCAGATTCATGTACAAACTACAATATGCATTAACTAATTGGGTTGACCAACGCATTAACTAGTAACTGATTCGGTAGTAATTGCATCTGTTGTTCTTGGGTAAAATGTACTCGTGATTTACTACCAAATTGATAGCAATCACTATGGTGTGCTTTGCATTCGACCGGAGTGCAGAATAGGTATTCTACGCTTACGAGTAGAATAGGGCTACCGTGTGTGTATATATATATAATGTACTCCGATGCGATGTGATTGAAAATTTTCATCGAAGCCCTTTATTTTTGCTATATATCTTTTTTCATATGTAAAATGAGTATATACACAAATTATGATATAAAAAGTGGGCTTTCAATGAAAATTTTCATGTAACTCACTTTGGAGTATCTTATAATCATTATTAAAGTGTGCTCAAAATGATAAAGAGGTACAATTTTTTTGTTTAAGCTGTATATGCAAGGTGGGAGTACATACTCCCAGAATATGGAACCATTTTCATATATATACACACACACAACATATCCAGTGAAAACCCTCCTTTCCTAAGTATGGTAATGTTTTGAGAATTTTTCAAAACTTATACATATGAATTTCACAGAATTTTCATGGTAAATATGATTTCACTGTGTGTATATATGCATATATATATATATGTATACACACACACATATATATATAGAGAGAGAATACCTTCTACTCCCACATATAGTTACTCCCATCTAGGGGTGGATATCGAGCCAACTCGGCTCGATTCGACTCGACTCGTTAAACTCGTTAAGATAACGAGTCAGCTCGACTTGACTCGTTATCTTAACGAGCTCAAAGCTCAACTCGGCTCGACTCGTTAAAAACTCGAGTTGGCTCGTTAAGCTCGTTATGAATATGAGCAACAGAGCATACATTGGGTACCTCAAACACCTGAACATGGGATTACTGCAGACAATTATGGATAGAAGTGATGAAGGATCAAGGATGAGCCTATAGGGGGTGAATAGGCTATTTTAAAATTTTCTTCTAATTAATTTCAGGAATTTCAATATGATAAACAGAGATGAAAAACTAAGCCTCTTCCTCAATTTTTCTTACTCAGAACTCTTTTCCCAGAAGGGAAGGTGAGTTGAACCTTCACAAAATACCAAGTCTCTTCACAACAATTTGAAGGGATCACTGGTCTGCTGAATTACACCAAGCCTCAAAAAGAAGAAACCTTCTCCAAGAGTAATAGAACAGAGCTTCAGGCTTGATGATTTCCAATGTGTTTTGGGCTCACAATATAATACAACACTTGAATTGAATGTTTCTACAACTCTCACACAGAGTGAAATTGAATGCACTGAGAGTAGAGTCCTCTACATGACTTGAAATGAAAGGAAAAAGGAGAAAGAGTCTTGAAGATTTTTAATCAAGGTTAAAAGACCTCTCAGTAGGTTAGAATAGAGTGTTGAGTTATTTTTAAGAGGGAATAGTGCCTAAGATCTTGATTTAATCCTAAGTGTGGAAATGGCTCAAAATCATACCTTGAAATCATGCTAGTTGTATTTAGAACAAAGTTTTAAATGTTCTGTTTTTTACCTAAGTTTTCGCCGGACTACTTGTCTTATGTTAAAAATCGGTCCTGCGTTGAACCGAAGTTTTTCAGTTCACACCGGACCACTTGGAAGTAGTCCGGCGCAAAAGCTCGTTCACGCCGAACCACTTGGAAGTAGTCCGGCGCAAAAGCTCAGTTCACTAACGTGGTCGGCGTGAGCGAGCTTTGCGCGACTATTTCAAGTGGTCCAAATGTGAATCGAAAAACTTCAGTTCAACGCAGGACCGATTTTTAACATAAGAGAAGTAGTCCGGCGAAAACTTAGGTAAAAAACAGAACATTTAAAACTTTGTTCTAAATGCAACTAGCATGATTTCAAGGTATGATTTTGAGCCATTTCCACACTTAGGATTAAATCAAGATCTTAGGCACTATTCCCTCTTAAAAATAACTCAACACTCTATTCTAACCTACTGAGAGATCTTTTAACCTTGATTAAAAATCTTCAAGACTCTTTCTCCTTTTTCCTTTCCTTTCAAGTCATGTAGAGGATTAACCTGTTCAAACACTTATCTCAAGATAGATAGTTAGCCCAAAACATGTAATGTCATTAATTACCAAAATCATAATAAAATTTTGGGGGCCTAGATGCTTGAAGTGACTAGAAAGTGGAAAGTCATCAGTCATAACATTCAACTTGAGGTGCCCAAATATCTCAAACAGAGCGTTTGGAGGGGTACAAGACTGGAACTCCGATCAGACTAGAAGTAAGTCAAGTAACAAACATTGCAAACAACATTAGGTCTAAAGCATAACAAGAGATGAAAATTCCTGCCGTCCATGAAGATCGTGCCATGAAGTCTCGCACTAGGAAGAAATTGTGAAGATCCTGCAGCAGAAGGTGACGTTGTTGCCTGTTGGTCCAGGACTGCAGGGTCTTCTGAAATAGTACATCACATTTACAGAAGTGTTAGTAACCAACCTGGATGAAGAGAACATTACATGAAGCTCACTGACATTTGTTTGGATGCATGTTGATCACAGTATTTAGGATGACAAATATCACTGTTTGTGGGGACAATACAGAAATTGAGCACAGTTTATAATTCATAAGACAAAGACTAGCTTTCTGTTCGATATTGCAGAGACAAGGGGTAGTCGGTACTAACTAATCCTACTGTCTTTCACTTCAGTCATAATATTTTTGCTTGCAACAAGTATTGGATCACCTCGCTAGGTGGTTAGTACCGACTTCTAGCTAGTTCTTGATGGTAACCACTTCATCAAGAAAGACTAAAGGCGCTTAATTAACTACTACATATAAGGGCTGCATATTTTTTACTTATATGGCGAAACATAATACTCGTTATAGCCTCACAAATCCACCGATTTTTTCAAGTTTTCTTCTAACAAGACTTAGTGGAATCACAGCAAACCTTGGGAAGCTATAGTTAAACATGCACAAGCACACTCGTTTTTTTTAAAGTAAACTTTGATGAGAATGAATTCATCTCACTCTTGGCAGACTAGCTGCTTTCCACCAAGCTGTCAGGAAATGGTACCAATTTAACATCATCTTCGTTGTCATCTTCCTACAATTGAAAATGGTACTTCAGTTATACACAATATTAAACAAAGCTATATGAAAAACTGAAAGAAGATACCCATACCATTATCATTGGAGGTTTGTTGTCATTTTTGGATCCTCGGATGAAGCTAGAAGCACATACTAATGCCTCAACCATTGATGGGCGCAAAGTACTACGATAATCATCAAGAACTCTACCTCCAGTACTGAAAGTGGACTCTGATGAGACACTGGTAGCAAGTATAGTCAAGAATTTTTTTTGCCATCTTTGACACAACAGGAAACCTATGAGCATTCAACTTCCACCAATCAAGTAATACAAACTTTGAGTCCTCTGGAGGATGGTTTGGTTCATCTAAATAGATGAGCAATTCTGACTTAGATGGCTCTGTAGCTGTCTCTCGCAGAAAGGATTGAAACCCACTTGGCACTGTGGCAACTGAGGTCCGTGTTTGCAAACCTGAAGATGACTCAGCCCTTCCACTAGCAACCTTGTTTTGGCGATGTTCAGCCTCATAAATGCCATATAGATCATACAACTCATGTCTGACATCATTTTCCTCAATAAGGGCCTTGCTCTCACTAAAAATCATTTTAAAACAGTAACTAACAAATCTCATCTTAAACCTAGGATCAAGAATAGTAGCAATAACCATAACATTGTTCCTTTCCTCCCAATATTTATCAAACTTGTCTAACATTGCTTGTCCCATCTTGTTCATATACTCATCCCCAGAATTACATGCAGCTACCAATGCAATCTTAACATTCACTATGTAAGGATAGAAAACATTTGCAGTGGGGTATATAGATCCTGATAATACCTTAGTTACCTCAGCAAATGCAGTCAAGATTGGCTGAATTTTACTATATAATGTCCAATCTTGATGGGAAGGCTCCCACTTGTAATTCGTATCAACATCACCATACTCAGTGAAAGCAGCCCTATAGGGAATGCAAGCATCAAACATTTTATATGTTGAACTCCACCTTGTGGACACATCTAGACACAACCCTGCTCTAATTTTCAGATTCATGGATTTACAAACTTCCAGGAACTTGTACATACGAGATGGTGACTTCTTAAGATATTTCACAGTTTCCCTGAGCTTGGCTATCAATGGTTGCAATGGTTGAATGCCATCATTCACTACCAAATTGACTATGTGAGCACAACAGCGGACATGAAAGTAATTAGGAATAAAGCCTGCTGTTTTCCTAGCAATGAACTTGGACATCAAAATCCTAGCAGCAACATCATTTGCTGCAGCATTATCAAGAGTGATTGTTTTAATCTTGTCTTTTATTTTCCATTCAGCTATACATTCAAACACTGCCTGAGCTATGATGTTCCCTGTGTGTGGTGGATCTAACTCAATGAAGTTCAAAACACGGCATTGCATAACCCAATCAGGATCTATGTAGTGCGCCACCAAAGCCATGTAGCAAAGATTTTGGTTTGATGTCCATAAATCACATGTCAAACTAACACTCTCAACAGCCTTAAGACTCTTCCTAAGGAGTTCTTTTTCAGATTCATAAACCTTTATGCATTCACTTCGTATAGTCTTTCTACCAATGAACTTGTATGATGCATTCATATATCTCATCAAGACATTAAACCATGTGTGCTCCACCATTCGAAAAGGATATTCATGAACAATTATCATCTTAGCAATGAGCCTACGGGTTTCCTCATGATCATATTTAGTAGGAACAATTGTAAGAGATGAACCTGACGTGTCGGGATTATAGTTGAGTGTACCTTGAGCTAGCTGCCTGCCCTTCAAGTTCATGTAGGGTGTACATTTTGGCAAATGCCTATTCAAACTTGAAGTTTGACCCCCTTGAGTGTAAGCAAACAAAGAACCACAATATCTGCACTTGGCCTTCTCAACGGTCTTCCCTGGCTCCCTCTTCGACACAGCTTGAACCACCTTGAAATGCTTCCAACAGGCTGCACGCTTTCCTCTCGATTTCTTTGCACTCTTCGGAGACAATTGGTTGCTTGTTTTCCTTTTGCCTCTTCTATTTCGATTGGGAGACCCAGAGCCAGAGTGTTCACCACCATCAGACATCACATGTTGCTCATCATGAGAAGGTTCACTTTCAGACATAACATCATTCATATCATACTCATCTTCCTCATATACATATTCCTACACATACAACATAAAAGAGCAAATACACATTTCTTGTGTCAGCAAAAGCAAAAGATTCAATGATGAAAGATCTAAACAAGCTCATCAAAAGTTTCTTAAACACAGCAGCAAATAAACTGCAAAGTACGTAAAACTGGCACGCATGAGTAGATGATGAGTTGCATGGAAAGAATTTGACCTCAGACTACACTAACAAGGAATCTGAGCTCCCAAACAGGGGTAATACAACAAGAGCTCCCAACTTATGCTAACTGATGAGCAATTCGAGGCCCCAAAAATCTTGGCAGGCACAGGAGGACAGTGGATGGACTCAAGATTCTCCTTGCAGAAAAATGCCTCTACACTGAGAAGGATGGATCTAGCTAGCAGGAACTCTTCACCAAGAAATCTGGAAAACTTTTATCTACAATATGTGGCCTAATGACAAGCAAAAGATCTATGTATTGCTCACTGATCTAGCTAGCTAATTAGCTGCATGGCAATAAGAACAAGAGCAGCAGGAGAAAATTCCTGGAATGTCAGACATCTACAATCACCACTAACAAACATTTCTTAGAATCATCATGTCAGACATCTGCAATGCCCAACACTCCAAATAAACATTCAAGAGTTGTGACATTATTCAAACCGCATTATCCTTATCCAAGTGCCATTGGAGATGTTTTTAAAGAGGTGCCAGAAAATGCATTGAGTTTACTTGAAACTCTTCTGTCGGTGGAACCCTACAAGCGTGGTACTGCATCAGGTGCTCTTACATCTGAGGTAAGATTGCATCATGTAATATCATGTATTCCTATTGTGTGTTAGATGATGAAGGATTGACAAACAAACTAGTATATATGGAATTTAGAATCGCAGTTGTTGGTTCATTGAAATTTACTACTAGAATTCAATCCTGCGTTTTTCTTTTGTTATGCATCAGCATGGAATATAATCGTTTTACTCATATAGTTAGGAAATAGTAGCATAAGTGTATGACAAATTTCCAAGCTATTACAGTATTACTAGATTAATCTAATAGTAATCTTAGATGCCAAATCTTCATGATACAATGCTGACTAATGAGCTGCCAAATCTTACAGCATTGTCACATTTCCTTAAATGTAAGATTATCTTGGTCTTACTGTAGGGCTTACCGATGTGGGCGCAGATGAGGGAGCTGCGGGATGCGTTGAAGGACCGACTGTCGGAGGCTTTCCAAGGTTCGCAGCTGCTAAAGATGTGGAGCATGAACCGGAGCCACAAGTCCTACTTAGCTTCACTTCTTTATTCTTTGACTCCATGCTCCTCGGTTGATTTGGTATGCTTGATGTCAGAGGGGAACTGGATCAGTAGGCTGGCGTTGGAGGCTTGGAAGGCCACTCGGTGTGTGGACCGATGGATCTCGGAGGGGAGGAGCTCAACGGGGAGGCGACGGCGCGAGCAAGGCAAGGCCTGGCGGGTGGACGGCAGGAGGGGAGGAGCTCAGAGTAGAGGCCGAGGAGAGAAGGAGCTCAGGAGAGTACCTCTGATCTGGAGCTCGGATCTGGAGCTCGTTAAACTTGTTAGCTCGCTCGATAGCTCATTAGCTCGACTCGTTTAACTCGTTTTCTTAACGAGTTCAAAACCCAACTCGACTCGACTCGTTAAGGAACGAGTTCGAGTCGAGTCGAGTCGAGCCGAGTTTCCGAGTACTCGTTAAACTCGCGAGTTTCGAGTTTTTTTCCACCCCTACTCCCATCTCTCCCTCTTTCTTTCTTTCTATATATATATATATATATGTATGTATGTATGTATGTATGTATGTATGTATGTATGTATGTATGTATGTATGTACACACACTTTCTTTTCCTTTTTGGAATGCTTCGTTTCCCACAGTGCGCAACATACATACCTCTTCGTCTTTCTTCTCTCGGCTCAGGCATCATTCGAGAACAATTTACTTCTATAATAATTAGCCACTCCAAGAAAGTTCTTAGTTAACCTGAAATATCTAGCCATTCATCAGGCAGCCCAAGTTAAACGGCTCAGATTAAAAGAAAGAGTTAATGTCAAGTATAATCCAAATTAAATGCAATTTAGAAGGATAATAGTAGTTTGATTTCAGTACGACTTACAAACTGACATCTATAAATAATTAAATAAAATTATAAAATCGAAATAAAGAGTCCATGGCAAATACAATCCAAATTAAATGAATTTTAGAATAGAATAAAAGAAAAATCAGCAATTCGATTTCCATACAATTTCCAAAGTAAAATCTATACAAACTAAATTCGGAATAATAATTAAAAGGTAAATGGAAATTTAATTTTTATATGAATTCTAGTTTAAAACTGCATATCCAAAAATAAAAGAATAAAATTTAGAATGATACTTAAAAGAAAATTAGCAATTTGATGTTAGTAAGAATTCCAAATTAAAATAGATCTAGCCATCCATCTGGTGGACCTAGGTTATAATGGCTCAGATTAAAAGAAAGAGTTCATGCAAAGTACAATCAAAATTAACTAAAATTTAGAACAAAAGATAAAAAAATTTTAGGAATTTGATTTCCATACGACCTACCATCCATAAATTAACTAAAATTAAGAACAAAAGATAAAGGAGAATGAATTTTTATAAGAATTCTAGACTAAAATTTGGAATAAAAATTAAATGAAAATTGGCATGGTGTGTATCTCAATTCATTGATTAAGAAGCATTCAAACTTGGACACGTTATTTATAATTCGAAGTTAAGGTTAAAATTTAAATTAGAATGTACTTTCAACTCTCGATAGATTAACATTAAGTTATATTTTTATATTATAAAGTTTTCAAAATATTATCTTTTGAGATGGAGGCTCTAGTAATAATAATAATAATAATAATCTATATCCATATAAATTATTATTGTTGGAGAGGTCAGCAGCCAGGGACGACACGCGCAGCTTGGGCACTGTAGACTATAGTGTCTACAGTGCCTAAGCTACAGTATTTTTTAGTTGTTTGTTTGAAGAAATGAAGAAAGAAATATTTTTTAAAACAATTTCCCCTCTATATTAACGTTGAGTTACAGTATTTTTAGTTTTTTTCCCCTGATTTTTAAAGAAATTTTCCTCTCTCCGTTAAAATTTTGGGATCACGCGCGGCAACGCGGGGTTTTTACTAGTTAATTAATATTTAGGATGATTGAGCAACCGCGTGGAGGAAGGAAGCTGCGCAGCAATTATCGGCAATGGAAATGGTACTCAAATTGACAAGTAAAGGGTGAGGAGCATGTCAAACGCACGGCTAATCCCAAGGAAAAGTCCGACGCCCAGTGCTGGGTCTATCGATGTGGGCTACAAATATGCCTCCATGGCGCTCCCGTTGCTCTCACACCCATCGATCTCAGCAACATATCTCCATCTGCAGCAAGCTAGCTAGCACTACAGCAGCAGTGATCACCAGTGACTGCAGCCGCAGTAGCCAAGCAAACGAGAGCTAGCGTACGTCTTCGATCCCGATCGATCGCGCGCGTCCATATGGCTGCCGCTTCCTCTCGCCCCCCTTCGGTTAGCTTGCTGGCTGCGTGCTGCCTCTTGCTAACACTACTGAGCCGTGCAGCTCATGCCCATCCCCATGCCGGCCTGAGCTCGACGTTCTACGACGAGTCGTGCCCCAGCGCGTACGACATCGTGCGGCGCGTCATCCAGCACGCACGCGTCGCCGACCCGCGCATCCCGGCCAGCCTCATCCGCCTCCACTTCCATGACTGCTTCGTCAACGTAAGCTCCCAAACGCGCGCGTATGCATGTATATATATATCCCATACATAGCGCAGTCTACATCGCACCGTCTCATGCATACATATGCGTTGGCCGCTTGTTCAGGGTTGCGACGGCTCGCTCCTGCTGGACGACGACCTCCCGGCTAATATCGAGAGCGAGAAGCACGCCCCTGCCAACAACAACTCCGCGCGTGGCTTCCCGGTGGTGGACGACATCAAGTGCGAGCTGGAGAAGGCGTGCCCAGGCATCGTCTCCTGCGCCGACATCCTCGCCCTCGCCGCCGAGATCTCCGTCGAGCTGGTAAGCACGCCTGAGCACAACGGGTCTGATTGTGCCGAATTCTGAACATGAACGACCCCGTCTGAATTGTTGAGAAACCCTAAAGCCCACCGAAGGCCCATGTGGTCCCTAATGCCGAAACCCTAGAGAGCGCTATAAAAGGAGGAGGGGGGGTCCCCCCCATGTACATAGAATTCATTAGCAATAAAGAATTTCCGCTTTCGCTCTCCCTAAACACGTGTCTCTCTCTTTCTGTTCTCCACTTCAGATCTGTTCGGGAACCCCGGACTATTCGATAGCGAGGTTCCTTAACACGTTATCAGCACGAATTGCTCTACGGAGATCAGATTGAAAAGGTGAGAAAAGGTGGGATTAGCGTTTGAATCTAATCGTTCTTTTTCTATGCATCCATCTATCCTACGTGGCACGAAGCTACGCGAAGAATGCTCGAAGCTACTTGGCATGAAGCCACATACACGAAATTGCTGTTCATACACAAAAGAAAATTTTTGATGATGACAGCATCGGGCGCGCACACAGCCGCCGGCCACCACCTCAGCAGGTGCGCATGGAGCCTCCGGCCATCGCCTCGGCAAGAGCATACGGAGCAGCCGGCCGTCGCGGCCGTCGAAGCTGCCCCTGCTGCCGCCGCATGGAGGTCCGGCCCCGGCACGCCGCCACGCATGAAGCGATCGCCGACGCCCAGCGCCTGCGGCGCTGCCGCACCGCCGCCATGGCCGACCGGCTCGCGGCCGCGTCGTGCCGGCCGCGCCCACGCCTCAACCCCGGCTCGGCGGCTCGAAGCCCGATCGATGCGGCTGCCGGCCCCAGCCCCGCGCGCGCCGATGGCGCCGACACGCAGCCGCCGCCGGCTCGGCCCGCCGACTCCGCGCCCGCCGCAGGCTGCCCACCACGCCGCGCCGCATGAAGATGGCCGCCCGGCTGATGCCGCTCGCCGTCGCGCCTTCGCGTGCCGCCATCATACGCGCCCAGCGGCCTCGGCCGCCACGCACGCAGCGCCGCCGCGTTGCCGAAGAAGGGCGGCGCCGGCGCCGGCTCGCAGCCCTCCGTCGCCTCCGGCCGGCCCAGCGTGCGCGCGCCGCGCGCGCCCAGCGCCGTCGGCTCGCAGCCGCGCCGCCACCGTGGGCCTTGGCACCCGCGCACGAAGCGCCGGGCTCGCAGCCTTCTGCCGCCTCCGGCCACCGGCCCCGGCTCAAAGCCCCATCGCCTCGCTCGGGAGATCCGGCGGAAAAGAAGAGCGCACGGGGAAGGGAGGCGGCGCGAAAAGGAGGTGCGCACGGGGAGAAGAAGAGTGCGCATGGAAGAGAAGAAAGGGACGCGCGGAAGAAAAAAAAAAAAAAAGGCGGCGGCTAGGGGAAACCCTAGCCACATGTTGTCTTCGCGGAGAAGCGAGCCAAGTGGGCCAAGCGGGAAATGGGCAAGGCCCATGGGCCGGTTCGGCCAGAAGAAAAAGAAAGAGAAAAAGAAAAGAAAGGAGAAAAAAAGAGAGAAAATTGCAGAAAATTTTGAAAAATTGCCAGAAAATCAAGAAGATTTATTTGGCTCTGTTTTTAATTTTTTGTCTTTATTTCTCTGTTTTATGAATTTTCTTTATGAATTTTGAATCTGTTGCTTTATTTAAGATATTGCAATGCATAGCAATTTAATTTTTCTGCACTTTATGCTTATTGCAACCATTTTCTATTAGATTACACGCAGTAATCTAATGTCAGAATTTTGAAATCATGAATCGTGAATCGTGAGTTTGAAGAACTGGCCCCGCACGGTCAGAACTACCTCACTTGGGCATCGGACTTGAAGATAGTTCTTGGGGGCAAGAAGCTCCGTGCTGCGATTGGTCTAGAGTCCTCGCAGGACGCGAAACCTACCATCGAGCAGAACGATCAAACCAAGCACTGCCGTTTAAATGCATGAATCGCATTTTCTTTTAGATTATGGTTGTTAGCATTTTCTTTTGAATAATGAATTGTAAGCTCTAGAAGAGCGTACTTCTTTCATGAATAAATACGCAATTTATTCTTTATTCCAGTATTCTTATTTTTTGCAAGTAATATTTGGATTGTTTTTGCCTCTATCTGATTAGAATTATATTTCTTTTATCTAGAAATCGTAGCGCCCAAATGGAAGAGATATGCATTGTTGATAGTGGCACAACAAATACCATCTTAAGAGAGTCTAAGTATTTCCATCGATCACGAAGAACGGAAAGATTACTACGATCGCGAAGCGACTCATATGTAATCGGCTCGGGAAGAGCCACTATTATATTGCCTATGGGTACAACTTTGGTAATTGAAGAAGCCCTTTTGTATCCTGAATCAACTCGCACTCTCTTAAGCTTTAAAGACATCCGCGCCAATGGTTTTCACGTAGAAACCAATGAAGAAAATGGCAAAGAATACTTGTGCATTGTGAAGCACGCGGTATGTGGAAAAATGGTATTAGAAAAATGTCCCTCATATGAATCTGGGTTGTACTACACGAATATTCATGCACCCGAAGTGTATACTTCCTTGAAGACTGTTTTTAGAAGCTCTGAATTATTTTCTTTATGGCATGGTAGATTAGGTCATCCTGGTCTTAGAATGATGAGAAATATAGTGAACAACTCACAAGGTCATGGCATTAACGTTAAGAATTTCCCGAATCATGAAGATTTTGTGTGCCCTGCATGTGCCACCGGGAAATTAATAACTAGACCCTCTGTCATGAAAGTGCAAAGTGAAATCCCTGCATTCCTGAAACGCATCCAGGGGGATATTTGCGGTCCGATTCAGCCCCTGTCAGGGCCGTTTCGATACTTTATGGTGCTCATCGATGCTTCCTCGAAATGGTCGCATGTATGCTTGTTGTCAACAAGAAACCATGCTTTTGCAAAGCTGATCTCGCAGATCATAAGAATTAAGAATGCTTTCCCTGATCATCGCGTGAAGTCCATTAGAATGGACAATGCCGGAGAATTTACTTCAAAGGCATTTGATGATTATTGCACGCAACAGGGATAGCGATTGAGCACTCCGTGCCGCACGCGTCCATACGCAGAATGGACTAGCGAAGCACTAATAAAGAGGATTAAGTTCATTGCGGACCGCTTTTGCGAGTTGTAACTTGCCCAACACTTGTTGGGGACACGCGATCTGCACGCAGCAGCTCTTATCAATTTTAGACCGTCGGCCTACAACATCCATTCTCCTATGCAACTTGTGCACGGATCATCCCAAGATCTCCCATCTTAGAAAATTTGGGTGTATGGTATATGTACCTATACCACCCCCTCGTGACTGCAATGGGCCCTCTCCGCAAGTCTGGGATATCGTTGGTTATGAGAGTGCATCCATAATCGGTATTTGGAACCCATGATCGAGATTTGCATACTGCCCGTTCATTGATTGCATCTTTGACGAGGATCGTTTCCGTCATTAGGGAGAAATCAACCTTTGGATGAAAAATGCCGGAAATCATATGGCATTCCACCGGGATCCCCGCACATGACCCCGCACTAATGAAGCAAATCAAGAAGTCGAAGATAATTGATTTGCGAATTTAGCAAATGAACTGCTGATCATTTTGTGATCGAAGGCGTGGTTAAGTCGCATGTACCCGCAAGGAATGCACGAGAGAGGGTGGAAATACCAAAGAAAATAGAAGGTATCCTCAACCTGTTCGGAGGCCTCAAAGAAAAAGAACGAGCAATCGGCTCCTCAAACCCAAAGTACCGGAGGCGTCTGGAGAAAAGCAAGCGAGAGGACTTACCACAACCATCACGAAAATGCCCCAAGGAAAGAAGGGAGCGAGTTGAGACACACTGGAAAGAAGCCAACAGAAAGGCAATTCCAGACTTGAATCTTCCACTGCAGAAGCGCGGAAATAATGTGTGCGCACACATAGGCGATGAAAAGCTAAAGGAACTTGCTCTGCGATAGGGAAAAGCAATAAGAGCAAGTAGAAGTGCATGAAGCACCCCATGAAGAAATGGCCATAAACTTTGTAATAACAGGAGAATCCTGAATAGAGCAACGACCAGCGTTGATGCCTACTTAGCAAAGAAGATTGCCTCGATCATTGATCATGATCCCGATCCTGCATCTCGCAGAGTGCAAGAAAAGGCTAGATTGGGAAGAATGGAAAAGGCAATCATCTGCAGAGTTAGTCTCTCCGAACAAGAGAGAGGTGTTTGAGCCGTATGCCGCACACCTCCCCATATAAACCCGTAGGTCACAAATGGGTCTTTGTTCTAAGAGAAATGAAAACAACGAAGTTGTAAGGTACAAAGCAAGGCTTGTAGCTCAAGGTTTCACTCAACGTCCTGGAGTTGATTATGAAGAAACCTATTCTCCGGTCATGGGAGGAATTACCTTTAGATATTTGATCTCAATGGCAGTCAACTTGAAGTTGAGAATGAAGCTAATGGATGTTGTCACAGCATACCTGTATGGGAACTTGGATTCGGAGATATACATGAAAGTACCAGAAGGAATTCCTATCCCGAACCAAGATGGAGCAAATAGAAACACATGCAGGTGAAATTGGAAAAATCACTGTATGGGCTGAAGCAGTCAGGAAGAATGTGGTACAATCGCTTGAGTGACTTTCTCTGCAAGAAAGGCTACACAAACAGCGAAGATTGTCCATGTGTGTTTATCTGGCGATCCCGAATGGATTCTCATATAATCTCCGTCTATGTAGATGACTTGAACATCATTGGGACGGATGAAGAAATTGAAGAGGCATGCTCATACTTGAAGTCTGAGTTTGAAATGAAAGATTTGGGTAAAACCAAGTTTTGTTTAGGCTTGCAGCTTGAACATGTCCAAGGAGGAATCTTGGTACATCAATCAACCTACACACAGAAAGTGTTGGAAAGGTTTGGTTTTGAAAAGGCATATCCTGCGAAGACTCCAATGGTCGGAAGGTCACTCCAAGCAGACCTAGACCCATACAGACCTAGAGAAGAGGGGGAGGAAGTCCTGGGAGCAGAATTCCCATATCTGAGTGCAATTGGAGCGCTCATGTACCTTGCAAATAGCACTAGGCGGACATTGCGTTACTGTGAATTTGCTAGCTCGATCTGATCTGAGAACCCACCAAAAGGCATTGGAAAGGGATCAAGGACATCTTCCGCTACCTCCAAGGAAGCAAAGACCTTGGTCCATTCTTGAAAGAAATAATGAATTGAATTTGGTTGGCTATGCCGATCTTTGGGTATTTATCGACCCGCATCTTGGTAAGTCCCAAACGGCTATGTTTTCCTATGTGGAGGAACAGCAATTTCTTGGAAGTCGTCTAAGCAGACTCTTGTCTCGACGTCGACAAACCACTCGGAAATCATCGCTTTGTATGAAGCATCGCGTGAATGTGCATGGCTCAGAAGAATGGTTCACCACATCCAGAAGTCATGTGGCTTGAACATTGAGCAAACTCCCACGATAATTTATGAAGATAATGCAGCTTGTGTTGCCCAAGCACAGATGGGTTATGTGAAGAGCAATCTCACGAAGCATATCAACCCCAAGTTCTTCTATGCTCATGAATTGCATAAGATGAACGAGATCAAGATATTGCATACTAAGTCATGTGAAAATCTTGCAGATTTGTTCACTAAATCACTCCCAGCATCTACCTTTGAAAGGTGCGTGAAAGGAATTGGGATGATGAGACTTAGAGAAGTGCAGATTTCAGGGGGAGATATTTCACATACTCCCACATGAATCTCGAAGATGAATTATGAATACCCAACATGAATCTCGAAGATTAGCATTTGAAGTTGGGAGAATTGTACTCTTTTTCCTTAGCAAGTTTTTCATGAAGTTTTCTTGCATAAGGTTTTAACGAGGCAATTCGTGCAACATAGTAAGCGTATGCTATGTGCTCTTTCTCCAAGTATTTTTCCCACTGGGTTTTTCTGGAGTTTTAATGAGGCATATGCATCTCGCGGCAAAGGGCCCAAGGGGGAGTGTTGAGAAACCCTAAAGCCCACCGAAGGCCCATGTGGTCCCTAATGCCGAAACCCTAGAGAGCGCTATAAAAGGAGGAGGGGGGGTCCCCCCATGTACATAGAATTCATTAGCAATAAAGAATTTCCGCTTTCGCTCTCCCTAAACACGTGTCTCTCTCTTTCTGTTCTCCACTTCAGATCTGTTCGGGAACCCCGGACTATTCGATAGCGAGGTTCCTTAACATGAATAGCTCTAAACCGCAGGCGGGAGGGCCGTACTGGAGGGTGCTCCTCGGCCGGCGCGACGGCACGACGACCAACATCGAGAGCGCCAACAATCTCCCAAGCTTCGACGACGCTCTGGAGACGCTCCAGGAGAAGTTCAAAAACGTTGGCCTTTACGACACTGACCTCGTCGCCCTCCAAGGTACCCTAGCTACCTACCATGCAACTACAATGACAAAGTCAATTCGTCTAATTAACTAATTTCGCTTTCGCTTACTTCAGGAAATTCTAAAGATAACAGTGCGTGTAAAGTAGGAGTACTAATTAACTAATCTCTACACTTGAATTCTCTGGATGCATGCAGGAGCGCACACTTTTGGGCGGGTGCAGTGTCAGTTCACGCGGGAGAACTGCACGGCGGGGCAGGCCGACGAGACGCTGGAGAACCTCGACCAGGCCACCCCCGACGTGTTCGACAACAAGTACTACGGCAACCTCCTGCGCGGCCGCGCCCAGCTCCCCTCCGACCAGGTCATGCTGTCCGACCCCGTGGCGGCGGCAACCACCGCACCCATTGTCCACCGGTTCGCGAGCAACCAGAAGGACTTCTTCGGGAGCTTCGCGGCGTCGATGATCAAGATGGGGAACATAAGCCCGTTGACAGGGAGGGATGGGGAGATCAGGAACAACTGCCGGAGGGTCAACAACGGAGCCCACTGAAGACTGTCGTCGTTTAATTTGCTCGTGATCATACAATTTGATCGGTTTAATTCTTTTCAGACCAATGTTGTATAAATCATTCTTTCGATTTCATTAGTTCTCATCAATTGCAATTGTAAAGTGTTCCACGCCTCTTTTTTCGGGGAGACTAAATGTAAATGCTCTTGCACATGATTGTCCACTTAAAGAACAATAAATTCGGTGTGTCAAGCCATCTCCCGGATGATCTTTTCAGAAAGAACATCCAAATTTATAACCCTTACATCAAACCAAGCAATTGTCCGATTAAAACCCTCCCTCCCGACTCCTGTTCCCAGGCAATCAAGCGACGTCCTTTGTCTTCTGCTGAAGAAAAGGGCCACCAAGGTAATTATTAAAATGGATTTGGCACAAGTATCTGAGAGCCCGAAAACAATTCGAGTTCGCCAAAAGCAATAATCGTACGTACGTGCTCCCATTTGCACATCTCTCATTCTTTGACAAAAACATAACCATCAAACTTTAGATCCAAAATAGAGCTGCTCAAGGAAATCGAATCTGGCAAAGCAAACACGTACAGAAGAATCAATTGACTGCTACAACGTTAAAACTGATTAAACAAGACCATAAACTAGAATCGCAAAAAAAGTATGAATATATACATAACAATCTGGAAATATAATTCCCAAGTAATCTGGAAAAATACCATCTACGAATTCCCGTCATGCTTGATCAGCTCGACTCTGCTTGAACAAAAGAAAAGATGAAGGTTCATGAACCTTGAATATGCTT
This sequence comes from Otatea glauca, assembly GCA_036346275.1. Classification (NCBI taxonomy): domain Eukaryota; kingdom Viridiplantae; phylum Streptophyta; class Magnoliopsida; order Poales; family Poaceae; genus Otatea; species Otatea glauca. The sequence continues at coordinate 2,428,640 of CM070726.1, read as the reverse complement.
ATTAGCACAGCTAAAACACAATATATATGCACATGACACTAAACAAGGTTGACATGGAAACAAGATTTATACTGTTGACGTTAAGGGTGATATGAATTTGTTTTCTACCCCGTCTCAAGTCTACTCCTGCACAAAGTCTGCTATTTATCTCTATAAATATGTTCCTATAGACTAAGGCAAGAGCAAGGTTTCATTGTAAATATCTCCTCATTTAGTGAAATCATTTTAGTGCGTCCGAGGTTTTTCCTGTAAGGATTTTTCACTTAAAAAAATCGTATCCCCTGTTTTTATTTTTCTAGGTAATCTACTCGAAAAAAAAACGGGCGGTGCGGCAACAAATCAAAGGAAAGCGGTATGTTGTTCCGTGCAAGCGACGCAGAGAAAAAGCCCCCGCCATGGCTGACCAGGCTGCGGCAGAAGCCGTCGCAAGAGGCAGCGATAGTGCGGCGCGTACGAGGCCGGAGCAGCGTCCAACGTGACGCAGAGTCTCGTACGGCTGCAGTAGAAAGCTTCAATAATGATACAGTACCCGCTAACGTAGCACGAAGGAGTTCCGTTGAATATGCTTATTAGGGCAACTCCAAAAGCTTCCTTTTCCCATCCCCTATCAGTAAAACTACAGATTTCGTACGAGGGCAAAGGAAAACGACGACTCCAACAGCTTCCCGAACCGAATCGCTAATTTTAGAGAATGGAGAGAGAATCCCTACTTATCAGGAACCTCTCTCCTATCCCGATCGCGTTACCCATCTTCGCCCGTCGAGTCTGGAGCAACGGCCAGTCGCTCGCGCGCCTGCGAGGATCGTCCACGAGGCCAACGCTGCGAGCCACGGCTCCGTCCGGTGACATCCAGGAGGTGAGGCTCCGCTCCATCGCGCGCCGTGGAGGAGGCGATCCGACGCTTCGCCGGTTGGTCCCTCGCCCTCGCGGAGGCTAGCTGCCGCTTTGTCCCCCGCGCGAAGAGACTCAGGCTGCTTCCCTCCGGCCAGATCTGGTCCCCGGCTTCGTCGTCAACCCAGGCCGCCTCACATCGTCGTCTTCAACCTCGGGGGGTGCGGGATCGAGCCGATCTATAAGGTTTGAACCCTAGTAATCTCAGAAAAGAATAGATTTTGCTGTGTCGGTGGGAATGTGGGAATATGGTGATGGTTCGTACCTAGATTTCGTGCTAAAAAATCACACATTTCACCGGACAGGAACAAATCACACATTTTTCCAGTAGAATCCATATCAAGTAAAAGCTATGGGTGATGAACTGGGATAACATGACCTCTGTCGTCTGAATGTTGCCAAGGTGGTTGATCAGGATTGTTTTGTAGGACCTATTTTTCATCACCATCTGCATGTATTATCAAGTAAGAATTTCATATTCATGTTCTTTTTTACCAGACTGTCTGTTCTGATAATCACATTTTTGACAATCACATTTTTGTCAGTAGACTAATGCTTACCACAAAATGCTTTTCACTTCACTGACCAGAAAGATCAGCCATCCAGAAATGATTTCTTATCTTGTGCTCACCGAAATTAACTCTTTCTTGTAATTGAGTGGCGGTTGGTAACAGAAAAGATTGTGAAATTAACTCTTATCCTGCTTCCAACGAATTGATTACAGAAAAGGTTGTTGCATCCCATTCTTCTCTGAAATTGGTTGCCGACTGTTTTGTTTGAGTCGTCTATAACATGTGATCTACTTCTGTTGTCCAGATTTAGACATCCAGTTCTCCACTAGGTGCTAGGCTGGTAGCTTGCTACATAATTTTAGATGTTCAATGAACTAACAGTGATTCAAATTGCAATCAGAATCTAGCCATGTGTTGAAGCAGTTTTTTTAGATAATGGAAGAATATGTTAATGTGTTCAAGCAGTTGTTTTGTGATTGCTGAATTAAGCCCATGGTCACATGCGATTCTGGTGATTCTATTTACGGAGACGGTTGATTACGGTGTCGATTGTTACCTTGGGCTTGATCAGGAGTACTCTCTTGGGCATCTTGCAAAGGGTGTGTGATTGCTACCTTGGGCTTGATCAGGAGTATTGGATATATGCGTAGGATTCAGCAGTTCTTAGTTTTTGAAATAGGTTTTTGTGTGTTCCGATAAATTGTGGAAGTATTCATTTAATTCACTGCCCATCTCGACATCACAGACTGCTGCTGCACCTGTTTCTGTATTTTTTTGTCTGAACAATTGGATTCCAATGTGTATTCCTCAAGTACTGAAATGCTTCATCTTCTACTGAGTCAAAAGCATCTAATTTTTTTATATGCAGAATTGGTTCAGTCTATACTAGCTTGGTCATTCTATCATTGTCGGCCATATATTTGCTGTCTGTATCATTATTTGCAATATCATAGCTGATGATGCCATTAACTAGAACGTTATTTAGCTTCTCTTTTCTAATGATTTTTCATTCTCCAGAGGTGAAGATGGAGAGCTTCGATTGGGAGTACGCCGAGCTGCTCAGCTAAAAAACGTTGTTTTCATACTCTTTTGAATGCTTGCCCAGGTATTGAAGTACTTTCCTGGTTGTCTTCATACTCTTTTGAATGCTTGCCCAGGTTTCTGCTACTGTGGAAGAGTCCAGATTACAGGATATACTAGTTGTATAGGACCTAAGGCCCTAGGCATGTCTTGTTTGGTCTTGCTTGCACAGTACCGGGATGCTATCCTCTTGTTATAGATAGTGAAGGATTTATCAAGGAAGCTAAAACAATCTGAGCCCAACTCACTGCAGTTCATTATCCTTGAGGAAGGCTAGCTTGACAAATTGCATTCAAACAACAAGCCTTATGTTGGTGTAGAGTGAGCCAAGTTGTCTTGGCACATTAGCTTGAATTTCTAGAAGGTACTTTGTTAGTTAGCTTCAGATACTAAAAGGCACTATCTGAGCGTGATGCTAGCCTTTTATGGAAATCATAGTGCTTTGTATTGTTAATTAGATTATTCCACTTGGGACAGTCTAATGAGATTGACACGACACCTATGCTTTTCATCACATTAAACTTGCACCTTCTTTATTTGGTGAGGGACTTAAAGTAACAATGTTAATATCATAAATCTAGGAGCCTAATAGCATATGATGTCTGATGGATTGGCCTGTTCCTACTTCCTACTGTCAACAAGTCTAATAGCATATGGACATAATAGCCTAAAATGTTTCCAAGCTCATTTTCTACAAATAATTAACAAGTCTAGTGTTAGAATTCAGAAATGGACTGTCTATTTTTTCGTTGGTTAATTGAATGAATGGAACATGTGCTTTTGTTTACAAATTTGTCTCAGAAAGACAAAACACTTCCATTATGGGTTAATTTTTCCCCCTTTCTCTCTTTTGGTAAGGTCATTCAAGTGCTAGATATATCTATCAAATGATGTATTATCTAGTAAGAATTTATGTCTAGAATTTTGAAGTGTTGACCATCTTCATGCAACTTAGGACTGTCTAGAATTATGTGTCAATACTCATTAAGTTTGTTCATTACACACTTGTAATACATGTAGATGGACAAGGATCAGGAGAAACTCAATAAAGGCTTGGCATGGACATAAAAACAAATAGAGTGCATTGCATCGGATCTTAACAAAATTGCAAAAGACAATTTTACTCCTAACACATGTCAATGTGGCAATGAACTCAATAGCTTTGTGATTGACATCGAAGCTATAGCTCGCAGCTTAGAGTAGGTTGCCATACAGTCACATGAACTAATGCAAAGAGATGAAGTACATCCTGCTGAGGATGTAGATCCTGAGTTGTGTCTTCCTTTCGACTACCAAAGCGATGATGAGGGTAAACGTGAGGACTACCAGTATTGTGAAGATGAGGGTATCGACATTGATAGTGATGATTCGGGAATGTTCTAATCCTGTAGTAATGTTAAGACTTGTTCAAATATTGTAATGTTGATGGATGTTGTTAAGACTAGTTAAGACTTTTTATGATATTGTAATGTTTTTTTCTTAACTTGAGAAATTTTGTCGTTGGCAGAAGAGAAATTATGAATGGTTTCTATATTAACCTGTTGAATGAGGGAGGGGATGCATTCAATTGGGATGGTTCTAAACCTTCACCACAGGAAAGCCCAATTGGTTCACAACCATCTCCAGTGCATACGGATAGTCCCCAAATAAGATCAAATAATAGAAGATCTAAAAATTTCGTAAGAAAGAAGATAATTTGTTGGTGTCCTCATGGCTTAATGTTAGTATCGATGCCATACAAGGGAACCAACAATCCCGTGCTACTTATTGGAGAAGAATACATGACTACTTCCATGAGAACAAGACTTTTACCTTAGATCGTTCACAGGCTTCGCTTACACATCGATGGTCTGTTATTCAAGAAGCAGTGAACAAGTTTTGTGGGTGTCATGATCGAACTGAGTGTCGAAATCAAAGCGGGTTAACTGAGCAAGACAAGGTTGGTACATAATGTATACAACTTGCCTATTTGTGGATAGTTTGCTTATATTGTTGTTTGTGTGGTTGTACAGATTATGCAAGCTAAAACTTTGTACCAGGAGGAAGAAGGGCGATCGTTTGCGTTCTTGCATTGCTGGAATGTTTTGCAACACCATCCTAAGTGGTGTTCTCGGCTATCTCAGAAGAAGCAAAAGACATCAAGTAGTGGAAGTTCGGGATCTTCCAGTCCTGTTAGCTCCAATGCAATTCATCTTGATGAGGACCATCCTAGTTCAGAAAATGATCACCTTAGTAGACCAATTGGACATAAGGCAGCGAAAGAACGATTAAGTCGAGGAAAAGAAGTTGCTCCAACAGTAAATCTTTATATGGAAGCACTAGAAAATTTTAGAAAGGAAAAGAGGGAGCTTGAGATTATGAAAGAGAGGAAAAAAGATGAGCGATATGAACGACTGTATGCACAAGAACAAGTGAAGATTGAGCAAGAGAAAGAGAGGCTTGAATTAACGAGAAATGAACTTGAATTGAAGAAAATGGTGGAGGAGGAGAGAATTATGGGCATTGATCTAAGTCGCTGCACTGAGCCACAAAAAACAGTACTACATGAGATTGCAGAGCGACATAATAGCTAGAAGATGTAATAGGTCAGGTTGAACCAAGGTTGTATCTTTTGCTTGCAGTCATTCAGTTTGTCCCTCAGTCTCTAGGTTATGGACTGTTAACTACGAATTATTGTGAGCCTGTGATATTTAAATGACTACCTGTGCTACATCTTTTTGGGATGTATAAACTGTCATGCTGTGAGTTGTGGATTCTCATTCTCAAGTTTCTGTGATGTGATATTTGCTAAATCAGCATTTAAGTTCATACTTCAGTTGTTCTTCTTATTTTTTTGCTGTGAAAGGTAGATGGATAGGCAAGTTGTAGGCAAAGTAGATCACAGGATGACCAGAATGAAAAGAGCTTCTTATTGACAATTAACTTCTTCATTTAAAGATTCCCATTACAATACATATAAAATATAGATTAATACATAATTAAAACACTACTAAATTACACCCCTCCATAACGTTGCCATAAGTGCTCCACTAGATCGTCTTGAAGCTGATGGTGAGTTTTCCTATTCCTAATGGAACGATGAGTTTGAATAAACTCAAAGAGTTCAGGTGTATGTTCATGTGACACTGAAACTGTTTCTCCCATTCCTTCGTAATTGTAGTCAAGTGGTCCACCGTCCCGCTCATCTTCAACTATCATGTTATGCATGATGACACATGCTGTCATGATATCTCTTAGTGTTTGTTGATCCCAGAAACGTGCTGGTCCTCGAACAATTGCAAAACGAGATTGCAGAACTCCAAAAGCTCGTTCCACACCCTTTCTAGCTGCCTCTTGAGCTTGGGCGAAATATTTCTTCTTATTCCCTTGGGGAGCTGGTATTGTCTTCACAAATGTTGCCCATGCAGGATATATCCCATCTGCAAGATAGTACCCCATTGTGTAATTGTGACCATTAATAGTATAACTCACTTCCGGCGCTTGTCCTTCTGCTAGCTTTGCGAAGAGAGGGGAACGGTGAAGAACATTAATATCATTGTGAGATCCTGGTAAACCAAAAAAGGTATGTCAAATCCATAGATCTTGTGAAGCAACGGCTTCTAGAATTATTGTTGGCTTGCATACATGCCCAGTATACAATCCTTGCCATGTTGTAGGGCAATTTTTCCACCTCCAGCGCATGCATTCTATGCTTCCTAGCATTCCAGGAAAACCTCTTTCCTCACCGACTGCAAGTAATCTAGCAGTATCATTCTCATTTGGAGATCTCAAATACTCATCTCCAAATAGGACAATAATAGCTCGCACAAACCTTTTAAGACTCTCTATGACAGTACTTTCTGCAATCCGTAGACAATCATCAATAGCATCTGCTAGTACTCCATAAGCTAGCATCCGGAATGCTGCAGTTACCTTCTGTAAAGAAGATAAGCCGAGAATTCCAGCACAATTCCTTTTTTGAATAAAATAATCATCATGGCCTTCTATAGCATGCAATATGCGAAGAAGTAGATAACGACTCATTCTAAACCTGCGCCAAAAAGAAGAATGAGTCATAGATAAGATGATCAACCAAAAATGCAAAGAATTAAAATATTTCTCGTCGTAAACCTGCGGCGAAAGAAGGTTGGGCCATAGACATGAGGATCAGTGAAATAGTCTCGGTACAGCCTGGCATGCCCTTCCTCTCTATTGCGATGTATGTATTGATGGCCAAAAATAGAACCCCCATGACGTCGAGAATTCACACACTCATCTTGCTCCTGTGCTAGGTATGCTACTGTAAGAAGAGATTCATCGTCGTCATCCAACGATGAGTCCTCTGAGAGGAAATGCTGAACTAAGTTCTAACGACTCATTGACATATGCTAGATAGTGAACATTCATAAATGGGCAAGGTTTGAAAGTGCAAATGGCTATGTATATATAGCCTGAAAATATAGCCGTTACGATATAGCCATTACAATATAGCCATTATACTGGTCGTTACAATAAATTTCAAATTTTTGTTTCCCACAATTAAAAAAAGCCGGTCAAATTTTTCCCGGTAAAAAATAAACGTGGCTCATATGGCGGTTATGAAATATCATTATAATATAGGAGGGAGAAAATAGAGAGTGGGATTTGAGGAATACTGTTGGAGAGGAAAGAGATATAGGGAAGGAATCTTTTTAGGGAATTCTGTGTATGAGGATATAGAGATCCAGATTTAAGGAATGCTGTTGGAGATGGCCTTAGCACAGCTAAAACACAATGCACATGACACTAAACAAGGTAGACATAGGAATGTCGAGGAAAAACAAGATTTATACTGTTGACGTTAAGGGTGATACTCCGTCTCAAGCTCATGCACGGAATCTACTATGTATCACTATAAATATGTTTTTGTAATCAGGGCAAGAGTAAGGGTTTCGTTGCAAACATCTTCTCATTTAGTGAAATCGTTCTAATACATCCGAGGTATTTCCTGTAAGGATTTTTCACGTAAAAAATCCACGTCTCTTGTTTTTATTTTTCTAGGTATTCTACAAATCAAAGGAAAGCGGTGTGTTGTTCCGTACAAGCGACGTAGAGAAAAAGGCCCGCCTTGGCTGACCAGGCTGTGGTAATTCAATGTCGCAAGAGGCAGAAGGCGTCGCAAGAGGCGCGTACGAGGCCGGAGCAGCGTCCCACGTGACGCAGTCTGTCGTGTGGCTGCGTAGCAGTAGAAGGCTTCGAGCATGCACTACAGTAATGTAGCACGAAGGAGTTCCTTAAGCTACGGTAACCACGCGCACTGTAGCTCACAAGAAAAAAGGAAAAATTAAGAAAGGAAAAAAAATTAGACAGATTTTCCCCCAAGATTTCTAATACATTGCAACTTTGAAGTACGATCTTTCGTTGCTAGATCGAGACACAAGATTTTCTCTTTTGTAAGTTAAAGATGCGGGTTGTTCCTGCACAGCTCGATTTTGTGTGATGCTCTTTTGGGGACCGACAAGATGCCTGCGGCATGGTTACTAAGGAAAAGCAACACAAAGATCATAAGGCCTTATCCCATATTCACCTTTATCTATCAAATAATATTATGCAAAAGGTTTTGAAGGAGAAAAACGTCGCCGCATAATGGTTAAAGGTGGAGAAGATTTGCAAGACGAAAGATTTCACATGTAAGATGCATTTGAAACAGAAGCTTTATTCATTCAAGATGGTGCAAGGCGGGTCATTACTGACTCACCTGGTAGTATTCAAATAAGTAGTCTCGGATCTCGAGTCTATCGACGAGTGGATTCTTGATTCAGCCTGCACATTCCACATGACCCTCAACCATGAGTGGTTCGTTGACTACGAAGCTGCGTCAAGTGGATCCATTTTGATAGGTAATAATACACCACGCAATATTGTAGGTATTGATTCTATTCAGAAAAAATGTTTGATGGCACCATTAGAACTTTACCGGATGTCCGATACATTCTAAATTTAAAGAGAAGTCTTATCTCATTAAGTACTCTTGATACTAAAGGGTACAAGTATTCAGGTGGAGGTGGGGTTCTAAGGTCTCCAAAGGTTCTCTTGTCATGATGAAGGGTGATATGAAGGCTACCAACCTATATCATCTACGAGGCACTACAATTTCAGGCAATGCTGCTATTGCCTCAAACAAATCATCTGATTATGATGCTACTAATCATTGGCATATGCATCTGGGGCATATGAGTGAAATTGGCATGATAGAATTATGCAAAAGAGGATTTCCCGATGGTCAAAGCATCGACAAGTTGAAGTTTTATGAACACTGTGTCTTCAACAAGCAAAAGATGGTGAAATTCAGCACTACAACTAACTCTACAAAAAGCATACTGGATTATGTTCACTCTGATTTATTGGGAGAATTCTGTGTTCCATCGCTTGGAGGTGCTAACTACATGTTGACCATCATTGATGATTACTCAAGAACAGTTTGGCCTTATCTCATAAAACACAAATCAAATGTATTCAAGGCATTAAAGGAGTCGAAGATCATAATTGAAAAACAAACTAGCAAGCATGTAAAGAAGCTTCGTACGGACAATGGCTTAGAGTTCTGTTCTAGAGAATTTGAAGCTTTATACCGATCAGAGGGTATTGTGAGGCATTACACTGTCCCTGGTACTCCTCAACAATATGGTGTGGACGAACGCATGAACAGAACAATCATGGAGAATCTTGTGTGAAAGGCTATAATTTGTGGAATTCTGAAACTAGAAAGATCGTTATTAGCAGAAATGTTACCTTTGATGAATATGTTATGGTGCATGATAAACCATCTATTGATGTTCTTGCTAAGGAGCAATAGAAATCAAGTGTGTAGGTGGAGCATGTTATTGATTCAAGATCTACACTAGAAGCCAAAAAGGATAATATATAGGATGTTCCTATTATTGTATAACCAACACAACGTTCCATTACAACTGACAGGCCTAAGAGGAATATTCAAGCATCCAAGAGGTTGATTAAAGAAGCCAATATTGTGGATTATTGTTTGAATGTGGTAGAAGAAATTGAAGGTATTGCGGAACCTTCAACTTATTTAAAGGTTATCTCTTCTGGTGATTCAGAAAGATGGATGACTACCATGCATGATGAGATGCAATCTCCTGATAAGAACGGCACTTGGGAGATAGTTAATTTGCCAATTGAAAAGAAAGCTATTCGTTGCAAATGTATCTTTAAAAGGGAGGAAGGCGTATCACCAACCAAATAGGTTAGTATAAGGCAAGGCTCGTTGCTAAAGGATACAGCCAAATTCCAGGTATCGATTTCACATATGCCTTTTCCCCAGTTGTGAAGCAAAGTTCTATTCGCATTTTACTCAGCATTGTGGCTATGCATAATTATGAGCTTGAGCAATTGGATGTGAAAGCTATATTCTTACATGAGGAACTAGAAAACGACATTTAAATGGAGCAACCAGAAGGTTTTATCATTCTGGGAAAGGAGAATTTTGCTTGCAAATTAAAGAAATCTCTATATGGTCTAAAGCAATCACCCAAACAGTGGTACAAGAGATTTGACTCCTTTTTTATCTCTTAGAATTTTAAAAGATTTGATTATGATAGCTGTATCTATTTGAAAACTGTTAATAGTTCAGCTATTTATTTGCTCCTATATGTTAATGATATGTTGATTGCTACAAAAGACATGGCATAAATATCAAAGTTAAAGGCACAATTGAGCAGTGAATTTGAGATGAAGGATCTCAGTGTAGCAAAGAAAATTCTTGGTTTGGAAATTAGTAGAGATAGATGATTTGGAAAATTATACCTAAGTCAAAAAGGGTATATTAAAAAAGTCCTTCGTCGTTTCAATATGAATAAGGCCAAACTGGTGAGTACTCCGTTAGCCGCATATTTCACACTATTTTCAGTGTCATACCCATAATCATATGATGAAGTTGAGTACATGTCTAAAGTTACATATGCAAGTGTAGTTGGTTCACTTATGTATGCTATGGTTGTAAGGTCGAGAATGCTGACTAGAGGGGGGTGAATAGGTGGTACATAAAAATTCGTAGCTCTAATGATGGCCTTAGCCAAAACCTAAATAATATGCAGAAGCGTAATTCTATGGTTTTGACAATTGAAGCCTAAATCAACTAGGCTCACTAAGTGCTCTAAGAAATTAAGTCTCTAACTATGATTTGCAATCCTAAAAGACAATCAATCAATCAATTTAATTCTATGAATATAAATTGCTTGAATGTAAATGAGCACAAGAAAGAAAACCACAATGAGACACGATACTTTTTACCATGGCACTCGGAGACTTGCCAATCTCCCCTAGTCCACATTAAGGTAAGCCTGTAATGACCCCTATTTTCACATAAATGCAAAAATGGAAATCTCATGTGCATACAGTACTAGTCCCATGATCAGTGGCTAGTACGCACATTTACAACAATTGATATCACATCCATACTCTTTATTACAAATGATAATGGTTATTTATACAATAAAATCTTACAATACAGAGTGAAATGCAGCGGAAAGGATTAAAATTCTTGTAGTATGCCCATCCAACCCTCAGGCAACTGACAAGGCATAATCCCTAGAAAAACTTCATCGTTATCATTACCGAATCCTGCGACACATATGTTTCGTCGGACTAATCTGATTCTTCACCTAAAAACAACAATTAAGATGGGTGAGTACTTTCGTACTCCGCAAGACTTTTGCAAAACCTATGATATATGCAAGCCACTTCAAAGGAAAGGCTACTACAGTTAGTTTGCATAAAGCCAATTTGAAATGTAAATACAGAATAGTAGATTGCAAAATGGAATTTAAGTAAAAACAATTTAATACTGAAATAACAATATGTAAAGGACGAGTAAATAAATTTCACAAACCTGGGTATCATGACCATATCCAAGAACCCTTTCCACTGACACACAGTAGAAATTACCGACACACGGTAGAAACCAGATTTTATGAAAATAAAAACAGCTAACTAGTGCTGGCGCACCAAGACTCCCTTAACCGCGGGAACGGCTTTTCGAAAAGTTTCACACTCTGCAGAGGTGTACATCTTTACCCACAAGTCATGACCTTTTCCTTTTGCCGCATATTTCACACACCTTTGGCGTAGTGGCCAGAATGTTCATGATGAAAACCTTTACATTATCTAGGCTAACTTTGCACCAGCACGGTGACGATAAACCTGTACTATGGTGTAAATGTTTGTACAGTCACTGCACAATAATGAATAAGCATATCCATAGTATGGCATACACCGTTGTATCAGCAAACGTTGCTCCCAACACCTCGGTGTGGGCGCCCCTCCGAGCAACCAGTCACTGAAGAAGCTCGTACTACTCCGGCCTACCAATGTGCAAAGTTAAACCAGATAACTTAATTGGTTTAAGGCTGTCTCATACCAGCACTTGTGGTTGTACGGTAATTTCTTTGGTTTAACGAACACGTAGTTCGGTCCTTAATCCGACACGAGCAATAATCTCCCCCTACACTACGTACAATTCCCTTGTACACCCGGCTATTGCCAATAATTGCCGGCATCAAAATCATTGTTTTATTTTCATTTTTGATCAAAATACCAACCATAAAGAAAGGTCATACCCATTAAATGTCATATCCAATATTTTTAATCATGTCAAAGTTTTATGTTTCTTTAAGCATGGCTAAGCATGACACTAAGTGTGATTAACCCAAATTGACATCAACTACTATCTAAGTTATTCTAGGGTTACCAAGGATCACAAATCCATACTTATCAAGGAAGTTCTATGTAACTACAGGTACAACTACCATTATCCATAATATAGCAGATTTTAATAAAAGTAACGTATGCAGTAAAACATTTAATAAAAACATTTATAAAACTTGGATCAATATGATCAAAGGGCCGGGTGCTTGCCTTGCTTAGTTTATTTCTTACAACGAAGATGAAGTCACGGCTAACGGCGGCAATGACAGAAGTAGTGACGTCTGATTCTACACGTCGTTCAATCGGAAATATTGCAAATATCCAACTTTAATAAGGGCAAAAAGAAAACAGACAGAAAATCAAATAAAGATTCATTGCAAAAAACAAGAATGTTTTAGGGTTTGGATTGAATGATTTCAAGATCTTATGATTTAGATAATTATACAAACATATTGTTAATGACTTATGATGAAGAAAACATGGTTTCTTTGATAGATTATCTATTCTTGAATTATGAATTCAAGAGGCTAAAATTATGAATTCTTGCATTTATAACTTCGAATTATAGATGCTAAAATTATTTGGATTAATAGAATTAAAACACAAATTAAAAGGTTATGCGAATAACACTTAATTCTTTAAGTGATTTTGCATAAGAAGTGACTTTGAATTTGTTAGATCTATTGAACTAAGTTACTGGATTTATTTATGTTTTTTAAGAAGGTTCTGGTGATACAAATATCCTAACTATGGATTTCTTCATTGTTTTCGAGTTTGTTTGTTCACAATTTGAAGTTCAAAAATCATATTACTTAAGGTTATTTGGCTATTAGGATTTATATGCAAAACATAACGAAATAAGATTATTTCATCATAATAGCGTAGTCTATACTTTGAAGAACATTCTTAAGCTGATTTCATACATTTTAGTGCTTAGACGAGATGCCGAAATAGCTTATATGATATTAAAAGTTATGACGACCATATTATTTAAGGGTATTGGGTTAGCCGGATTCAGATGCAAAGCAAGTTGAAAATAAAATATTATTCTAGATTATGGTAGTACATATCTTAAATATTGTTTCTAAACTGATCTTCATAAAATTTTCATTAGGACGAGATATTCTACGGGCTGTTGAAAATGCTTAAGTAGTTTTATAATCTACACGATAAAGGTTTAGTTTTAATTCTTAGTTTGCGATTTCACCTTATAAGATTATTTATCCATTTTTCTGGCATTAGCATGGGACATCACTAAGATTGTTTTAAAGTTGGTTTCACAGTATTTTGCTTTTATCCGAGATGTGTTTCATATATAAGATTAGCAAGGCTTGATATGGATTTATTCTACCTTTGCATTAATATGAAATATTTTTGTATATTTGGGATCCTTATAATATCAGGAGTGATACAAAACTAATTTTACCATAATTTTGAGTTCATTTGACTCATATTCTAACTATTTAAAATTTCAGATTCCCATCACTAAAATTAATTGAATTGATATTGAACTATCTACTTACTACATACAATAACTCAAACATTTCCTATCATGAACCCTAATTATTTTTGCATAATTAGGTTACTAAGAGTCTAAGGACTCTAGCAAAATTTGTTTTATTTTATTTGGAGCTCACTTGCAAAAATTCTATATGGAGCATATTTTAAACCCATTTCTTTAAATTTAAAATTAAAATTTAAACAAGGTTTACTTTCACAATATTTTTTGTATATTATGAATATAAATGATTTATCAAGAATTTAGAAATTTACTTCATTTAATTTGGAGCTGAAATGTAGAAGTTATAAGCAATTAAATGTTCTAGGGTTTGAAAATACTGAAAATAGACAAATTAACATAATTGGAAAGTGCGTTTTCCGCTTCAAAGTGCGCTTTCCTTTGTTTGGTTCGCACGGGCTGAGGCACTAACGTCTGGGCCCAGATGGCAGCGAGAGGCCGAGTGCACATGAGCTACTGACGCGCGGGTCCGTGGTGTCAGCGACTGGACTAAGGAACTGTTGGGCCGGCCCACACGGCAGAGAGTGGCTGTAGCTCAGAAACTGAGTGGTGGGGCCAAGACAACGGTGATACATACGTGCGAGCAGCTGACAACCAGAGTCCACGTGACAATGTCTCAGAGCAGAGGGCTGCGATTTTCGGCTTGCCGGCGACGAGGCTTTGCCGGAGAGGGCGAATGGGTAGCACGTTAAGCACCAGGGCGTCCGTGCGCATGGAAGGGTGGTACTGGTTCAACCGGAGGTGGCCAGAGTTGGCGCACCACCGTAGACCCACGGCGGCGACCATAGCCGACGGCGGCAGAGCAAAAGAAGGTGATTTTAGTGGAAAATGAGACTCGGATGAGCATCAGTATGATACAAGGACTCTATTTTGACATTTATTCAAAGAGATGAGTAAATGATTCGGGCTTTCACCGTGCGCGGGCATCCTCGGCGGAGGATCACGGCGCGACGGTGCTCCGGGGAGAAGGAACTTCAATTGCGGATGGGGATGGATTACAAGAGTACCGAGGATGCTCTAGGTGCAAGGAATTGAGCTTCAGTGGTCTAAGGAAGAAGATGAGCATTTTCTTGGTTGTGGCGGTGAAGCGACTAGAAAAGGGGAGACTGGTGCAAGAAGGGAAAGGCTTAATTGAGAAGTGGAGGAGATGAAAGGAGTGATGAGGGAGTAATTGAGCAGTGGCTGTGCTTAAGTAAGCAAATGAGGTGGTGGAGCACGGAGTTTGAACGCAGGGGTGAGGATGGCGGCTCGGCATGATTGGCGCGCGAGTAATCTCGGTCGTGACAGAGAGTTCTCGTGAGGATTGATAGCTTCAATATCACTGGCAGGGTTAGGAAATGTCGGCACCTAGGATTGCGTGCCATTGTGGCGAGACGTGACAAAAGGAAAAGGCGGCGCCGGCTTCGGTCTTGCGAGAAAGATCGAAGAGAAGAAGGGAAAAGGGAAGAGAAAGAGGGCTCACGAGTGAGGCCCGGATGGCAGTGGGAGGGGGAGAAGGCGGTTCGGTCTGGCTCGTGGGACCGGGTTAAGGAAAGGGCCCACACGTAAGTGAGACACTTTGGCAAACCGCATGAGTCTTCTGGACAGGTCAAGGAACATCCATTGGATTGGGACAACAGACAGGCTCTAGATTTTATGAAAAAAAATTTGTAGGTCAGCAAGGTAAATATTAGAGTCCAGTAAAATGTTTAGATGAAAATTCTTGGTAAAATATTAATAAAAATCTGACAATGCATAGTTGTCATTTTCTATTGATTCTGATTTTTATTTAATTTAAGATCAAAATCAATTTATTATTTTATGAAACTTTTTATGAATATCTGGAATGGCATCATTGACATGATATAAAATTTTCATATTTTTATAGTGTATATTGTAATTTTAATAATTCTGACATTTTAATTTTCAGCTTTTCTGATTGTCTGTTTTTGAATATCTAAAACTACTAAATATAGGATTTAATTCTTGATATTTTTACCAGACATGGGTAAGATTAATATGTCAGCATGGTTAAAATGTTAACTCAGGTTAAGGTTGAGTGATTTCTAAAGAATTCTTACAAGGTCGGTTCAGAGCATCTAGACAGTGTTACTTTTGTCTTTTTAATTTATTTTATTGATCCAGATCAGTGCAAGTTGCATAATCAGGATCATGAATGGATCTGGAATTTATCTAAGATTTTTTTACAAATTTTATAGATTTTGGATTTTTATCTTTTTACTTTTACCATTTACCGTTTCAATTTATGAGACTTTTCTTTTAAAGCAAAACTCAAGAAAAATCAATAATTAAAAAAACTCAAGAAATTAAAATCCAAATTAAATATCACATCATAATTCATTTTTTTATAGTTTGTTTGTTTCGGAAGAAATAGTTTTAATATTGCTATTCCTCTCTTCTCAAGATTAAAATGCAATAAAAGAAGAAAAGACATTGTTTAAAATCAAAATCTTGATTCCAATTGAACTTTCAAAATCTTGATTCCAATTGAAATTTTTATTTAATTCCATTTTAAATTTTTATTTTTCTTATTTTTGAATTTTATGGGATGTTACAAAGCTCAAACGAATTGGATCGGCTCCACGAATTGAGCACCCACCTCGAATCCACTAATGGTAGCTCTTACTCCTCTGGGTAGGTGAGCTCCAATCTTCACAACTCGTCGGGCCTTCTCACAATCTCTGTTGAGGACGTCACCAACGCAATGCCTCCCGGCAATCTAGGTGTCGGAAAATATCAAGAGTAATTGGCTAAGTCTTCTATCTTGAACCTCACCAAGTGCAACACATGCACAAGGCTCTCCTCCAAGTGCAACACATGCATTTTAGAATCGCTCTTACCTCAAGAACCAAATTGGAGAGTGCAACACATGCACAACTCCTCCAGAATGCTCAATAAACATAGCAACCACAAATACCAGCCCCAAGGCTCCTTTTATAATCTCCCTAAGGAAAACTAGCCGTTGGGGATAAATCAGGCAAAAATCTGCATTTCTGGTACTACCGCCTCTGTTACCGTTGGCGAGGAGGCCTTTTAACTAAGGTAGCACAACATCTGAGAACACATTTAAATCAATTTAAGGATTTGTTGCTAGTTGACAGCTTCATGTTACTGTTTGTGGTTAGTTTCATGCCTAGATATCTGATTATGAGCCTTAATGCTTTGATGTTAGTCAATATCATGTTTAAGTATCTATGTGTGTAAATAGCTGAGTACAACAAATAAAAATAGGGCTTAAGGATAGGAATACTCCGGAACGCATGGTCCATGACGTGCTTGGACACGTGGATCCAAGCGTGTGCGAGCACGAGCGCGAGGTCTCGAGGAGTTCTTGGTGCTCAGACACCAAGTTTCTTTTATAGTTCTTACTTTATTCTTTTGATTTTTGTCTTAATGTTTGTTTATAGATTAGACGCGGCTCGAGCATATAGTCTCGAGGGGTTCTAAGTGCCCGGACACTCAGTTTCTTTTCATAGTTCTTCTTCTTTTATAATTAGATAGATATTTCTAAAATAGAGTGGCGAAAGAGAGCGGAGTGATCTAATCTCTTTCCTTGTTCTAAAGAATAAAGAAACTCCTTTTGAACCATAATCTATCTAGTGAATAAATTTTCTCTCATTTTGCAAATACAGTGCTGATAATGACAACCGTCCAACCTGATCCCAGATAAAATTTTACTCTCTTAAATCGATATCTAATTTACTTTCCTCTACTTAAATTGTGAATTGTTGATTTACCAACTTACCTAATCTTTTAAGACTTAGCACAGTCTAGTTAAAAAGAAGATGACGTCCCCTCATTCTTCATCGTTGAAAGGATGTGATAAGTGAACGAAGGAAAAACTTACTCGCGGTCCAAGAGGAGCAAATAAAAGGCCCACGAACCGATATACTATCACGATAGTCGATCCGTAGGATGGGGCCCATACCCAACCTCGTAAGGTAGTGGCAGCATTCCGGACATTATATGGGATAGTTGAACGGGAACGGGTGCCCATCACATATCATCCTGGAAGTAGCTCACCAACGAGGATCACAACAACCTGGTGACAGAAATTTTGCATCGTTCGAGATCCCAGAAGAAGCCGTGCGCCTAGTGTGATGGTATGCACTACTAGTGGCAACAAAGGCATGAAAGAACTTCAAGAGCACTCTTGCCACAGATTACGTCAAGAAGGAAATGATTTCCTTCTCTAAGTATGGGTTCATTGATGAAGATGTATGGCAAAGATTTGTTGAAATGAAGATGACGAAAGAATACGCGCATCAAAGTAAAGCGCACAAGGCCCTCCAGGCCAAAAACACCCACCCCCATAGACTCGGCACCATTGGGTACACAGGTAAGAGCGCACAATGGACGAGGGAGGACGAGGAAGCAATCCTGATAGAGGCGTCGCCCACCAATTGCCTCGATTATAGACCCGTGCACCCGAAACTGGCTAAGAGCGAGGTCAAATACCACGTCTTCGGGCACCGTGTCTTTCAGGAACTTCGCAAACGAGGAGATATCCCGACGACAGTTAAGATATCGAACTACCTAGTTTGTAATTACTCCATAACTTCATAATTATGAGAGAGATGACATGCCAGGCTCTTGCAAGAAGCGTTGAGTACATAATCTTCACAAGGCTCTTTCCAGTAGGATAGGGAGAAAGATATACTATCAACGGCCTTGGAAAACAAAGATCACGCGAGTCGCATGCGAGGCAAAGGTTTTTTTGTTCCCTAGAAAATGGGAATCCCATAGGACTCCGACACATACCAAAGAAGAAAAAGATTCAAAGCTAAGTGCGAGGAACGGCTAGTAGCAATCATTGAGGAAAGGGTAGAGGAAAGGCTAAGAGCGCAATTCGATGATCAGATAAGAAGCCTTGAGGAAAGGATGCAAAAGGTGATTGTGGAGAGGCATGTACGGACTGCGCAAGCTCCATAATCATTGACGCAATTCAGTCCAACTACTAACAGTTAGAGCAGCTAATATATATGTCGAGAATGCTCCATAGATAAACCTGTTAGATATCTTAGCTAATTGTGTACTGTTATGTAGATGGCCATGCGGTGCAATCTCCAAGTGAGGTTGCCAATGGCTCTATTCTCCTATAGATTGCTTAGGGGTGCATGTATCCATCTGGTCCAGGGGCGATTATTCATGGTCACCCAGTAGTGTCGAGTTACGCGAAGGTGAATGTCGACGGTGTACATGAAATTTTCAAGGACGTAACGCTGGAGATACCCCAAACGACGAGATCATGACACTAGAGGATGTTATTGACACATTCATCCAATGGCCCAAGAAGGACATCTCTTTGGATGACCGTCCTCCAGCACCGGAGCTACACGCACAACATGAGCCTCCTGCTGCGTCGGAGCTACCAGCACTACCGGAGCTACGTGTTGCACTGAAGCAGGCCACCAAATCGGCTACCATATCCCAATGACACAGACTGGTACTTCAATTTTGGGACCAGTCGTCTCCCATGAAGACAACCTATAAAATACGGGGAGGCGACGATAAGGGCAAATCAAAGTGGACCACAGAAACCCCCGACATTCCATTGGCCCTGTTGGCCTAAAAATTCAAGATGGATAGCTGTTCGTACCGAAAGAGCGCAAGTGAATGCTTTCAATAGCTTGCATTAGATTGCAAATTTTGTGCATGGAACAAGCCAACAAGCCGATGGCAGAACGACTATCGAGTATCTTGGTCAGGTTTAAGAAGGAGCATTTCTTCCACCAGTCATATAGGGGGCTTCTTCATGGCCAGCTTTAACGACTTGTTCGATCTCTACAACCTCGGTGCCCTTGACGCCTCACTAATGAGATGCTGGATATTGTATGTGCAATCACGGTCTACATTTGTGTAATACCGATAAATGTCATATATATATACATCTATATGAATAGAAATGCTATTCTACAACTGCGTGTAGAATAGCATATTCTACGCACCAGCCAGTTTTGCTTACCGATCGAGCCCGCACGTGGTTTTGATTAGTGCAACAGACTGTCCAGTTGACTAATCCCATTATGTGTCAAAACTACTAGTAAATATTTTTGTATATGAATGACTAATAAATGCTACTTAGTGCTTATACATGAATCTGTCTCTTTTTTTATTTAGCCATAACATTCAAATGAGAATGATTTTAGTCTTCAAATTTTGTAGGATTGTAGAATCTCACATCCTCTACGTATGTTAATTTTTTGAGAATTTTTCAAAATATGTACATGTGTTTTCATGAACTTTAGAAAACACTAGATATGTTGCATTTTACTATTCAACACAAATGACACGTTACGCGTTATTACACCAGATGTTACCATATTGAAACAAAGTGTTCCATAATAGCTTTACATAGGATATAGTAACACATTGAGTAATAGGCAGTAAAATGTTATTTTCTTAACAGTAAAAGATAGTATGTGTTGCTGTTTGGCACTTTGTTATTTTCATATCTCTCAAATCCAATTGAGTTTGATCTTAAAGTTTTACAGGGTTGTAGAATATCAACTCCCCTACATGTGTTAATTTTTTGAAAATTTTTCACAGTAAAATGTTATTTTTTTGGCAGTAAAAGATAGTATATGTTGTTGTTTCGCACTTTGTTATTTTAATATCACTCAAATCTTATTTCTTTTGGTCTTAGAATTTTACAAGGTTGTATAAACTCACCTCCCCCATGTGTGTTATTTTTTTGAGAATTTTTCAAGCATTTTACTGTAGGTCTAACAAACAAAACTAAATTCTTATTCATGAAAACCATATATGTACATTTTCAAAAATTCTCAAAACATTACCATAGATACAGGAGGTGAGATTATACAACTCTGTAAAATTTGAAGACCAAAATATATATCATCCAAAAGATATGAAAAAGACAAATTTGGCTGACTAGTGATTTTTCACTTTTTAGTGCTTTGTCAATTTCATACTTTTTAAATACGATTGAGTTTGGTCTTCAAATTTTGCAGGGTTGTAGAAGCTCACCTACCCTACATATGGTAATTTTTTGAAAACTTGTACATATGATTTTAATAGATTTTACACTATAATACTGTTATAGAGCATATAGAACCACATTGAGTAATAGTGAGTAAAATGTAGTTTTCTTGACAGTAAAAGGTAGTATATGCTTCTGTTTAGTACTTTGTTATTTTCATATCTCTAAAATCCGCTTGTGTTAATATCACCTCCCCTACGTGTGGTAATTTTTTGAGAATTTTTAACAGTAAAATATTTTTTTCTGATAGTAAAAGATAGTATATGTTGCTGTTTGGCACTTTTTTATTTTCATATCTGTCAAATCCTATTGAGTTTGGTTTTTAAATTTCACAAGATTGTAGAAGCTCACATCCCCTACTTGTGGTAATTTTTTGTGAATTTTTCAAATATTTTACAGCAGGTCCGACAAACAAAACTAAATTCTTATTCATGAAAACCATAACTACACAATTTCAAAAATACTCAAAAACGTACCATAGATAGGTGAGGTGAGATTATACAACCCTGTAAAATTTTATGACCAAAATCAATATCAGCTAAAAGATATGAAAAAGACAATTTCGACTCACTAGTGATTTTTCACTATTTAGTGCTTTGTCAATTTCATATCTTTCAAATACGATTGATTTTGGTCTTCAAATTTTATAGAGTTGTAGAAGCTCACCTACCCTACATACGGTAATGTTTTGAGATTTTTTGAAAACTTGTATATATGATTTTCATAAATTTTACACTATAAGGCTGCTCTTTGCAGTATATAGTAACTCATTGAGTAATAGGCAGTAAAATGTAGTTTTCTTGATAGTAAAGGGTAGTATAAGCTGCTGTTTATTACTTTTTTATTTTCATATCTCTTAAATCTGATTGAGTTTGATTTTAAAATTTGACAAGGTTGTAAAATCTCACATCCCCTACGTGTGGTAATTGTTTAGAATTTTTCACAGTAAAATGTTATTTTTTGATAGTAAAAGATAATATATGCTGCTGTTTGGTATTTATTTTCATATATCTCAAATCCGATTGAGTTTGGTCTTCAAATTTTACAAGGTTGTAGAAGCTCACCTCCCCTACGTGTGGTAATTTTATGAGAATTTTTTAGAACTTGTACATATAGTTTTTATGGACTTTACTGTCGAATAACTGATTTGTGCAGAATATGTTGCAGATGTAGTAATTTAATGTTGTATATGTAGTAGTTTCATGTTGTACATATAGTATTTTTTGTTACCAGTTAGGATAATTATTGTCTAATAAAGAAACTTATATCATTTTATTTCTCTCATCGTCAGTAAGCTACTAGTGAAAACCATTTGCAAATCCGAGCTACCAATAAAAAGATATGGCAAAATAAAGAAGAAACAAATTCATGTACAAACTACAATGCGCATTAACTAGCTGGGTTGACCAACGCATGAACTAGTAACTGATTCGGTAGTAATTCAATCAGTTGTTCTATAGTAAAACATATTTGTGATTTACTACCAAATTGGATTCAATCAGTACGGTGTGCTATGCATGCACTTCGCCAGTAAATTCATCAGTTGTTCTGTAGTGAAATGTTTCGTGATTTACTACTGGGCTGCATTTACTAGCGTTGATTGCAACGCATTAACTCAATACATTTCGGCCAGTGCGTGGATTAGCCTAATCTGCATGTAAGCGCAGATTAGCGCTACCGTATACATACATACGTACATACATACATACATACATACATACATACATACATACATACATACATACATACATACATACATACATACATACATACATACATACATACATACATACATACATACATACATACATACATACATACATACATACATACATACATACATACATATGATCCTAGCTTTTGTATCTATAGATACATGATCCTTGAAGAAAAAAGGAGAAAGAATCGGTGGGTTTCCTCGACCCACGCGTGGTATCCAAGTAAATCATGGATGATAATTTACATGTTGTCTAGGAGTATGTGGAAAATGCATTGCTGACTCAACGCGATACAAAATACATACTTTTACCCCACAATTTAGGGTAAGTGCTTCACTATCTGCTACTCTTGTTGATTTCTACTTTACACGTAACTCGAAATTAGGTTGAATGACCATGGCGAAATACCTATGTAGGTTTCACTGGGTTCTAATTTTAATTATACCAAGACAAAACCGGGTAATGCACCTTGATTCCTCAAAGGGTGGCACCCACGACTTATAGCCTATCCAAAACTTACACGATAGGTCGTTCGAAGTGTACAAAGCTTGTGGAGGGCCATCCAAGTACAGGTCAAAGCAAAAGCATGATTATAAGTTCCCGGTATCCACTAGTACAGAATAATCTTATATCACACTTCGTAAAAATGCCTCTGGAACTAACCAATTTTATTTTGGCAGTGCCACCAATAGCCAAAGGATACTAACAAATGTGGATTCTACCTTTGCCACAATATGCAACTCATCATGGGTAAAAAGACTACCAATGACCTGGAGGTTTGTCAATCTTGCAATAATTGTTTCGTACTTATCAATTTATATACATGCAAGACCTTAGTCTTCCCATCGACAGGTTTGGAAATACGGTACAATTGCGTTGTAACAGGCTGATCTGTTATGAATTCGACAACAACTCTGTTCCTTCTTGTTCCGTGAGGTCATAAATCAAGAAGGCGAGTGCCACGTGCCTGAGTTGTGAATTACCACTTAGGTTAATTTGTGAACCATGTGCTGGGAATTTGTAAATTAAAGTTATGCATTCAATTGGTTAATATTGAATTACCACTTAGGTTAATTGTGGTTGTATTACCCAGTACTCACATTCCGAATTGGCCAATTAGGGTTTAATTGATTGGACTCAATTTGATGTAATAGAAATAGATGATGAAGAGGACCAAGACATTGATATCTTATTTTTCATTACAGTCACAATCCAACCAATCCCCTCTGGAAATAGTAGGAACGGGAGCTACTAATACCCAACAAAACAATCCTCGCATTGTGCTTAATCTGGAAGATATTGTTGCCGATCCTAGGCTTCGAAAACTAAGGCTGTGTTTGGTACAGCTCAAGCTCCACCAGATCCGTGGAGTTGAAACTGTGTGTATATTAAGAGTGTTTAGGTGAGTTATCTTGTTTACATTTTAGACTAAAAATATAAACTTAATTCATTTTATTTTAGCTTACAAGTTTCAGATCTGAAGTGGAGCTGTGATCTGGAGCTCTACCAAACAAGGCCTAATTGAGGATTTCAATGTGGACATTAGGGATGACTCTAGAAGGCAGTATTTGCTACTAGAACCATGCCAACCAAAAGGTCATAAATTTCCAAGGAAATCTATAGCAAATCATATAAGAAGCTTTCACAAAGAATGGTTTAAAAGGTACGATTGGTTGGAATATAGTGTTACTAAAGATGCTACCTTTTACTTTTACTGTTTTCTATTCAATCAATGAAAACCTGAAAACTTTAATACTGACGTATATACAATTGAAGGGTTTAGTTATTGGAAGAATGCAATTCAATCTGTTGATGAATATTTTGGTTATTGGAAGAATGCAAAAGTCTAACATGGCAAGGAATTAGATACAGCTTTGATTCTGTTGCGTTAACTTCTTGTCATTTGGTATTTGCATTACTTTTAGAGGCTAGTCGTGTAAGACACACTAAAACCTATTCATAAGTTTTTGGAGCAGAGCAATATGTTTGTGAAGTCACAGAGGGAAATGCCATGCAAGTAAAAGACACCTCTTGCTTGTCAGATATGCATACCTTTCCTGGGGTGGTTATGCAAGATGTTTAAAACTTTTCACGAGTTTTAAGCAAACCATTGCATACATGAACTCACACAGAGATATGCCAAATATAAGTCAGATAGTTTTCTGTAGGCCAACTGTCACTACATCTTAAAGGGTTCCAATTGTAGCCCTTCATTTGTGTTCCACAACAGCTTGTTAGAACGGTTTGTTAATTTTTTTCCAGAACAACTTTTAAAACTTTGTTCGTGTGGAGGTTATTTCGGCATATCTTGGATAGAGAGATTGTTTGATGCTATGATTTTGGAGTGGAAATACAGGGCTAGTGTTTCATTATTTTTTTAACCAATCTATTGCAATACAATAAATAAAATAACGAACCAAAAGGCAAAATAGTCCTGGAAACACCTGCATATGCCTTACCAGTTGGGCACTGAAACTTTCCAAATGAGAATATTGACTCACAAACAGCTTGACATGGGTGATGCACTTTCAAGCTCTCCTTCCATTGATGTTCTGAGTTTATTTTAAATGTATAAAAATGCATTGTTACATAACAAAGCAAGAACTCACACTAAGAACAATTGAGAAAATATTAACGTTTTCAATGCTTCCCTGTATTTCACTTGCAGTATGTAATGTATACTTTGAAAATTCTCCACTACATGTATATTGTATAGCACCACATGTTAAAATAGGGGGTAGCAAGGTCCATTTTCAATATTTCATAGAAGATTCCACTTGTCATAAGCAACCAACATTATTACAACAAACTTGCTATCCATGCAATACATTGTTACACCTCGTCCAATCCAACTTCAGGGATTCTTCTTGTCATGGAGACCGCATAAACAATTTTCTTGGCCTATGTCAACTGCAAGGCACGGAATACTAAATCCATCGTCTTGATACCAACCTCTTCGCTTCTCAGCCAGCTCTTCAACAAAGTCAGTGAGCTTTTCTGTAGTGACATTTGGCATCACCACCACATGTGCTAAGTTTCCCCGACATGCAAGCTGCCACTTACGCACAAATGTCTCGTCTTTTGGCCTTTCAAACACCACCGTGGTGCTTAGTGCATTCCGTGATGTACTTACACCAATTTCTTTGAGAAGTTCTTCCAGGTACTGTGCATTTCTCAAGCACATTTGAACTTCTTTGGAAATTCCTCTGCACCCCTTTCTGCTTAGTGTGCACCAGAGGAAGATTGGAGCATGGCCATTTCGGCTTCCTGTGATTGCTGCATCCCTTGAAGCTATGTACTCAATGTTTGTGGACAAAACTTCAGCATGTTCCATCCTAGTGATTACTACACCGCAGGGTATAGGACAACCCATGAACTTGTGTCCAGAAACACTGATAGACCCAATTGGCCTTTTGAATGATAGCTTTGGTGCCTAAAGCAAAACGAACAAATCAAATTATTTAAATAGCACTATTTTCATAGCTGCTTTTCAAAAATTCTCGTGGAACGATTTCTATGATGTGATACTACTTTGCATTTAGAAATATAGATAAATCTTAAGGTAATCGTGATTGCAATATAAGCTAAAATTATGTTAGCTAGTTTATGCCTGACTCTTTTTTTGCCTAAAAATTACTGCTTTGTGTCATATTCTGTTTTCTTCAGGGAGTATAAAGGTATTAACTCTATTTTCAGTAAACAAAATGAAAATTGCTGAGAAGCAGTTTAGAGTGGTGTCAGATTCATATGTAATTGTATCATCTAGAGACACCTATCCAAGTAAACTAGTGAACCTACTTGTTTCATAAATGGCAACATAATTCCTGAGAGAGCACCATCAATGTGGATGTAGTACCGATTTTGAAATCCACATTGTTCAAGTGTTCTTATGATCTGGTCGAGATCATCTAAGGCCCCTTTCAATGTAGTTCCTATGAACCAGAGAAAAGAAATAGCACAACGTCAATCAATGTTAATATATATAAATTGAATACGAAAAGCAGATTAAGTATCAATAATTGGACAGCCGAAGTATCACTGGAGCTGAAATACTAACCAATATTGGCATGTATAATAGCTGGTCTCTTGGTGTTTTGTAGCAGTTTGGATTCTAAGTCTGCACAGTTCATCTCTCCAGAAACTAGAGTGCCAATCTTGATGCACTCGACTCTATACATTTTAGCTGCCTTAAAGACAGAGTAATGTGAATCATGTGAAGCGTACAAGACCCCTTCGGGAAAAAGCTCTCTCCTGTACAAGTGCAACTATCAATTTGCAAAGGACACAACACAACAATATATAGAGCTAGAAGAAATAAAGGTCTCATTGACTAGTTACCAACTAGGCCTGCTTATTTTTTTCAAGCATCTAATTTCCCAGTCAGTATAAATTAAGTAAGTAAATTACAGCCTTTTCCTTTTAGAAGATCTGGCTACAGTCAGTTTCACCCCCATGTTAATAGACAAGGTCAGGTTTCATTGGCACCTTATAAAATGAGGAAGTTTTCACATAATTGGATCTTTGTTATTTGAGAAGGTACGGTTAGATTTTGTATTTCCTGTAAATGATAATAACTGGAATTAAATTTTGTAACTCAGCGTTATGTGATATTCAGTAATTACTGACCCAACCAATAGCCCATACAAGTTCCCTTCTGTTCCACTGCTGGTAATGTAGCCCCAGTACTGATCCTTTTGCATCTCCCATAAATGAGCAAACCAATCCAACACTGCAACCTCAAACTCTCTGGAGTGAGCGCCACTGTTAACTAAGTCCCTTACTGCAACTTCAGATCTTGCAACTCCCATAAATGGGTCACCATCATTACTGAGAGAGAAGTTCAGAAAATGTGCGAGGGGGCTAAAGTCGAAGTCCATATTCAGTGGATAACCTAAAATGAGAAGGATACCAGTATGGATTAATGGAAAACATCATTCAACACACATGTATCTAGTAGTATATATGTAAACTTTGGCATCTATTATTTACTAAAACTGAATAACATGTAGTTTAAAGCTCTCGTAAAAGAGAAAAAAAACTTGAAATCCTCATAATTTATAAAGTCAAAGATCTCAATCTGGTGGACCCTAATTATGACATTTAACCGAATGTTATCTATAACATATTACTCCAAAGATAATTAAGAATACAAAACCATAAATACATCTCATTCAAATATGCTCCTAGTCAAATTTGAGTTGTGAAAGATTATTCCAGTTGGTCCGGTTTCTGCAAATTTATAATAGTATCATGTGTACACGAGACGGCCCTAAAGTTGCTCCATGGCTGGTTCCGTGTTCTAACCAGTTACCGCTAGTAGCCATAAAAAAAATTCAATATTTGAAGTTGAGTATGAAAACCAGACAAAAGCCAGTCAAACCGGATGGAAACCGGCTGAGATTTTATTATAAATTTGTAAAGTGTAATTTATATTTTCCATATAAGGGCAGTATGGGAAATGCCAACACCGACCGAGATTACTGAATGAAACTTACATTTTCCAAATCAGGACAGTATGGCAATGCCAACACCGACCAAGATTACTAAATCAAATTTTCTTTTTCCAAATCAGGGCAGTATGCGAAATGCCAACACTGACCGAGGCTACTGAAAACCGGCCGTAACCGACTGGTTACCGCTGGTTTTTCTAATCCTGCGCATAAGCATGTGCCCATCAGAGAGAAAAAAAACTACTATGTGAAAATACTGGTTGAGCATATAACAGGAAATATGAGAGAAAATCAAATATATATATACTGATGTAGTAATACCGAATCATCTGTTTAACATCATGAAATTTCGCATGTTCTTTTTCAACAAACGATACTTGTAATTTCAATAGGGACCTCTGGTACTACTATGATGTTTTCTAAGAGCCATAGTTCGATGTTGTAACAGCTAAGAGGGCCATGGACATGAATAGAAAGGTTACATAACGTTATCATACCCAGATGGTAGGCACTCTTTTCTTGAAGGTGCTGCATATACCCTTCCATAATCCTAGCCATTCGTGCCTGCATCTCTTCCATTGCCGTCTCATCTATGGGAGGCTCCACTATCTCCAACCCTTCCACTTTCCTTCCTTTCTCTCCCACCCTAGTACAAAACCGCAGCTTTGCCAACCGATCGTTGCACGAACCTACAGAATTCACCTGCTTCACACAAGAGCAATAGTAGTGCGTTAGCAAACAGTGAGGAATTAATCTACGCAAGAAAAATATTTCCACAGCAATCAAGCAAGGAATTAAAGCATAATTCTAAAATCACACGCATAGCAACCAAAGAAAGATGAGATCGCTACGAGTAGGCACATACAGCTAAGTCCGGGACAGGGGGTGCAGGGTCAGCGATGATGGCATCTCCGGAGCAGTCTGGGGAGAGCAAGGGGACGACGTTGTCAAGGGAGGATGGTGCTTCTGGTACGAGCGTCTTGCACACCATGCAAACGCCATCACCATCACTGGGTGGGTTGGCCAAGCGCATGGCAGCCATTGGTCTCTTAGTGAGGTGGGAGAAGAGCAAACAAGGGGTTGAGGTGTATGTGGGTTTTTAATCTCCCGTTCGATGTGTCTAATTCATTGTTGGTTCTAAGGATTTGCTTGGGAGATGCTTATAAAGCATAGCGCTGCACATTGATTTTACAGCATGGGCATTTATTATGAGATTTTCTAACGTAGGCCTAATTTCTTGTATTAATGATTTTTGGTTCTAAGGATTTGTTTGAGATAGATATATGCATGCCATGAGACTGCACATGCATTGATTTTACAGCATGGGCATTTATTATGAGATTTTCTAACGTAGGCCTAATTTCTTGTATTAATGATTTTTGGTTCTAAGGATTTGTTTGAGATAGATATATGCATGCCATGAGACTGCACATGCATTGATTTTACAGCATGGGCATTTATTATGAGATCTTCTAACGTAGGCCTAATTTCTTGTATTAATGATTTTTGGTTCTAAGGATTTGTTTGAGATAGATATATGCATGCCATGAGACTGCACATGCATTGATTTTACAGCATGGGCATTTATTATGAGATCTTCTAACGTAGGCCTAATTTCTTGTATTAATGATTTTTGGTTCTAAGGATTTGTTTGAGATATATAGCATGAGACTGCACATTGATTTTACCGCATGGGCATTTATTATGAGATTTTCCAACATAGACTCTAATTTCTTGTACTAATTAATGATTTTGGTTCTAAGGATTTGTTTGAGATATATGGCATGAGACTGCACATTGATTTTACAGCATGGGCATTTATTATCAGATTTTCTAACATAGACTCCAAATTCTTTGTATTAATGATTAGCCATTTGCTAGCTACCAGTGGATAGTGTTAAGGAACCTCGCTATCGAATAGTCCGGGGTTCCCAAACAGATCTGAATTGGAGAACAGAGAGAGAAAGAGAGACACAGATTTAGGGAGACGACGACAGAATTCTTTATTGATTTCTGATTGCTTGTTGTATATTGGGGGGGACCCCCTCTCCACCTTATATAGTAGTCGCCTAGGGTTTCGGCTAAGAGACCATCGTGGGCTTTCATTGGGCCACATGGTTTCCCAACACTCCCCCTTGGGCCCTTTGCCGCGAGATGCATATGCCTCATTAAAACTCCAGAAAAACCCAGTGAGAAAAATACTTGGAGAAAGAGTACATAGCATACGCTTACTCTGTTGCACGAATTGCCTCGTCAAAACCTTATGCAAGAAAACTTCATGAAAAACTTGCTAAAGGAAAAGAGTACAATTCACCCAAACTTCAATTGCTAATCTTCGAGATTCATGTTGGGTATTCATAATTCATGTTCGAGATTCATGTGGGAGTATGTGAAATATCTCCCCCTAAAATCTGCACTTCTCTAAGTCTCATCATTCCAATTCCTTTAACGCACCTTTCAAAGGTAGACGCTGGGAGTGATTTAGTGAACAAATCTGCAAGATTTTCACATGACTTAGTATGCAATATCTTGATTTCGTTCATCTTATGCAATTCGTGAGCATAGAAGAACTTGGGGTTGATATGCTTAGTGAGATTGCTCTTCACATAACCCATCTGTGCTTGGGCAACACAAGCTGCATTATCTTCATAAATGATTGTGGGAGTTTGTTCATGTTCAAGCCACATGACTTCTGGATGTGGTGAACCATTCTTCGGAGCCATGCACATTCACGAGATGCTTCATACAAAGCAATGATTTCGAGTGCCTTAGGCGACTTCGAAACGATGTTCCTCCACATAGGAAAACATAGCCAGTTTGGGACTTGCCAGTAATGCGGTCTGATAAGTACCCAGCATCGGCGTAGCCAACCAAATTCAATTCATTGTTTCTTCTGAAAAACAAACCGAGATCTTTGCTTCCTTGGAGGTAACGAAAGATGTCCTTGATCCCTTTCCAATGCCTTTTCTTGGGTTCTGCACCGTACCAGGCTAGCAAATTCACAGCGAACGCAATGCCCGGCCTAGTGCTATTCGCAAGGTACATGAGCGCTCCAACTGCACTCAGATATGGGAATTCTGCTCCCAGGACTTCCTCCCCCTCTTCTCTAGGTCTGTATGGGTCTAGGTCTGCTTGGAGTGACCTTCCGACCATTGGAGTCTTTGCAGGATATGCCTTTTCAAAGCCAAACCTTTCCAACACTTTCTGCGTGTAAGTTGATTGATGTACCAAGATTCCTCCTTGGACATGCTCAAGCTGCAAGCCTAAACAAAACTTGGTTTTACCCAAATCCTTCATTTCAAACTCAGACTTCAAGTATGAGCATGCTTCTTCAATTTCTTTATCCGTCCCAATGATGTTCAAGTCATCTACATAGACGGAGATTATATAGAATCCATTCGGGGATCGTTGTATAAACACACATGGACAATCTTATTGTTTGAGTAGCCTTTCTTGCGAGAAAGTCGCTCAGCGATTGTACCACATTCTTCTGGATCGCTTTAGCCCATACAGTGATTTCTCCAATTTCACACTGTACAGGTTTTTATTTGCTCCGTCTTGGTTCGGGATAGGAATACATTCCGGTACCTTCATGTATATCTCCGAATCCAAGTTTCCATACAAATATGCTGTGACAACATCCATTAGCTTCATTCTCAACTCTCAGCGTCCGCGCCTATTTAAAGCCCGCCGCCCTTTTCCCCTCTCCCGTTCCGCCGTTTCTCGCTCATAGCCGCCTTGCCCGAGAGTTTCTTCATCGCCGCTCGCCGCCTCTGGTGAGTCTCCACCTCCATCTCTTGCACCGCCGACCTGCCCGCGTCGCCCTCTTCCGTTTGCCCCAGATCCCGCTCAGTTTCGTCATGTTTTGCGCACAGCCAAGGTCGTCTTCTTCGGATTCGGTGCCGTGCTGCCGCCACAACCGCTCCGCGCCAACTGAGCCGCGCTGGTGTCCTCGTTCGCACCACGTAGCCACCGATCCGCTCCGTCAACGCCGCGTGTCGCCCCGTGGCTGCCGTGTTGTTTCGCCGTCGCGCCGCGTCAGTGTCGCCTCGTTTCCCGCGCCGCGCAGCGTCGCTCGCTAAGTGGCAGTCACGTCAGCGCCGCGTCGGCTACCACGTCCGCCCTAATCTGCTGCGTGGCATGCCACCTCAGCAAGTCCACCGCGTCATCCCTAAGCCGCTCGGTGGACGAAGTCCACTGTGAGCCCAAGCGCTGACAAGTGGGCCCCACATGTCAGTTGGCATTTCTTTTTCCTTTTCTAATTTTTCATAAAATCCAGAAATTCCAGCCAATCACAGTCTGCCACATTTCAGCCTTTCTGTTTTTTTTGAATTTCTGATCCGAGAAACTTCCAAGAGCACATTCTCCTTTCGTCGAGCTCCGATTTAAGTGATTCAAATTTATAAATTCATCTAAATTCATGATCTATCTTCCAGTACCATTGTTTTCAATTTTTGAATTTTTTTTGAATTTTTTTATTTCTTTGCTCTCGTTTCGCGTGTACACGACGCAGTCGAAGCTCAAGCGAATCAGCAGTCGGAGGTAGAACTAATAGGATGCAGCGAAGGCAAGTCTTCCTTGAACATATTGATCCCAAATTTTATGAAAAGCTAATGTTATTTTAAATTATGCATGCTTACTTTTATGCAATGTACTTTAAATATAGTTTTAGGGTATAGTTAAATACCTGAATTTGTTATACCCTCATTGACATTAATCATGACAAACCTTTGTCACCCTAGATGATACTATATAGTTTATTTAGAGATAACCAGTAGATTAGCTTGGGACGGTAGAACTGCTTAGTCCAGCTTAAACGTTTAGATATTATGCCATTATGGGAATCACTTCAAAAATTGTTGAAACTTATTTGTGAAGTCGTGGCAATTGATGTTGCTTCTATTATTTAAATGAAATAAAGTGTAAAATATGGTTTAGACCAGAGCGGATGGATGTTTAGCGGGTGCAGAAGCACGAGACCTTGGTATGTGAATGTCCCACCCTAGTCAACTAAGGACCGAAGCATGTGTTATCATGGACCAAGCACTACCGTACAACCACAAATCTATATGGGTATGACCTGGCTAAATAATTTGTGTGTCTCGTTATTAGCTTCGCCAGTTGGTGAGTGCCAGATGATGGCAGGTGCAAGAGGGGGCTTCCGATTGGGCAGCTAGAACCCATCGACGGTGAAACCTTAGCGGGCGAGGTTAATACTGGGGTTGTACATTGTAAAGGACTTATCATGATCTCTCTGCCGGCACATCAAAGGAAGTGTGTTAATAGCTTGGCAACAAGAGTCGATCATGTTTTGTGGGTAAAGTTGTACACACTCTGCAGAGTTAAAGCTACTTATGTAGCCGTGCCCACGGTCAAGGGCTGGCGAGGTACGCTTGCACATTGTAGATTTTATGGTTTTGTTTTATATGAAAATGGTAGTTTGGGAATATGTGAGCAGATCGAACTCTCGGGTTATGGTTTGGCAGATGGAGCCAGTCAGGTAGCTAAAACCTGCTTTAGTTGTCATATCAAATTCAATTACTATGCTATTTACATTTTGGTCAAATGATGCTTTGTGAAATTACTATTGGTATTTATAGTTAAACTTTGCTTTATGCTAAAAGAGCCATATTATGCCTTCAATTATTTAGCCTTGCATATAGTTATCATGCATTATGTTTCTAGGACTTGCGGAGTACATTCTGTGCTCACCGTTGCAACATCCCCAACTTTTCACAGAGGAGTCCATAGAAGTTGAAGGTGACTACGAATTTTATGCTTATGGTTATGATGAAGGCGATCCAATCGATTGCCTGTTGGGCAAATGGATGGGCTTATCCTGCTACTGTTATTTCATTTTCGCTGTTTCTTATTGAACTCAAGCCATGATGCTGCTTATTTGTAATAATTGGCCATAAGGCTAATACCCTTTTGCTTAATTAATACTATATGCTTCGTGATATAGATGCGTTGTCATCACTATTTCCAATGTGTGCGCTAGCTTTTCCTGGACTAGCACGGGTTATACACAGAGGGTTCGGATTCAGAAATCCGGTCCCGACAGAGGTGGTATCAGAGCCATATCGATTGTTGGTCGCATCTCTAGTTAGTCTGGTCTTCTTAGCAAAGACTTCAAAATTATTTTCTAAATCAAACCAACGAATTTCTATGAAATAGATTATCTCATCTCATCTTATTCTTAGGTTCTTACTCCTTTCCTTTGCTAAAATATTATTTTAGAAATTTTAATTTGATCTTATCTCTTGAAACTTCTCAAAGCCTCGAGTCTTCTGCAAGAATCCAAATCAAGGAAGATGATGATCCCTTTTCTTTTCAAGACCAATGGAGGGCTACTGGAAAGATCAAGTTGTCAAAAGAGTGCTCGAAAGGACTCCCATATAAGATAGGTTATAGTGCTCAATAGTGTTGGAGCATATCATCTCTTTTTAGTTTAGCAACGTATAGTCTGAGTGTATTAGGATTTTTGTTGCTTGTGTTGTTGGTTGTGTAGTACACTTGCCCTAGCATTGTGTTGCAGCCACATTTTATTTGGAGTTTTATTGCTTGTTTGGTCTTGGAATGGCTACCTCTCTAGTCTTCTCATCTTTTGCTCTTTCCCTCTCATCTATTGCTAACCTGTCCCTGGCCGTTGCTTCAGATGGAAAGTCAAGGAAGAGGTCATGGAGCTGGTCGTAGAGGAGGTCATTTGGAGGTCGTGGTCGTGGACGTGGCCAGGCAGAGCCACTAGAGCAGCAGGATGTTCAAGATCAGCAAGAGCAACAAGTGCCACCACCGCTGCCACCATTCCAACCCCCAGTTGTAGATATCCAGCCGATGATGGCAATGCAACTTTAGTTGTTGCAGGCCCTTGCTCAGAATATGGTAAAAAATCCACAGCCAGCACCAGTCGCAATACTAGTAATGCCGCCCCAGTCTAAGCTTGGGGAGTTTATGAGAACCAAACCGCCTACCTTCACGGGGGCAGGTGAACCCTTGGAGGTAGATGACTGGTTGAGGGATGTGGAGAAAAAGCTCCGGTTAGCTCATTGTGATGACCATGAAAAGGTTCTTATTGCAAGCCATCAGTTAAAAGGATGTGATACCCCGTCTGATGAACAGGAACCTCCATGTGATTACTGTGCTATTCCCTGGATCAGTAGCTAGCACTCACATGTTTACAACATTCATATCGTAACCATACACGCAGACAAACAGAAAGACATACATCACAGTATTAATTATACAAAGTTCAGTACAAATTTAAAACATCTAACAGCGGAAACCAAAAGAAAGCTGAACAACTCCAAACAGCCTTGCGGTTGCCCACTAAACCCTCAGGCAACTGACTAGGCAACCTAGAAAAGACTATCGTCAAAACCCTCGAGACCTGCCTAGAAAAGAACGTCGTCTGGCAGATCGCAGTCTTCTTCCTCTGAGACAGCAGATGCAAGATTGAGTACATTGGTACTCAGCAAGTCTTATAGTGGTTCACAAATGCAAATAAGTAATTATGCAGGCTGAACAATAGACAGGCTATGGTTATTTTGCAATTGCATAAAAGCATTAAAAATGTATAAGCATATTAGATTGAAACATTGCATTTTAATAAAAGCAATTGAAAGACAGAATGATAAGCAATTAATCCAGATTTTCAACCCAGTCTACCCGACTGCATATGACCCCGGTGTCGATCCTTTGACACAAAAGATGGTTATAAAGCGGTTTCCAAAACCACAACCCATTTTTGAATGCACCAAAAGAAACTCTAGCATGTAATAACGTCACCAAGTGCCCTTGACCGCGGGCGCGACTAATCGATTAGATTTACACTCTACAGAGGTGTACACTTTACCCACAAGGAATGATCAACCTCTTTTGCCAGGCCAGTTAACACACTTCCCAAAAATTCAGCTTAATTAAGTTTTTATTGCCTAAAAGTGCATTTGTGATTTTCTGGAATTTATTTGGATTTTTCTGGATTTATTTGAATTAATTCCTATTTCAAGTTTATTGCTTGTTATTCAAAAGTATTCAAAATTTGTGCAAAGTCAAAATAAAGTTTTGGCAAAATTATTTTATTTAAGTCCAGAATGTCTCAAAGTATTTTTGAGATTTTTCCTGGATTTTTCATAATAGTTTTATTGCTTAAAATAAGTAAATTGAATTTCTGGATTTGTTTATTCGTTAAAACCCAGAAATTCGCAGAAACAGTAATGGGCCGAGCCCACTATTGTTCCTGCGCCGGCCCGTGTTCTAGAGGCTTGAATCTCGGCCGTTGGATGAGTCGTGTGCGGCCGGGAGTCGCCAGAAACCCTAGCGCGGGTGGACCGTCGATTCCGACGCTCGGCTTGGATTGCGCCACGCCGAAGTCATCGTGACCGCAGATCGGGCCAGGTGGCGGCACGTTGGTCGTCGTCCTCGCGTGACCGAGACGGACTCTGCCCGAAGTCTGCGCCGGTCCGCCATGGTCTCGAGGTCTTCCGTGCGGTAATGGACTCGGGACTATATACCGCGCGCACCGAACCCCACCAACCATAGAACCTTAGCCCTCGGTGTAGATCCGAATCTCGCTGCGTAGTCGCCGAATCGCAAGGTTTCGTCGAGCTTTGCCGCAAGCTTCTCACCGCCGCTTAGCCGCGCAAGAGATCGCTTAAGGTCGTGGTCTACCTCTTCGGTTCGCCGTCTCAAGGAGCATCCGTGCGCGACGCTGGAATCACCGGCATCGCCGAACCGAAGGAGCCGTGAACGCCACCGCCGCCGGAGAAGGAGAAGTCGCCGCCGTTGTTTCGTCGCAAAACCCGACAACTCTCGCGTCATCGTGTTCATCTCGCCGAGGCAAATCGGTAGGTGCCCTTGGTAGTCGCCGACGATGACCCTAGGCGCCGCGCCGCCGTTCGGCGTGGCGTCTTTGCGTCGTCGGACGCGTGGTCGCTTGTCCACGTTTTATCCGAGGTGGCAGCCGCGTCGCACCTGCGTGGCGGGTTGCGTAAGCGTCGCGGTGGCGCTGAGTCAGCTCGGCGCGGGACCCGCGTGTCAGTGGCCCAGGGCTCGTGTGGACCGGATCCACCGTGAACCCGAGGAAGTCGTGGACGTAGTCCATGGACCGAGGGGGCACGTGTCGACCGAGAGCTCCAGGCCAGGGCTGACGTCATAAATCATCTTTTCAAGATAAAAATAAATCTGTTAATTTCGAATTTCGATTTTCGATTTGATATTTATTTCAAACTTCAAAAGGCTATATCTTTTGCATCGTAACTCGGATTTGAGTGATTCCAGTTTCTAAAAATTTGTAAAATTGAGATCTATTTAATGGTGAATTTTATTTGATTTTTGGAGTTCAATTGCTCTCTGTTTTGGTATTTATTTGCTTTTCTTCTTCGATGCACGCGTAGACGTTGAATTGTGCGACGCCGAGGAAGATCAAGCAACTCAAGAGCAAACTTCAGATCCAGATCAGGACCTATTCCAAGGCAAGTTGTGCTTTGATCATGTTGAACCCATGTTTATAAAATTGCTATGTTTGATTTACGCTATTGCATATATTTCAAATATACAACTGTTTCAAATTAGTTTGGGCTTAGCTAAAATACCAGATTGATCTATACCCTACCTTGTCATTGTATGCCATGATCCATTGTCACCATAGATTGGTTTAATATAGTTGGTTAATAATTATAATCAACATTGGAGGTTTAGTTCGTATTAGTTGCTTAGCCATGCCACGTCATCACATGTGTCAGAATCATTGATAATTAATCTTGATTAATGGAATATGGAACAATATTATGAACTTGTGTGTCATGTGGGATCACACGAGGAGATTGAGTTGTTGTGGCGAGTCATGTCACGCAACGATGTTGAATTGTTGATGGCACGTGGTGCTTGGTAATCAACTGGGTGATAATCACTTAGATTGGGGCAAGTGGCAAGGGGCGAGGAGGCCAAGGTGGGCCCAATGGGCAGATGGTATGTGGAAGTCTTGCCTTGATCACACTAAGGACTTAACCTTGCAAGCCTTTGACCTGAGTCAATCATGCAACCACATGTCTGGTATGGGCCAGCCTAGCTGAGTAATTTGCAAAGTCTTAATGTTGATACTATCGTGGTCGGTGTGAGTTCCTGTCGGTGTAATTCACATGGCGCAAGAGGGTGCCCGGACGTGGTTTACAGCACCGCCAAATGTTGAAACCTTAGCGGTAGTATCGGATTAAGATAGAGCATTGTAAAGGCTTTGTTATAATCTTTCGCCTTTGTGGTGTTTGGTTGTATCACGTGGGTAAAGTGCATAACCTCTGCAGAGTGTGAAACTATTCGGATAGCCGTGCTCACGGTATTGAGCAATGCTCGGGAATTACAGTTAAGGGTTAGATTAATAAATTGGACAACTTGGTTGGGATGGCAGGATGGCCATATGGAAGATTGGAACTTGATTTAGGATTGGAAACTTGGTTTACTTGAGAAATACTGAATTTATTTATTATTGCTATTTGTTTTACATTCTTTACAATCTATTCACTGTATTTGTTCATAAATGCTGCTTATTGCAAAATAGCCATGATAGCCTATCCTTTGGAATAAGCCTTACATATAGATAAATAGAACTGCATTCTGTGCACAACTTGTTGAGTGCTTTAAGTACTCACCCTTGCCAAACAACAATAATCAACAGTTGAAGAATCTACACCTGTGTTGGAAGATGAAGTCCATGAAGACACGAGTCATTAGGGTCCGAGCCTTGTCGGTTGCCTGTGGTGAACTGATGAGCTATCTACGTTTCTACTTTCCGCTGCTTAATTATTAGCTTATATTCTCCGTCTTGCCCTGCGTGGCTTAATAATGTAAGTTGGTCAAAAGATCATACATTTAGCTATATCAATAAATGAACTATTATTCTATTATCGTTGTGTATGATGTGATATGTACCAATGTTAAGCTGTGTGCACTAGCGTTGATCCTGGGAATAGTGCAAGAACACAAGGGATTCAATCGATGGATTCGGTCCCTACAGAGGTGGTATCAGAGCATACTGACTGTAGGTCTTGGCCCTAGATAGTATGGAGGTGTCTTGTGAGAGTCCAAAACTATTTTCTAAAAGAAAATCCAAACTTGACTAATAGAACACTCTTGACTCATCTCATTCTCTACGTCTTGCCTTTGCTAAATTTACCGTCTTACTTGCCGTTTCGGGTGGAGAACTTATTTCAAAGTTCTTGTGGAGCAGATGCCGATCGTTCCGACCTTTGAGGAGTCAGCTGGCGGCTACGCCATGGAGCTGTGGAGAGTACTTCAGACGCTTGGAGGCTTCTATCGTCCACTTTACCGAGGAGGCAGCTGGACAGTGAATGGTGTTCACCGAGGATTCATTTGCAAGTTGATCATCTACGCTCGGGAGAACGAGGAAGCTAGCAGGCCAATCAACATCTCCGCCAGAAGGTTCTCGTACGAGGTTGCAATCCAGGAGGTCGCTCGCCTTGCTCTTCGCCGTGTCTGCCGCGACTACGCCGACGAGCTTCACGATTCAGTGTTCCGACTGCACCCAGACGTTCAAGCGTGCCGAAGACGACGGATTGAGGGGAGCGAGTGTGCTACTGCGACGCACCTTGCAGAGTTCGCCCTTGCCCAGGAGGATCACATGAGAGATACTACCCAGGAGCTGGAGACTGTGTACGAGGCACTCAGAGTGGCCGAGCAGGAGCTCGAGGTGACCCGTGCTTCAGCCATCGGGATGATCACTGAGCTGGGAGAGGCCCTGGAGGCAGTTGAGGACGAGCTGGAGCGCGTGACTCAGGGAGTTCAGGAGCCAGCCGAGGAGTCCGAGGAGGATCCAGAGGAGCGAGAGTGGGAACCAGGGGGGAGTGCAGACCCCGTTGTTGCAGAGGATCTAGTAGTAGGTCACCAGGATAGGTTCGCTCCGATGCCCGCTCATCCACCGGTGTATGCGCCGGATCGGCCTCACCAGGTGGTCGGATGAGTGAGTGTCGACCTTGAGCCGTGTTGAGACTCGAGTGTGAGTCGCGTCTTTAAGTTAGTCTTTACCTTTTAGTTGACGTTAAGGTTTCGTGTTTAGTTTGCTTCTTTGTAATGCTTTGAGTGTGCGATGTGTTGCAAAGCTTGTAGGCTTAAATAAGCACCATACCAAGTTAAATAAAGAATTGTTCATTTGGGTATAACATATCTCCCGCTTTAGAAATTCTTACTTCTTATCTATGCTACATCTACCTTTCCTAACCTAAGAGGCAATCTTCGATGGTGAATACTGAGAAACAACGGTGCTTCAGAAGTGGATCGTCGAATGACAACCCCAATGATGGAGGCAGCCCTCAACCACCGACATGAGACATGCGAGAATCTAGGAGCATTTCGGCAATACAGACTAACCGATGCGGATAATGATGCAACAGATGCAAGCAGATGACCAACGCAGCGAAGAAGCAACAACAATCCTGTAGCTCGTAACAATCATGGTGGACCTCGACCTATTTCCAAGCTATCGATTTCATGAGGACTAGACCACCAACTTTTTCGAAATGTGAATCTTTGGAAGCCGAAGGACGGCTTAGGACAATTGAGAAGAAGGCGCACATCACACAAGGTGTGAAGGAAATGAGAAGGTGCTTTATGCCTCTCATCAACCGGAAGGGACCGCCGCAGAGTGGTGGGAGAACCATCTTGTGCCGCTCATGGAGCCCCACAGAGATAACCCGGGAGGAGTTTACTAATGCTTTCCACAAGATATCATGTCCCGGAGGGAATGATGGATCTTAAGAAGGAGGAGTTCGAGCTTTGAAGCAAGGAGGCCAACCAAAGGCGAATACTTGAACAAATTTACTCGCTTAGCTCGCTATGCCCTCAAGACGTAGCGGCGGATAAAGCCGCATAGCCTCGTTTCATGAAGGGATCAACTCAGACTACTGTGTGGGGCCGACACCCACAATTTTCAGATTTCGAGAGCTAGTCAATAAGGCTTTGATCCTAGAGGATAAGCGCAAAGAGCTAGGTGAAACCGTAAGCGCTTGATGAACAATCAGGGTGGACGTCCAAATCATCTACGTTTGAGGATGTCACCACAGCAATTTGCTAGATTCCAACCACCAGCTGCAAATAAGACATCAACTCCTACACCTCGCCATGCCAATCAGAATTTTCAAACTCCAGCACAGGGCAACAACGCACCAGGAGGAAATCAGCAGTCCGCAGTGAAGAGATGCTATACTTGCAATGAGCCAGGGCACTTTTCTAATAGGTGTCCACAGAAGGGAGGCATCACGCCAGTTCGTTTCAACCTGGGAACAACACCGGCCAAGGTACCAGCCTCAGGAGGAAATCGCGCACCAAGCCAAGCTGGAGCATCGCCGCAGTCAACAGTGCGTGGAAGGATCAACCACATCACCGCGGATGGAGCTCAAGAGGCAACAGACGTCGTACTTTGGGTAAGTTTCGGTCAACTCGCAGACTGCTACGCTTTGTTTGATTACGAGCTTCGATTCGCTCGCTTCTCAAAGTTTTGCAACCAAGAATGGATTTAAAGTGGTGAATCTTAAGTGTGTGCTCTTAGTCCAAGCCCCAGGATCTGAGCTTAGATCTAGCCTTGGGTGTTTGGGAGCTAAGTTGCTTATGGATGGGATAAAATTTCTAGCGAATCTTATCTTGATAGATGCGCAATCCCTAGACGTCATCCTTGGAATGGATTGGCTATCAAAGCATAAGGCTGTTTTGGATTGTGGCCGAAGGATTGTAACTTTGGAAGGCCCTAGTGGCAAGAAAGTGGAGTTTCAAGCGACCGCAGTTCGAGATGGGCAGTTAGTGGTCAACAGCGTGAAAGCCATCAGCATGGAAGATGTGCCAGTAGCCAGAGAATACCCGGATGTATTTCCAGAAGATTTGCCAGGATTGCCACCGGACCGAGATATCGAGTTCGTTATCGAGTTAGCGCCAGGTACAGCACCGATATCAAAGAGACCATATCGGATGCCTACCGACGAGTTAGTGGAAATGAAGAAGCAGATTGAGGAACTGCAAGAGAAAGGTTTCATTAGACCTAGTTCATCACCGTGGGGAGCCCCGGTTTTGTTTGTTCGCAAGAAGGATGGAAGTCTTAGAATGTGCATCGACTATCGTGCACTTAATGAAGTAACGATCAAGAATAAGTATCCGCTGCCCGTGATCGACGACTTATTTGATCGCTTAAGAGGAGCTGGAGTTTTCTCCAAGATAGATCTTCGCTCGTGATACCATCGCTTGAAGATCCGAGCGGAGGATGTACCTAAGACCGCGCTTTCTACGCGATATGGACATTATGAGTTCACAATCATGTCATTTGATTGACTAATGCCCCAAACAGATTTCATGAACATGATGAATAAGGTTTTCATGGATTACTTGGATAAGTTCGTTGTGGTCTTCATAGACGATATTTTGGTTTACTCAAAGACCAAGAAGAGCATGCGAACATCTAAGGATGGTTTTAGACAGTCGCGAGAGCATCACTATATGCAAAGTTTAGCAAGTGTGAATTCGAAGGAGAAAGTCGAATTCTTGGGTCATGTAATGACTACCAAAGGAGTCGCAATGACCCCAAAGAAGTGGACGCAGTGTTGCACCGAGCCACCGAAGTCTTACCCGATCCGTAGTTTTCGGGAATGGCGGATATTACCGTCGATTCATAGAAGGATTCTCGACAATTGCTAAACCCCGACGCAGCTTGTTGAAGAAAGAAAAGAAGTTTGCATGGACGCCAGAGTGCGAGAAAAGTTTCATGGAATTAAAGAAGCGCTTAACAACAGCCCCGTATTAGTGTTGCGGATGTGCGTAATGGATTTGATATTTATCGCGATGCTTCAAGCAAGGCTTGGGATGCGTGTTAATGCAAGAAGGCAAAGTCGTTGCTTATGCGCCGAGACAATTAAGACCGCATGAAGTGAATTACCCAACGCATGATTTGGAGTTAGGCGTCGTAGTGCATGCTTTAAAGATATGGCGTCATTATCTCATAGGAAATAGATGTGAGATATATACGGACCATAAGAGTCTCAAATACATATTCACTCAAGTCGACTGAATATGAGACAATCAAGATGGTCGGAGCTAATTAAGGATTATAACGTGGGAATCCATTATCACCTGGAAAAGCCAATGTGGTGGCGTATGCTCGAGTCGAAGAGCCATAGCGCAAATACCGTGTCAATGGAGGATCAACCGAATTATGCAAGGAATTTCGAGGCTAAGATTGGAAGTCGTTCATAAGGAATGATAGCTACGCTAGAAGTGAAGCCAACACTAGAGGATCGATTAGAGAAGGTCAACAAGATGACGATAAAATTTCAAAAGTCAAGGCTAAAAGGAAGAAGGCCTAGCCTTAGATTTCACTGATGAGCAAGGAACCATGTTCTTTAAAAGCCGAATTTGCGTCTCGGATAAAAAGGAGCTAAAGCAATTGATTCTTGAGGAGGCTCACGATTCTAAGTACTCAATTCATCCAGAAGTGCCAAGATGTACCAGATTTGAAGGAGAGATTCGTGGCGAATATGAAGCGTGAAGTGGTGAGCATGTTGCATTATGCGACGTATGTCAAAGAGTAAAAGCCATGCACCAAAGACCCACTGGTCTTGCACCTAGTTAAAAATTCGGAATGGAAGTGGGAAGAAATCGAATGGATTTTATCACCGGTCTACCTAAGACTCGTAAAGGTTACGATTCCATTTGGGTTATTGTGGATCGCTTAACCAAGGTCGCTCATTTCATCCCAAGAAAGACCACTTACTCCGAGATCGCTTAGCGAATTGTACATGTCGAGGATTGTATGTTTGCATGGAGTGCCCAAGAAGATTGTGTCGGACAGAGGTACCCAATTTACCTCGAGATTTTGGAATAAGTTACACGAAGCAATGGGAACTCGTTTGAATTTCAGTACAGCATATCACCCGCAGACAGATGGTCAGACTGAGAGAGTAAATCAGATTTTAGAGGATATGTTGAGAGCTTGTGCTTTAGCTTATGCTACGACATGGGATAAATGTTTGCCATATGCGGAATTTAGTTACAATAATAGTTATCAAGCTAGCCTGCAGATGTCACCGTTTGAGGCGTTGTATGGACGCGCTTGTCGTACTCCATTGAATTGGAATGAAACAGGAGAGCGATTGGTTTTCGGGCCAGACATTCTCGAGGAAGCCGAAAGTCAA
This sequence comes from Otatea glauca, assembly GCA_036346275.1. Lineage (NCBI taxonomy): Eukaryota > Viridiplantae > Streptophyta > Magnoliopsida > Poales > Poaceae > Otatea > Otatea glauca. The sequence goes on along the minus strand of CM070726.1, from coordinate 2,384,608 downwards.
GTCGCAATGATCAGAGAGAGGTTGAAGATAGCACAGTCAAGACAGAAAAGCTACGCAGATAATCGTCGTCGAGATTTGAGTTTCGAACCAGAAGATCATGTGTATCTCGTGGTTTCTCTTAAGGCGCTAAGAGATTCCACGTTAAAGGGAAGCTTGCACCAAGATATGTCGGTCCGCTCAAGATTCGAGCCGCCGAGGAGAGGTGGCTTATCGCTTAGAGTTGCCTCGCCTTTGGCAGAGTGCATGATGTATTCCATGTGTCACACCTAAGAAGTGTTCAGAGTGCCAACGAGCAAACCCGCTGGATGCAATAGAGCTGCAAGAAGATTTGACTTATAAAGAGCAACCGATCGTAATTTTGATGTTATGGAGCGCAAGACCGTAAACAAGTCTATTCGCTTTGCGAGTTCAATGGAGCAATCATTCAAAGTGAAGCCACCGGGAGCGAGAAGAAGATTTAAAGTCGAATTCAAACCTATTCTCTAGTTAGCCCCAATCTCGGTCGAGATTCTCATTAAGGGGAGGTTTGTAACATCCCAAAATTCAGCTTAATTAAGTTTTTATTGCTTAAAAGTGCATTTTTGATTTTCTGGAATTTATTTGGATTTTTCTGGATTTATTTGAATTAATTCCTATTTCAAGTTTATTGCTTATTATTCAAAAGTATTCAAAATTTGTGCAAAGTCAAAATAAAGTTTTGGCAAAATTATTTTATTTAAGTCCAGAATGTCTCAAAGTATTTTTGAGATTTTTCCTGGATTTTTCATAATAGTTTTATTGCTTAAAATAAGTAAATTGAATTTCTGGATTTGTTTATTCGTTAAAACCCGTAAATTGCGAGAAGCGAATGGGCCGAGCCCACTATTGTTCCTGCGCCGGCCCGTGTTCTAGAGGCTTGAATCTCGGCCGTTGGATGAGTCGTGTGCGGCCGGGAGTCGCCAGAAACCCTAGCGCGGGTGGACCGTCGATTCCGACGCTCGGCTTGGATTGCGCCACGCCGAAGTCATCGTGACCGCAGATCGGGCCAGGTGGCGGCACGTTGGTCGCCGTCCTCGCGTGACCGAGACGGACTCGCCCGAAGTCCGCGCTGTGTCCGCCATGGTCTCGAGGTCCTCCCGCGCGTAATGGACTCGGGACTATATACCGCGCGCACCGAACCCCACCGAACCATAGAACCTTAGCCTCGGTGTAGATCCGAATCTCGCTGCGTAGTCGCCGAATCGCAAGGTTTCGCCGAGCTTTGCCGCAAGCTTCTCACCGCCGCTTAGCCGCCGCAAGAGATCGCTTAAGGTCGTGGTCTACCTCTTCGGTTCGCCGTCTCAAGGAGCATCCCGCGCACGCTGGAATCACCGGCATCGCCGAACCGGCGGGAGCCGTGAACGCCACCGCCGCGGAGAAGGAGAAGTCGCCGCCGTTGTTTCCGGCGCAAAACCCGACAACTCGCGCGTCATCGTGTTCATCTCGCCGAGGCAAATCGGTAGGTGCCCTTGGTAGTCGCCGACGATGACCCTAGGCGCCAGGCCGCCGCTCGACGTGGCGTCGCGCCGCCGACGCGTGGCGCTTGTCCACGCTTTATCCGAGGTGGCAGCCGCGCGCGCCTGCGTGGCGGGTTGCGTAAGCGTCGCGGTGGCGCTGAGTCAGCTCGGCGCGGGACCCGCGTGTCAGTGGCCCAGGCTCGTGTGGACCGGATCCACCGTGAACCCGAGGAAGTCGTGGACGTAGTCCATGGACCGAGGGGCACGCGTGTCAAGACCGGAGAGCTCGCCAGGGCTGACGTCATAAATCATCTTTTCAGATAAAAATAAATCTGTTAATTTCGAATTTCGATTTTCCGATTTCATGATTTATTTCAAACTTCAAAAGGCTATATCTTTTGCATCGTAACTCGGATTTGAGTGATTCCAGTTTCTAAAAATTTGTAAAATTGAGATCTATTTAATGGTGAATTTTATTTGATTTTTGGAGTTCAATTGCTCTCTGTTTTGGTATTTATTTGCTTTTCTTCTTCGGTACGCGTAGACGTTGAATTGTGCGACGCTTCGGAGGAAGATCAAGCAACTCAAGAGCAAACTTCAGATCCAGATCAGGACCTATTCCAAGGCAAGTTGTGCTTTGATCATGTTGAACCCATGTTTATAAAATTGCTATGTTTGATTTACGCTATTGCATATATTTCAAATATACAACTGTTTCAAATTAGTTTGGGCTTAGCTAAAATACCAGATTGATCTATACCCTACCTTGTCATTGTATGCCATGATCCATTGTCACCCTAGATTGGTTTAATATAGTTGGTTAATAATTATAATCAACATTGGAGGTTTAGTTCGTATTAGTTGCTTAGCCATGCCACGCCATCACATGTGTCGAAATCATTGATAATTAATCTTGATTAATGGAATATGGAACAATATTATGAACTTGTGTGTCATGTGGGATCACACGAGGAGATTGAGTTGTTGTGGCGAGTCATGTCACGCAACGATGTTGAATTGTTGATGGCACGTGGTGCTTGGTAATCAACTGGGTGATAATCACTTAGATTGGGGCAAGTGGCAAGGGGCGAGGAGGCCAAGGTGGGCCCAATGGGCAGATGGTATGTGGAAGTCTTGCCTTGATCACACTAAGGACTTAACCTTGCAAGCCTTTGACCTGAGTCAATCATGCAACCACATGTCTGGTATGGGCCAGCCTAGCTGAGTAATTTGCAAAGTCTTAATGTTGATACTATCGTGGTCGGTGTGAGTTCCCGGGTCAGGGTGTAATTCACATGGCGCAAGAGGGGGGCCCTGGACGTGGTTTACAGACCCGCCAGTGTTGAAACCTTAGCGGGTAGTATCGGATTAAGATAGAGCATTGTAAAGGCTTTGTTATAATCTTTCGCCTTTGTGGTGTTTGGTTGTATCACGTGGGTAAAGTGCATAACCTCTGCAGAGTGTGAAACTATTCGGATAGCCGTGCTCGCGGTATTGAGCAATGCTCGGGAATTACAGTTAAGGGTTAGATTAATAAATTGGACAACTTGGTTGGGATGGCAGGATGGCCATATGGAAGATTGGAACTTGATTTAGGATTGGAAACTTGGTTTACTTGAGAAATACTGAATTTATTTATTATTGCTATTTGTTTTACATTCTTTACAATCTATTCACTGTATTTGTTCATAAATGCTGCTTATTGCAAAATAGCCATGATAGCCTATCCTTTGGAATAAGCCTTACATATAGATAAATAGAATCGCATTCATGCACAACTTGTTGAGTGCTTTAAGTACTCACCCTTGCCAAACAACAATAATCAACAGTTGAAGAATCTACACCTGTGTTGGAAGATGAAGTCCATGAAGACACGAGTCATTAGGGTCCGAGCCTTGTCGGTTGCCTGTGGTGAACTGATGAGCTATCTACGTTTCTACTTTCCGCTGCTTAATTATTAGCTTATATTCTCCGTCTTGCCCTGCGTGGCTTAATAATGTAAGTTGGTCATAAGATCATACATTTAGCTATATCAATAAATGAACTATTATTCTATTATCGTTGTGTATGATGTGATATGTACCAATGTTAAGCTGTGTGCACTAGCGTTGATCCTGGGAATAGTGCAGTAAACACAGTGGGTTCGAATCAGTGGATTCGGGTCCCTACAGAGACCATCGTGGGCTTTCATTGGGCCACATGGTTTCCCAACACTCCCCCTTGGGCCCTTTGCCGCGAGATGCATATGCCTCATTAAAACTCCAGAAAAACCCAGTGAGAAAAATACTTGGAGAAAGAGTACATAGCATACGCTTACTCACAGGTACGAATTGCCTCACAAAACCTTATGCAAGAAAACTTCATGAAAACTTGCTAAAGGAAAAGAGTACAATTCACCCAAACTTCAATTGCTAATCTTCGAGATTCATGTTGGGTATTCATAATTCATGTTCGAGATTCATGTGGGAGTATGTGAAATATCTCCCCCTGAAATCTGCACTTCTCTAAGTCTCATCATTCCAATTCCTTTAACGCACCTTTCAAAGGTAGACGCTGGGAGTGATTTAGTGAACAAATCTGCAAGATTTTCACATGACTTAGTATGCAATATCTTGATTTCGTTCATCTTATGCAATTCGTGAGCATAGAAGAACTTGGGGTTGATATGCTTAGTGAGATTGCTCTTCACATAACCCATCTGTGCTTGGGCAACACAAGCTGCATTATCTTCATAAATGATTGTGGGAGTTTGTTCATGTTCAAGCCACATGACTTCTGGATGTGGTGAACCATTCTTCGGAGCCATGCACATTCACGAGATGCTTCATACAAAGCAATGATTTCCGAGGGTCTGCTTAGACGACTTCCAGGAAACTGATGTTCCTCCACATAGGAAAACATAGCCAGTTTGGGACTTGCCAGTATGCGGGTCTGATAAGTACCCAGCATCGGCGTAGCCAACCAAATTCAATTCATTGTTTCTTCTGAAAAACAAACCGAGATCTTCGCTTCCTTGGAGGTAACGAAAGATGTCCTTGATCCCTTTCCAATGCCTTTTCTTGGGTTCTGCACTGTACCAGGCTAGCAAATTCACAGCGAACGCAATGCCCGGCCTAGTGCTATTCGCAAGGTACATGAGCGCTCCAACTGCACTCAGATATGGGAATTCTGCTCCCAGGACTTCCTCCCCCTCTTCTCTAGGTCTGTATGGGTCTAGGTCTGCTTGGAGTGACCTTCCGACCATTGGAGTCTTTGCAGGATATGCCTTTTCATAGCCAAACCTTTCCAACACTTTCTGCGTGTAAGTTGATTGATGTACCAAGATTCCTCCTTGGACATGCTCAAGCTGCAAGCCTAAACAAAACTTGGTTTTACCCAAATCCTTCATTTCAAACTCAGACTTCAAGTATGAGCATGCTTCTTCAATTTCTTTATCCGTCCCAATGATGTTCAAGTCATCTACATAGACGGAGATTATATAGAATCCATTTAGGGATCGTTGTATAAACACACATGGACAATCTTCGCTGTTTGAGTAGCCTTTCTTGCAGAGAAAGTCGCTCAAGCGATTGTACCACATTCTTCCTGACTGCTTTAGCCCATACAAAGGATTTCTCCAATTTCACATCAGATGTGTTTTTATTTGTCTCGCCTTGGTTCGGGATAGGAATACATTCCTGCACCTTCATGTATATCTCCAATCCAAGTTTCCATACAAATATGCTGTGACAACATCCATTAGCTTCATTCTCAACTCTCGTCGCGCCTATTTAAAGCCCGCCGCCTTTTTCCCTCCTGCTCCGCTGCTCGCGCTCATAGCCGCTTTGCCCGAGTTTCTTCATCGCCGCCGCCGCCTCGTGAGTCTCGCCTCCATCTCTTGCACCGCCGACCTGCCCGCGTCGCCTCTTCCGCTTGCCCTGATCCCGCCGGTTTACGTCATGTTTTGCGCACACCAAGGTCGTCTTCTTGGATTCGTGCCGTCGCCGCCGCCACAACCGCTCCGCGCCAACCGAGCTGCTACTGGTGTCCTCGTTCGCACCACGTAGCCACCGATCCGCTCCGTAACGCCGCGCGTGTCGCCCGTGGTCGCCGTGTTGTTTCGCCGTCGCGCCGCGTCAGTGTCGCCTCGTTTCCCGCGCCGCGCAGCGTCGCTCGCTAAGTGGCAGTCACGTCAGCGCCGCGTCGGCTACCACGTCCGCCCTAATCTGCTGCGTGGCATGCCACCTCAGCAAGTCCACCGCGTCATCCCTAAGCCGCTCGGTGGACGAAGTCCACTGTGAGCCCAAGCGCTGACAAGTGGGCCCCACATGTCAGTTGGCATTTCTTTTTCCTTTTCTAATTTTTCATAAAATCCAGAAATTCCAGCCAATCACAGTCTGCCACATTTCAGCCTTTCTGTTTTTTTTGAATTTCTGATCCGAGAAACTTCCAAGAGCACATTCTCCTTTCGTCGAGCTCCGATTTAAGTGATTCAAATTTATAAATTCATCTAAATTCATGATCTATCTTCCAGTACCATTGTTTTCAATTTTGAATTTTTTGAATTTTTTATTTCTTTGCTCGTTTACGTGTACACGACGCAATCAAGCTCAAGCTTAATCGTGATCGGAGGTAGAACTAATAGGATGCAGCAAGGCAAGTCTTCCTTGAACATATTGATCCCAAATTTTATGAAAAGCTAATGTTATTTTAAATTATGCATGCTTACTTTTATGCAATGTACTTTAAATATAGTTTTAGGGTATAGTTAAATACCGAATTTGTTATACCTCATTGACATTAATCATGACAAACCTTTGTCACCCTAGATGATACTATATAGTTTATTTAGAGATAACCAGAGATTAGCTTGGGACGGTGAGAACCGCTTAGTCCACTTAAACGCTTTAGATATTATGCCATTATGGGAATCACTTCAAAAATTGTTGAAACTTATTTGTGAAGTCGTGGCAATTGATGTTGCTTCTATTATTTAAATGAAATAAAGTGTAAAATATGGTTTAGACCAGAGCGGATGGATGTTTAGCGGTGCGTACACGAGACCTTGGTATGTGAATGTCCCACCCTAGTCAACTAAGGACCAAGCATGTGTTATCATGGACCAAGCACTACCGCATACAACCACAAATCTATATGGGTATGACCTGGCTAAATAATTTGTGTGTCTCGTTATTAGCTTCGCCACTGGTGAGTGCCGATGATGGCAGTGCAAGAGGGGCTCCGATTGGGCAGCTAGAACCCATCGACGGTGAAACCTTAGCGGGCGAGGTTAATCTGGGTTGTACATTGTAAGGACTTATCATGATCTCTCTGCCGCACATCAAAGGAAGTGTGTTAATAGCTTGGCAACAAGAGTCGATCATGTTTTGTGGGTAAAGTTGTACACACTCTGCAGAGTTAAAGCTACTTATGTAGCCGTGCCTACTGGCCAAGGGTCAAGGCGAGGTGCGCTTGCACATTGTAGATTTTATGGTTTTGTTTTATATGAAAATGGTAGTTTGGGAATATGTGAGCAGATCGAACTCTCGGGTTATGGTTTGGCGATGGAGCCACGGTAGCTAAAACCGCTTTAGTTGTCATATCAAATTCAATTACTATGCTATTTACATTTTGGTCAAATGATGCTTTGTGAAATTACTATTGGTATTTATAGTTAAACTTTGCTTTATGCTAAAAGAGCCATATTATGCCTTCAATTATTTAGCCTTGCATATAGTTATCATGCATTATGTTTCTAGGACTTGCGAGTACATTCTGTGCTCACTGCTGCAACATCCCCAACTTTTCACGAGAGAGTCCATAGAAGTTGAAGGTGACTACGAATTTTATGCTTATGGTTATGATGAAGGCGATCCAATCGATTGCTGTTGGGCAAATGGATGGGCTTATCCTGCTCTCAAGTTATTTCATTTTCATTGTTTCTTATTGAACTCAAGCCATGATGTCGCTTATTTGTAATAATTGGCCATAAGGCTAATACCCTTTGCTTAATTAATACTATATGCTTCGTGATATAGATGCGTTGTCATCACTATTTCCAATGTGTGCGCTAGCTTTTCCCGACTAGCACGGGTTATACATGAGGGTTCTGATTCGTAAATCCGGTCCGACAGAGGTGGTATCAGAGCCATATCGATTGTTGGTCGCATCTCTAGTTAGTCTGGTCTTCTTAGCAAAGACTTCAAAATTATTTTCTAAATCAAACCAACGAATTTCTATGAAATAGATTATCTCATCTCATCTTATTCTTAGGTTCTTACTCCTTTCCTTTGCTAAAATATTATTTTAGAAATTTTAATTTGATCTTATCTCTTGAAACTTCTCAAAGCCTCGAGTCTTCTGCAAGAATCCAAATCAAGGAAGATGATGATCCCTTTTCTTTTCAAGACCAATGGAGGGCTACTGGAAAGATCAAGTTGTCAAAAGAGTGCTCGAAAGGACTCCCATATAAGATAGGTTATAGTGCTCAATAGTGTTGGAGCATATCATCTCTTTTAGTTTAGCAACGATAGTCCGAGTGTATTAGGATTTTTGTTGCTTGTGTTGTTGGTTGTGTAGTACACTTGCCCTAGCATTGTGTTGCAGCCACATTTTATTTGGAGTTTTATTGCTTGTTTGGTCTTGGAATGGCTACCTCTCTAGTCTTCTCATCTTTTGCTCTTTCCCTCTCATCTATTGCTAACCTGTCCCTGGCCGTTGCTTCAGATGGAAAGTCAAGGAAGAGGTCATGGAGCTGGTCGTAGAGGAGGTCATTTGGAGGTCGTGGTCGTGGACGTGGCCAGGCAGAGCCACTAGAGCAGCAGGATGTTCAAGATCAGCAAGAGCAACAAGTGCCACCACCGCTGCCACCATTCCAACCCCCAGTTGTAGATATCCAGCCGATGATGGCAATGCAACTTTAGTTGTTGCAGGCCCTTGCTCAGAATATGGTAAAAAATCCACAGCCAGCACCAGTCGCAATACTAGTAATGCCGCCCCAGTCTAAGCTTGGGGAGTTTATGAGAACCAAACCGCCTACCTTCACGGGGGCAGGTGAACCCTTGGAGGTAGATGACTGGTTGAGGGATGTGGAGAAAAAGCTCCGGTTAGCTCATTGTGATGACCATGAAAAGGTTCTCTATGCAAGCCATCAGTTAAAAGGATGTGATACCCCGTCTGATGAACAGGAACCTCCATGTGATTACTGTGCTATTCCCTGGATCAGTAGCTAGCACTCACATGTTTACAACATTCATATCGTAACCATACACGCAGACAAACAGAAAGACATACATCACAGTATTAATTATACAAAGTTCAGTACAAATTTAAAACATCTAACAGCGGAAACCAAAAGAAAGCTGAACAACTCCAAACAGCCTTGCGGTTGCCCACTAAACCCTCAGGCAACTGACTAGGCAACCTAGAAAAGACTATCGTCAAAACCCTCGAGACCTGCCTAGAAAAGAACGTCGTCTGCCAGATCGCAGTCTTCTTCCTCTGAGACAGCAGATGCAAGATTGAGTACATTGGTACTCAGCAAGTCTTATAGTGGTTCACAAATGCAAATAAGTAATTATGCAAATGAACAATAGACAGGCTATGGTTATTTTGCAATTGCATAAAAGCATTAAAAATGTATAAGCATATTAGATTGAAACATTGCATTTTAATAAAAGCAATTGAAAGACAGAATGATAAGCAATTAATCCAGATTTTCAACCCAGTCTACCCGACTGCATATGACCCCGGTGTCGATCCTTTGACACAAAAGATGGTTATAAAGCGGTTTCCAAAACCACAACCCATTTTTGAATGCACCAAAAGAAACTCTAGCATGTAATAACGTCACCAAGTGCCCTTGACCGCGGGCGCGACTAATCGATTAGATTTACACTCTACAGAGGTGTACACTTTACCCACAAGGAATGATCAACCTCTTTTGCCAGGCCAGTTAACACACTTCCTTTGGTGTGTCGGCAAGGAGATCATACAGAGCCGTTACATTATCTAGATGTGGCTTTACACCAGCCCGGGACGTTAACCCTCGCCCTGAAGACAGATACACTCACCCAAGCCGTGGATCCACATTTATCACACACAACACCACGTCTCTGTCCAAGGCAAGGCGTACACCGTTGCATTGGTATGTAGAAACCCCTGCAGACAAACCTGACCAGAATGTCTGTGCAATCTCTCGCCTTCCATAGATGCAAAGCCACACCTAAACAACTTAATAGGCTAAGACCCGCCCATACAAGCCCTCGTGGTTGTACGAAAAACATGGATTCACCGTCCCATCAATCGGTCCTTAATCCGACACGGGCGATACTCTACCCTAGCTACGTGCATATCCTTTTGCACAACCGGCTAGTGCCGATAATCACTCGCGTCAAACCATAATTTTGTTTGAGGGTTTTTAGCGAATTATAACCAACCATTTCCCAAAAAGGACCATATACAGGTTGAAAAGACTGAAAAGAGCCAATGGAAAGCTTAAGCAAGAATATTATGCTAGCGATTATACCCAAACATGACATTAAGTATGTCTAGCTCAAACTAGGGTTTACAAGGTTCACATGTTCATACAGATTGAGACAAACCATAATTTACAGGATTAACTACAGTTCTAACCCAAATTAGCACTTTTATGGAGAATTATCCGGATGCACTGTACATAAGCAAAAGCAACATAAGGTAGGTGCATTATTGGGCTCAATATGTTCAAGGAGTTGCTTGCCTTGCAGCTCACTGTCAGGAATATAGTCTGGATCTACGGAACCGTCGTCTTCTTCTTCGACAACGTCGGTGTCTACTCGTAGAGAAAACGAAGAACAAAAGAACATTAGCAAACTCCAAATGGCAAAAAGAAAACAGACAGACAACAAATAAACACAAGTTCGAACCAAACAGGAGGCTGCTTTATACGAATCATTTGAATTCATACATCGAATTATAGATGCTAAAATTATTTAGATTAAGAAGATTGTTCATTAGCTTCTTTGGAAGAAAGCAGGAAGAGCAGCACTAGCAAAAACAGAGCTCTCTGCCTTCTCAAACTTCAAGGAGTACTCAAAACTAAACCACTTAGCGTTAATCATCTAATGAGATTTAAGTGCAACGTCTAATAAAATTTGGGTTTTAATCTTGAACCAGCTAAAGCATACTTTGGTTGTCAATTCCAATGACTTCTTTTAATTTTTATGGTTTGGATAAAGCTTAAAAACAATTGTTAAAAAGGCTTAGTTGGAAACCTGGACTTGCTACAAAATTGGCAAAGCACTTAAACAATATCACTTAAGGTTGTTACCCTTATGAAAACTAAGTGAATCACAACTCTTAAATGGAATATTTTTCTGGAATCTACTATTAAAAACTTCAGTGATCATTTCCACATTATTCTTTCAAAAATTCTTACTTGGATAAGCTACTATACACATGGTTGAAAATGCCTAATTGTTTCAAACATTTAGCAAAACATAAAAAGTAGGCTCATTTTACTAACTTGTTTTGTATTCAAACCTTAGCAAAATGTCATTATTTTTCCAGAACCTATTAGTATATACTATGTGGAGTGTTTCTATACTATTTTTACATTCTTTCTCATTTATATAATCTATTTTATCAAATGATGAAAAGGGCTTCATGAACACAAAAATTGCCTTACAACCTTTCAATCTTTCACTTTCATTTACTACTAAACTACTCATCACCTTTTATTCACTTTCCTCCTGACATCAGGGCATGATCTTAAAAACATTTCAAAACTGAATTTGAACTATTTTGAACTTGTTCATAGCAAGTTACATCTATTTTTGCCATTACAAGTGTTGTTTTTCTTTATTGAACAACCATTACCTATACTTTTCCCTAGGTATTTCCACAAGTGCCAGCTCCCAATGGTCTATGCCCCTCCAGGATGAACTTTGAAACACTTAAACTTTAACCCTTCTTTTCATTTACATAACTTCATCTTTCTGCTTAGTATTCATTTTTGTGTAAACATGATATACAACAAGGTGACATGCAAACATTTTTGTTTATTTGAAATACTTATAACCCAGAGACTCTATAAAAATTTATCTTATATTTACTAGACCATCCTAAAAATATTTTATTCACATGGCCTTATTTACACCTAAGCATCTCTTTGAATTTCCTAAAATCACCTATTACTCATATTCAACAATTTTTTCAATATTCTAAAACTACAGAATTTTATACGAATTTAGAAACTGATTTCACTCAATTTGACCAGATGATTCAAAAGTTACAAGCGTTTGAATTTTGGTCGGTTTTCTGAAAATCATCAAATCCAGAAATACGCTTTCGCTACTGAACACGCCTTCTTCCGCGCGCGTAGAAACACGTTCAAATACGCTGACCCACTGACAGGCGGGGCCCACCAGTCAGCAACTCAGAACAGGGCTCATGGTTTCTTGCTCGTCGCCGGCGAAGTAGCCCCGCCGCGGCGAATTGGATAGCACCATGGGCACCAGCACACCCGTGCGCACCCAGGGGTGGTACCCATTCGCCGGGTGGTGGCCGGGAAGGTGGCCGCCACCATGAGAGTGCGGCGGCGCCATGGCCGCGATGGCGAAAACTCGGTTAACGGCCGACATTCTGATGTACTAGGGCTAGGTTAGCTACAGTGGGTCAAGAGGATTCAGACTCACCGGATGGTTGGGTCGGAGGAGGCTCGAGCCGAGCTGCCACCGTGCGCCGGCCGGGAGGAAGAAGGGCGACGGTGTGGCGCTGCTACAGACAAGAAGAAGCCAAAATGGTGAGTGATCAGTAAACCTGGGGTGCTAAGGATGATCGGTGTGGAATCGATTTGAAGAATTTGGGGCAGATTGACCTTGTTTGAAGAATCCTCCCCCTTTTGGGTTCTTGCGGTGAAATGGGGAAGACGACTTCGCACGGCGCTCTCGGCTCGAAAGAGTGGCAAAGGAGGGGTGAGCAACACACTGCGACACGAAGGAATGGCTTAAAGCCAGTGAAATGCGATCGCACAGCGGTTGAGCTCAAGCACTGCTTCGGCCGCACTCTTCTGTGCCGAGCGACAACGATGGCGCAGCCTCCTCCCTAGCGCGGCTTGACCAGGGTTAAGCAAGCACAGGCGAGGGGCTAGCTCTACGCGACGTGGAAGGCTGCCATCGCACCGGACAGGAGTGGTTGAGGCCGGACGGCGAAGGACGGCGATGGCGACGACTCGCTTCGGCCAGGGGAGAAGAAAGGGAAAAGGGATCCGCGAGGTGAGGCTGACATGTGGGGCTGGGGCCCACTGGCAGTGAGATGAGGCTTTGCCTCAGCCTTGCCAGCGCAACGAGTTCAACAGCGGCCGGACCCACTTGTCAGCGAAAGGGCAAGTTTAATGCGACGAGACAGAGCTAGAATTCTCCAGATTTCACATTAGTTTAAGTTCTATCCTTAGTCAAATGTTTACCAAAATGTTTTACCGAAACTCACTAGGAGTCACACGTCTACTGTAAAAATTTTAGATAAAAAATCTTTTTAGATAATTTACTAAAATTCTGACACTATACTGCGCCCTAAACCTTGATTTCGGTTTTTGATTTAATTAAGGGTTCATATTTTAATATTTATTTTTGAAACTTTTTGGAGAGTTTCAGATCCCTATTCATAGAATACCCTAAAATTTGTAAGTTAAAGAAGTGAGCAATTATTTTATATAAATTCTGACAATTATTTTTCCTACATTTTGGACTCTCTGTATTTGAATTTTTAAGAGGCTTACCCCAGCTCATTAAATTATAAAATTTTTACCAGTGGTGTGTCAAACAGCCAGAGCTTTATATAAATTTTCTTGGCTTTGAATTGTTACCAACTATTTTTCATCTATGTTTTTGATTTACTGTTTTTAGTCAAAAAGTAACTTCACGATTTATTCACCATGATCCAAAGCATGTAATATTTTATTTACTGGTCAAACTGTATTACCTGCTTGAAAATGACCCATGGTAAAATTTTCTAAATTTTATTTTCATCTTTCTACCCTTTCCTTTGTTTTTCTTCTTTTGTTTAATATTTTCACATAACACTAAAGTCTAAGGAAATTCCATTTGGAGCAAATAATACCAAGAAATTCCAGAAATACTTATTTCCAACTTTATACCGTACATCTATTACTGTTCCAAATTTTCAAGACGTTACAAAGGAGTAGCTGCTACTTGGTGGGATAACTTCTGTGCTGCCAATCAGAATGCTCAAGCTATAACTTGGGAGGAATTATCTGAAGCCTTCCGTACTATGCATGTGCCTGTCGGCATAATAGAAATGAAGAAAAGAGAGTTTCGCAAGCTGCATCAAGGGAACCAGAGTGTTTCTGAGTACCTTAATCGGTTCACCCAATTGTCGAGGTATGCACCAGAGGATGTGGCTACTGAAAGTGCAAAGATCTAGAGGTTCATGGAGTTACTTGACCCTGACATCAATGTGCAGCTAATTGCTTTGGATTTTCCAAACTTTCAACATATGGTGAACAAGGCACTAGTACAAGAGGATGCCCAACGTCAACAACGGGAGTCCCGCAAGAGAAGGATGGCATTCCAGGCTCAGTATAGAGCAAGTGGCTCTCGACAGTGCTTCCAATCTCAGCAGGCCAACAGGACAACTGTTTAAGGAGCACCCGGTACTCCTAATTCTCGACCGCGCCCAGTTGCTCAAGGACATCAACACAGCGCCAGTGCTCAACCGCAGAAAGGGAATTCAAATACTGCAGGAATTCAGTGTTTTCACTGTCACTAGATGGGACATTATTGAAGAAGAACGCGGTATGCTACGCTAGCACAAAAAAAATCTACCGCATAACTAGAAAGCTACTCGCAAGAAGGGGATTATAGATTAGATTACCACTAGACGCGCAGTTGCAGAATCCTTCACGCGTCGATGTAGTGGATCGTCCTTGCCGCAGTCATTGCGTCGATGGAGTGGATCGTCCTTGCCTCACTGTGGATCGTCCTCCCACGCCGCAGTCGCAGCAGCATCACCGCAGTAGCCCACACGTCCGGGGATGGAACGCCGTGCGTCGGTGTGCAAGCACCTGGTTGCTCGGCAGGGGTAGCGAGAAGAGGAGGCTAGGGTTTCGGGTGAAACACTTCTAAACCGTGGAAAACACACCCTGCGCTCACCCTCCTCCACTCCTTATATATCCACGAGATGAAACCCTAAACCAGGGCCCATTAGTGTGCTAAACCCACGAGGTCCATTAATTACGGATCCAATCCAAATTAATGCGTCCCAGCCCATTAAGTGTGTGACCCTGCAGGTTCACGTACGTTTGGACATGGATTGGGAAAACTCCTTTTCAATCCAATAGTTGGTAGTGGCTCCTTACAAAGCATGCCAACTCCCAAATATACTATGATCAAATCGGACAGAACCTATCAAAAGTACTCATGTAATAATCCCTTTGCCAAGTATATGAAGATTGAACTCAAGGCGAGAAGCATGTCATCCTTTGATGATTCAATCCATCTCTCGTATCCGTGATATATTAATAAGTTGTGATTGACTCCTCAATCACGGCATGGCCATGCACTTCCTTAATCATATCACACGAGTGGTCTTGTCATATATCTCCATTTCATTGGAGTGGCAAATTCCATCTTGATTGCTCACTTCCCTCTGCACGTTTCATAGTAAACATGAAAGCTACCGTTATAACTATCCGGTTAGGAAGTAGTGTTTGATAGCCCCAAGGAAAACTATTACACATGTGGGGAATATGACAATCTCAGGTCTAAGGATCATACATCTACTATGTATGAGATACACTGATGACACATAAGAATGTAACATTCTCGCAATGTCCCATGCCGGGTCTATCTAACCCATGTTCAACATGCGTCCACAATGTATAGATGATATCTCTATATCCCATGATCTATGAAGCATGATTATCGATCACTACATGTGCTGATCTATTCATCTTTGTCATGTACGATGATATCCGATCAGAGATATTTATCTAATTATATCAATAAGTAAAGAGCTTCATAAGCAAGTCACATACTTGTTGATCAATACAATGATATACATTCATTGGACCAATAATCATATTATTATTCATAAACATAGTCATGTTACAATCATCTAAATGATTGCCTCAAGGGCATAACACTAACAATCTCTCACTTGCATTTGGGTCAATTAATTAAGTATCTAATACCAATAGACCTCGTGTGCGCCTCATGCTTAGGCTGTGGCAGTGGCTTTGTCAACGGATCAGCCACATTGGCTTCCGTATGTACTTTGCATATTCTCACGTCACCTCTATCCACAATCTCGTGAATAAGGTGAAAGCGTCGGAGTATGTGTTTAGACTTCTGATGAGATCTAGGCTCTTTAGCTTGTGCAATGGCACCACTATTATCACAATAGATGTCCATTGGACTAGAGGCACTAGCGACCCAATAGCTGAAACATATGGAATCTTGCTCATCCCGTCTCGCTCGTCAATTGTCGAAGGACACTGATTCTTGCAGAGACTGATGCCATGTGACATTGGCATGAAACCTCTCTTGGATTCATGCATATTGAACCTTTTTAATATCTTGTCAATGTACGTTTCCTGACTTAATCCAATTAACCTTTTTGATCTATCTCTATAGATTTTTATGCCCAAGATATAACATGCTTCTCCCAAGTCCTTCATTGAGAAACTCCTTTTCAATGAAGTCTTAACATCTTTAAGCATAGGAATATCATTCCCGATCAATAATATGTCATCCACATACAAAATCAGAAACACAAGTGCGCTCCCACTAGCCTTCTTGTAAACGCAAGGCTCTTCTTCATTTTTGATAAAGTCAAACCCTTTTGACTACTTCATCAAAACGAATGTTCGAACTCCGAGATGCTTACTTTAACCCATAAATGGATCTTTGAGGCTTGCATACCCTTTTAGTATATTTAGGATCAACAAAACCTTCAAGTTGTATCATGTATACATCTTCAGATAGATTCCCATTAAGGAAGGCTGTTTTGACATCCATCTGCCATATTTCATAATCAAAATATGCAGCAATAGCTAAAATGATCCGGACAGACTTGAGCATGGCTACCGGTGAGAAGGTTTCATCATAGTCAACTCCTTGAACTTGTTTGAAACCCTTTGCCACCAACCGTGTCTTATAGATCTGAACATTTCCATCTACGTCTATCTTCTTCTTGAAAATCCTTTTGCATTCAATGGTTTTTATAACATCAGGAGAATCGACCAAGTTCCAAACTTGATTGTCATGCATGGATTGAATTTCGGATCTCATGGATTTAAGCCATTTTTCGGAGTTTGGGTCCATCATTGCTTCTTCATAAGTCGTGGGCTCATCATTGTCCAACAACAATATGTCATCCCCATATCTTATAGGTACATGATGCGGCCTCCCCGACCTACGTGGGGCTGGTGTCTCTTCCACAGGTTGTAGAACACTTTGTACATCTTGTGAAGGTTCAGTGGTAGCTTGAACATATTCATGTGATTCTCGAACTTCATCGAGATACACATCACTCCCACTGATTTCTTTTGAAAGAAACTCTTTCTCCAAGAAGACACCATTTCGAGCAATAAAAACTTTGTTCTCGTTTCCTTTGTAAAAGTAATATCCTTTTGTTTCTTTAGGATACCCCACAAAAAAGCATTTTTCTGATTTATGTGCGAGTTTATCTGATTGTAAACATTTTACATAAGCCTCACATCCCCATATCTTGAGAAATGACAACATAGGTCTTCTCCCAGTCCATATCTCATATGGCGTCTTCTCAACGGATTTTGATGGGACCCTATTCAAAGTGAACGCAGCTGTCTCTAGAGCGAAACCCCAGAAGGATAATGGCAGATCTGTTTGGCTCATCATTGACTGAACCATATCTAATAAAGTTTGGTTTCATCGTTCGGACACGCCATTCCATTGAGGCGTTCCTGGCAGAGTAAGTTGCGGAACGATTCCACATTGCTTTAGATGATCACCAAACTCTTGGCTCAAGTATTCGCCACCACGATCTGATCGTAAGTGTTTCATTGATTTGCCAAGTTGATTTTGTACTTCGTTCTGAAACTCTTTGAACCTTTTGAAAGTTTCAGATTTATGCCTCATTAAATAGATATATCCATATCTACTAAAGTCATCGGTAAAAGTTACAAAGTACTGAAACCTACCCCTAGCAGTCGAGCTCATTGGTCCACATACATTTGTATGTACTAGGGCCAATAATACACTCGCTCTCTCACTAAAACCTGTGAAAGGGGCTTTTGTCATCTTGCCAAGTAAACAAGACTCACATGTTTCAAATGATTCAAAATCAAATGAGGTTAGAAGTCCATCACCATGGAGCTTCTTCATGCGCTTCTCATTTATATGACCTAAGCGACAATGCCATAAAAAGGTAGGGTTCAAATCATTATGCCGAGGCCTTTTTACATTAATGTTATAGACAGGTGTTTCTTCGAGTTCAAGTACGTACAACCTATCCACCATGGGGCAACGACCATAATACATATCATTCAAAAATATCGAACAAACAAAGTTCTTTATTCTGAAATCATAACCTTCATGTTCCAAACAAGAAGATGAAATAATGTTTCTACTCAAAGATGGAACAAAATAACAATTATTGAGTTCTAAAACTAATCCTGAAGGTAAATGTAATGGGTACGTGCCAATAGCAAGACCAGCAACTCTTGCTTTATTCCCCACGCAAAGATCCACTTCTCCTTTTGCCAAGTTTCTACTCTTTATCAGCCCCTGCATCGAATTGCAAATGTGAGCAACCGAACCGGTATCATATACCCATGAGCTGAGTGAAGAAGTAGCAATATTAATTTCTATAACATTAATACCTGAAGTGGAAATCACATTTCCATTCTTCTTATCTGCCAGGTACTTTTCGCAGTTCCGTTTCAAATGTCCTGACTTCTTGCAATAGAAGCATTGTGTATCAGGTTGAGGGCCAACTTTAAGCTTCTGAAGCTTAGTTTTGAGGCTTGCGATCTCATCTTGAGCCTTGCCCTTGCCCTTGCTCTTTCCCGTTCCCCCAGCCTTAGCCTTCCTCTTTTTGAACGCAGTTGTTTTCTGAACAATCATCACATGATTGAGTTTTTTCTTAATGCTTTCCTCGGCAGCCTTGAGCATCCCATGTAGTTTGGTTAGGCTCTTCTCCATGCTATTCATATGAAAATTCATAATGAATGGCTCAAAGCTCTGTGGCAGAGACTGGAGAATAACATCTGTGGCCAAACCGAGGCTAAGGGGAAACTCAAGTTTTTCCAATCTCCCAATGTAACCAATCATCTTGATCACATGAGGGCTGACTGGACTGCCTTCAGCCAGCTTACAAGCAAATAAAAGCTTTGAGATACCATACCTTTCAACTCTTGCTTGATTCCCAAACATGCCCTTCAAGCCCACAATCATATTGTAAGCATCCCGGTCCTCATATTGCTTTTGGAGCTCAGAGTCCATGGTGACAAGAATGAGACAGCTGACCTCTACAGAAGCATTAACATATTTTTCATATTCAACCTTCAAATTGCGAGGAGCATTTTCGGCTGGTTCATCAGGAATTGGATTCTCTAGACCATAGTCCTTCTTTTCATGCTTGAGAACAATTCTCAAGTTGCGATACCAATCAACAAAATTAGTTCTATTAAGTTTTTCTCTTTCCAAAACCGATCTCAAAGCAAAACTAGGTGTAGCAAGAGTAGGAGAAGGTGCCATTGAACTACAACAAAAACATGCAAAGATTCTAAGCACTATGTTTATGTAAAACTTTTATTAAACATTTTAATAAAAGACACTCCTATTTTATGTCCCTTTTATAGACACATAGTGAGTATTCAAGATCCATATTCATCAAACACTAGTGAGCTTTGGCATCACTGCTAGAAATTTAATGACATAGGTAAGCAACACCTTTGCTAATTACATCTTATGTAACTCTTGTTTGTTGAGTATGAAAACAAGTAATGAATGCCTCCGTCAACTTGACTCATGGCCAGGTCAACCTGCCCCTAGGGCTCACATAAGTGAGGGAGCACTTCCCGTTTTTGGGTGCCAATTAAGAAAACTGCTTCATGTGTATTTTCCTAGAAACCAATTGTCTTGTATAGGTTCCTTCATTACTGAAATCAAATCACAACCACTTATGTCCTTAAGCCCAAAACCGTTTTGATAGATTGATTAAATCTACCATTGTTATGCGTGATGTGTCCAACACATCTCTATCATCTATTAAGATAGCCATTGATATATACTACTTTGGCAGTCATATCAATAACGATCTAAATTTTTGATAGGAGCAACAATTAGATGGACATTTTGATTTGAAATTTTTAATTATAGGGATGAACAATATCTACTATGAACATGGCATCACATGCAATGAGCCTAAAGAAAATAGCAAGGATTAAACACACATCCACAGAAAAACAAAATAAGCTGTGAAATAGCATGGCCCTTAGCATTAAGATCTCCATCATCATGCTTGTTTGTTCACCTAGCCACCTTGCTTGATTGTTCACCTAATCATAATGCTTGATACCATCGTCTTCATCATTATGGATGCAACGCCTTACAACTTCTGATAATGAATTTTACATGAGGGTTTGAAGCATCACAAGTTGACACGCAGATCGTTATACAATTTAAATAGCCTTATGGCTTGACACAGCACGCAGGCCATGTGAAAATTACATGCATCATATACACTTAGGCCATACTATTTCACATAATTTCCTGCAAAAACGAGTTAAACAAAAACAATCCTACGACTCCGGGGTCTGAGGGGCAGCGCCCCTGGGGGCGGTCCCGCTGGCCGGTTAGCGGGTGAGTCGAGGGCAGTGCCCTTGGAAAAAAATTTAGAGGCATGTCTTCTATCAAAGGAAAACACAGTCAAAATTTCCACGGATCAACCAGATTGACCCAATCTGACTCAATCTGATTGGCTTGGTCCCATATGGTTACATTTCAGAAACCCTGATGGCGGTAACCCGACCGGTAAGGGTAACGTCGTACCATAAACGGACTCACCCAAAACAAGATTGAATCGGTTTGCACTTTCCATGAATTAACCAGATTGACCCAATTTGACTCAATCTGATTGGCTTGGTCCCATATGGTTACATTTCAAAAACCCTGATGGCGGTAACCCGACCGGTAAGGGTAACGTCGTACCATGAACAGACTCACCCAAATCAAGATTAAGTCAGTTTGCACTTTCCTCAAACCCTAAACTGATAGATCTCATCGATGGCCGCCATCATCAATTCATCACATGAACCGGCTGAACATGTAATAGATCCAATCTACTAACCTCACACATTATATGTGCAACATCCAGATCACAAATCTATACGAGATGGCTCTGATAAAATTGAAGAGGAACGCGGTATGATACGCTAGCACAAAAAAAAATCTATCGCATAAAAAGAAAGCTACTCGCAAGAAGGGGATCATAGATTAGATTACCACTAGACGCGCAATTGCGGAATCCTTCACGTGTCGATGTAGTGGATCGTCCTTGCCACAGTCGTTGTGTCGATGGAGTGGATCGTCCTCGCCTCGCTGTGGATCGTCCTCCCACGCTGTAGTTGCAGCAGCGTCACTGCAGTAGTCCACACGTTCGGGGATGAAACGCCGTGCGTCGGTGTGCAAGCACCTGGTCGCTCGGCAGGGGCAGCGAGAGGAGGAGGCTAGGGTTTTGGGTGAAACACTTCTAAATCGTGGAAAGCACACACTACGCCCACCCTCCTCCACTCCTTATATAGCCACGAGATGAAACCCGAAGCCATGGCCCAATAGTGTGCTAAGCCCACGAGGTCCATTAATTACGGATCCAATCCAAATTAATGAATCCCAACCCATTAAATGTGTGACCCTGCAGGTTCACGTATGTTTGGACATGGATTCGAAAAACTCCTTTTCAATCCAATAGTTGGTAGCGGCTCCTTGCAAAGCATGCCAACTCCCAAACATACTATGATCAAATCAGACAGAACCTATCAAAAGTACTCATGTAATAATCCCTTTGCCAATATATGAAGATTGAACTCAAGGCGAGAAGCATGTCATCCTTTGATGATTCAATCCATCTCTCGTATCCGTGATATATTAATAAGTTGTGATTGATTCTTCAATCACAGCATGGCCATGCACTTCCTTAATCATATCACACGAGTGGCCTTGTCATATATCTCTGTTTCATTGGAGTGGCAAATTCCATTTTGATTGCTCACTTCCCTCTGCACGTTACATAGTAAACAGGAAAGCTACCGTTATAACTATCCGGTTAGGAAGTAGTGTTTGATAGCCCCAAGGAAAACTATTACACATGTGAGGAATATGACAATCTTAGGTCTAAGGATCATACATCTACTATGTATGAGATACACTGATGACACATAAAAATGTAACATTCTCGCAGTGTCCCATGGCGGGTCTATCTAACCCATATTCAACATGCGTCCACAATGTATAGATGATATCTCTATATCTCATGATCTATGAAGCATGATCATCGATCACTACATGTGCTGATCTATTCATCATTGTCCTATACGATGATATCTGATCAGAGATATTTATCGAATTACATCAATAAGTAAAGGGTTTCATAAGCAAGTCACATACTTGTTGATCAATACAATGATATACATTCATTGGACCAATAATCTTATTATTATTCATAAACATAGTCATGTTACAATCATCTAAGTGATTTCCTCAAGGGCATAACACTAACAATTATGCCAGTAGCTGTCCTCAGAAGCTTCAGCCAGTGAAACCAGTGCCATTCAACTTGGGATCCAATTCCACCAAAACTCCTATGCAAGGACAAGGTCGTGGAGCACCCTAGACACCAAGAGCTCCATAATATTTTGGAAGAGGATGTATCAACCACGTGACTGCCGAAGAAGTTCAGGAGGCACCAGAGGTGGTTTTGGGTAAGTTCCTTGTTAACACAATACCTGCCTCATCATTATTTGGTTCTGGAGCATCTCATTCTTTTATATCGAATAATTTTGTTGAACAATTTGGTTGGGAAACCTTTACCCTTAAGAGCCCCATGATAGTTCAATCCCTTGGAAAAGAATTGAGAACTAGTTTAGTATGCCCAAGTGCAACCATAGAAATTAATGGGGTAGAATTCCTAGCGAATCTTATCATCTTGGATTCAAAAGGAATAGATGTCATCCTAGGGATGGATTGGTTAACCAAATATAAAGGTCAAATAGATTGTGCCAGTAGAGCCATCACCCTCACCAATTCAGAATGAATTCGAGTGGAGTATATTCCTAATGAGTTTGCAAGTAAGAAGTGCATTTTGAACAGTTTGAAGGAAACAACTTTGGAAAGTATGCCTGTGGTGTGGGAATACCCAGATGTATTTCCTGAAGAGATGCCAGGCATGCCGCCTGATCGGGATGTAGGGTTCATCATAGAACTAGTCCCTGGTACAGCTCCTATTTCTAAGAGACCCTACCGCATGCCAGCCAATGAACTCACCGATATGAAGAAACAGATTGAGGAGTTACAAGAAAAGGATACGTTCGTCCAAGTTCGTCACCTTGGGGAGGCCCAGTTCTTTTTGTAAAGAAGAAGGATAATAGTTTGCGCTTGTGAGTAGACTATAGAGCCCTGAATGAAGTCACAATCAAAAACATGTATCCGTTGCCCTGGATTGATGACTTGTTTGATCAGTTGAAAGGAGCATGTATTTTCTCTAAGATTGATCTTCGATTTGGATACCATCAGTTGAAAATAAGGTCACAAGACATTCCGAAGACAGCTTTTGCTACCCGATATGGATTATATGAGTTTACATTTATGTCATTTGGTCGGACCAATGCACCAGCCTTTTTTATGAACTTGATGAATAAAGTGTTTATGGAATATTTGGACAAACTTGTGGTGGTATTTATAGATGACATTCTTATCTATTCCAAAGATGAAGCGGAACATGAAGGTCACTTGAGGATGGTGTTAGAAAAGCTCAAAAAACACCAGTTGTATGCTAAGTTCAGTAAGTGTGAGTTTTCGTTAAAAGAAGTTGCTTTCTTGGGACATATAACCTCTGCTGGAGGTGTCTTAGTAGACCCTGAAAAAGTGAAAGGTGTACTTAATTAGAGGCAACCCAAGTCAGTGCCTGATATCAAAAGTTTTCTTGGTTTAGCGGGATACTACCGAAGATTCTGTAAGGACCCGAATCCACTAATTCGGACCCACTGTGTTTACCACACTAGTCCCAGGATCAACGATAGTGCACACAGCTTGACATTGGTACATATCACATCATACTCAACGATAATAATAATAATACTCCATTTATTGATATAGCTAAGTGTATGATCTTATGACCAACTTACATTATTAAGCCACGCAGGGCTATACTTGAAATATAAACTAAGAAATATGCAGCGAAAAATAGAAGACGTAGGCAACTGAGAAGGCTTGGACCCTAACGACTCGTGTCTTCCTGGAACTCCTCCTCTAACAAAGGTGTAGACTCCTCAACTGTTGATTGTGGTTGTTGGCAAGGGTGAGTACATAAAGCACTCAACAAGTTGCGCACAGAATGCAATTCTATGTAATTATATGCAAGGTTTATTCCAAAAGAAAAGGCTATTATGGCTATTTTGCAATAAGCAACATTTAAGAATAAATACAATAAGTAGATTGTAAAGATAGTAAAACAAATAACATTAATAGATAGATTCAACATTTCTCAAGTAAATCAAGTTTCCAATCCTAAGTCAAGTTCCAACATTTCATATGGCAATCCTGTCATCCCAACCAAGTTTTCTATTTAATTAAGCTAACCCTCAACTGTAATTTCTGAGCATTGCTCAATACCGCGAGCACAGCTATTCGAATAGTTTCACGCTCTGCAGAGGTTATGCACTTTACCCAAATGATACAACCATACACCACAAAGGCGAGTGATTATAACAAAGCCTTTACAATGCCATGCCTTAACCTAGTACTACCCGCTAAGGTTTCAACACTGGTGGGTCTGAAAACCACAAACAGGGCCCCCCTCTTGCACCATGTGAGTTACTCCATAACTCGAAAACTCACAACGCCATTGATAGTACCAAACTAAGACATTGCAAATTAATCAGCTAGGCTATCCCATACCAGACATGTGGTTGCATGATTGACTCAGGTCAAAGGCTTGCAAGGTTAAGTCCTTAGGATGATCGAAGCAAGACGTCTACATACCATCTACCCATTGAGTCCACCTTGGCATACTCGCCCCTTGCCACTTGCCCCAATCTAAATGATTACCACCCCAGTTGATTAAGCACCATGTGCCATCAACAATTCAATATCGTTGCGTAACGTGACTTGCTACTACAACTCAATCTCATTGTGTGATCTCACATGACACACAAGTTCATATCCTTATTCCATATTCTATTAATCAAGATTAAACATTGATGATTCAGGTACATGTGATGACGTGGCATGGCTAAGCAACTATGACGTTCCGGCCTTCCCATGTTGATTTCAATACCAACCAACTATAGTAAACCAAACTAGGGTGACAATAGATCATGGCATACAAATGACAAGGTAGGGTATAGATCAAATTGGTAGATTAACTAGATCCCAATTTAATTTGAAACAACTGTATAAGTGAAATAGTATGCAATAAAGTGAAACAATATAGCGAATCTATAAACATGGGTTCAACATGATCAAAGCACAACTTGCCTTGGAATAGGTTCTAGTCTTGCTCTAAAAATTGATCTTGGGTCGACGGATCCTCCTCTGAAGCGTCGCACAATTCAACATCTATGCGAACCGAAGGAGAAAATCAAATAAATACCAAAATAGAGAGAAAATGAACTCCAAAAATCAAATAAAATTCACCATTAAATAGATCTCAATTTTACAAATTTTTGGAAATTTCAATCACCTCAATCGGAGTTCGTACGAGGGAGAACAGGTTCTCAGAAGATTCAAAAATTATAAAAATCAGAAAATTAAAAATCAAATAATAAACTAAATTATTTTTATAAAGAAAACCGTATTATTGTGTTGGCACGTCATCACCAAACCGGACCAGTTGCATGCCGGCACGTGGTGCGGGTGTATGCACCGGGTCCATGGACCCCTTCTAGTCCACGGTGAACTCGGTTCATACCGCTTCGGATTCCGCGCAACACGTGTTGGCACCTGATTGGTTCAAGGTGTGGCATGATCTGGACCATCCTATCAGGTTCGACGACCATGATCCGATCTCATCCCTGGAACGTGTGGCGAAGCCCGATGCATCCATGCGTCACGAATCTAACGGTTGGCCTCCAGATCTAATGGTTGAAAACAAGCACGGGTTCGCGGTGATGGCACGGCGAAGCTTCTCACCGGTGACGAAGAAGATGTCACGCACTACGGCGGTACAGCAGCTCCCGACAGTGAAGTCATGGTGGTTCAGACGCATCTTGACATGAGGAGTTCGGATCTGGAATCCACACGGTGAAGGAGGGCTTGACAGCGGCATAAACTGGAGAAAACAGAGGCGGCACTCTCGTCCAACTGTGGTGAGCTCTTGCGCTCAAACAACAGCAACCCCAGTGAAATGGCTCTACTTAGAAGACATGGCGGCTGACAACGAACAATGGGCAACCCTCTGTGGATTTTATAGGGTCCTAGGGAGGCGTGCTGGCAGCGGACATGGACTCCAAGTCCGGCAGCGATACGGCAGCGCGACTCCGAGTTCGTTACGAGGACGATGACGCAGCACCGTCCGATC
The DNA here is from genome assembly GCA_036346275.1 of Otatea glauca. Taxonomy (NCBI): domain Eukaryota; kingdom Viridiplantae; phylum Streptophyta; class Magnoliopsida; order Poales; family Poaceae; genus Otatea; species Otatea glauca. Next base: position 2,358,377 of record CM070726.1, on the reverse strand, counting down.
CTTGATTAACGGCCACGATTCACCCCCAGCACGATGCGATCCTAACCGCTTGCAACAACTAATGGCTCGGATCCAACCTAGCCCGAAACGGCACGATCTCTCGTACGCCGTACGTTCTTGATCCGTCGGTCAGCGTCATTAGGGTTTCTAGCCTCGTTATCTATCGTCCACTCTTAATCCAACGGTCCGCGCGAGATCTTGCAGAAGATGGGCTGGGCCTCAAGCGCGCACGCACAGTAGTTGGGCTCGGCCCAGTACTGTTCACAAGGGTTTTAGCTGGTTTTTCTTTTTAAAATAATTACATAAAATAGTTTAATTAGTTTCAGGCATTTAAAATACCAAGAAAAATCCTAGAAAATTCTCAAAAATACTTTGGGATGTCTTGAACTTAATAAAATATTTTTGGCAAAACTTTATATAAACTTTATACATATTTAAAAAAAGGCCAATATACTTAATTTAAAATAGATTCAAATAAATCCAAAGAAATTCCAAATAAACAAGAAAATCACAAATGACACAATTAGCATTAAAATAATATTAAATGCAAATTTTGGGATGTTACAGATTCATAGAAGGATTTTAAAAGATTGCAAGACCACTTACCCAGTTGCTGAAGAAGGAAAAGAAGTTTGAATGATCTCAAGCTTGTGAGCAGAGTTGTACATGTCAAGGATTGTATGTTTGCATGGAGTGCCCAAGAAGATTGTGTCAGACAGAGGTACCCAATTTACCTCGAGATTTTGGAATAAGTTGCACGAAGCAATGGGAACCCGTCTGAATTTTAGTACAGCATATCACCCGCAGACAGATGGTCAGACTGAGAGAGTAAATCAGATTTTAGAGGATATGTTGAGAGCTTGTGCTTTAGCTTATGCTACCTCTTGGGATAAATGTTTGCCATACGCAGAATTCAGTTATAATAATAGTTATCAAGCTAGCCTACAAATGTCACCATTCGAGGCGTTGTATGGACGTGCTTGTCGTACCCCGTTGAATTGGAATGAAACGGGAGAACGTTTGGTTTTTGGGCCAGATATTCTCGAAGAGGCAGAAAGTCAAGTTGCAATGATCGAGAGAGGTTAAAGATAGCACTGATCAAGACAGAAAAGCTGCGCAGATAATCGTCGTCGAGATTTGAGTTTCGAACCAGAAGATCATGTGTATCTCAGAGTTACCCCTCTTAAGGGCGTTAAAAGATTTCATGTTAAAGGGAAGCTTGCACCAAGATATGTGGGTCCGTTCAAGATTCTGAGCCATCGAGGAGAGGTAGCTTATCAGTTAGAGTTGCCCCAGTCATTGGCAGGAGTGCATGATGTATTCCATGTATCGCAGCTTAAGAAGTGTCTCAGAGTGCCAGCAGAGCAAACCCCGTTGGATGCAATAGAGCTGCAAGAAGATTTGACTTATAAAGAGCAACCGATCAGAATTTTGGATGTTGTGGAACGCAAGACCAGAAACAAGTCCACTCGCTTTTGCAGAGTTCAGTGGAGCAACCACTCTGAAGGTGAAGCCACCTGGGAGCGAGAAGAAGATTTGAAGTCAGAATTCCCGAACCTATTCTATAGTTAGCCCTGAATCTCGGGTCGAGATTCTGTTAAGGGGGGGAGGTTTGTAACATCCCAAAATTCAGCTTAATTAAGTTTTATTTGCTTAAATGTGCATTTGTGATTTTCTGGAATTTATTTGGATTTTTCTGGATTTATTTGAATTAAATCTTATGTCAAGTTTATTGCTTTTTATCCAAAAGTATTTAAATCTATGCAAAGTTAAAATAAAGTTTTGGCAAAAATATTTTATTTGAGTCCAGAATGTCTCAAAGTATTTTTGAGATTTTTCTTGGATTTTTCCTGATAGTTTTATTGCCTAAAACAAATAAAATGAATTTCTGTAATTATTTTAAATATAAAATCTTTTAAGAAAATCTGGTGAACAGTGTTGGGCCAAGCCCGACACTGTGCGTGTCTAGCCCACGCCGGTGCGGCCCATTCCAGCCCGTGAGTCGCGCGGGGCAAAACCCTAGATCAGCGACCGCCCGTGCGCGATCCAACGATCCAGCGAATGCCGCGTGAGCGCTCACGTTTTGGCCGTCGGATCGGGACACGCGTCGCCCCGTCGCTTGTCGTCTCCGACGCGAACTCAGAGTTCGCCGCCGTGTGGCGTCGGACTTCTTCGCGTGTAGGACTCGAATCCCTGGGCTATTTAAAGCGCGGGTAGACCCCCGAAGTTCTCCAGAACGCGCCGCATCTGTGCCCTAGCTCGCCGCCGTCAGAGAAGGCTTGTAGCGCGTGTGCGACCTCGTCGAAGTTGGTTTCCTAAGCCGCCATTGTTTTTCCCGTGTTGCGCCGTCGGAAGGCCACCCTTGCCTCTTTGGTGCCATCGCGCGTCGCGAGGTGTTGCGCGTCGGATCCGCTACGTCTTCGCCGTCGGAAGGTCCAGTTCATCATCGGAGAGTCGCCGTCTTCGCCTCCGGAGTGGAGCGCCGCCGCGACATCGTCGGAGGTTGGAGCTTTGGCGCGACCGTCGATCGTTGATCAACGCCGCGCGATGCGCCACGTCGTCGCTTCAACGATGGCCGCACGGGTAAGGTGAGCCGTTGGATGGCGTTGAGCGGTGGAAGGAGCGCCACGTCGCGTTAGGTGCATAGCCGTTCGATCCGATCCAACGCTTCAGATAGCACCGCCGCCGCAGCCAATCGCCGGCGGCCGCGTGTCGGCGCAGAGGCCGAGGCGCCGTGAGCCGAAGTTCATCGTGTCAAGGGCGGGCGTGGACTCGATCCATACGCGAAGACGCGTGGCGGCTTCGTTGGTTCGGACGATGCATAAGGCGTTGACGTCCGCCGACGTCATAAATCATCTTTTCAAGATAAAAATAAATCTGTTAATTTCGATTTTACGATTTTCGATTTACGTATTTATTTCAAACTTTAAAAGGCTATATCTTTTGCATCGTAACTCGGATTTGAGTGATTCCAGTTTCTAAAAATTTGTAAAATTGAGATCTATTTAATTGTGAATTTTATTTGATTTTTGGAGCTCAATTGCTCTCTGTTTTGGCATTTATTTGCTTTTCTCTTTCGGTACGCGTAGACGTTGAATTGTGCGACGCTTCGGAGGAAGATCAAGCAACTCAAGAGCAAACTTCAGATCCAGATCAGGACCTATTCCAAGGCAAGTTGTGCTTTGATCATGTTGAACCCATGTTTATAAAATTGGTATGTTTGATTTACGCTATTGCATATATTTCAAATATACAACTGTTTCAAATTAGTTTGGGCTTAGCTAAAATACCAGATTGATCTATACCCTACCTTGTCATTGTATGCCATGATCCATTGTCACCCTAGATTGGTTTAATATAGTTGGTTAATAATTATAATCAACATTGGAGGTTTAGTTCGTATTAGTTGCTTAGCCATGCCACGTCATCACATGTGTCAGAATCATTGATAATTAATCTTGATTAATGGAATATGGAACAATATTATGAACTTGTGTGTCATGTGGGATCACACGATGAGATTGAGTTGTTGTGGCGAGTCATGTCACGCAACGATGTTGAATTGTTGATGGCACGTGGTGCTTGGTAATCAACTCGGGTGATAATAACTTAGATTGGGGCAAGTGGCAAGGGCGAGGAGGCCAAGGTGGGCCCAATGGGCGATGGTATGTGGATGTCTTGCCTTGATCACACTAAGGACTTAACCTTGCAAGCCTTTGACTGAGTCAATCATGCAACCACATGTTCAGTATGGGCCACCTTAGCCGAGTAATTTGCAAAGTCTTAATGTTGATACTATCGTGGTCGGTGTGAGTTCCCGGTCAGGTGTAATTCACATGGCGCAAGAGGGGGCCACGGATGTGGTTTACTGACCGCCAAAGGTTGAAACCTTAGCGGGTAGTATCGATTAAGATAGAGCATTGTAAAGGCTTTGTTATAATCTTTCGCCTTTGTGGTGTTTGGTTGTATCACGTGGGTAAAGTGCATAACCTCCGCAGAGTGTGAAACTATTCGGATAGCCGTGCTTTCGCGGTATTGAGCAATGCTCGGAATTACAAATAAGGGTTAGTTTAATAAATTGGACAACTTGGTTGGGATGGCAGGATTGCCATATGGAAGATTGGAACTTGATTTAGGATTGGAAACTTGGTTTACTTGAGAAATACTGAATTTATTTATTATTGCTATTTGTTTTACATTCTTTACAATCTATTCACTGTATTTGTTCATAAATGCTGCTTATTGCAAAATAGCCATGATAGCCTATCCTTTGGAATAAGCCTTACATATAGATAAATAGAACGCATTCTCGCACAACTTGTTGAGTGCTTTAAGTACTCACCCTTGCCAAATAACAATAATCAACAGTTGAAGAATCTACACTGTGTTGGAAGATGAAGTCCAGAAGACACGAGTCATTAGGGTCCGAGCCTTGTCGGTTGCTGTGGTGAACGATGAGCTATCTACGTTTCTACTTTCCACGCTTAATTATTAGCTTATATTCTCCGTCTTGCCCTGCGTGGCTTAATAATGTAAGTTGGTCATAAGATCATACATTTAGCTATATCAATAAATGAACTATTATTCTATTATCGTTGTGTATGATGTGATATGTACCAATGTTAAGCTGTGTGCACTAGCGTTGATCCTGGGAATAGTGCAGTAAACACAGTGGGTTCGAATCAGTGGATTCGGGTCCCTACATGGAGGAAGGTTTCGTAGCTACTTTGGAGATTCAACCAACCTTGACAGTTCAGATTAAAAAGATGCAGAAGTCAGATAAAGAAGCTGCTATGATCAAGCATAGAATAAAGGAAGGTAAAGCCCTAGGATTTTCAGAAGATGAAGAAGGAATAGTTTGGCTTAGAAAAAGTATCTATGTGCCGAATCAAAAAGAAATCAAGCAGTTGATATTAAAGGAGGTGCATGAGTCAGCATACTCAATTCATCCAGGCAATACCAAGATGTATCGTGATCTTTGTGGTATATACTGGTGGCTAAGGATGAGTAAGGAAATTGCAGAATATATATCTATGTGTGATGTATGATAGCGAGTTAAAGCTGAACATCAAAGACCCACAGGATTGCTAAAGTCGTTAAAGGTACCTGAATGGAAGTGGAAAGAAATTGGAATGGATTTCATTATAGGACTTCCGAGAACCAGATCAGGTCATGACTCAATATGGGTTGTAGTGGATCGATTGACAAAAGTTGCGCATTTCATTCCTGTGAGAACAACCTACCAAGGAGATAAACTGGCAGAGTTGTATATGTCAAGAATTGTGTGTTTGCATGGTGTGCCAAAGAGGATTGTTTCAGATCGAGGCAAGTTGGGAACCAACCTGAATTTCAGCATAGCTTATCATCCTCAGACTGATGGACAAATTGAGCGAGTAAATTAGATCCTTGAAGATATGTTAAGATCTTGTGCGTTGTCCATTACGGCAAGTTGGGATCAAAGTTTACCCTATGCAGAATTCTCATATAATAATAGTTATCAAGCAAGCTTGCAAATGTCGCCATTTGAAGCCTTGTATGGAAGAAAGTGCATAACACCTCCCTGTTGGAATGAAATAGGGGATCGCCAAGTCTTTGGCCCTGATATTTTGCAAAAGGCTGAAGAAAAAGTAAAAATGATTCAAGAAAGATTGAGAACCGCGCAGTCTAGGCAAAAGAGCTACGCTGATAATCATCGGAGAGAGTTAACCTTTGCTCCTGGTGACTATGTGTACTTGAAAGTCTCACCGCTTAGAGGGATGCGTCGATTCCAAGTTCATGGAAAGTTAGCACCAAGGTTTATTGGACCGTTCTCAATCCTAGCTAGAAGTGGACTTGTGGCTTATCAGTTGGAGCTACCTTCGCAGTTGTCAAATGTGCACAATGTGTTCCATATGTCGCAGTTGAAAAAGTGTCTCAGGGTACCAGAAGAACAGATGCAAATTGAGGACATCGAGCTACAGGAGGATCTCACCTACCCAGAGTATCCGATCAGAATTTTGGATGAGGCAGAATGCAGAACAAGGAACATGACAATCAAGTTTTGCAAGGTTCAGTGGAGCAACCACTCAGAAAAGGAAGCAACCTGGGAGCGTGAAGAAGATCTTAGAGAAGAGTACCCCAGCCTTTTTCCCTAGTCCGTCCATGTAACATCCCAAAATTTGCTTTAATATTATTTTATGGGTTATTTATGCATTCTATGATTTTCTGGAATTTATTGGGTTTTTCTGGATTTATTTGAATTAACTTTGAATTAGGTATATTGATCTTTGGTTGAAAACTAATTAAATTTATGCAAAGTTAAAATAAAGTTTTGCCAAAAATATTTTATCTCAGTTCAAAATGCCTCAAAGTATTTTTGAGAATTTTCTTGGATTTTTTCTGATAATTTAATTGCCTAAAACTAATTAAACGAATTTCTGTAATTATTTTAAATCAGAAAACCGTTTTAAACTAGGTGAACAGTAATGGGCCGAGCCCATGTACTGTGTGCGTGCAACGGCCCGCGTTTTAGATGCGTAATCGCTAGCCATTGATCTTGCATCGGGCGATCAGGAGCGATTGTGCTTGAGATCAAAACCCTAGCGCTAGGAACCGGGAGATCAGGATCGGATGGTTAGGAGTAAGCCGTATCGATTTAGGTAAGTGGAGATCGTGTTCGTTGGTTAGTTGCGGGCGGATCTGATCCAGCCACGTCGTCGTGAATCGTAGTCGTTCGTCCACCATCGGATGGTTGTCGGCCGTCGTGTTCGCATGGGACTCGGACGCCGCCGTCGTATCCGAGATGGACATCACCGCCTCATCGGGTGGGTTTCCTAGCGCCGTACGCGACCGCCGAGGGCTATTGAAGGGTGTCGCAGCCTCTCTGAGGTTCGTCTTTGTGTGCCGCAACGTTTGGTTGGGACTGTTTCGCGAGAGCCACCGTAGAACGCGCCCAAGAGCTCGTCGGAGTTTTTGTCTTCATCACCGTCAGTTTTGCCACGCTTGCGCCGTCGTCCGGTGTTCGCTTATCGCTTGGATGTCAGTTCCAGAACCGTCACCTCAAGACGCATCTACGTAGCCAAGAAACGTCGCCGTTCCATCGACGCAGCATCGACGGGCTCGTCATCGTCCTTGCATCCGGTGAGAACATCACCGCCGTGCCGCCATCAGCATGGAAGAGCTCAAGAACCGTCGGATCTGAGATGAACGCTCGGGATCAAGCCACGTCGCCACGTCAATAGTGAACAACACCGGTAAGATGAGTCGTTAGATTAAGATCGGTCGGTTGTGGTAGTGCCACTTCGCATTTGTTTCGTAGCCGTCCGATCGGTTTGGTGTGCATCAGATCGCACCGGCGCCGCGACCAACCACGTGCCGTCGCGTGTCAGGCGAGTCAGCCGAGGCGCTGTGCGCCGAGTCTACTGTGAACCCGTGCCGAGCCGTAGACTGAGTCCTTAGTTCGTGACGCGTGTCACATCGCGGTGTTGCCACGTGTCAGTGACGTCATGTTGGCGCAATAAATCAGTTTTTCAGTATAAAAATAATTCGGGAAAATCAGAATTTCTAATTTCTGTATTTTTAGTATTTATTCAAACTTCAAAAGGCTATAACATTTACATTTTAACTCGAATTTGAGTGATTCAAATTTCTAAAAATTTGTAAAATTGAGATATATTTAATGGTGAATTTTAATTGATTTTTAGAGTATATATGCTCTCTTTCTTGGTATTTATTTGCTTTTCTCCTTCGGTACGCGTAGACGTTGAATTGTGCGACGCTTCGGAGGAAGATCCGTCGACTCAAGATAAAGTACCAGAGCAAGACCAGAACCTATTCCAAGGCAAGTTGTGCTTTGATCATGTTGAACCCATGTTTATACAAATGCTATATTGTTTTACTCTATTGCATAGTATTTCAAGTATATAATTGTTTTCAATTAAATTGGGATTTAGCTATTATACCAGATTGATCTATACCCTACCTTGTAATTTGTATGCCTTGGTCTACTGTCGCCCTAGATTGGTTCACTATAGTTGTTTAGTAATGATAATCAACCTGGGATGGTTAGACCGTACTAGTTGCTTAGCCATACCACGTCATCACATGTGTGGAATCATCAATGATTAATCTTGACTAATGAAATATGGAACAATGATGTGAACTTGTGTGTCATGTGAGATCACACAATGAGATTGAGTTGCAGTGGCGAGTCATGTCACGCAACGTTATTGATTTGTTGATAGCACGTGGTGCTTGGTAATCAACTCGGGCGATAATCACTTAGATTGGGGCAAGTGGCAAGGGGCGAGTATGCCAAGGTGGGCCCGATGGGCAGAGGGTATGTGGTGTCTTGCCCTGATCACTCTAAGGACTTAACCTTGCAAGCCTTTGACCTGAGTCAATCATGCAACCACATGTCTGGTATGGGACAGCTTAGCTGCTTAATTTGCAATGTCTTAACTTTGGTACTATCTTGGTCGGTGTGAGTTCCCGAGTTATGGAGTAATTCACATGGCGCAAGAGGGGGGCCCTGGATGTGGTAACCAGTCCCACCAGTGTTGAAACCTTAGCGGGTGGTACCAGGTTAAGCCAGAGCATTATAAAGGCTTTGTCATGATCTCTCCGCCGATACACCAAAGGAAGTGTGTTAATTGCATGGCAACAAGAGACGATCATGTCGTGTGGGTAAAGTGCATAACCTTTGCAGAGTGTAAATCTATTCGGATAGCCGTGCTCACGGTATTGAGCAATGCTCGGGAATTACAGTTAAGGCTTAGTTGAATTAAAATTGAAAACTTGGTTGGGACGGCAGGATTGCCATATGGAAGATTGGAACTTGATTTAGGATTGAAAAACTGGGTTTACATGGTAAATGCTAAATCTATCTATTATTGCTATTTGTTTTACGTTCTTTACAATCTATTTATTGAATTTGTTTATAAATGCTGCTTTGTTGCAAAATAGCCATGATAGCCTATCCTTTGAAATAAGCCTTGCATATAGCTATGTTAGAATTGCATTCTGTGCACAACTTGTTGAGTGCCTTATGTACTCACCCTTGCCAACAACAACATCACTAGTTGAGGAGTCTGCATCAATTCTGGAGGAGAAGTCTAGGTAGAGACGAATGTTTAGGGCGCAAGCCTTGTCATTTGCCTACGGTATACTGAGGGGTTGTCTACGTTTTCATTCCGCTGCAGTTTTATTTGTTATTCAGCCTTGTGAGGCATGTTCATGTAAGTTGACCATGAGGTCATATAACTAGTAATATTAAATATATGATGTCTTTCATAATATTTCCGCTATGTATGATTGTGATATTTACTGATGTTGAGCCTGTGTGCACTAGCGTGATCCTGGACTAGTGCGGTATACACAGAGGGTCCGGATTTGCATATTCGGGTCCCGACAGAATTGGTATCAGAGCCATACTAACTTTAGGCCTTGACCCTAGATAGTCTGGTCGTCTCTATAGGACCTTCAAAATTATTTTCTAAAGGAAAGAATCAACTCGAAAGGATAAATATGTTCTTGACTTATCTCATTCTTCTATTCCTTTCTTTGCCAAAATTTCTCTCCTTTCCCCTGCTGAATTTCTTTCTCTCTCCCTTGCTGGATCGAGTTAAAAACCTTATCTGAGTTATCTTAGTAATTGACGATATACCACACCTTAGGAGAAAGCATCAAATGCTTGCTATCAACCCTGAAAATCATGAAGGAAGGAATCGTCAAGCTCAAGGAAGGAGTAGATTAAAGAAGTGTTCCAGAAGCTAGAAGACCTATGCTTCGAGTAGCCAGTTGAGACTCATGTGTGGAAGTCGCGTCTGCTTACGGTAGAAGTGTTACCTGTAGGGACCCGAATCCACTGATTCGAACCCACTGTGTTTACTGCACTATTCCCAGGATCAACGCTAGTGCACACAGCTTAACATTGGTACATATCACATCATACACAACGATAATAGAATAATAGTTCATTTATTGATATAGCTAAATGTATGATCTTATGACCAACTTACATTATTAAGCCACGCAGGGCAAGACTGAGAATATAAGCTAATAATTAAGCAGCGGAAAGTAGAAACGTAGATAGCTCATCGCTTCACCACAGCAACCGACAAGGCTCGGACCCTAATGACTCGTGTCTTCATGAACTTCATCTTCCAACACAGTGTAGATTCTTCAACTGTTGATTATTGTTGTTTGGCAAGGGTGAGTACTTAAAGCACTCAACAAGTTGTGCATGTAATGCGATTCTATTTATCTATATGTAAGGCTTATTCCAAAGGATAGGCTATCATGGCTATTTTGCAATAAGCAGCATTTATGAACAAATACAGTAAATAGATTTTAAAGAATGTAAAACAAATAGCAATAATAAATAAATTCAGTATTTCTCAAGTAAACCAAGTTTCCAATCCTAAATCAAGTTCCAATCTTCCATATGGCCATCCTGCCATCCCAACCAAGTTGTCCAATTTATTAAACTAACCCTTAACTGTAATTCCCGAGCATTGCTCAATACCGCGAGCACGGCTATCCGAATAGTTTCACACTCTGCAGAGGTTATGCACTTTACCCACGTGATACAACCAAACACCACAAAGGCGAAAGATTATAACAAAGCCTTTACAATGCTCTATCTTAATCCGATACTACCCGCTAAGGTTTCAACACTATGGTCTGTAAACCACATCCAGGGCCCCCTCTTGCGCCATGTGAATTACACCCTGACCCGGGAACTCACACCGACCACGATAGTATCAACATTAAGACTTTGCAAATTACTCAGCTAGGCTGGCCCATACCAGACATGTGGTTGCATGATTGACTCAGGTCAAAGGCTTGCAAGGTTAAGTCCTTAATGTGATCAAAGCAAGACTTCCACATACCATCTGCCCATCGGGCCCACCTTGGCCTCCTCGCCCCTTGCCACTTGCCCCAATCTAAGTTATTATCACCCCGTTGATTACCAAGCACCACGTGCCATCAACAATTCAACATCGTTGCGTGACATGACTCGCCACAACAACTCAATCTCCTCGTGTGATCCCACATGACACACAAGTTAATAACATTGTTCCATATTCCATTAATCAAGATTAATTATCAATGGTGATGACACATGTGATGACGTGGCATGGCTAAGCAACTAATACGAACTATTCCTCCAATGTTGATTATAGTTATTAACCAACTATATTAAACCAATCTAGGGTGACAATGGATCATGGCATACAATGACAAGGTAGGGTATAGACCAATCTGGTACTTTAGCTAAGCCCAAACTAATTTGAAACAGTTGTATATTTGAAATATATGCAATAGCGTAAATCAAACATAGCAATTTTATAAACATGGGTTCAACATGATCAAAGCACAACTTGCCTTGGAATAGGTCCTGATCTTGATCTGAAGTTTGCTCTTGAGTTGCTTGATCTTCCTCCGCGTCGCACAATTCAACGCCTCACGCTGCATCAAGAAGAAAAGCAAATAAATAACAAAACAGAGAGCAATTAAACTCCAAAAATCAAATAAAATTCACCATTAAATAGATCTCAATTTTACAAATTTTTAGAAATTGGAATCACTCAAATCCGAGTTACGATGCAAAAGATATAGCCTTTTAAAGTTTGAAATAAATATCAAATCGTAAAATCGAAATTCGAAATTAACAGATTTATTTTTATACTGAAAAAGATGATTTATGACGTCAGCGTGACGTCATGATGACGTCATCTTCACCGAATTTCCAATCGGATTATTTTTCCAATTGAAAATATGATTATGACGCAAGCATGACGTCAGCGTGACGTCAGCACTGGACTGAGCCAATCGGGTGGCGACACGTCGCTCGGCGTATGGACTGGGTCCATGACGCAGCGCAAGTCTACGGTGCACCCGGTCCACAGCGCTTCGATCTTCGTGCGCCACGCGGCATCATCTGGTTGGCGCAACTCACGGTGCGATCCAGGCCTTCCATCACCGATCCGACGGCTCACGTTTAGCGACGACGTGGCTTACCGACACGTATTCCACGCGGCAAGAACTGACGTGTTCGATCCCAGATCCAACGGCTGCAAATGCTTACGAGATTCGACGACGAGCTCGGCGGCGCGTTCACCGGAGACCGAGACGAAGACGAGCCCGACGGCGTTTCGGCGAACAAAAGGCGGCGAAGACACCTGGAACCGAAGCGTCTCCTCGCGGCGATCCCAGATCTACCCTCCACAGCGGCGGAAGAACACCGGTCGGCCACGAAAACGAAGAAACGACGGCGGCGGTTGTCCACGGGGTCCGGCGAGTCCGTGCGAGCTCCACGCAGCGCTTTAGCAGCCGAAAGCTAGGGGAAAACGTGCGGCGAAGGCAGGTGATCCTCGGGGTTCGATCGGGTCCGCCTTTTAAGGGCCTTGGAGTCCGTGGGGGCACGAACGCCGGCCGCGTCGGAAATCGGCGCCGGATTCGACCGGACACGGCGCGCCGCCGCCCCATCGCGACCGTCCCACGTGGCGCATCCGACGGCGCCACCCGCTAGGGTTTCCACCGACGCGACGCCTCGGCCGTCCGATCCTCGGATCAACGGTCACGATCGAGCCTCTAGAATCGGGCCGAAAGGTTATGCGCGCGGTCGGCACGCGACAGTAATGGGCTTGGCCCAACACTGCTCAACTTCTTTTAAAAAGGATTTTCTATTTAAAACAATTCCGTAAATTCATTTTATTTGTTTTAGGCAATAAAATAATCGGGAAAATCCAAGAAAATCTCAAAATTACTTTGAGACATTCGGACTCAATTAAAATATTTTTGCCAAAACTTTATTTTAACTTTGCATAGATTTAAATACTTTTGGATAAAAAGCAATAAACTTGACATAAGATTTAATTCAAATAAATCCGTAAAAATCCAAATAAATTCCAAAAATCACAAATGCACATTTAAGCAAATAAAACTTAATTAAGCTGAATTTTGGGATGTTACAAACCTCCCCCTTAATGTAATCTCGACCGAGATTCGTGGCTAACTATAGAATAGGTTCGAATTCGACTTTAAATCTTCTTCTCGCTCCCAAGTGGCTTCACTTTGAATGATTGCTCCATCGAACTCGCAAAGCTTAATAGACTTGTTTACGGTCTTATGCTCCATACCATCCAAAATTACATTGGTTGCTCTTTATAAGTCAAATCTTCTTGCGCTCTATTGCATCCAACGGGTTTGCTCAAGTGGGCACTCGAGACACTTCTTAGGCTGCGACACATGGAATACATCATGCACTCGCCAAAGATCGAGGCAACTCTAATCGATAAGCCACCTCTCTCGACGGCTCGTAATCTTGAACGGACCGACATATCTTGGTGCAAGCTTCCTTTAACGTGGAATCTCTTAACGCCTTAAGAGGGTAACCTCGAGATACACATGATCTTCTCGTTCAAACTCAAATCTCGACGACGATTATCTCGCGTAGCTTTTCTGCCTTGATCGTGCTATCTTTAACCTCTCTCGATCATTGCAACTTGACTTTCGCGCTCTTCGAGAATATCCGCCCAAAACCAAACGTTCTCCGCTTTCATTCCAATTCAACGGGTACGACAAGCACGCCCATACAACGCCTCGAATGGTGACATCTCGTAGGCTAGCTTGATAACTATTATTATAATCAATTTCGCGTATGGCAAACATTTATCCCAAGAGGTAGCATAAGCTAAAGCACAAGCTCTCAACATATCCTCTAAAATCGATTTACTCTCTCATCGACCATCCGCTGCGGGTTATATGTCAGACTAAAATTCAGACGGTTCCCATTGCTTCGTGCAACTTATTCCAAAATCTCGAGGTAAATTGGGTACCTCGTTCGACACAATCTTCTTGGGCACTCCATGCAAACATACAATCCTCGACATGTACAATTACGCTAAACGATCTCCGAGTAAGTGGTCTTTCTCGGGATGAAATGAGCGACCTTGGTTAAACGATCCACAATAACCCAAATGGAATCGTAACCTTTCTGAGTCTTAGGTAGACCGGTGATAAAATCCATTCCGATTTCTTCCCACTTCCATTCCGAATTTTAATCTACCGCAATGCATCACCAGGGTCTTTGATGCATGGCTTTTACCCTCTGACATACGTCGCATAAAGCAACATGTTCAGCTACTTCACGCTTCATATTTGGCCACCAGAATCTCTCTTTCAAATCTTGGTACATCTTAGCGCTTCCTGGATGAATCGAGTACTTTGAATCATGAGCTTCCTCAAGAATCAATTGTTTCAACTCCTTTTTATCCGGTACACAAATTCGGCCTTTGAAGAACATGGTCCCTTGCTCATCCAGAGTAAAATCTAAGGCTAGGCCTTCTTCCTTTTTAGCCTTGATTTTAGAAATTTTATCGTCATCTTTACGCCTTCTCTAATCGATCTTCCAAATGTTGGCTTTACTTCAAGTGCAGCTACCATTCCTTGGAACGACTTCCAATCTTAACTTCAAACTCCTTGCATAATTCCGTTGATCCTCAATTGACAAGGTATTCGCTATGGCTCTTTCGACTCGAGCATCCGCCACCACATTGGCTTTTCCAGGGTGATAATGGATTCCCACATTATAATCCTTAATTAGCTCCAGCCATCTTCGCTGTCTCATATTCAGGTCAGCTTGAGTGAATATGTATTTCAGACTCTTATGGTCCGTATATATCTCACATCTATTTCCTATGAGATAATGACGCCATATCTTTAAAGCATGCACCACGGCAACTAATTCCAAATCATGCGTTGGATAATTCACTTCATGTGGTCTTAATTGTCTTGACGCATAAGCAACGACTTTGCCTTCTTGCATTAACACGCATCCCAAGCCTTGCTTCAAGCATCGCGATAAATGTCAAATCCATTACGCACATCCGCAACACTAATACGGGGTCATTGTTAAGCGTTTCTTCAATTCCATAAAACTTTGCTCGCACTCTGGCGCCCATGCAAACTTCTTTTCTTTCTTCAACAAGCGTGTCAAGGGTTTAGCAATTGTTGAGAATCCTCTATGAACCGACGGTAATATCCCGCCATTCCCGTAAAACTACGAACTGAGTAATGACTTTGGTGGCTCCTGCAATGCAACATCTGCGCCCACTTTGTTTGGGTCGATCATGACTCCTTTGGTAGTCATTACATGACCCAAGAATTCGACTTTCTCCTTCCGTAATTCACACTTGCTAAACTTTGCATATAGTCGATGCTCTCGACTGCCTAAAACCATCCTTAGATGTTCTCGCATGCTCTTCTTGGTCTTTGAGTAAACCAAAATATCGTCTATGAAGACCACAACGAACTTATCCAAGTAATCCATAAAAACTTTATTCATCATGTTCATGAAATATGCTTTGGGCATTAGTCAATCCAAATGACATGACTGTGAACTCATAATGTCCATATCGCGTAGAAACGCAGTCTTAGGCACATCCTCACTCGGATCTTCAATCGATGGTATCCTCGAACGAAGATCTATCTTGGAAAACTCCAGCTCCTCTTAATCGATCAAATAAGTCATCGATCCCGGGCAACGGATACTTATTCTTGATCGTTACTTCATTAAGTGCACGATAATCAATGCACATTCTAAGACTTCCATCCTTCTTGCGAACAAACAAAACCGGGCTCCCCACGGTGATGAACTTGGTCTAATGAAACCTTTTTCTTGCGGTTCCTCAATCGCTTCTTCATTTCCACTAACTCGCCGGTAGGCATCCGATATGGTCTCTTTGATATCGGTCTTTGTACCGGCGCTAACTCGATAACGAACTCGATATCACGGTCCGTGGCAATCCCGCAAATCTTCCGAAACACATCCGGTATTCCACGCCATCGCACATCTTCCATGCCGATGGCTTTCACGCGTTGACCATTAATCGCCCATCTCGAATCAAGGTCGCTGAAACTCTACTTTCTTGCCACTAGGGCCTTCCAAAGTCACGATCCTTCGCCACAATCCAAAACGGCCTTATGCTTAGACACCAATCCATTCCAAGGATGACGTCTAGGATTGCGATCTATCAAGATAAGATTCGCTAGGAATTCTATCCCATCCATAAGCAACTTAGCTCCCAAACACCCAAGGCTAGATCTAAGCTCGGATCACGGGCTTGGACTAAGAGCACACACTTAAGATTTACCACTTTAAATCCATTCTTGGTTGCAAAACTTTGAGAAACGAACGAATGCGAAGCTCCAGAATCAAACAAAACTGTAGCAGGTACTGAGTTGACCAAGAACTTACCCAGTACGACGTCTGTTGCCTCTTGAGCTCCATCCGCGGTGATGTGGTTGATCCTTCCACGCACGGTTGATTGCGGGGTTGCTCCAGCTTGGCTTGGTGCGCGATTTCCTCCTGAGGCTGGTACCTTGGCCGGTGTCGTTCCCAAGTTGAAACGAACTGGCGTGATGCCTCCCTTCTGTGGACACCTATTAGAAAAGTGCCCGGCTCATTGCGTATAGCATCTCTTCACCGCGGATTGCTTTGATTTCCTCTGGTGCATTGTTGCCTGTCTTTGGTGTCTGAAAGCTCGATTGGCGGCGAGGTGCGAGGGTTGATGTCTTGTTTCCACTAGTGGTTGGAATCTAGCAAATTGTTTGTGGTGACATCCTCAAACGTAGATGGTTTGGACGCCCACCTCGATTATTCATCAAGCGCTTACGGTTTCACCTAGCTCTTTGCGCTTATCTTCTAGGATCAAAGCCTTATTTACCACTCACGAAAATCTGGGAAATTGTGGGTAATCAGTCCCACCTGTAGTCCTGAGTTCAGTCCCTTCATGAAACGAGACTGTCTGGCTTTATCTGTCGCTACGTCTTCAGGGGCATAGCGAGCTAACTGAGTAAATTTGTTCAAGTATTCGGCCACTGGTTGGCCTCCTTGCTTCAAAGCTCTGAACTCCTCCTTCTTAAGATCCATCATTCCCTCTGGGACATGATACTGGCGGAAAGCATTAGTAAACTCCTCCCGTGTTATCTCTGTGGGGCTCCATGAGCGACAAGAGTTCTCCCACCACTCTGCGGCGGTCCTTCCAGCTTGATGAGAGGCGAGAGCACCTTCTCATTTCCTTCACACCGTGTGATGTGCGCCTTCTTCTCAATTGTCCTAAGCCGGTCATCGGCTTCCAAAGGGTTCACGCTTCTGAAAAATTGGTGGCCTAGTCCTCATAAAATCGATAGCTTTGACATAGGTCGAGGTCCACCATGATTGTTCCGAGTTGCGTGGTTGTTGTGATTTATCACGCATTGGTCATCTGCTTGATCTGCCGTGCATCATTGTTTGCATCGATTGAGTCTGCTTTGCCGTAAATGCTCCTAGATTACGCATGTCTCACTGTCGGTGGTTGAGGGCTGCCTCCATCATTGGGATTGTCATTCGACGCAGCCCACTTCAAGCACCGTTGTTTCTCGAGTATTCACCATCCGATGATTGCCTCTTAGGTTAGGAAAGGTAGATGTAGCATAGATGAGAAGTAAGAATTTCTAAAGTGGGAAGATAGGTTATACCCAACTGAACAATTCTTTATTTATTCTTGGTATGGTGCTTATTTAAGCCTACAAGCTTTGCAACACATAATGCACACTCGAAGATTACAAAGAAGCAAACTAAACACGAAACCTTAACGCCAACTAAAAGGTAAAGACTAACTTAAAGACGCGACTCATACTCGAGTCTCAACACAGCTCAAGGTCGACACTCACTCATCCACCACCTCCGGTGAGGTCGATCCGCGCATACACCGGTGGATGAGCGGGCATCGGAGCGAACCTATCCCGGTGACCTACTACTAGATCCTCTGCAACAACGGGTGCACTCCCCTCCGCTCCCACTCTCGCTCCTCTGGATCCTCCTCGGACTCCTCACCGGCTCTGAACTCCCCGAGTCACGCGCCCACTCGTCCTCAATCGCCTCGGGGCCTCTCCCACTCGGTGATCATCCCGATGGTCAAGCACGGTCACCTCGAGCTCTGCCGCCACTCTAAGTGCCTCGCATACGCCTCCAGCTCTGGTAGTATCTCTCATGTGATCCTCACAGGCAAGGGCGAACTCGCAAGGTGCGCCGCAGAGCACACTCGCTTCCCTCGATCCGTCGTCTTCGCACGCTTGAACGTGCAGGTGCGGTCGAACATCAATCGTGAAGCTCGTCGGCGTAGTCGCGCGTACACGGCGAAGAGCAAGGCGAGCGACCTCTGGATTGCAACCTCGCATGCGAGAATCTTCGCGAGATGTTGATTGGCTCGCTAGCTTCCTCGTTCTCCCGAGCGAGATGATCAACTTGCAAATGAATCCTCGGTGAACACCATTCACCGCCCACCGCCTCGGTAAAGTGGACGATAAAGCCTCAAGCGTCAAGTACTCTCCACGCTCCATGGCGTAGCCGCGGATGACTCCTCAAAGGTCTGAACGATCGGCATCCGCTCCACAAGAACTTTGAAATAAGTTCTCCACCAAACTTGCAAGTAAGACGGTAAATTTAGCAAAGGCAAGAAGTAGAGAATGAGATGAGTCGAGAGTGTTTTATTAGTCAAGTTTGGATTTTCTTTTAGAAAATAGTTTTGGACTCTCACAAGACACCTCCACACTATCTAGGGCCAAGACCTACAACGGTAAGATCTCGATACCACCTCTCAGAGGGACCCGAATCCATCGATTCAACCCACCGTGTTTATCGCACTATTCCTGGATCAACGCTAGTGCACACAAACTTAACATTGGTACATATCACATCATACACAACGATAATAGAATAATAGTTCATTTATTGATATAGCTAAATGTATGATCTTATGACCAACTTACATTATTAAGCCACGCAGGCAAGACCGAGAATATAAGCTAATAATTAAAAATGAAAGTAGAAACGTAGATAGCTCATCGATTCACCACAGCAACCGACAAGGCTCGGACCCTAATGACTCGTGTCTTCATGAACTTCATCTTCCAACACGGTGTAGATTCTTCAACTGTTGATTATTGTTGTTTGGCAAGGGTGAGTACTTAAAGCACTCAACAAGTTGTGCATGTAATGCGCCTATTTATCTATATGTAAGGCTTATTCCAAAGGATAGGCTATCATGGCTATTTTGCAATAAGCAAGATTTATGAACAAATACAAGAAATAGATTTTAAAGAATGTAAAACAAATAGCAATAATAAATAAATTCAAGATTTCAAGTAAACCAAGTTTCCAATCCTAAATCAAGTTCCAATCTTCCATATGGCCATCCCGCCATCCCAACCAAGTTGTCCAATTTATTAAACTAACGCTTAATCAGTAATTCCGAGCATTGCTCAATACATGAGCACGGCTATCCGAATAGTTTCACACTCTGCAGAGGTTATGCACTTTACCCACGTGATACAACCAAACACCACAAAGGCGAAAGATTATAACAAAGCCTTTACAATGCTCTATCTTAATCCGATACTACCCGCTAATGTTTCAACATCAAGGGTCTCAGAAACCACATCCAGGGCCCCCTCTTGCGCCATGTGAATTACACCTGACCCGAACTCACACCGACCACGATAGTATCAACATTAAGACTTTGCAAATTACTCACTAGGCCGCCCATACGGACATGTGGTTGCATGATTGACTCAGTCAAAGGCTTGCAAGGTTAAGTCCTTAATGTGATCAAAGCAAGACTTCCACATACCATCGCCCATCGGGCCCACCTTGGCCTCCTCGCCTTTGCCACTTGCCCCAATCTAAGTTATTATCACCCGTTGATTACCAAGCACCACGTGCCATCAACAATTCAACATCGCTATGTGACATGACTCGCCACAACAACTCAATCTCCTCGTGTGATCCCACATGACACACAAGTTAATAACATTGTTCCATATTCCATTAATCAAGATTAATTATCAATGGTGATGACACATGTGATGACGTGGCATGGCTAAGCAACTAATACGAACTATTCCTCCAATGTTGATTATAGTTATTAACCAACTATATTAAACCAATCTAGGGTGACAATGGATCATGGCATACAATGACAAGGTAGGGTATAGACCAATCTGGTATTTTAGCTAAGCCCAAACTAATTTGAAACAGTTGTATATTTGAAATATATGCAATAGCGTAAATCAAACATAGCAATTTTATAAACATGGGTTCAACATGATCAAAGCACAACTTGCCTTGGAATAGGTCCTGATCTTGATCTGAAGTTTGCTCTTGAGTTGCTTGATCTTCCTCCGATGCGTCGCACAATTCAACGTCTACGCGTACCGAAGAAGAAAAGCAAATAAATAACAAAACAGAGAGCAATTAAACTCCAAAAATCAAATAAAATTCACCATTAAATAGATCTCAATTTTACAAATTTTTAGAAATTGGAATCACTCAAATCCGAGTTACGATGCAAAAGATATAGCCTTTTAAAGTTTGAAATAAATATCAAATCGTAAAATCGAAATTCGAAATTAACAGATTTATTTTTATACTGAAAAAGATGATTTATGACGTCAGCGTGACGTCATGATGACGTCATCTTCACCGAATTTCCAATCGGATTATTTTTCCAATTGAAAATATGATTATGACGCAAGCATGACGCCGGCGCGACGCCGCGACTGGATCGAAAGCCAATCGGTGGCGACACGTCGCTCGGCGTATGGATCGGGTCCATGACGCAGCGCAAGTCTACGGTGCACCGGTCCCACGCTAACCGATCTTCGTGCGCCACGCGGCATCATCTGGTTGGCGCAACCCACGGTGCGATCCAGGCCTTCCATCACCGATCCGACGGCTCACGTTTAGCGACGACGTGGCTTACCGACACGTATTCCACGCGGCAAGAACTGACGTGTTCGATCCCAGATCCAACGGCTGCAAATGCTTACGAGATTCGACGACGAGCTCGGCGGCGCGTTCACCGGAGACCGAGACGAAGACGAGCCCGACGGCGTTTCGGCGAACAAAAGGCGGCGAAGACACAGGAACCGGCGTCTCTCGCGGCGATCCTAGATCTACCCTCCACAGCGGCGGAAGAACACCGGTCGGCCACGAAAACGAAGAAACGACGGCGGCGGTTGTCCACGGGGTCCGGCGAGTCCGTGCGAGCTCCACGCAGCGCTTTAGCAGCCGAAAGCTAGGGGAAAACGTGCGGCGAAGGCAGGTGATCCTCGGGGTTCGATCGGGTCCGCCTTTTAAGGGCCTTGGAGTCCGTGCGGGGCACGAACGCCGAAGCCGCGTCGGAAATCGGCGCCGGATTCGAATCGGACACGGCGCGCTGTCGCCCCATCGCGACCGTCCCACGTGGCGCGTCCGACGGCGCCACCCGCTAGGGTTTCCACCGACGACGCCTCGGCCGTCCGATCCTCGATCAACGGTCACGATCGAGCCTCTAGAATCTGGGCGAAAGGTTATGCGCGCGGGTACGACGAAACAGAATGGGCTTGGCCCAACACTGCTCAACTTCTTTTAAAAGGATTTTCTATTTAAAACAATTCCGTAAATTCATTTTATTTGTTTTAGGCAATAAAATAATCGGAAAAATCCAAGAAAATCTCAAAATTACTTTGAGACATTCTCGACTCAATTAAAATATTTTTGCCAAAACTTTATTTTAACTTTGCATAGATTTAAATACTTTTGGATAAAAAGCAATAAACTTGACATAAGATTTAATTCAAATAAATCCAAAAATCCAAATAAATTCCGAAAATCACAAATGCACATTTAAGCAAATAAAACTTAATTAAGCTGAATTTTGGGATGTTACAAACCTCCCCCTTAATGTAATCTCGACAGAGATTCGTATAACTATAGAATAGGTTCGAATTTCGACTTTAAATCTTCTTCTCGCCCCAAGTGGCTTCACTTTCTAATGATTGCTCCATCAACTCGCAAAGCGAATAGACTTGTTTCGGTCTTGCGCTCCATACCATCCAAAATTCGACCGGTTGCTCTTTATAAGTCAAATCTTCTTGCGTTCTATTGCATCCAACGGGTTTGCTCCGTGGGCACTCGAGACACTTCTTAAGTGCGACACATGGAATACATCATGCACTCCTGCCAAAGACCGAGGCAACTCTAATCGATAAGCCACCTCTCTCGACGGCTCGTAATCTTGAACGGACCGACATATCTTGGTGCAAGCTTCCTTTAACGTGGAATCTCTTAACGCCTTAAGAGGGGTAACCACGAGATACACATGATCTTACGTTCAAACTCAAATCTCGACGACGATTATCTGCGTAGCTTTTCTGCTTTGATCGTGCTATCTTTAACCTCTCTCTCGATCATTGCAACTTGACTTTACGCTTCTTCGAGAATATCCGCCCAAAACCAAGCGTTCTCCGCTTTCATTCCAATTCAACGAAGTACGACAAGCACGCCCATACAACGCCTCGAATGGTGACATCCAGAGGCTAGCTTGATAACTATTATTATAATCAATTACTCGCGTATGGCAAACATTTATCCCAAGAGGTAGCATAAGCTAAAGCACAAGCTCTCAACATATCCTCTAAAATCGATTTACTCTCTCGATCGACCATCCGCTCATGGGTTATATGTCAGACTAAAATTCAGACGGTTCCCATTGCTTCGTGCAACTTATTCCAAAATCTCGAGGTAAATTGGGTACCTCTCTCGACACAATCTTCTTGGGCACTCCATGCAAACATACAATCCTCGACATGTACAATTACGCTAAACGATCTCCGAGTAAGTGGTCTTTCTCGGGATGAAATGAGCGACCTTGGTTAAACGATCCACAATAACCCAAATGGAATCGTAACCTTTACGAGTCTTAGGTAGACCGTGATAAAATCCATTCCGATTTCTTCCCACTTCCATTCCGAATTTTTAACTACCGCAATGCATCAATGGTCTTTGATGCATGGCTTTTACCCTCGACATACGTCGCATAAAGCAACATGTTCACCTACTTCACGCTCATATTTGGCCACCGTATCTCTCTTTCAAATCTTGGTACATCTTAGCGCTTCTGGATGAATCGAGTACTTTGAATCATGAGCTTCCTCAAGAATCAATTGTTTCAACTCCTTTTATCCCACACAAATTCGCCTTTGAAGAACATGGTCCCTTGCTCATCCAGAGTAAAATCTAAGGCTAGGCCTTCTTCCTTTTTAGCCTTGATTTTAGAAATTTTATCGTCATCTTTCTGGCCTTCTCTAATCTGATCTTCCAGCGTTGGCTTTACTTCAAGTGCAGCTACCATTCCTTGCGGGACGACTTCCAATCTTAACTTCTGAAACTCCTTGCATAATTCCGGTTGATCCTCAATTGACAAGGTATTCGCGCTATGGCTCTTTCGACTCAGAGCATCTGCCACCACATTGGCTTTTCCAGGGTGATAATGGATTCCCACATTATAATCCTTAATTAGCTCCAGCCATCTTCGCTGTCTCATATTCAGGTCAGCTTGAGTGAATATGTATTTCAGACTCTTATGGTCCGTATATATCTCACATCTATTTCCTATGAGATAATGACGCCATATCTTTAAAGCATGCACCACTGCACTAATTCCAAATCATGCGTTGGATAATTCACTTCATGTGGTCTTAATTGTCTTGACGCATAAGCAACGACTTTGCCTTCTTGCATTAACACGCATCCCAGGCCTTGCTTCGAAGCATCGCAGTAAATGTCAAATCCATTCTCGCATATCCGCAACACTAATACGGGGCCGTTGTTAAGCGCTTCTTCAATTCCATAAAACTTTGCTCGCACTCTGGCGCCCATGCAAACTTCTTTTCTTTCTTCAACAACCGTGTCAAGGGTTTAGCAATTGTTGAGAATCCTCTATGAACCGACGGTAATATCCCGCCATTCCCGTAAAACTACGAATCGAGTAATGACTTTGGTGGCTCCCGATGCAACATCAAGGCCCACTTTGTCGGGTCGATCATTGCGACTCCTTTGGTAGTCATTACATGACCCAAGAATTCGACTTTCTCCTTCCAGAATTCACACTTGCTAAACTTTGCATATAGCTGATGCTCTCGCAGCCTGTCTAAAACCATCCTTAGATGTTCTGCATGCTCTTCTTCGGTCTTTGAGTAAACCAAAATATCGTCTATGAAGACCACAACGAACTTATCCAAGTAATCCATAAAAACTTTATTCATCATGTTCATGAAATATGCTGGGGCATTAGTCAATCCAAATGACATGACTGTGAACTCATAATGTCCATATCGCGTAGAGAACGCAGTCTTAGGCACATCCTCAGCTCGGATCTTCAACTGATGGTATCCTGAACGAAGATCTATCTTGGAGAAAACTCCAGCTCCTCTTAACTGATCAAATAAGTCATCGATCCTGGGCAACGGATACTTATTCTTGATCGTTACTTCATTAAGTGCACGATAATCAATGCACATTCTAAGACTTCCATCCTTCTTGCGAACAAACAAAACCGGGGCTCCCCACGGTGATGAACTTGGTCTAATGAAACCTTTTTCTTGCGCCTCAATCGCTTCTTCATTTCCACTAACTCGTCGGTAGGCATCCGATATGGTCTCTTTGATATCGGTGCTGTACCTGGCGCTAACTCGATAACGAACTCGATATCACGGTCCGGTGGCAATCCCGGCAAATCTTCTGGAAACACATCCGGGTATTCCCTGGCCACTGGCACATCTTCCATGCTGATGGCTTTCACGCTGTTGACCATTAACTGCCCATCTCGAATCTGCGGTCGCTGAAACTCTACTTTCTTGCCACTAGGGCCTTCCAAAGTCACGATCCTTCGCCACAATCCAAAACGGCCTTATGCTTAGACAACCAATCCATTCCAAGGATGACGTTTAGGATTGCGATCTATCAAGATAAGATTCGCTAGGAATTCTATCCCATCCATAAGCAACTTAGCTCCCAAACACCCAAGGCTAGATCTAAGCTCAGATCCTGGGGCTTGGACTAAGAGCACACACTTAAGATTTACCACTTTAAATCCATTCTTGGTTGCAAAACTTTGAGAAACGAACGAATCGAAGCTCCGTAATCAAACAAAATCAGAAAGCAGTAATCGAGTTGACCAAGAACTTACCCAAGACGACGCCTGCTGCCTCTTGAGCTCCATCCGCGGTGATGTGGTTGATCCTTCCACGCACGGTTGATTGCGGGGTTGCTCCAGCTTGGCTTGGTGCGCGATTTCCTCCTGAGGCTGGTACCTTGGCCGGTGTCGTTCCCAAGTTGAAACGAACTGGCGTGATGCCTCCCTTCGTGGACACCTATTAGAAAAGTGCCTCGCTCATTGCGGTATAGCATCTCTTCACCGCGGATTGCCGATTTCCTCCCGTGCATTGTTGCCTGTCTTTGTGTCCGAAAGCTCGATTGGCGTGGCGAGGTGCGAGGGTTGATGTCTTGTTTCACTTAGTGGTTGGAATCTAGCAAATTGCTGTGGTGACATCCTCAAACGTAGATGGTTTGGACGCCCACCGATTATTCATCAAGCGCTTACGGTTTTCACCTAGCTCTTTGCGCTTATCTTCTAGGATCAAAGCCTTATTTACCACCTCCCGAAAATCTGGAAATTGTGGGTAATCACCCCACCGTAGTCCCGAGTTCAATCCTTCATGAAACGAGGTGTTCGCTTTATCTGTCGCTCGCCTTCGAGGGCATAGCGAGCTAATCGAGTAAATTTGTTCAAGTATTCGCCACCGGTTGGCCTCCTTGCTTCAAAGCTCAACTCCTCCTTCTTAAGATCCATCATTCCTCCGGGACATGGTAATCTTGCGAAAGCATTAGTAAACTCCTCCTGTGTTATCTCCTGTGGGGCTCCATGAGCGGCACAAGAGTTCTCCCACCACTCTGCGGCGGTCCTTCCAGCTGATGAGAGCGAGAGCACCTTCTCATTTCCTTCACACCGTGATGTGCGACTTCTTCTCAATTGTCCTAAGCCAGTCATCGGCTTCCAAAGGGTTCACGTTTCCTGAAAAAATTGGTGGCCTAGTCCTCATAAAATCTGATAGCTTTGACATAGGTCGAGGTCCACCATGATTGTTCTGAGTTGCAGGGTTGTTGTGATTTATCACGCATTGGTCATCTCGCCATCTGCCGTGCATCATTGTTTGCATCGCTTGAGTCTGTCTTGCGTAAATGCTCCTAGATTCTCGCATGTTCATCGTCGGTGGTTGAGGGCTGCCTCCATCATTGGGATTGTCATTCGACGCAGTCCACTTCAAAGCACCGTTGTTTCTCAGTATTCACCATCCGATGATTGCCTCTTAGGTTAGGAAAGGTAGATGTAGCATAGATGAGAAGTAAGAATTTCTAAAGTGGGGAAGATAGGTTATACCCAACTGAACAATTCTTTATTTATTCTTGGTATGGCTGCTTATTTAAGCCTACAAGCTTTGCAACACATACTGCACACTCAGCATTACAAAGAAGCAAACTAAACACGAAACCTTAACGTCAACTAAAAAGGTAAAGACTAACTTAAAGACGCGACTCATACTCGAGTCTCAACACAGCTCCAAGGCTGACACTCACTCATCCAGCCACCCTGGCTGAGGCTGATCCGGCGCATACACCGGTGGATGAGCGGGCATCGGAGCGAACCTATCCTGGTGACCTACTACTAGATCCTCTACAACAACGGGTCTCCCTCTCCGCTCCCACTCGCGCTCCTCCGATCCTCCTCGACTCCTCACCGCTCCTGAACTCCCCGAGTCACGCGCCCACTCGCCCTCAATCGCCTGTGGCCTCTCCCACTCGGTGATCATCCCGATGGTCAAGCACGGTCACCTCGAGCTCTGCGCCGCCACTCTAAGTGCCTCGCATACGCCTCCAGCTCCGGTAGTATCTCTCATGTGATCCTCCGGCAAGGGCGAACTCGCAAGGTGCGCCGCAGAGCACACTCGCTCCTCGATCCGCCGCTTTCGCACGCTTGAACGTCTGGGTGCGCTCGAACATCGAATCGTGAAGCTCGCCGGCGAGTCGCGCGAACACGGCGAAGAGCAAGGCGAGCGACCTCGGATTGCAACCTCGCACGAGAATCTTCGCGAGATGTTGATTGGCTCGCTAGCTTCCTCGCTTCCCGAGCGAGATGATCAACTTGCAAATGAATCCTCGGTGAACACCATTCACCGCCCACCGCCTCCTCGGTAAAGTGGACGATAGAAGCCTCAAGCGCCTCAAGTACTCTCCACAGCTCCATGGCGTAGCCGCCAGATGACTCTCAAAGGTCGGACGATCGGATCCGCTCCACAAGAACTTTGAAATAAGTTCTCCACCCGAAACGGCAAGTAAGACGGTAAATTTAGCAAAGGCAAGAAGTAGAGAATGAGATGAGTCGAGAGTGTTTTATTAGTCAAGTTTGGATTTTCTTTTAGAAAATAGTTTTGGACTCTCACAAGACACCTCCACACTATCTAGGCCAAGACCTACAACAAGATGCTCGATACCACCTCTGAGGGACCCGAATCCATCGATTCAACCCACTGTGTTTATCGCACTATTCCTGTGATCAACGCTAGTGCACACAGCTTAACATTTGGTACATATCACATCATACACAACGATAATAGAATAATAGTTCATTTATTGATATAGCTAAATGTATGATCTTATGACCAACTTACATTATTAAGCCACGCAGGCAAGACTGAGAATATAAGCTAATAATTAAGCAATGGAAAGTAGAAACGTAGATAGCTCATCAGTTCACCACAGCAACCGACAAGGCTCGGACCCTAATGACTCGTGTCTTCATGAACTTCATCTTCCAACACAGTGTAGATTCTTCAACTGTTGATTATTGTTGTTTGGCAAGGGTGAGTACTTAAAGCACTCAACAAGTTGTGCATGTAATGCGCCTCTATTTATCTATATGTAAGGCTTATTCCAAAGGATAGGCTATCATGGCTATTTTGCAATAAGCGAGATTTTGAACAAATACAAGAAATAGATTTTAAAGAATGTAAAACAAATAGCAATAATAAATAAATTCAAGATTTCTCAAGTAAACCAAATTTCCAATCCTAAATCAAGTTCCAATCTTCCATATGGCCATCCTACCATCCCAACCAAGTTGTCCAATTTATTAAACTAACCCTTAATCAGAATTCCGAGCATTGCTCAATACCATGAGCACGGCTATCCTAATAGTTTCACACTCTGCAGAGGTTATGCACTTTACCCACGTGATACAACCAAACACCACAAAGGCGAAAGATTATAACAAAGCCTTTACAATGCTCTATCTTAATCCGATACTACCCGCTAAGGTTTCAACATCGACGGTCTAAACCACATCTAGGGCCCCCTCTTGCGCCATGTGAATTACATCCGACCACGAACTCACACCGACCACGATAGTATCAACATTAAGACTTTGCAAATTACTCACTAGGTCGCCCATACGGATATGTGGTTGCATGATTGACTCAGTCAAAGGCTTGCAAGGTTAAGTCCTTAATGTGATCAAAGCAAGACTTCCACATACCATCTGCCCATCGGGCCCACCTTGGCCTCCTCGCCCCTTGCCACTTGCCCCAATCTAAGTTATTATCACCCGTTGATTACCAAGCACCACGTGCCATCAACAATTCAACATCGTTGCGTGACATGACTCGCCACAACAACTCAATCTCCTCGTGTGATCCCACATGACACACAAGTTAATAACATTGTTCCATATTCCATTAATCAAGATTAATTATCAATGGTGATGACACATGTGATGACGTGGCATGGCTAAGCAACTAATACGAACTATTCCTCCAATGTTGATTATAGTTATTAACCAACTATATTAAACCAATCTAGGGTGACAATGGATCATGGCATACAATGACAAGGTAGGGTATAGACCAATCTGGTATTTTAGCTAAGCCCAAACTAATTTGAAACAGTTGTATATTTGAAATATATGCAATAGCGTAAATCAAACATAGCAATTTTATAAACATGGGTTCAACATGATCAAAGCACAACTTGCCTTGGAATAGGTCCTGATCTTGATCTGAAGTTTGCTCTTGAGTTGCTTGATCTTCCTCCAAGCGCCGCACAATTCAACGCCTACGCTGCATCAAGAAGAAAAGCAAATAAATAACAAAAAGAGAGCAATTGAACTCCAAAAATCAAATAAAATTCACCATTAAATAGATCTCAATTTTACAAATTTTTAGAAATTGGAATCACTCAAATCCGAAGTTACGATGCAAAAGATATAGCCTTTTAAAGTTTGAAATAAATATCAAATCGTAAAATCGAAATTCGAAATTAACAGATTTATTTTTATACTGAAAAGATGATTTATGACGTCAGCGTGACGTCATGATGACGTCATATTCACCGAATTTCCAATCGGATTATTTTTCCAATTGAAAATATGATTATGACGCAAGCATGACGCCGCCGCGTCGCCGCGATCGGATCGAGCCAATCGGGTGGCGACACGTTGTTTCGGCGTATGGATCGGGTCCATGACGCAGCGCAAAGTCTACGCACCCGGTCAACAGCGCCGATCTTCGTGCGCCACGCGGCATCATCCGGTTGGCGCAACTCACGGTGCGATCCAGTGCCTTCCATCACCGATCCGACGGCCACGTTTAGCGGCGACGCGGCTTACCGACACGTATTCCACGCGGCAAGAATCGACGTGTTCGATCCCGATCCAACGGCCGCAAATGCTTACGAGATTCGACGACGAGCTCGGCGGCGCGCTCACCGAGACCGAGACGAAGACGAGCCCGACGGCGTTTTCGCGAACAAAAGGCGGCGAAGACACTGAACCGGCGTCTCCTCGCGGCGATCCCAGATCTACCCTCCACAGCGGAAGAACACCGGCCGGCCACGAAAACGAAGAAACGACGGCGGCGGTTGTCCACGGGTCCGCGAGTCCGCGCGAGCTCCACGCAGCGCTTTAGCACCAAAGCTAGGGAAAACGCGTCGCGGCGGCGCGGTGATCCTCGGGGTTCGATCGGGTTCGCTTTTAAGGGCCTTGAGTCCGTGCGGGCACGAACGCCGGCCGCGTCGGAAATCGGCGCCGATTCAAATCGACACGGCGGCGCTGTCGCCCCATCGCGACCGGCCCACGTGGCGCATCCGACGGCGCCACCCGCTAGGGTTTCCACCGACGCGACGCCTACCGTCCGATCCTCGATCAACGGTCACGATCGAGCCTCTAGAATCGGGCGAAAGGTTATGCGACGGGCAAGACGAAAACGATAATGGGCTTGGCCCAACACTGTTCAACTTCTTTTAAAAGGATTTTCTATTTAAAACAATTCCGTAAATTCATTTTATTTGTTTTAGGCAATAAAATAATCAGGAAAAATCCAAGAAAAATCTCAAAATTACTTTGAGACATTCTGGACTCAATTAAAATATTTTTGCCAAAACTTTATTTTAACTTTGCATAGATTTAAATACTTTTGGATAAAAAGCAATAAACTTGACATAAGATTTAATTCAAATAAATCCAGAAAAATCCAAATAAATTCCAGAAAATCACAAATGCACATTTAAGCAAATAAAACTTAATTAAGCTGAATTTTGGGATGTTACATTACCCCTGTAGGCGGTAGTTTTGTGTGTATAGGTTGAATTGGTTCTTCCTTGATTGCTGAGTGTGCAGTATGTGTTGCATAGCTTTTTGGCTTATATAAGCAACCATACCAAGTTATTAATATTGTTTGCTTAAGTTATTGGGTTAAACCTATCTCCCCTGCTTTAGGATCCCTGCTTCTTACCTATGATATTTCCCTCTTCCTTAACCCAGTGAAGCAATCAAGCAGATGGTTCAGATTCGTGGAAACAACAGAATCAGTGGAAGTGAAAATCAATCCAAGGAGAACCTCAATGATGGATCAGTTCTTCAACCATCAGTACAGATAGATATGCAGAGTTCCAGAGAGTTCTTGACTGCTTAGACTCAGTTGATGCATGCAATCATGAAACAAATGCGGAATATGACTGACCAAGCCAATGTCAACAAAGTGTTCCAAGCTGCTACCAATGATTTCCGTTCCTACTCGAGGTTATCAGAATTCATAAGGACTCGTCCGCCGGTGTTTTCAGGAAATGCGTTACCTTCGGAAGCGGATGATTGGCTCAAGACCATTGAGAGGAAGTTGCTCATTGCTCAGTGTGAAGGCGATGAGAAGGTCCTGTATGCTTATCAGTTGCAAGGAATTGCTGCGGAATGGTGGAAGAAATATTGTGCTGTTCATGAAGCCCCGAGGAATATCACTTGGAGTGAATTTGTTGTTGCTTTTCGTAATCTCTTTGCCTCACCTAGAGATAGTATGGTCACAGTAAATACGAAGTAGAATATTATCCCTGCACCTTGTTCAATATCTAAGCGTTGCTCTTTGAAGTGCTGTCAACCAAACAAGTCAGAAGATCGTGCGTGCATTCGCTGTGGAGAAATAGGACATACCGCTGACGAGCATGCGATTAATTGCTGCAGCTGTGAAGGAAGTTATTCTCTTGGAGAGTGTCCTATGAGTGACATCACATGTTACCTGTGTGAAGGTCGAGATCATGGTCCAGCTCAATGTCCCCTGGATCCAATAATTACTAATGTAACCCAGCATCAGCAAAAGAATCTTCAAGCCATAGTTACTCAAGAGTTGTCAAGAAGAGGCGGAACGTCAGCTGCAAAAGTGGTGTCACTCGAAGAGCTAAAGACACAATACCTTAATCCTGTTTGCTCTCATCAAGAAAGTAGTAATTGGCAATCACCAACAGCATGTTTCCTGTGTGATGAAGAAGGTCATTGGGCTAGGGAATGCCCTACGAAGCAACCAGCTCTGACGCAGCAAGAGGACAACAATGTATATGTAGTTGCACAACAGCGAACACGTGTGTGCTACAACTGTCACAAGGGGGGCCATTATGCTAATCGATGCCCACAGAGAAGACAATTATTTTCTACAGCCATGGATGTTCCAGAAGTTACCTCGGTCAAGTTCATAACGCCAAACGAGTGCAGTAAGGTTGCAAGAGAAGCTGGTGCAAAGAATCGGTTGAAGAAGAGGCGTCTGAATGAAGACACTGCCCTAGTCGACGAATGCTCAAGGAAGAGAGGTGGACTTAAGCTTTGTTATACCTGTAACAAGCCCGGGCATTTTGCCAATAATTGCCCTCATAAGGAAGTGATCACACCAGTTCAAGTCAATCTCAATTCTATTCCAGTCAAATCTTTAGCGCCAACGTCAATCGAGGAAGTTTAGATCGATGATTTTATCCTATGCAAGTCTCATATTCTCATTTGTGAGGGAAAAGTGACTAGTGATGAATTCCATGTAAATATTTTCTTGTGTAAAGAAATAAAGTAAAGATGGCTGAGATGATGGAAGGTGAAGTGTTGGAATAAAAGCATTAATGGTAAAAGAAGGGTCAGATGTTTTTCTGAGTATGCACCTTTGATGGGGTTCACATGAAAGTGATGTGTGTGCAGTAATGGTCAGTATTGTGGTGATTGTGAAACTTGTCAGTCCGGAAGAATTGCCGTTGCTACAAAGTGCAGTATTGCTTGGTGTAACCTAGAATGTGATGGAGTTAAGTTGCTTGTTGTTGGAGAAGTTTCTAGCGAACTATATTGGATACCAGAACCGAAATGCTACTCCTGAAATGAATTGGTTGTCCAGACATAAGTCTGACCTGGAGTTTGGTCGAAGAGTTGTGTCAGCTAAAAGCCCTAAAAGCGGGAAAATGGAATTTCAAACGACTACGATTCGTGTTGGTCAGCTAAAGGTCAATAGTGTGGAAGTTGTCAGCTTTGAAGAGGTGCCAGTTGTTAGGGAGTACCAAGATGTGTTTCCTAAGAATCCCACCAGATCAAGAGATCAAGTTTGTTATTGAGTTAGTACCTGATACATCACTAAAAGTAAAGAGACCTTATCGAATGCCTATTGATGAGCTAGTTGAGATGAAGAAGCATAACGAAGAGTTGTTAGAAAAATGTTTTGCTAGAGCCAGTTGTCACCATAGGGAGCGCCTGTTCTATTTGAAGATGGGAGTTTAAGGAGGTGTATCGATCGTCGAGCATTTAATGAAGTGATAATTAAATAGTAAGTATTCGTGGCCAGGATCGATAATTTGTTTGATCAGTCAAAGGGAGCTGGAGTTTCTCAAGGATAGATCTTCGATCAAGTTATCATCAGTTAAGAATTCGTGCAGAAAATGTTCTTAAGTCAGAATTTTTTAAGCGATATGGACAATATGAGTTTATAGCTGTGTCTGCTAGGATGATTAATGCCATGGCATAATGTATGAACCTGATGAATGAAGTTTCATGGGATAATTGGACAAGCTATTGTCGTGCACATAAAGGGCATTCTTGTTATTCCAGGACAAAGGAAGAGCATACCGAGTAATTGAGAATGGTTCTGGAAAAGCTGCAAGAGCGACAGTTGTGCACTAAGTTTGACTATTGGAAGGAGAAAGTTGAGTTTCTTGGTCATGTAAGGGTTCGAAAAGGGGTTGTTGTTGATCTAAGCAAGTGAAAGTAATGTTGTATTGCGAGCAACCGAAGTCTGTTACCTGGATTCGTGATTTTCTGCAAATGATAGGATGCTACCATTGATTTATTGAAGGATTCTTGACTATTGCGAGATCACTTAAGCAATTGTTGAAAAATGAGAAGAAGTTTGCATGGGCGCCATAGTGCATGCTTTGAAGATATTGCGTCATTATATTGACGGAAATATGTACAGACCATAAGAGTTCGAAGTGCAGACCTTAATATGGAACGAAGAGGATGGTTGGAGTTGATTAAGTATTATAATGCTAGGATCCGTTATCATCCTGGTAAGGCTAATGTGGTATCCGATGTCTTAAGTCATAAAGGCCATAGTGCCAATACACTGATATCAAGTGAACAATTGAAATTGTGCAAAGAGTTTCAAAAGTTGAAATTAGAAGTGGTTTCACAAGGATTTATAGCATCTTTGGAAGTTAAGCCAATGCTTGAGGATCAGATCAAAGTGGGTCAAAAGATGAAGGCTTAGCTGAGGATTTTATCATGGATGACCAAGGAACCACATGGCTTAAAGGTCGAAGCTATGTATCGAATAAGAAAGAGCTTAAGCAGTTGATTTTGGGAGAAGCTCATGATTCTAAATATTCAATTCATCCAGAAAAATGCTAAGATATATATCAAGGTCTTAAGGAAAGGTTTTGGTAGCCTAAGATGAAGCGTGAAGTTGCTGAAAATATCGCTTTGTGTGATGTGTGTTAGAGAATAAAAGCAGTGCATCAGAGATCAGCAAGTTTGTTACAGTCGGTGCAGGGTTCTGAGTGGAAGTAAGAGGCAAATCAGTAATAAGATACCTAGCGTTGAGAATGGTCGAGAATCCAGAAGGGATATGGTTCTGTTTGGACCATCGTTGACCGTTTGGCCGAAGTTGCTCATTTCACACCATTAAGACTACCTATTTAGGAGATCAGTTGGTAGGACTACTTATAATTGTGTGTTTGCATGGTATGTCTAAGAAGATTGTGTCAGATAGAGGTACCCAATTTACCTCGAGATTTTGGAATAAGCTTCATGAAGCATGGGGAACTCGCTTGAATTTCGGTACATCGTATCATCCGTAGACAGATGGTCAGAATGAGGGAGTTAATCAGATTCCTGAGGATATGCTGAGAGCTTATGCTTTAGCCTGTGCTATTTCGTGGGATAAGTGTTTGCCGTATGCAGGATTTAGCTATAACAACGGTTACCAGGCTAGTTTGCAAATGTCACCAATTGAGGTTTTATATGGACGTGCCTGTCGTACTCCGTTGAATTGGAATGAGACAGGAGATCGTATAGTATTTGGACCTGATATTCTTAAGGAAGCCGAAGAGCAAGTTGCTATGATTAGAGAGAGGTTGAAGGTAGCTTAGTTAAGGAAAAAGAGCTACGCTAATAACCGTCGTTAAGATTTGAGGTTCGAGTCAGATGATTTTGTGTATCTCAGAGTTAGCCCTCTTAAAGGTGTCGAAAGGTTTCACGATAAAGGGAAGCTTGCGTCAAGATATGTTGGTCCGTTCAAGATTTTGAGCTGTCAAGGAGAGGTTGCTTATCAGTTGGAATTGCCGCAGTGAATGGCAGGAGTGCATGATGTGTTCTATGTGTCGCAGTGTTGGAAATGTCTCAGAGTGCCAACAGAGCAGACACCGTTGGACGCAATAGAGCTGCAGGAAGATTTTAGTTATAAAGAGCAGCCAGTCAAAATTTTGGATGTTATGGAGCGCAAGACCAGGAACAAGTCTATTCGCTTCTGAAAAATTTAGTGGAGCAATCATTCCGAAAGTGAAGCAACTTGGAAGCGTGAAGAGGATTTGAAGTCAGAATTCCCAGACCTATTCGCTAGTTAGCCCTGAATCTCGGGGTCGAGATTCTGTTAAGGGGGAGGTTTGTAACATCCCAAAATTTGCTTTAATATTATTTTATGGGGTATTTATGCATTCTATGATTTTTTGGAATTTATTGGGTTTTTCTGGATTTATTTGAATTAACTTTGAATTAGGTATATTGATCTTTGGTTGAAAACTAATTAAATTTATGCAAAGTTAAAATAAAGTTTTGCCAAAAATATTTTATCTCACTTCAAAATGCCTCAAAGTATTTTTGAGAATTTTCTTGGAATTTTCCTGATAATTTAATTGCCTAAAACTAATTAAATGAATTTTTCTAATTATTTTAAATCAGAAAACCGTTTTAAACTAGGTGAACAGTAATGGGCCGAGCCCATGTACTGTGCGCGTGCAACGGCCCGCGTTTTAGATGCGTAATCGCTAGCCGTTGATCTCGCATCGGGCGATCAGGAGCGATCGTGCTTGAGATCAAAACCCTAGCGCTAGCAACCGGGAGATCAGGATCGGACGGTCAGGAGTAAGCCGTATCGGTTTAGGTAAGTGAAGATCGTGTTCATTGGTTAGTTGCGGGTGGATCTGATCCTGCCACGTCGTCGTGAATTGCAGTCGTTCGTCCACCATCGGATGGTTGTCGGCCGTCGTGTTCGCGTGGGACTCGGACGCCGCCACCGTATCCGAGATGGACATCGCCGCCGCGTCGGGTGGGTTTCCTAGTGCCGTACGCGACCGTCGAGGGCTATTTAAGGGTGTCGCAGCCTCTCCGAGGTTCGTCTTTGTGTGCCGCAGCGTTTGGTTGGGACTGTTTCGCGAGAGCCACCGTAGAACGCGCCCAAGAGCTCGTCGGAGTTTTCGTCTTCATCGCCGTCTGTTTTGCCGTGCTTGTGCCGTCGTCCGGTGTCCGCTCGTCGCTTGGAGGTCAGTTCCGGAACCGTCACCTCAAGACGCATCTACGCAGCCAAGAAACGTTGCCGTTCCATCGCTGCAGCTCCATCGGCCTCATCATCGTCCTCGCATCCGGTGAGAACATCGCCGCCGTGCCGCCATCAGCATGGAAGAGCTCGAGAACCATCGGATCTGAGATGAACGCCAGGGATCAAGC
This sequence comes from Otatea glauca, assembly GCA_036346275.1. Taxonomy (NCBI): domain Eukaryota; kingdom Viridiplantae; phylum Streptophyta; class Magnoliopsida; order Poales; family Poaceae; genus Otatea; species Otatea glauca. The sequence goes on along the minus strand of CM070726.1, from coordinate 2,321,970 downwards.
CACGTCGCCACGTCAACAGTGAATAGCACCGGTAAGATGAGTCGTTAGATTAATATCGGTCGGTTGTGGTAGTGCCACTTCACGTTTGTTTCGTAGCCATCCGATCGGTTTGGTGTGCATCAGATCGCACCGGCGACACGACCAACCACGTGCCGCCGCGTGTCAAGCGAGTCAGCCGAGGCGCTATGCGCCGAGTCTACCGTGAACCCGTGCCGAGCTGTAGACTGAGTCCTTAGTCCGTGACGCGTGTAACATCGCGGTGTTGCCACGTGTCAGTGACATCATGCTGGCACAATAAATCAGCTTTTCAGTATAAAAATAATTCGGGAAAATCATATTTTCTAATTTCTGTATTTTCAGTATTTATTCAAACGTCAAAAGGCTATAACTTTTGTATTTTAACTCGGATTTGAGTGATTCAAATTTCTAAAAATTTGTAAAATTGAGATCTATTTAATGGTGAATTTTAATTGATTTTTGGAGTTTATTTTCTCTCTATTTTGGTATTTATTTGCTTTTCTCCTTCGGTACGCGTCGACGTTGAATTGTGCGACGCTACGGAGGAAGATCCATCGACTCAAGATAAAGTACCAGAGCAAGACCAGAATCTATTCTAAGGCAAGTTGTGCTTTGATCATGTTGAACCCATGTTTATACAAATGCTATATTGTTTTACTCTATTGCATAGTATTTCAAGTATATAATTGTTTTCAATTAAAATGGGATTTAGCTATTATACCAGATTGATCTATACCCTACCTTGTCATTTGTATGCCATGGTCTATTGTCGCCCTAGATTGGTTCACTATAGTTGGTTAGTAATGATAATCAACCTGGGATGGTTAGACCGTACTAGTTGCTTAGCCATACCACGTCATCACATGTGTGGAATCATCCATGATTAATCTTGACTAATGAAATATAGAACAATGATGTGAACTTGTGTGTCATGTGAGATCACACAACGAGATTGAGTTGCAGTGGCGAGTCATGTCACGCAACGTTATTGATTTGTTGATAGCACGTGGTGCTTGGTAATCAACTCGGGCGATAATCACTTAGATTGGGGCAAGTGGCAAGGGGCGAGTATGCCAAGGTGGGCCCGATGGGCAGAGGGTATGTGGTGTCTTGCCCTGATCACTCTAAGGACTTAACCTTGCAAGCCTTTGACCTGAGTCAATCATGCAACCACATGTCTGGTATGGGACAGCTTAGCTGCTTAATTTGCAATGTCTTAACTTTGGTACTATCTTGGTCGGTGTGAGTTCCCGAGTTATGGAGTAATTCACATGGCGCAAGAGGGGGGCCCTGGATGTGGTAACCAGTCCCACCAGTGTTGAAACCTTAGCGGGTGGTACCAAGTTAAGCCAGAGCATTGTAAAGGCTTTGTCATGATCTCTCCGCCGATACACCAAAGGAAGTGTGTTAATTGCATGGCAACAAGAGACGATCATGTCGTGTGGGTAAAGTGCATAACCTCTGCAGAGTGTAAATCTATTCGGATAGCCGTGCTCGCGGTATTGAGCAATGCTCGGGAATTACAGTTAAGGGTTAGTTGAATTAAAATTGAAAACTTGGTTGGGATGGCGGGATTGCCATATGGAAGATTGGAACTTGATTTAGGATTGAAAAACTTGGTTTACGTGGGAAATGCTAAATCTATCTTTTATTGTTATTTGTTTTACGTTCTTTACAATCTATTTATTGTATTTTTTTATAAATGCTGCTTTGTTGCAAAATAGCCATGAAAGCCTATCCTTTGAAATAAGTCTTGCATATAGCTATGTTAGAATTGCATTCTGTGCACAACTTCTTGAGTGCGTTATATACTCACCCTTGCCAACAACAACATCACCAGTTGAGGAGTCTGCATCAATTCTGGAGGAGAAGTCTAGGAAGAGACGAATGTTTAGGGCGCAAGCCTTGTCAGTTGCCTGCGGTATACTGAGGGGTTGTCTACGTTTTCATTCCGCTGCAGTTTTATTTGTTATTCAGCCTTGTGAGGCATGTTCATGTAAGTTGACCATGAGGTCATATAACTAGTAATATTTAATATATGATGTCTTTCATAATATTTCCGCTATGTATGATTGTGATATTTACTGATGTTGAGCCTGTGTGCACTAGCGTGATCCTGGACTAGTGCGGTATACACAGAGGGTCCGGATTTGCATATTCGAGTCCCGACAGTCCAAATCTCGGGGTCGAGATTTCTTATAGGGAGAGGTTTGTAACATTCCAAATTTCAGCATTTCAAAATTCTCCTTATGTTTTTAATTTTTTGTGAATTTAAATTTGAGCTCTCAAGTACAAGCAAATTATTTGAATCAAAATTATAAGTTTAAACAAGTTCAAAATAATTTATTTAGGTTCAAAATGCTTAAAAGTGTTTTTGAGAATTTTTCAAAAAATTTTCCTAATTTATTTGCTATTTATTTTGGCTTGTATTAATTCTCTGGAATTTTCTAAATTGAGAAACCATTTCTTTTTCATTTTTCCTCTCGGGCCAATTTTCTTTCGCGGCCCATTCCTATTCCGCCAATGTGTCCTTTTACGCCTTCCGCCGCGCTCGTCTTCCCTCTCGCGCTCGGTCCATTCCCTCTCCGGCCAGAAGCCGGCGTGACTGTGTCCGCGTCGCGCCATGCCTGCTGATGCGCGGACCCCGCCTGTTAGCCACCTCGCCCCTGTCTTCCGCGGACTCCATCGCGCCGTCGAACTCCGCAACCGCCGCCGCGATTTCCGCAGCCGTTCGCGCCGTATCCGCGCCGTATCCGCGCCGAACTCTCGGCGTTTGCGCCTATTTAAAGCCCACCACCCTTTTCCCCTCTCTCATTCCGCCGTTTCTCACTCGTAGCCGCCGTGCCTGAGAGTTTCTTCGCTGCCGCTCGCCGCCTCCGGTGAGTCTCTGCTGCCATCTCTTGCACTGCCGACCTGCTCGCGTCGCCCTCTTCCGTTTGCCCCAGATCCCGCTCGGTTCATCACATTTTGTGCACGGTCGAGGTCGTCTTCTTCGGCTCCGGTGCCGTGCCACCGCCGCGACCGCTCCACGCTGGCCGAGCCTCGCTGGTGTCCGCGTCCGCGCTATGTAGCCACCGATCCGCTCCGTCAGCGCCGCATGCCGCCCTGTGGCTGTCGCGTCGTTTTGCCGTCGCCCCGCATCGGTTGCCGCATCTGCCCTAATCCAACGCGTGGCACGCCACCTCAGCAAGTCCGCCGCATCATCCCTAAGCCGCTCGGTGGACGAAGTCCACTGTGAGTCCAGGCGCTGACATGTGGGCCCCACATGTCAGTCGGCGTTGCTTTTTCCTTTTTTGATTTTTTGGAAAATCCAAAAATTCCAGCCAATCACAGTCTGCCACGTGTCAGCCTTTCTTTTTGTTCTGAATTTCTGATCTAATAAACTTCCATGATCCCGTTCTCCTTCGTTCGAGCTCCGATTCGAGTGATTCAAATTTCTAAATTCATGATCTATGTTCCAGTACCATTATTTTCAATTTTTGAATTGTTTTGAAATTGTTTTATTTATTTGCTCTTATTTCGTGTGTAGACGACGCAGTCGAAGCTCAAGCGAATCAGCAATCAGAGGTAGAACTAGCAGGAGGCAGCGAAGGAAAGTCCTCCTTGAACATATTGATCCCAAATTTTATGAAAAGCTTATGTTGTTTTAAATTATGCATGCTTACTTTTATGCAACGTACTTTAAATATAGTTTTAGGGTATAGTTAAATACCAGAATTTGTTATATCCCCATTGACATTAATCATGACAAAACTTTGTCACCCTAGATGATACTAGATATTTTATTTAGAGATAACTAGTAGATTAGCTTGGGACGGTAGAACTGCTTAGTCTAGCTTAAATATTTCGGTATTATGCCATTATGGGAATCACTTCAAACATTGTTGAAACTTATTTGTGAAGTCGCGGTAATTGGTGTTGCAGCTGTTATTTAAATGAAATAAAGTGTAAAATATGGTTTAGACTAGGGTAGATGGATATTTGGCAGGTGCAGAAGCACGAGACCTTGGTATGTGAGTGTCCCGCCCTAATCAATTAAGGACCGAAGCATGTGTTATCATGGACCAAGCACTACCATACAACCACAAGTCTATATGGGTACGACCTGGCTAAATAATTTGTGCGTCTCGTTATTAGCTTTGCCAGTTGGTGAGTGCCAGATGATGGCAGGCGCAGGAGGGGGCTTTCGACTGGGCAGCTAGAACCCATCGGCGGTGAAACCTTAGCGGGCGAGGTTAATAGTGGGTTTGTACATTATAAAGGCCTTGTCATGATCTCTGTGCCGGCACACCAAAGGAAGTGTGTTGATAGCTTGGCAACAAGTGTCGATCTTGTCTTGTGGTTAAAGTTGTACACACTCTGCAGAGTTAAAACTACTTAAGTAGACATGCTCACCGTCAAAGGCAGGCGAGGTACGCTTACACATTGTAGATTTTATGGTTTGTTTTATATGAAAATGGTAGTTTGGGAATCCATGAGCAGATGGAACTCTCGGGTTATGGTTTGGCAGATGGAGCCAATCAGGTAGCTAGAACCTGCTTTAGTTGTCATATCAAATTCAATTACTATGCTATTTACATTTTGGTCTAATGATTCTTTGTGAAATTACTATTGGTATTTACAGTTAAAATTTTCTTTATGCGAAAAGAGCCATATTATGCCTTCAATTGTTTAGCCTTGCATATAGTTATCATGCATTATGTTTCCAAGACTTGCGGAGCACATTCTGTGCTCACCCTTGCAACATCCCCAACTTTCCACAAAGGAGTTCGTAGAATTTGAAGGTGACTAAGAGTTCTATGCTTGTGGTTATGATGAAGGTGATCCGGATTACTAGGATGTGAACCCCAGTCGATTGCCTGTTGGGCAAATGGATGGGCTTATCCTGCTGCTGTTATTTCATTTTCGTTGTTTCTTATTGAACTCAAGCCATTATGCTGCTTATTTGTAATAATTGGCCATAAGGCTAATACCCTTTTGCTTAATTAATATTATATGCTTCGTGATATGGATGTGTTGTCATCACTGTTTCCACTGTGTGTGCTAGCTTTTTCTGGACTAGCACGGGTTATACACAGAGGGTTCAGATTCGGAAATCCGGTCCCGACTGTTTTGAGGTTTAGGTTGTTTTGGATAGCAAAAATATTTTCAGTGTTAATTCACTAGGTGCCAAATGTGGTTAACTGTTTCCAATTGATGTAGCAGCAAATCAAATAATAACCCGTCATTTCCATATAGCAACAAAAGAGCTTTTTTCTAACATTTCTTGTCTAATTGTTTTATTTGCATACTTATTCTAGGATGGATGCACAAGATGTTAAAATAAATTGATAAGATTTTCGTAGGAAGCAATGGATATGTGTACCTATTCAGAGTTATGTCTCATGAGTAAAAGATATTTACACAGACCAACTGGCCCTGAATGTCAAATGTTAATTTGCTATGGTTTTGCATTTGATAAAAACAACCTAATGAAGAAAAAAGATCTTTATTCATATTTTGGACCAATTTTCAAATATTAAAGCATAGTTTTTTAGGATACTATAAAAGATAGGCTCTAAATCTTTTCATATTAATGATTTGCCATATACTACTAGTGGACGATAAGGATATTGGAGATGTTTTCCTATTTTGCTCCAGTCAGTGGGCAATGTGAAATAAATACGGTTTTGGGATGCAATTTGTATTGGAGTGCATAAATATGTTTTGAATGGCTGCACTAGATGTCAAATGTGGTTTACATGGGTGTAGTCGCAACAACCAAACAATAATTTGTCCTTTCTATATAACAAAAAAGGGGGCTTTTGGCTAAAACTTCTTGAGTAAATTTCACAAAACTGCATGTTTCTTATAAAATTATCAGAAAACTACATATTTTAGTTCATATTTCACAAAACTATAGATTTTATGAGAACTTGTGTCACAAAACAATAGATTTTAGAATTGACCATTTCTTGTTACAGGTCTGATAGTGTGGGTTTATATAGCAACCTCACATGCTCTCATTTCCTGTTTCACTCGTGCATCAGGCTGCCATATGGTCCTAGGCTATCAAACCTAATACAAGAAACTATCAATTCTAAATTCTGTACTTTTGTGATATATGTTCTTTTAAAATATGTAGTTTTCTGAAATAGAACCTAAAATCTGTAGTTTCCTGATAGATTGTACAAAAAACATGTAGTTAGTATTTGCATTTCTTTCATAAGGTGGTTGCACAAGATATTAATTAAAACCCACTCATAAGTTTGTTGACCAAAAAATGGAGATGTATGTACTCAAGTAGAGTTATGGCACGCAAGTAACTGAATGTATAGATATGTGTGTTTGTATGTATGTATATATGTATAGATATGTGTGTATGTATGTATGTATGTATGTATGTATGTATGTATGTATGTATGTATGTATGTATGTATGTATGTATGTATGTATGTATGTATGTATGTATGTATGTATGTATAGATATGTGTGTGTATATATAGTACAATTATCTAGGGCACCATGATCTATAAAGGATATTTTCTCTATGTATTTTCATGCAATTTTTTTTGAAATTTTTAGGATGCTGAGTTTAACCAGTTTACTAACTAGTTCAAACAAGTATGAACTGAAATTCAAACTAGAATTTTCCTTTTTGATGATAGTTTGGTTGTAGGTATGTGCTGATTTTATATATAAATTAGTAAAGCATGTGATCGAAACTCGTTCAAAATCTTTGAATTCGAGTATATTTTTTCAAAAGTATGCGTTTCATTTGAATTGTTATAGATGGATATATACCCTAAAACTAAAATTTTTGAAAAATATACTCGAATATGGCTTGAATTCGCGAATTTGAAATCATGGTGCTAAGGCACCATGATGCCTATTTCGGCTTCCTATATATATGTATACATATATACATGTATATATACATATATGTATACATATATTGTCGGGACCCGAATTTGCAAATCCGGACCCTCTGTGTATACCACACTAGTCCAGGATCACGCCAGTGCACACAGGCTCAACATAGATGCTATCGTAGTCATACACAGCGGAATATAGCATAACTTTAATAATTAATAGTAACTGTTGTCTTACATGATTATTGCCACACAGGGCTAATAAAAGAAATAGCAAATAAGCAGCAGCGGAAAAAAATAATCCTCCTCCACGAAGGGCAACTGATGAGGCTCGGACCCTAAGCATTCGCATCCATATAATCCTCCTCCACGAAGGGCGTAAATTCTTCCTCTTCTGAAGTTGTTGTTGTTGAGGTGAGTACATAAAGCACTCAACAAGTCGTGCACAGCAATGCAAGTCTAATATTCTATATGCTTGGCTTAATCCAAAGGAATGGCTAATATGGCTATTTTGCAGTAAAGCAGCATTTAACAAGAATACAGTAAATAGATTGAAAAGCAGTAAAGCAATAACAGTAATTAATAGATTCAGCATTTATGAAGTAAACCAAGTTTCCAATCCTAAATCAATTTTCCACTTCCCATGGCACCCTGCCATCCCAACAAGTTTTTGTTTAACAAAAGTCTAACCCTTAACTGTAATTCCCGAGCATTGCTCAATACCGCGAACACGGCTATTCGAATAGATTGTACACTCTGCAGAGGTTATGCACTTTACCCACACGATACAACCAAACACCACCAAGGCGAGTGATCGTAACAAAGCCTTTACAATGCTACACCTAGACCCAAGATCGCCGCTAAGGTTTCAACACTTGAAGGGTTAAACCACCACAACAGGGCCCCCCTCTTACGCCATGTGAGTTAAACCGTAACCCGGGACTCACTATTCACCACAACTGCATCAAATCTAGGTTTCACAAATTATTCACTAGGTCTGTCCCATTCCGCACATGTGGTTGCAAGAGAGACTCGGTCAAAGGCTTGCAAGGTTAAGTCCTTAAAGTGATTAAGGCAAGACTTCCACATACCCCCGCCAATCCCGCCCACCTTGGCATACGCCTTTGCCACTTGCCCCAATCTAAATCATTACCACCCTAGTTGATTACCAAGCACCACGTGCCCCCCACATTTCAATCTAGTTGTGTGACCTCCTCGCCACGACAACTTGATGGCACTGTGTGACAACACATGACACACAAATTCTTAAACATTGTTCCATATTCCATTAGTCAAGATTAAGTAACAACATTCGGACACATGTGATGACGTGGCATGGCTAAGCAATCTACGACGGTCTAACTAGTCCCATGTTGATTATTAATATTAACCAACTATAATTCCACATCCTAGGGTGACAATTAGATCATGGCATAAAATTGACAAGGTGTGATTTAATTCAATTAGGCATATCATCTAATTCCCAGATTAATTGAAATCATTTATACACATAAAACATCATGCATAATTTAAAAGACAAAATAGCAATTTGGTGAAATTGGGTGCAACATGATCAAAGCACAACTTTACTTGGAGTAGGTGCTAGTCTTGATCTGAGCTTGGGTCTTGGAGCGACGAATCTTCCTCCGGATCACCGAGCAGTTCAACGTCTACGCGAAACGATGCCAAAATAGCAAATAAACACCAAACCGGAGAGCAAACAAACTCCAAAAATAAAATAAAATTCACCAATAAATAGATCTTTCTTTTAATTTTTTTTAGAAATTTGAATCACTCAAATACGAGTTAAAATGCAAAAGATATAGCCTTTTGAAGTTTGAATAAATACTGAAAATACAGAAATTACAAAAACCGATTTTCCGAATTATTTTTCTATCGAAATTACCGACACGCGCAAGCGACACGTGGACCAATCGAGACGGACACGTGGCCTCGGCGCATGGATTTAGTCCACAAAACACGCTGGTCCACCGTGGACTCGAGATATCGTGGCCGTGGACCTACCGATATCGCATGACGCCATCGCGATACGTGGGCCAATCAAATTGCGCCACGCCGCCGGTCTATGGACCAAGTCCACGGCACGCCGTCCACGGTGCACCGGCGCACGATGCTTGCACCGCACGACACGCGTCGCACATCTGCGAGACGATCCAACGGCTAACACACTACGCACACGAGTCTCAATCCTGAACATCTATTCGAATCTAACGGTTAGAAATATACCCGAGCAGAACACTGCTGAAGAAGCGACGTGGCTTGATCCGGACGGTTCGGGGAAGATCCAACGGCTGCGCGAAGCTCCGAGACACGGCGGCGGGCTTGCACCGGAGCGGAGGAAAACGACCACCCGAACGGCGTTTCGGCGCGACTCCGGCGAGAAGAAGTGGCGGTCTCGACGTGTCTTGGAACGACGACCCCGGATCTGGAACCGATTCGGCGGGAGGAGGCTCGACGGCGGCGGAACGGCGCAAAAACTCGCGGCGGCGCTGCAAAGAACTACTGGCGAGCTCTCGAGCGACGACGAAATAAACAGCGAAGAGGCTAGAGCTACTGGCTGCGCAAGGGAACGAGGAACATTGGAGTGCGGGCTGCGGCTTTTATAGCCTCGGCATGCGCGCAGGGAAGGAAACCCTAAATCACGCGGCGGCAACGACAAGCGGCGGCGATTCGAAACCGAATCGGAGACGACGATCAAAGCCGTCCGATTCGCAACGAAGCGCCACGATTAGATCTCAGCCGATCCAATCCAATCCGCACTTTCCAAAATCAACGGATGCGATCAAATGTTTCCAAACCAACACCGCATGATCTTAACCGCACGATCTTGATCTAACGGGGCGCTATGGCGGCGATGAAGCAGTGAACGCGGGCGCGACGCCTGGCTACGTGACGCACAAGTGTTGGGCCCGCCCAAGATCGCTCCAAGATTTTTCAAAAGCTTTTTTATTTAAAATAATTCCCGAAATTAGATTAATTCATTTAAGGCAATTAAAATATCAGGAAAAATCCAAGAAAATTCTCATAAATACTTTGAAACATTCTGAACTCAAATAAAATATTTTTGACAAAACTTCATATTATTCTTATCTATATATAATTAGTTTTCACCAAATGTTCAATATACTTAATTAAAATAAATTCAAATAATTTTTGGAAAAATCCAATAAATTCAGAAAATCACAAAAATGCACGTGAGCGAAATTATAGGTCAAATTTTGGGATGTTACATATATATATGTATGTATGTATGTATATATATATATGTATATGTATATCTATATATGTATGTATGTGTGTATATATATGTATGTATGTATACACATATATGTATGTATATGTATGCATATATGTATGAAAAGCCGAAATATGGCACCATGATTTCAAATGAGCGAATTTAAGCCATATTGGAGTATATTTTTCAAAAAATTAGTTTTAAGGTATATACCCATCTATAACAATTCAATTGAAACACAAACCTTTGAAAAAATATACTCAAATTCAAATATTTTAACGGGCTTGGATCACATGCTTTGATGATTTATATATAAAATCAGCACATACCTACAACCAAACTATCATCAAAAAGGGAAACTCTAGTTTGAAATTCAGTTCAAACTTGTTTGAACTAGTTAGTAAACTAGTTAAACTTAGCATCCTAAAATTTTTAAAAAATATCGCAGGAAAATACATAGGAGAAATACCTGTTTTGGATCATAGTACCCGGGCACCATGGTGCCCCTGGTAATTGTATTATATGTATGTATATACATATACATACAAGTATATATGTATATATATATATATATATATATATGAGGCCGAAATGGGGCACCATGGTGCCTAGGCACCATGGTTTCAAGTGCACAAATTCAAGCCATATTCGAGTATGTTTCTCAAAAATTTTAGTTTTAGGGTATATACCCATCTATAACAATTCAGATGAAACGTATACATTTGAAAAAATATATTGGAATTCAAAGATTTTGAATGAGTTTGGATCACATGCTTTGCTGATTTATATATAAAATCAGCACATACCTACAACCAAACTATCATCAAAAAGGGAAACTCTAGTTTGAATTCAGTTCAAACTTGTTTGAACTAGTTAGTAAACTGGTTAAAGTCATCATCCTAAAAATTTCAAAATAATTTCCATGAAAATACATAGAAAAAATATTCTTTTTAGATCATAGTGCCCTGGCACTATGGTGCCCTAGGTAATTATACTATATATATGCGTATATACATATATGTATATTTATTTGTGTATATATGTGTGTGTTTATATATGCCAAGTGGCACTCAATCTAGAAGTGTACAATTGTTGCCTATTGTTTGCATTACAAAACACCTGCATCATTAAAAAGAGTATCAATCATATCTTTGTAACAATTTTCAAATCTTCATTATTAATTCCTTGGTATTAATTCGAGCAATTTAGGATATCTCTTAGAGTGTGGGAGAGATATGATGTGAGGAAATGATTTTGGAAAATTTTCTTATGGAACAAAAAGCTAGGTTGATGTTTGTTTGCACCAAAATTTGGCAAGTCTAGTCAAAATCGGCAATAAAGTCAAAGATACGGAAACCAGCAGATAGTTTGGAAACATTTAAGGATATTTGGTAACAACAAAATCTTTGAGGAAATAACTGCCCGAGATAAGGCCGATATGGATCAGGACTTGAAACGTGTTGTAGTAGGACACGATCGGCCGAAGGTATAAAAGAAGGGCCAGAGCAAGCTGTAAAAAAAATCCAACAACACAATACAATCAACCAGCCTTTACTTTCTTACTTTTTCCTGTCGACTAGGAGTAGCTTTTGTAACTTAGTCTTTGTAATTCGATCTTGATCAATAAAGTTGCGCATCGCCAATTGTTGATCTTCCCAGGTTTGATTTATTCTGATTTTTGTTGCGCATCGCCTTCTTCAGAATCGATCTACCTTTATCCTCTTATTAGCCTTAATCGGCTAGTTAGACTTATCATGTTACCTTGATCTTGATCGGCTTCAAGCTGATTAGGTCCAAGTCGATTGATCATCACGATCGGCTTTGAGTAAATTTCAAATTTTTACCTTGTCGATTATAGGTCAAATCGACTGGCACGCTCTGAACTCGGTGTTCGTCTGGTGTGCTGCTGTCAGAAACCCTACATCAAGTTTTTAACGCCAACACACTCTTGGCACGCCCTGTGGGACAAGATGACAGCATCAAGCAAATCAATTCCACCATCCGATCTCAACGCCGAAGCTATAATCGTCCCAACGATGGACAATTTTACGCCATATCGATGTAGAGAGATCGAAGATCGGAAAGTTGCTCTAGAAGAGATGATGCTGAATTGCTATCAGAAGACTAGACGCGGCGTCACTCAAAAGACTGCCTTGCCGACGATCAATGCCCTTGGCGATGCAGGCATCACAGATGGTCCGGTAGTTCATACCTACCCGCTCAAGCCAGATTATCGGCTATGATTAATCAATCTATACATCACACGCTGGTAAACCAATCATTGGCTCTTGTTACAACGCTGAAGCCGATGATTGTGAATAGTGTGAAGACCATCACTCAAGAATTAGCATCATCTGGGAGTCTGCTTGACCCGATGCAAGCTCTGCCAAGCTATCCTGCTTTTTCAATAGCGCAAAATACGCAGAGTACGTTAGCCGATCCTAAACCATCGGCTATAACTTCACCCCCAACCATTATGCCGACTCAACCTACCATCATATTACCGTGAAACTCACGCCCTAGTGGGGTCACACATTACCAGGAGTACACTGATGCTGCTAGACTAAACGTGTCGACTACTTTGCCGCCGTCAGCTCCGTTTAATATTTTCCCACAATCAGTCTCACAGCCGACTGAACAAATTAGGCACGTCCACTACCAAGAGCCGATTCTGCCCAGGAATCCGGTCCCTCATAAGGTGATAACCTATGCAGAGCCCTTTGTCCCTGTACGAGAACCACCGGTTAGGAGGTATAATGGGTATGATCAAAACCAACAAAATTCGTCGGCCCAGTCTAACCGACAGCCCGAGTTTGCACTCGAGGGGCAGATTACTAGTCATGATCATTGGCAGAGCCCTGATATCTTGTCGGCTAACAACATTAATTGGGCTGACCAGATTTCTGCCGTGTTGAGAGATCAATTCGGCTTACAACCAAAGGGTAGAGTCATCGGCTATAGAAAGCCGTATCCGGATTATATAGATCGCATGCAATATCCACATAATTTTAAAGTTCCTGATTTTGCCAAATTTTTTGGGAATTATTCGGTCACGACCTTAGAGCACGTCGGACGCTTTATCGCTCAAAGGTGGCGAGGCAATTTACTGATGGGTGAAAATTAGATTATTCCCCTTGTCTTTATCAGGAGCTGCTTTCATTTGGTTTACTAGTTTAACTCCAAATTCGGTTCATTTTTGGAACGATTTGAAAAGCCGATTCCATGAGTAATTTTTCTCCGGCAGTCTGGAACTCCGAATTTCAGATCTAAGTTTTGTCTAACAGAAGACCGGGCAATCGGTAAATGATTATGTTAAGAGATTTAGGGAAGTGAGAAATATGTGTTTTAGTGTTACCCTGCCTGATAATTAGTTGGCTGATTTAGCTTTCCAGGGGTTGATACCCCCATTAAGAGAAAAATTCGGCGAGCAGGAATTCACCAATTTGAGTCATCTCCTACAACGAGTATCAGCTCAAGAAGGCCGTTTCTCCAATGAAAAGGGCTTCAAAGATGAATTCAAGAATAACAAAGACAAAATACAATCGGCTATAGAGGATGACCAACTAAAATTTGCAGAAGAGCAGACGATGCATGTGGACACTAATCCTTTTCCAATTAACATGGTCCATTGCTCTAAAAAGAAGGAAAAGCCGACACAAGATGCAGAGCCAAAGGATCAAATTCATATATCATCGGCTATAAAAATGACGCGTCAAGCCGATGTACAATCAAATTCTGATGGCAATAAGACACTCATGATTACTGCTGACTCTATACAAATAAAAGCCGACCGTCAAGGGAAAATTTTTAAAACAATCACACCAAAGGGTTATCAGGCTGAAAGAGCATTGCCACTACGTAAGCCGATACAGAAGTCGAAGCCCACTCTTTCCCAACTACTAGCAAAATATGAAAGGAGGAATGAAAGGCCACAACGAAGTCCTCCACATCAGCCAGTTAATGAATATCAGCCAGGCGGCCCTGAAAGAGCTCACCAACGGTGCCCTTTTTGGCAATTTTGCTGGGAGAGGGGATTAGCTTTGTCATCACCAAACACATGTCCGATGCAGTATTACCCATGTCGAGGTGATAGACAGCGATGGTCGGCTAAAGATAGAATTTTTAAAGCCGACCATAAGTCAGAAACAAGATCAAGACGAGTCTGGTTTAAGATCGGTTCAACAAAAGATTTCTAAGTCGATCATAAGTTAGAAACAAAACCAGGATGAAGGGTCTAGCTCGGTGGCTAGTATGAATCTGGTAGGAAAAATATATAATGCGATCGAACCAAAGCCTAGATGGTGTCCTCCGGGTTTAAGCCGACCACAAAGAAGAAGGCTTCAGCGGCTAAGGACCCAAGAGATGAGGGAAGCTGAACAAGAAAAACAAAGGGGTAAAACTTTTAATGGGCTTCATCCGATTAAAATTGCGAAAAAAGAGTGGAGGGAGAAAAAAATGGATTAAACCAATGATTTTAGTTCGACAAAGCCGATCTAGTCTGGAAAACCATACCACCCGTCGGCTCGAAAGATAGCCGATTTGGCAAGCGATCAACGTGGGATCGTATAGTGTGCATCGGTTTGTCTAAGGAACTGGATGGATCTTGATTGGCTAAAACTCAACTACGAATATACAAGTTGGCCGATTACCGACCTAAAAGCCAAATTAACTCGATGTAGTTAAAATTTTGGCTATGATAAGAAAATATATGTTCAAGCCGATGATGAAAATTTTTCGAAGATAACATGTTATCTCCCAAAAATGGGGGGCATATGTTTGCACACAAAATTGGCAGATAGGGTCAGAATCGGCAGTCCAAGATCAACAAGATACGACTAGGAAACAAATTGAAGATATTTGGAAACATAACAGCTTGTTAAGGAAAGCACCATCCAAATAGAGGCCGATACGGATTCTACTCCTAAACGTGTTTTACCAGGACTCTATCAGCCAATGGGTATAAAAGAGGTCTAGAGGTGATTAGAAAAGCTGCCCAGAGCCAATCAACCAATTCGCGTCTACTTTTCGTCTACTTTTCCATCGACTAGGAGTAGTTTCTATAATTTAGATTCTTGTAACTCAGTTTCGATCAATAAAGTTGCGCATCGCCGATTGTTGATCATCCTCAGTTATGCCTCAGGTTTCATTTATTCTGATTTTGTTGTGCATCGCCTTCTTCAGAATCAATCTGCCTTTATCCTCTAATTAGCCTTAATCGGCTAGTTAGATTTATCCTGTTACCTTGATCTTAATCGGCTTCAAGCTGATTGAGTTTAAGCCGATTGATCGTTACGATCGACTTTGAATAAATTTTATATTTTTACCTTGTCGATTACAGGTCAAATCGACCGCACGCTCAACTGTGTGTAAATCATTGTCAGTTGTCAAAACCCTACTTCAAGTTTTTGACGCCAACACGCACCAAAATTTGGCAAGTCTAGTCAAAATCGACAATAAAGTCAAAGATACGGAAACTAGCAGATAGTTTGGAAAGATTTAAGGATATTTGGTAATAGCAAGATTTTTGAGGAAATAACTGCCCGAGATAAGGCCGATATGGATCAGGACTTGAAACGTGTTGTAGTAGGACATGATCGGCCGAAGGGTATAAAAGAAGGGCCAGAGCAAGCTGCAAAAAAATCCAACAACACAATACAATCAACCATTCTTTACTTTCTTACTTTTTTCTGTCGACTAGGAGTAGCTTTTGTAACATAGTCTTTGTAATTCGATCTTGATCAATAAAGTTGCGCATCGCCGATTGTTGATCTTCTTCAAATTACACCCCAGGTTTGATTTATTCTGATTTTTGTTACGCATCGCCTTCTTCAGAATCGATCTACCTTTATCCTCTGATTAGCCTTAATCGGCTAGTTAGACTTATCCTGTTACCTCAATCTTGATCAGCTTCAAGCTGATTAAGTCCAAGCCGATTGATCATCACGATCAGCTTTGAGTAAATTTCATATTTTTAACTTGTCGATTATAGGTCAAATCGACTAGCACGCTCTGAACCCAGTGTTCGTGTGAGGACCCGAATCCACTGATTCGAACCCACTGTGTTTACCGCAATAGTCCCAGGATCAACGCTAGTGCACACAGCTCAACATTGGTACATATCACATCATACTCAACGATAATAGAAGAATAGTTCATTCATTGATATAACTAAAGGTATGATCTTATGACCAACTTACATTATTAAGCCACGCAGGGCAAGACTGAAAAATATAAACTAATAATTATGCAGCGGAAAGTAGAAAACGTAGATAGCTCATCACCACCACAGTGCAACCGACAAGGCTCGGACCCTAATGACTCGTGGTCTTCCTGGACTTCCTCTTCCAACACAGTGTAGATTCTTCAACCGTTGATTATTGTTGTTTGGCAAGGGTGAGCACTTAAAGCACTCAACAAGTTGTGCATGTAATGCAATTCTATGTATCTATATGTAAGGCTTATTCCAATGGATAGGCTATCATGGCTATTTTGCAATAAGTAGCATTTATGAACAAGTATAATAAATAGATTGTAAAGAATGTAGAACAAATAACAATAATAAATAAATTCAGCATTTTCCAAGTAAACCAAGTTTCCAATCCTAAGTCAAATTCCATCTTCCATATGGCCTTCCGCCATCCCAACCAAGTTGTCCAATTAATTAAACTAACCCTTAATCAGAATTCCCGAGCTTTGCTCAATACCATGAGCACGGCTATTCGAATAGTTTCACACTCTGCAGAGGTTATGCACTTTACCCACGCGATACAACCAAACACCACCAAGGCGAGTGATTATAACAAAGCCTTTACAAAGCTCTGGCTTAACCGGATACTACCCGCTAAGGTTTCAACACTGGTGGGTCTGAAAACCATAACCAGGGCCCCCCTCTTGCGCCATGTGAATTACACCATAACTCGGAAACTCACACCGACCACGATAGTACCAAAGTTAAGACATTGCAAATTACTCACTAGGCCGCCCATACTGACATGTGGTTGCATGATTGACTCAGTCAAAGGCTTGCAAGGTTAAGTCCTTAGTGTGATCAAGGCAAGACTTCCACATACCCTCTGCCCATCGGGCCCACCTTGGCATACTCGCCCCTTGTCACTTGCCCCAATCTAAGTTATTATCACCTAGTTGATTACCAAGCACCACGTGCCATCAACAATTCAACATCGTTGCATGACATGACTCGTCACAACAACTCAATCTCATCGTGTGATCCCACATGACACACAAGTTCATAACATTGTTCAATATTCCATTAATCAAAATTAATTATCAACGATTCTGACTCATGTGATGACGTGGCATGGCTAAGCAACTAATACGAACTAATCTTCCAATGTTGATTATAATTACTAACCAACTATATTGAACCAATCTAGGTGACAATGGATCATGGCATACAATGACAAGGTAGGGTATAGATCAATCTGTATATTAACTAAGCCCAATCTAATTTGAAACAATTGTATACTTGAAATATATGCAATAGGGTAAAACAAATATAGCAATTTTATAAACATGGGTTCAACATGATCAAAGCACAACTTTCCTTGGAATAGGTCCTGATCTGGTTCTGGAACTTGCTCTTGAGTTGCTGGATCTTCCTCCGAAGCGTCGCACAATTCAACGTCTACGCGTACCGAAGAAGAAAAGCAAATAAATACCAAAACAGAGAGCAATTGAACTCCAAAAATCAAATAAAATTAACCATTAAATAAATCTCAATGTTAAAAATTTTTAGAAATTTGAATCACTCAAATCCGAGGTAAATTGCAAAAGATATAGCCTTTTGAAGTTTGAAATAAATACTGAAATTGCTAAAATCAGAAAATCGGAATTAATAGATTTATTTTTAAATTGAAAACAGATTATTGCGTCATCATGACGTCACGCTGGCGTCAGCCCTGGCCCGAACCAATCAGGGCACGACACGTGGCCCCGGTGCATAGACTGGTCCACGGCTCGAGCCACCCACCGTGAACCCGGCCCATGGCGCCTCGGCCTCGCGCTCGGCACATGTCCCGATCCGATTGGTCGCAGATCGCTTCGCCGATGCACGACACGCGGCGCGATCCACATCTTGATTAGATCAAACGGCCGCAGATGCTTGCAACGCTGCTCGATCTCCCCGCCGCCGATCCGACGGCCACAAACTTACCCGAGACTAATGGCGGTTGACGGCGAAGAAATCCACCAAGACGAAGAAGAAGCTTCGGCGACGGCGTTCGCGCTGCTCCCGACGTGAAGAAGTGGATTGGTTGACGCGCACACCCCGACGAGTCCAACCGAGACCAAAATGTCAAACCGACGAACCGGGCGGCGACTTGAGCAAAACCCGCGCGACTCGGCGTTTACTCCGCGAGCTCCCGAGCACGCCTCGACCGCTTTGCGAAACTTTACCGATCAAAAGCTGCAAGACACACGGATGAACCTCGGTACTTGCCCCTATTTATAGCCTCTGTGACGCGCTGGCCCAAAGGAAATCCTAGGTCGTTACGGCGGCGAGACCGACCGACACGGCGACGGCCCGCTTCGAGTCCTCGCGCAAGACGATTCACCACAACCGCTCGATCGCAATCTACCGCCAGGATTTTACTACCGAGATCTGCATCCAACCGACCGTGATATTTTCCAACGGCGGCGATTAAATGAGGCCCGAACCAGACGCTTCAACCTTGCCCGCGATCTCGATTGAACGGCTACCGATCAACCCTCCGTAAGATGGGCTAAACAGGCCGCGCTACTCTGGGCCAGCCACACACAGCGAATGGGCCAAGCCCACTATTGTTCCAACCGAAAAGAAAGGATTTTTCAATTAAGATAATTCCCGAAATTCATTTTGTTTGTTTTAGGCAATAAAACTATTAATAAAAATCCAAGAAAAATCTCAAAAATACTTTGAGACATTCTGGACTCAAATAAAATATTTTTGGCAAAACTTTATTTTGACTTTGCACAGATTTAAATAAGTTTGAATAAAAGGCAATAAACTTGAAATAAGAATTAATTCAAATAAATCCAGAAAAATCCAAATAAATTCCAGAAAATCACAAATGCATTTTTAAGAAATAAAAACTTAATTAAGCTGAATTTTGGGATGTTACAGTTCGTTTGGTGTGCTGCTGCCAGAAACCCTACATCAATTTTTTGATGCCAACACACTCTTGGCACGCCCGGTGGGACCATGTCTTCATCAGGAAAGTCGAATCCGCTATCCGATCTCAACACAGAAGCCATAATTGTCCCAACAATAGACGATTTGACTGCAGAACAACGACAAGAGATTGAAGATCGGAAAACTGCGTTGGAGGAGATGATGCTAAGCTGTTATCAGAAAACTAGACGTGGCGTCACTCTAAAATCCGCCCTGCCGACGGTCAACGCCCTGGGAGATGCGGGTGTCACAGAACCGGTAAGCCGATATCTGCCTGCTCAAGCCGAATTATCGGCTATGATTAATCAGTCTGTGCACCACGCTTTAATAAATCAATCATCGGCTCTTGTGACGACACTTAAGCCGATGATAGCAAATAGTATTAAAACTATAGCCTAGGAGTTAGCCTCGTCAGGTAGTATGCTTGACCCATTGCAAGCTCTACCAAATTACCCTATTTTTTCAGTGGCACAAAGCACGCAGGGCACAATGGCCGATCCTAAACCATTGGCTATAACCTCACCCCCTACTATGATGCCTACTCAGCCCACTATCAAATTACCTTGAGACCCTCGGCCAAGTGGGATGAGCCATTGCCACGCATACACCGACGCCGCTAAGTTGGACGCATCAACAAATCTGCCGCCGTCGGCCCCGTTCTATGCTTTTCCACAATCGGCTTCACAGCCGGTTGGGTCTGAGAGGTACCCACATGAACCTACCTTGCTTAGAAATCCTGGTCCACATAGGGTGGTAACTTACTCAAAACATTTCGTCCCAATACCGGAACCCCAAGTCAGACATAATCGGCACGATCAGTACGCTCGTATGCCGACGGCTCAACATAATTTGCAATCCGAGCTTGCACTCGGGGGGCAGAATGCTAATTATGATCAACATTATGAAGGGTCTGCTATGCCAATGGCCGATAATGTAAACTGGGCTGATCAAATCTCCGCCGTCTTAAGGGACCAATTCGGTATACAACCAAAAGGAAAGGTTATTGGCTACAGAAAGTCGTATCCTGATTACATCGATCGCATGCCTTACCCTCACAATTACAGAGTCCCAGATTTCACAAAGTTCTCTAGTGACGACTCAACTACTACTCTAGAACACATCGGACGCTTTATCGCTCAATGCAGTGAAGCAGCTCAGTCCGATGGACTGAAAATAATATTGTTCCCGTTGTCACTGTCCGGGGCAGCCTTTACTTGGTTTACTTGTTTGCCTCCGAATTCGGTCCACTTATGGAACAATTTGGAAAGCCGATTCCACGAGTATTTTTTCTCAGGAAGTTTAGAACTAAGGATTTCCGATCTAAGTTCTGTTCGCCAGAGATTTGGAGAATCGGTAACGGATTACGTTAAGAGATTCAGAGAAATTAGAAACCGATGTTTTAGGGTCACATTGCCCGATAACCAACTTGCAGATTTGGCTTTTCAAGGGTTAATTCCACCACTTAGAGAGAAGTTTGGAGGCAAGAGTTCAACGATTTAAGCCATCTGCTTCATCGTGTGTCGGCTCAAGAATGCCGATTCCCAGATAATAAAGTGTTTAAAGATAGATTTAAAAATAACGGCAATAAAGAAAAGGATAAAGTTAAAGTCAATATGGTGGATTATTGCCGAAGCGATTCTTCGGAAGATGATGAAGCAGAAATAAATATAGGCGAATGGGTAAAAGGGTCTAAAAAGTCCCGAGTCTGTTCTTGGTTAAAGCCGACTAGAAGTAAGTCGGAAGTTAAGTATGTCGTTGATGTTACCAAGTGTGATCGCATTTTTGATCTATTATTGCAAGAAAAAATAATACGGTTGCCCGAGGGACACATCATACCATCGGCTGACGAGATCAAGAAACGCAGGTATTGCAAGTGGCACCATTCCTTTTCTCACAATACTAATGACTGCAATATTTTCCGTCAATAGATCCAGTCGGCTATTGAGGACAGTCGGCTAAAATTTGCTGATGAGCCGACCATGCAAGTTAACGCTGATCCATTCCCAATCAACATGGTTCAATGTTCGGCTAAAGGAAAGGAGCCGATGCTTGATGAGTCGAAGAAGGATCGGCAGGTCAACATTTAGTCGAATTCAAGCGGCGGCCAAACATTGAAAATTACAATCGGCTCGTTACAAATAGAAGCCGATCATGAAGGAAAAAATTCGAGAACCATTAAACCCAAGGGAAATCCTCAGGTGGGCAAATGGTACAGGGCTGAAAATCACCATCAAGGTAGTCAGCTAGAAAACCGGGACCAACGTTTTCACAATTGATGGAGAAATACCAAAGAATGAGTAGCCGACCACAATATCCTGCTAGCCGGTCGGATAATTTATATCACACTGAAAATGTGGAGAGGGCTCATAGAAGATGTCCCTTTTGGCAGTTTTGTTGGGAAAGAAGAGTAGCACTGCCATCTCCGTATACATGTCCGATGGAGCATTACCCCCGAAACGATTGGCCAAGACAATCGGCTAGAGATAGGCTGTTCGGGCCGATTCGGGATCAAGGTAGAGGTTACAGAAGGCCTGTTCACGAGAGAATATCCAAACCAGATCGTACACTGCACTGTGTCAAACACAAAGCCCGGGCCAGATCGGAAGATTTGGTCGGCTGACACGAAAGCCGCGGAGCCCAAGCCTAGGTGGTGTCCATCTGGCCTTAGCCGATCGCAACGCAGACGGCTTCAGAGGCTAAGGATGCAAGAGATCCGAGAAGCCGACGCTGAAAAACAGAGGGATGAAACTTTCAATGAGCTTCGTCCGGTCAAGGTTGTCAAGAAAGAGTGGAGGAAAAAGGATCAAGCTAAGGAAGATTTTGAATCGGCAGATGATCTAGATTCTCCTATGATCAGGGATGATACACCTCCAATGGACATCAATATGGTGTTCACATTACCGGCCGAATTCAAAATAAAAACTGAGTCGGCTAAAGAAACTTTTACTCAATCATGTTCAGGCGTTCAAAACGCTATCTTTGAAAAGCCAAGAGACGATCATCCGCATCTGAAACCATTATATCTGAAAGGGTATATAAATGGAAAGCCAATATCAAGGATGCTGGTAGACGGTGGAGCCACAGTAAACTTGATGCCCTATACGACGTGCAAGAAACTGGGTAAGTCCGATGAAGATTTGATTAAAACTAACAAGGTTTTAAACGACTTCACAGGCGATCCCACAGAAGCCAAAGGCATCATGGTTACAGAACTGACCATCGGCAGTAAGATTTTGCCGACCGCATTTTTTGTTATTGACGCCAAAGGAAATTACAGCGTTCTACTTGGAAGAGATTGGATTCACACCAACTGTTGTATCCCGTCAACTATGCATCAAGCGCTTGTCCAATTGAACGGAGAGGAAGTTGAAATTGTCACGGCCGACACATCGGCTCACATTGCCCTAGCCAGTTCTGACCCGAATTGGCAACATGAAGAAGCAGGATGTATATCGGGAAAAATATTAGAAGATTGTGATTTCACCTGCGTGAGCAAGATAGGACTTGTGCCGATCAGTGTCAAACCAGGCACGTTTTATCGAGCAAACGAAGTGCTACGTCGATGGGGACAAGAAAAACAGTGAAGGCATTACAAGACAAAATGCAAAGCTATCGGCAAGCAACGGATTGCTATGAGGCTATAGAAGACTTTCAAGAGATTGAAAAGTTGGGTCAAGGCTTCACATCCACCGATCTGCTTGAAGAAGTTGATGTAGGTAGTGGTGACAGGAAAAGACCAATTTTTATTAGCGCAAAATTAGATGTAAAATATAAAGAGAAGTTAATCAAAATCCTTAGAGAATATAAGGATTGTTTTGCTTGGGAGTATCACGAGATGCCTGGTTTAAGCCGACAGTTGGTAGAATATCGGCTACCCATTAAGCAAGGTTATCGGCCGTTTAAACAGTACCCTAGGCCTTGTATAAAATTATAAAAGAGATAGAACGATTGTTGGAGGCTAAATTTATAAGGCCTTGCCGATATGCGGAGTGGGTTTCCAACATCGTTCCAGTTATGAAGTAAAACGGGAAACTTCGAGTATGTGTCGACTTTAGAGATTTGAACAAAGCGACACCAAAAGATGAATACCCGATGCCAATAGCCGATATGCTTATCGATGCTGCATCAGGGAATAAGATTATAAGTTTTTTGGATGGGAATGCCGGATACAATCAGATATTCATGGCAGAAGCCGATATACCAAAAACAGCTTTCAGATGTCCTGGTGCCATAGGTTTATTCGAGTGGACGGTTATGACCTTCGGATTAAAGAACACTAGGGTAACATATCAGCGAGCCATGAATCTGATTTTTCACGATTTAATCGGCCACATCGTTGAAATATATATCGATGATGTCATGGTAAAGTCTGCAGAGGACCTGCAGCATTTGGCCGATCTAGAAAAAGTTTTTCAGAACATAAGATCACATGGCTTGAAGATGAATCCTTTCAAATGTGCGTTCGGCATGTCAGCTGGGCAATTTTTGGGCTTTATGGTGCATGAAAGAGGTATCGAAGTTAATCAAGCAAGGGTTAAAGCCACAATCAATACAATGCCCCCAACATGCAAAAATGAGTTGCAGAAGTTAATCGGCAAAATTAACTATCTCCGAAGGTTTATCTCGAATCTGTCTGGTCGGATCCATGCTTTTACCCCATTATTGAATTAAAGGGTAATCAAGAGTTTGTGTGGGGAGCCGATCAGCAAAAAGCTTTTGATGATGTCAAAAGATTTTGTCCAAATCCCCGGTTTTGGTCAGACCATTTAAAAGGGGTTCCTTTCGCACTATATGTATCTACCAAGAGGAAACTATTGGAGCTGTTCTAGCACAAGAGGTTGATGGTAAGAAAAAGAGTAATCTTTTATTTAAGCCGACGACTACTTGATGCGGAAGTTAGGTACCCTTTCGTTGAGAAATTATGTTTATCTTTATATTTCTCATACACAAAGTTAAGGCATTATATATTAGTATCGGCTTTTATGGTGATCTGTAAAACCGATGTTATAAAATATATGTTATCAGCTCCAATCCTACGGGGTCTACTTGGCAAATGGGCTTATGCCTTGGTTGAGTTCGACTTGTCTTATGAATCGGCCAAAGCGGTCAAAGGACAAGTTCTAGCCGATTTTATAACAGACATGACACTATCGCCGACTTAGTATCCGTAGCCCTGGCGCTTGTTTTTGACGGTCTCAGATGAAGAGAAGGCGATGGAATCGGTATAGTGCTCATATCACCTAAAGGGCATAATTTCGAATTCGCGTTTCGGTTAAATAGCCGATGCTCAAATAATCAGGCAGAGTATGAAGCGTTGCTCAAGCGTTTGCAATTTTTAGAAAACATCAGAGTAAGTGCGTTTGCATACGGGGATTCTATGATAATAGTATAGCAAGTAAAAGGAGAATACCAATGCCGGGATGAAATACTGTTGAAATATGTAGAACAATGCTTCGAGATTATCAGCTCATTCACATCATTTTCTATCGGTCATGTTCCTCGAGAATTGAATAATAGAGCCAATACCCTAGCCCAACAGGCATCAGGATACAAAAACTGAGCTAATGGATAAAGCCGTCATGTGCGTGGATGTCGCGGATTGGAGAACGCAAATAAAGAATTACCTGATCGATCCATCTGAGCAGACAGAATGCAAGATTAGGCAGCAAGCCTTGAAGTACATTGTTATGGATGATACGTTGTATTATCGGACGATGGAAGGATTGTTATTAAGATGCCTTGGAGCCGAAGAAGCACGAGTGGCAATGGGTGAAGTGCATGAAGGCATTTGCGGTTCTCATCAATCGGCTCATAAGATGAAATGGATGCTTAGACGGACAGGTTACTTTTGGCCGACAATGCTAGAAGATTGTTTTAAATAATACAAATGTTGCCAAACTTGTCAGAAATTTGGCAATATACAATTAGCACCATCATCAGCTTTGCACCCAATTATCAAGCCATGGCCGTTTAGAGGTTGGGGAATAGATGTAATCGGCCAAATATTTCTTGCTTCGAGTAAAGGCCACAAGTTTATTTTGGCCACAACCGATTATTTTTCAAAATGGGTTGAAGCTATACCACTCAAGAAAGTGACTAGTGTTGAGGCAATCGGATTCGTTAATGAGCATATTGTCCATCGGTTTGGAATACCACAAACAATTACGACCGATCAAGGCACGGTATTCATGTCTAATGAGTTTCAGAGTTACGCAACAAGCCTGGGGATTAAATTGTTGAATTCATCCCCATACTACGCTCAGGTTAATGGACAAGCCGAGTCGTCCAACAAAACGCTAATCAAGTTGATCAAAAGAAAGATCGATGAAAAACCAAGGAATTGGCACTCAACTCTATCGAGTCGCCTCGGGCGACGGCTAGCTTATCACGGAGCAACGAAACTTTCACCTTACCAGTTGGTGTATGGTCAAGAAGCCGTTTTACCCGTGGAGATCAACATTGAATCTATACGAGTAGCCAGACAGAACAGCTTGTCATCTCAGGATTATAACAATTCGATGATCGACAACTTGGATGAATTAGCAGAATTACGTTTGTCTACGCTTGATCAGCTTAAGAAGAATAAAATCAGGGTTGCATGGGCGTATAATAAAAAGGTCATGCCTAAGTCTTTCGATCAAGCCGATTTAGTATGAAAAACGATATTGCCTGTTGGTTCGAAGATAACCGATTCGGAAAATGGTCACCTACGTGGGAAGGACCATACAAAGTTAATCGGCTAGTCGGTGGAAATTCGTACGTAATAGAAACGTTGGAAGGATATATTTTGCCTAAAGCTATTAACGGGAAATATTTAAAGAAGTATTATCCTAGTGTTTGGGTTGGAGCCTAGCCGACTAAGGATTACATTCAAAAAACCAAGTTAACACGGTGCTGTTAATCGGCTAAAGAGATTGTAGACTCAGAATGAAATTACAGGAAAGTAAAATTAAATCGGTTAAACAGCCGATTATAAGAATAGCAAAAGTTACAAAGTATTCAGACAAGATTTTTTGAAAGACAGCCAACAGAGTTTTACATCTCAGAAATTAATGTTGGATGCCTGAGCCCGGGAGGGTTGCGCCTAAAGCCGACAGAGCACCTGCGGCCTTTGCGATTACACATTGAACTTCGTCAACGATGTGATCGACTTCCTTTGCACTCCCCGGCACTGGCACCACCTTGGTCATTTGTTTCTTCACACCGACCACAGCCATCGCAAGTCCCAGCTTCTGATCCTTGATGGCCGATGAAGTCTTCTCAAGGTGTCTTTGCCTTCAAAGGATTAGCTTTTCCGTCTTGGGCAACTCCTCCATAAGAAACTTCTTGGTTGTTTCGAGCTGACCGAGGGAGGTCTTTGTGGTCTTCATCAGCTCCGTATCAACGTCAAATTTTTGCTTTTTAGCTTTAGCATCAGCAACGAGCTCATCCAAAATTTTCTGGTCGGCTTCCTGAGCTTCGCGCTGCGCTATGCGCGCTTGAGCTTCCTCAACTTCAGACCTCCTCTCATCCAAATGGCACACATTCAGGAGCGCTGCCATTGCCTCTAAAGGTAAGTCAGCTTCAACGGCCACCATGGCATCTCGGATCGGCTGATTATTCGCCAATATTTATGACTGTGGCCTTGTGACCAAATCAAAGAGCTTGTTAAGCTTCTCCGTCATGCCTGGAGCAGCGGTGACTGTAGCTGACGCTTCCTTCGATACCTCGAGGATCTTCCTGATCTCAGCATCGTAGTCGTCGGTGGCCATGATCTCTGGGTCATCAAGATCAGCCAAGGAGAAGCCCAACAGATTTGTTGGGTCAGAGAGCTCCGGCAAGTCGGCGACTGGAGCTGTTGAAATCGGCCGTGGCAGAGAGAGCGGCGTAGAAGAAATTTTCGAAAGATCGGCCAGAATCTTCGCGGCTTGAACCAATTGCGTCGGATGAAATAAGTAAAATGCAAGGTAAGCCGACGTGCTGAAGGACATGATTCTTAGCGAAAAGTACAAACGACCTACCTTGTTAGTAGCCAACGCATGTGGCAAACTCTCGCCGCTTTGCTCTTGGGGCTTGGGTCCTTTTTTCATAGGAGCCTTGGTGTACTTTGTTTTCTTTTCTGAAAATATAGATCGGCTAAAGGTCAGTTCGGCAAAAGAGAAAATAGTAATAGTCGATTGTGTTTATACTTACTTGGTTGTTTTTTCTCAATGTCCGACAAGGATGGACTTTGAACCCCTAGGGTACCTGAAGTGTACCCAGTAAAACCAGTCAACTGATGTGGCCTTTTGCCTTGGCCACTGCCCGATTGGCCAGAGACGGGCTTCTTGCCTACAGCCTTAGCCTGCAATACAAAGTAAAAGTGATTAGAAGATGCATCTGGTAAAGAACCGATGTACAAAAGAAAATTATTCAAGCAGATACCTTATCAATATTTACTAGACTTGTGTTAGTGTAACCTGATGAGCTAGCTTCACTTCTAGAATCGCTGTTAGACACTAAAGATGGCTCTGGCAGATTTGGAAAGAATTCCTTGATTATAAACGACGGAGTCTTCTCCATGTACAAACACTCAGCAATAGCCGACCACCATGTTAGAAACTCCCGCCCATGAGCGCTCGATGGAAGTGTGGGAGACTGGGAAGTTGAAGCTCATCAGCTAACTCCAAGACTAGCCTCGCTGATGTAGCATTGCGAACTCTGGCTCTAGGTTGAAGCCGATCTAGAAGTGGCAAACTTGGAATTACCTGGCTCTAGGCTGAAGCCAATCTAGAAGTGTGTTGGCGTCAAAAACTTGATGTAGGGTTTCTGACAGCAGCACACCATACGAACACCGGGTTCAGAGCGTGCCAGTTGATTTGACCTATAATCGACAAGGTAAAAATATGAAATTTACTCAAAGCCAATCGTGATGATCAATCGGCTTGGACTTAATCAGCTTGAAGTCGATCAAGATCAAGGTAACAGGATAAGTCTAACTAGCCGATTAAGGCTAATCAAAGGATAAAGGTAGATCGATTCTGAAGAAGGCGATGCGCAACAAAAATCAGAATAAATCAAACCTGAGGTGTAATTTGAAGAAGATCAACAGTCGACGATGCGCAACTTTATTGATCAAGATCGAATTACAAAGACTAAGTTACAAAAGCTACTCCTAGTCGACAGGAAAAAGTAAGAAAGTAAAGGCTGGTTGATTGTATTGTGTTATTGGATTTTTTTGCAGCTTACTCTGGCCCTTCTTTTATACCCTTCGGCCGATCGTGTCCTACTACAACACGCTTCAAGTCCCGATCCATATCGGCCTTATCTCGCGCTTATTTCTCAAAGATCTTGTCATACTAAATATCCTTAAATCTTTTCAAACTATCTGCTAGTTTCCGTATCTTTGACTTTATTGCCGATTTTGACTAGACTTGCCAAATTTTGGTGCAAACATATGCCCCCCATTTTTGAGAGATGACTTGTCATCTGTCAAAAATTGCAATTATCGGCTTTTCCCATCGGCTAACTGTTGAACTTCGCTCAATAACTGCTACTTTATTTGCACCGTAATTCTCTGACATGCGGGTAGTGCATTTTAACTACTCACGTCTTTTAAGATTCACTTCTCGCCGCTTCAGATTTTCACCTCGCTATAAAATGCGGCCCCCACTTCGGTCATTCTTTACGCGCACAAGCTCTCGAGTTGTCTGCAATCGGCTTAAGCTTCCTATTTGATGTACCTCCGAGGCAATCCTTAGTTCATCCACCCTTCTTGGTCGGCTGCAATGGACCCAAGCCAGGTACTTATTCCGATCCCGCATAGCAACGACCAATATTTTTTGGGTCCATTGGGAAATCTAGATGTCCATATCGTAACAAACCAAGAAGTCCCTCGTTTACCTCTTTCAGCTTCTGGTCACAACATAAAGGGTTGGAATAAAAGTTTCAAAGCCTGGCCAACAGCTCTCAAAGGATGGAGGAATTGGTTTATCAGAGTAGCGGCCCAAAAGAGGGGTGAATGGGAAAGAATGGGCATAGCCGAGTGTATTCCACTTTCGTTAGCCGAACCATAAGCCAATGAGCCCTTAGTGGCCACGGCCTGTTATTTTTGGTCAGACTATTTTAACGCCTTCTTGTTCCGTACCGGTCCCATCGGCCCAACTCTTTTAGATGTTGATCGCCAGCCGCTCTTCGCCGATGGTGAACAAGTATCGGCTTTTAGCGAAAAACTGAAATATAAACTTATCCGATCTAAGGGCAAAGGTTGGGCCAAGTATATTGGAAATAATAACAAGATTAATGGCCTGGTATCGAAGGAAGAGCATGTCGCCTTTCTGAATCTTTGGCTGGACCGTTTTTTATTCTGTGGAGCATCTCTTGGTCCAACTCAGGTTTATCAAGTGATAGCAGAGCAGCTTGTTGAAGGTTGTCGGCTAGAACTAGGAAAAATATTCTTGGGCGCTGTGTATCAGATGCTTTATGTAATAAGGAGTCGGCTCTATACCGGTTTTGGGAAATTTACCGTCGGTAATGTAGGTGGTCCGATGTGGTTTGTGCAAATATGATTATACTGCTTATTCAAATTGCCTTTAATTTGGATTCAAATTGACGAGACTCCTTTTCCAAGGGATGACATACCAGAGGGGGCACCTATCCAATTTAGAGAATGCCGATCTTTTGGTGAGAGGTTTATGATGTGCTCCAGTAATGAGACAAGGATTTCTCCCGACAGCTGCAGAAGATTCTTGTCCTTCTTT
Organism: Otatea glauca; assembly: GCA_036346275.1. Taxonomy (NCBI): domain Eukaryota; kingdom Viridiplantae; phylum Streptophyta; class Magnoliopsida; order Poales; family Poaceae; genus Otatea; species Otatea glauca. Next base: position 2,291,958 of record CM070726.1, on the reverse strand, counting down.
TTGCAATTAGACGTCGAAGATTTCAAGCAGCAAGACTTATTTAGTTATGGCGCCGCAGCCGATTTTCCTTGGCCCTCATTTCTGCATTTGGAAGCCGATAGTTCTCTGATGCCTCAGGAGACCTTGGATTTGTATAGAATTTTCATTTCTCCGTGCATTTTCCATGTCAGCCTCCATACTAGGAATCGGACGTTCCAACCTTCATACGAGTTTTACCATCCTTCAGTCTACGCAAGACAGCTCGGCTTCGGCCAGGTAATTCCAAGTTTGCCACTTCTAGATCGGCTTCAACCTAGAGCCAGAGTTCGCAATGCTACATTAGCGAGGCTAGTCTTGGAGTTAGCCGATGAGCTTCAACTTCCCAGTCTCCCACACTTCCATCTGAACGCTCGCCGGGCAGGGAGTTTCACAACATGGTGGTCGGCTATTGCTGAGTGTTTGTACATGGAGAAGACTCCGTCGTTTATAATCAAGGAATTCTTTCCAAATCTTCTAGAGCCATCTTTAGTGTCTAACAACGATTCTAGAAGTGAAGCTAGCTCATCAGGTTACACTAACACAAGTCTAGTAGATATTGATAAGGTATCTGCTTGAATAATTTTCTTTTGTACATCGGTTCTTTACCAGATGCATTTTCTAATCACTTTTACTATGTATTGCAGGCTAAGGCTGTAGGCAAGAAGCCCGTCTCTGGCCAATCGGGCAGTGGCCAAGGCAAAAGGCCACATCAGTTGACTGGTCTTACTAGGTACACTTCAGGTACCTTAGGGGTTCAAAGTCCATCCTTGTCGGACATTGAGAAAAAACAACCAAGTAAGTATAAACACAATCGACTATTACTATTTTCTCTTTTGCCGAACTGACCTTTAGTCGATCTATATTTTCAGAAAAGAAAACAAAGTACACCAAGGATCCTGCGAAAAAAGTACCCAAGCCCCAAGAGCAAAGCGACGAGAGTTCGCCACATGCGTCGGCTACTGACAAGGTAGGTCGTTTGTACTTTTCGCTAAGAATCATGTCCTTCAGCACGTCGGCTTACCTTGCATTTTACTTATTTCAGCCGACGCAATCGGTTCCAGCCGCGAAGGTTCTGGCCGATCTTTCGAAAATTTCTTCTACGCTGCTCTCTCCGCCACGGCCGATTTCAACAGCTCCAATCGCCGACCTGCCGGAGCTCTCTGACCCAACAAATCTGTTGGGCTTCTCCTTGGCCGATCTTGATGACCCGGAGATCATGGCCACTGACGACTACGATGTTGAGATCAGGAAGGTCCTTGAGGTATCGAAGGAAGCGTCGGCTACAGTCACCGCTGCTCCAGGCATGACGGAGAAGCTTAAAAAGCTCTTTGAATTGGTCACAAGGCCGCAGTCGAAAATATTGGCGAATAATCAGCCGATCGGAGACGCCATGGTGGCCGTTGAAGCCGACTTACCTTCAGAGGCAATGGTAGCCCACCTGAATGTGTGCCATTTGGATGAGAGGAGGTCTGAAGTTGAAGAAGCTCAAGCGCGCATAGCGCAGCGCGAAGCTCAGGAAGCCGACCAGAAAATTTTGGACGAGCTCGTTGCTGACGCTAAAGCTAAAAAGCAAAAATTTGACGCTTATACGGAGCTGATGAAGACCACAAAGACCTCCCTCGGTCAGCTCGAAACGACCAAGAAGTTTCTTATGGAGGAGTTGCCCAAGACGGAAAAGCTAATCACTGAAAGCCAGCACACCCTTGAGAAGACTTCATCGGCCATCAAGGATCAGAAGCTGGGACTTGCGATGGCCGTGGTCGGCGTGAAGAAACAAATGACCAATGTGGTGCCAGTGCCGGGGAGCGCAAAGGAAGACGATCGCATCATTGACGAAGTTCAATGTGTAATCGCAAAGGCCGCAGGTGCTCTGTCGGCTTTAGGCGCAACCCTCCCGGGCTCAGGCATCCAACATTAATTTCTGAGATGTAAAACTCTTTTGGCCATCTTTCAAAAAATCTTGTCTGAATACTATGTAACTTTTGTTATGCTTATAATCGGCTGTTTAACCGATTTAATTTTACTTTCCTGTAATTTCATTCTGAGTCTACAATCTCTTTAGCCGATTAACAGCATCGTGTTAACTTGGCTTTTTGAACGTAATCCTTAGTCGGCTAGGCTCCAACCCAAACGCTAGGATAATACTTCTTTAAATATTTCCCGTTAATAGCTTTAGGCAAAACATATCCTTCCAACATTTCTATTATGTACGAATTTCCACCGACTAGCTGATTAACTTTGTATGGTCCTTCCCACGTAGGTGACCATTTTCTGAATCGATTATCTTTCGAACCAACTGGCAATATCGTTTTCCATACTAAATCGGCTTGATCGAAAAACTTAGGCATGACCTTTTTATTATACGCCCTTGCAACCCTGATTTTATTCTTCTTAAGCTGATCAAGCATAGACAAACGTAATTCTGCTAATTCATCCAAGTTGTCGATCATCGAATTGTTATAATCCTTAGATGACAAGTCGTTCTATCTGGCTACTCGTATAGATTCAATGTTGATCTCCGCGGGTAAAACAACTTCTAGACCATACACCAACTGGTAAGGTGAAAGTTTCGTTGCTCCGTGATAAGCTAGCCGATACGTCCAGAGCGACTCCGATAGAGTTGAGTGCCAATTCCTTGGTTTTTCATCGATCTTTCTTTTGATCAACTTGATTAGCGTTTTGTTGGATGGCTTGGCTTGTCCGTTAGCCTGAGCGTAGTATGGGGATGAATTCAACAATTTAATCCCCAGGCTTGTTGCGTAACTCTGAAACTCATTAGACATGAATACCGTGCCATGATCGGTCGTAATTGTTTGCGGTATTCCAAACCGATGGACAATATGCTCATTAACGAATCCGATTGCCTCAACACTGGTCACTTTCTTGAGTGGTATAGCTTCAACCCATTTTGAGAAATAATCGGTTGCGGCCAAAATAAACTTGTGGCCATTACTCAACGAAGGAAATATTTGGCCGATTACATCTATTCTCAACCTCTAAACGGCCATGGCTTGATAATTGGGTGCAAAGCTGATGCTGGTGCTAATTGTATATTGCCAAATTTCTGACAAGTTTGGCAACCTTTGTAGTATTTAAAACAATCTTCTAGCATTGTCGGCCAAAAGTAACCTGTCTGTCTAAGCATCCATTTCATCTTATGAGCCGATTGATGAGAACCGCAAATTCCTTCATGCACTTCACCCATTGCCACTCGTGCTTCTTCGGCTCCAAGGCATCTTAATAACAATCCTTCCATCGTCCGATAATACAACGTATCGTCCATAACAATGTACTTCAAGGCTTGCTGCCTAATCTTGCGTTCTGTCGGCTCAGATGGATAGATCAGGTAATTCTTTATTTGTGTTCTCCAATCCGCGACATCCACGCACATGACGGCTTTATCCATTAGCTCAGTCACCTGATATCGGCCAAAGTCTTTGTATCCTGATGCCCGTTGGGCCAGGGTATTGGCTCTATTGTTCAATTCTCGAGGAACATGACCGATAGAAAATGATGTGAATGAGCCGATAATCTCGAAGCATTGTTCTAAATATTTCAGCAGTATTTCATCCCGGCATTGGTATTCTCCTTTTACTTGCTGTACTATTAACATAGAATCCCCGTATGCCTCAACCGCACTTACTCCGATGTTTTCTAATAATCGCAAACCCTTGAGCAACGCTTCATACTCTGCCTGATTATTTGAGCATCGGCTATTTAACCGAGATGCGAATTCGAAATTATGCCCTTTAGGTGATATGAGCACTATATCGATTCCATCGCCTTCTCTTCATACAGACCCATCAAAAAACAACTGCCAAGGGACTACGGATACTAAGTCGGCAGTAGTGTCATGTCCTATTATGAAATCGGCTAGAACTTGTCCTTTGACCGCTTTAGCCGATTCATAAGACAAGTCGAACTCAACCAAGGCATAAGCCCATTTGCCAAGTCGACCCCGTAGGATAAGAGCTGATAACATATATTTTATAACATCGGTTTTACAGATCACCATACAAGCCGATGCTAATATATAATGCCTTAATTTCGTGCATGAGAAATATAAAGATAAACATAATTTCTCAACGAAAGGGTACCTGACTTCCGCATCAAGTAGTCGTCGGCTTAAACAAAAGATTACTCTTTCCTTACCATCAACCTTTTGTGCTAGAACAGCTCCAATAGTTTCCTCTGCAGCCGATACATATAGTCTGAAAGGAACCCCTTTTCGTGGTGCAGCCAAAACCAGGGGACTGGACAAATATCTTTTGACATCATCAAAAGCTTTTTGCTGATCGGCTCCCCACACAAACTCTTGATTATCCTTTAATTTCAACAATGGGGTAAAAGCACGGATCCGACCAGACAGATTCGAGATAAACCTTCGGAGATAGTTAATTTTTCCGATTAACTTCTGCAACTCATTTTTGCATGTTGGGGGCATTGTATTGATTATGGCTTTAACCCTTGCTTGATTGACTTCAATACCTCTTTCATGCACCATAAAGCCCAAAAATTGCCCAGCAGACACGCCGAACGCAGATTTGAAAGGATTCATCTTCAATCCATGTGATCTTATGTTCTGGAATACTTTTTCTAGATCGTCCAAATGCTGCAAGTCCTCTGCAGACCGTACCACGACATCATCGATATATATTTCAATGATGTGGCCGATTAAATCGTGAAAAATCAGATTCATGGCTCACTTTTATGTTGCCCCAACGTTCTTTAATCCGAAGGTTAGAACCGTCCACTCGAATAAACCTATGGCACCAGGACATTTGAAAGCTGTTTTTAGTATATCGGCTTCTGCCATGAATATCTGATTGTATCCAGCATTCCCATCCAGAAAACTTATAATCTTATTCCCTGATGCAGCATCGATAAGCATATCGGCTATTGGCATCGGGTATTCATCTTTTGGTGTCGCTTTGTTCAAATCTCTAAAGTCGACACATACTCGAAGTTTTCCGTTTTTCTTCATAACTGGAACGATGTTGGAAACCCACTCCGTATATCGGCAAGGCCTTATAAATTTAGCCTCCAACAATCATTCTATCTCTTTTATAATTTTTTACAAGGCCGGATTAAAATGCCTAGGGTATTGTTTAAACGGCCGATAACCTTGCTTAATGGGTAGCCGATGTTCTACCAACTGTCGGCTTAAACCAGGCATCTCGTGATACTCCCAAGCAAAACAATCCTTATATTCTCTAAGGATTTTGATTAACTTCTCTTTATATTTTACATCTAATTTTGCGCTAATAAAAGTTGGTTTTTTCCTATCACCACTACCTATATCAACTTCTTCAAGTAGATCGGTGGATGTGAAGCCTTGACCCAACTTTTCAATCTCTTGAAAGTCTTCTATAGCATCATAGCTATCCGTTGCTTGCCGATAGCTTTGCATTTTGTCTTGTAATGCCTTCACTGTTTTTCTTGTCCCCATCGGCGTAGCACTTCGTTTGCTCGATCAAACGTGCCTGGCTTGACACTGATCGGCACAAGTCCTGTCTTGCTCACGCAGATGAAATCGCAATCTTCTAATGTTTTTCTCGATATACATCCTGCTTCTTCATGTTGCCAATTCGCGTCAGAACTGGCCATGGCAATGTGAGCCGATGTGTCGGCCGTGACAATTTCAACTTCCTCTCCGCTCCATTGACAAGCGCTGATGCATAGTTGACGGATATAGCAATTGGCGTGAATCCAATCTCTTCCAAGCGTAACGTAATTTCCTTTGGCGCCAATAACAAAAATGCGGTCGGCAAAGTCTTCCGCCGGTGGTCACGTAACCATGACACCTTTGGCTTCGTGGATCGCTCGTGAAGTCGCTTAAAACCATGTTAGTTTTAATCAAGTCTTCATCGGACTTACCCAGTTTCTTGCACGTCGTATAGGGCATCAAGTTTACTGTGGCTCCACCGTCTACTAGCATCCTTGATATTGGCTTTCCATTTATATACCCTTTCAGATATAATGGTTTCAGATGCCGATGATCGTCTCTTGGCTTTTCAAAGATAGCGTTTTGAACGCCTGAACATGATTGAGTAAAAGTTTCTTTAGCTGACTCAGTTTTTATTTTGAATTTGGCCGGTAATGTGAACACCATATTGATGTCTATTGGAGGTGTATCGTCCCTGATCATAGGAGAATCTAGATCATCTGCCGATTCAAAATCTTCCTTGGCTTGCTCCTTTTTCCTCCACTCTTTCTTGACAACCTTGACCGGACGAAGCTCATTGAAAGTTTCATCCCTCTGTTTTTCAACGTCGGCTTCTCGGATCTCTTGCGTCCTTAGCCTCTTAAGTCGTCTGCGCTGCGATCGGCTAAGGCCAGATGGACACCACCTAGGCTTGGGTCAGATCGGCTTTATTATCTTGCCCCAAATCTTCCCGGCCTAAATTGGGCTTTGTGTTTCGACCGTCCGTGTCCGATCCGTTTGATATTCTCTCGTGAATGTGCCTTCAGAACCTCTCGCTTGATCCGAATCGCCCAACAAATTATCTCTAGCCGATTGTCTTGGCCAATCGCTTTGGTAATGCTCCATCGGACATGTATACGGAGATGGCAGTGATACTCTCCTTTCCCAACAAAACTGCCAAAAGGGACATCTTCTATGGGCCCTCTCCACATTTTCAGTGTGATATAAATTATCCGACCGGCTAGCAGGATATCGTGGTCAGCTACTCATTCTTTCGTATTTCTCCATCAATTGTGTAAACGTTGGTCCCGGTTTTCTAGTTGACTACCTTGATGGTGATTTTTCAGCCCTGTACCATTTGCCCACCTGAGGATTTCCCTTGGGTTTAATGGTTCTCGAATTTTTTCAGTCATGATCGGCTTCTATTTGTAATGAGCCGATTGTAATTTTCAATGTTTGGCCGCCGCTTGAATTCGACTGAATGTTGACCTGACGATCCTTCTTCGGCTCATCAAGCATCGGCTCCTTTCCTTTAGCCGAACATTGAACCATTTTGATTGGGAATGGATCAGCGTCAACTTGCATGGTCGGCTCATCAGCAAATTTTAGCCAACCGTCCACAATAGCCGACTAGATCTGTTGACGGAAAATATTGCAGTCATTAGTATTGTGAGAAAAGGAATGGTGCCACTTGCAATACCTGCGTTTCTTGATCTCGTCAGCTGATGGAATGATGTGTCCCTCGGGCAACCGTATTATTTTTTCTTGCAATAATAGATCAAAAATGCGATCACACTTGGTAACATCAAAGGCATACTTAACTTCCGACTTACTTCTAGTTGGCTTTAACCAAGAACAGACTAGGGACTTTTTAGACCCTTTTACCCATTCGGCTATATTTATTTCTGCTTCGTCATCTTCTAAAGAATCGCTTGGGCAATAATCCACCATATTGACTTTAACTTTATCCTTTTCTTTATTGCTGTTATTTTTAAATCTATCTTTAAACACTTTATTATCTGGGAATCGCTTTCTTGAGCTGACACACGATGAAGCAGATGGCTTAAATCGTTGAACTCTTGCCCTTCAAACTTCTCTCTAAGTGGTGGAATTAACCCTTGAAAAGCCAAATCTGCAAGTTGGTTATCGGGCAATGTGACACTAAAACATCGGTTTCTAATTTCTCTGAATCTCTTAACGTAATCAGTTACCGATTCTCCAAATCTCTGGCGAACAGAACTTAGATTGGAAACCCTTAGTTCTAAACTTCCTGAGGAAAAATACTCGTGGAATCGGCTTTCCAAATCGTTCCATAAGTGGACCGAATTCGGATGCAAACAAGTAAACCAAGTAAAGGCTGCCCCGGACAGCGACAATAGGAACAGTCTTATTTTTAGTCCATCGGACTGAGCTGCTTCGCCGCATTGAGCGATAAAGTGTCCAATGTGTTCTAGAGTAGTAGTTGAGTCGTCACCAGAGAAATTTGCGAAATCTGGGACTCTGTAATTGTGAGGGTAAGGCATGCGATCTATGTAATCAGGATACGGCTTTCTATAGCCGATAACCTTTCCTTTTGGTTGTATGCCGAATTGGTCCCTTAAGACGGCGGAGATTTGATTAGCCCAATTTACATTATCGGCCATTGGCATAGCAGGCCCTTGATAATGTTGGTAATAATTAGCATTCTGCCCCCCGAGTGCAAGCTCGGATTGCCAATTATGTTGAGCCGTCGGCACACGAGCGTACTGATCGTGCCGATTATGTCTGACTTGGGGTGGGGTTCCAGCATTGGGACGAAAGGTTCTGAGTAAGTTACCACCCTATGTGGACTTGGATTTCTAAGCAAGGTAGGCTCACGTGGGTACCTCTCAGACCCAACTGGCTATGAAGCCGATTGTGGAAATGCATAGAACGGAGCCGACGGCAGCAGATTTGTTGATGCGTCAAACTTAGCGGCGTCGGTGTATACATGGTAATGGCTCATCCCACTTGGCCGAGGGTCTCTAGGTAATATGATAGTGGGCTGAGTAGGCATTATAGTAGGGGGTGAGGTTATAGCCGATGGTTTAGGATCGGCCATTGTGCCCTGCGTGCTTTGTGCCACTGAAAAAATAGGGTAATTTGGCAGAGCTTGCAATGGGTCAAGCATACTACCTGACAAGGCTAACTCCTGGGCTATAGTTTTAACACTATTTCCTATCATCTGCTTAAGCGTCATCACAAGAGCTGATGATTGATTTATTAAAGCGTGGTGCACAGACTGATTAATAATAGCCGATAATTCACCTTTGAGCAAGCGTATATCACCATCGGCTCGTGACACCCGTGATCTCCTGTATGCTGACCGCTTGTAAAGGCGGATTTTTGAGTGACGCCACATCTTGTTTTCTGATAACAGCTTAGCATCATCTCCTCCAACGCAGTTTTCCGATCTTCAATCTCTTGTCGTTGTTCTACACTCAAATCGTCCATTGTTGGGACGATTATGGCTTCTGTGTTGAGATCGGATGGCGGAATCGACTTTCCTGATGAAGACATGATCCCACTGGGCGTGCCAAGAGTGTGTTGGCGTCAAAAACTTGAAGTAGGGTTTCGACAAGAGCACACCGCATTTAACACCGTTCAAAGCGCGCACCGATTTTACCAGAATCGACAAAGGTAAAAATATGAAATTTACTCAAAACCGATCGTAACGATCAATCGGCTTAAACTCAATCAGCTTGAAGCCAATTAAGATCAAGGTAACAGGATAAATCTAACTAGCCGATTAAGGCTAATCAGAGGATAAAGGCAGATCGATTCTGAAGAAGGCGATGCGCAACAAAATCAGAATAAATCAAACCTGAGGCGTAACTGAGGATGATCAACAATCGGCGATGCGCAACTTTATTGATCGAAACTGAGTTACAAGAATCTAAATTATAGAAACTACTCCTAGTCGACAGAAAAGTAGACGAAAAGTAGACGCGAATTGGTTGATTGGCTCTGGGCAGCTTTTCTAATCACCTCTAGACCTCTTTTATACTCATTGGCCGATAGAGTCCTGGTACAACACGTTTAGGAGTAGAATCCGTATCGGCCTCTATTTGGATGGTGTTTTCCTTAACAACCTGTTCTGTTTCCAAATATCTTCAATCTGTATCCTAGTCGTATCTTGTTGATCTTGGACTGCCGATTCTGACCCTATCTGCCAATTTTGGGTGCAAACAATGTTCTAGTAAAATTTTGAGAAATGCTCTAAATATTATTGTATTAATGATTTGCCATTTAATACTTGTGGGTGATAAGGTTTAACAAAAAAATTGTTTGTTTTCCTTCCGGTGTTTAAAACTATGTTTTGGAGTTTAAAACTATGTTCATGTGACTTCACTATTACATTAAATGCCATCAAATAAGCAACACTTCTTGCTTTATTGCATTTGCATACCTTTTCTGGGGTGGTTGCGCAACATGCTTAAACAGAGAGATGGTGTCATCAAACAATTTCATAGTGGAAATACAAGGGTGGCATTTCATTGTTCGTTCACAGTTATTTTAATGAATCTCTTCTCATATAAGAAATAAAATAATGAAAATTCATCAATGCAGGCAAGCGAAGTCTTGGAAACACCGCAAATGCAAGCATTCTGACACAGTCCAAAATGTGTAGAGGACAAAACATATGGGCTCATATGTATCTCTTGCCAAAAAAGTACCGCTTTCTTTCATTTCTATACTGTGTTTGTCGAGACCCTCTTCTGGTCAGGAATACCAGGGGTTTTATGTGTATACCGTACTAGTCCCATAATTAATGGCTAGTACACAAATTTAGAACTTGGTGATCACATCCATACACAATATATATCATAAATACAAACGTCAGCGGTACATAGTTCTTACAAGAAGGCATTAAAGGCCAAACAAAATGCAGCAAAATAAGTAGAGAAAACAAGATCCAGTGGTACGCTTTAGCATATAAATATCCACAGGCAACCAACAAGGATTTAACCCTAGAAAAACTCATCATCGTATTTCCTGAAACCTGCAGTAAAGTAAGAGCCGTCGAGGGTCGTAGTTTCCTCAACCTCTAAATATCAACAAGCAAGAGTGAGTATATTTGTACTTAGCAATACTTATAGTATATCACAATTGTAAGAAAATGATGGGCTAAGTCAAAGGAGATGGCTATCCTATCAAATTCTTTTGTATAAAGTGAAATTTAGTCAATAATAATTGTAGTAGATTGTAAACAGTGTTTGTAAAGAGAATTTTTTACATATATGTAAATAATAAGTACATAGCATATATATAAGTAACTCACAATTTGACAAGGATCGTTGGCTGATCAAACATTTAAGGATCCTGACAAGAATTGTTTACTAGTCAAACACCTAAGGATCCCACCTTAGATCATTTAGGTGGTGACTCTCTTAGACCATGACCACTCAAGGCCATGACGACCACTCAAGGGTGCCATGACCACTCAAGGCCACGACGACAACTCAAGAGCATCACGACCTATCTATTCCACGACCACTCCGACCTCTCTTGGTTATGACGTACTTAGGTCACAACCACTCTAAGGTCTTATACCTCTGTTAGATCATTGGTCCTGGACTCTCACTTGATGAGTGGTCCTACACAACAAAACTCCTTGAATTCTTCCCAAGTCATTGCAGAAGCAGACAAAGCAAGAAATTCTCCATGTACAAAGCCCATGTGGACGTAGTTATCAAGACATTGTACGAGATAACAAGACATGATAGTTCATGGTGGAACACGACAGTTAGAAGAAAACGAAGAGGCAGCAATTAGATAGCAACTCCGGACACTTGACGGCTATAAATTTTTATGGCCTACACGCCATTTAGATATAGAAAAAGAGATGAGCACACTTTGTTAGATTTCGATCTCTCTCTATATATATAAATTTCATTCCACCGTAGCAAAGCCAAGAAATAAAGAGCATCCCTACTGATATTTTATTTTGTGTCCGGTTTCTGGATGAAAGTCCCAATTGTCGATAGTTGGCGCAATCCGTGGGGATTCTGAAGTACAAATTATTTGACATAAGCTACGGTAATGTTTCTTGTCTCATGGACCCAACTTCCTGCGCCTTCAACGAAGAGAGTTCTTTCGATGCCCCCCCCCCCCCCCGACTACAAGGATCTCATGCCAGAGGACTTTGTCGTCATCGGAAATGAGGCTTGTTCCCCCTCGAAGAACATGCCAAGGGGACGAGCACGTCAATCGACATCATATCCATTGGCCTCATATCAGCCAGAACATAATTGCCGTCCATTGACCCTCTATTGGACGAGTGTTTTCCCGAACCTGTCTCCTCTTGAGCAACAAATTTGGATGGCCTTCGGGGAACAATGCTCCATGATGATTTGGCTAACTGCATCAATGATGAGATTTTGTGTTCGGACCTGAATATGCAAATTCGGGCCCTCTGTGTATATCACACTAGTCCAGGATCACTCTAGTACACACAGGTTCAATATAGATGAATATCACAATCATACATAGTGGAAACATAATAAAAGACTTCATTTATTAAAAATAAACCTGTTGATTGACCTTAGGATCAACCTTACATGATTATGCCACGTAGGGCTTAACTATAAAAACAAATTAAAACTGCAATGAGAAGAAAAGGAGGATAAACCCCTCAGTATACCACTGGCAACTGACAACGGTTGCAGCCTAGACGATCATCTCCTCTTGGTACTCCTCCAAAGCTAGTGTAGACTTCTCTTCAACTAACAATTTTGTTGTGGCAAGGGTGAGTACTTAAAGCACTCAACAAGTTGAACACAGAATACAAAGTCTAATATATCTATATGCAAGGCTTATTCCAAATGAATGGCTGATATGGTTGTTTTGCAATAAAGCAACATTTACAAATGAATACAATAAATAGATTGAAATGATAATAAAATAAATAACAATAATAGATAACTTTCAAGTATTCCTCAGAATAAATTTGGCACACAGCCCTAAATAGTTTCCAAACTCTCAAATGGCACAAAGCCTCCCTTTCCAAATTTTATTAGCATTGTCCAATACCGCGAACACGACTATCCGAATAGATTTACACTCTGCAGAGGTTATACACTTTACCCACATGACATGATCATTTCTTGATACCAAGCTATTTACACACTTCCTTTGGTGTGGATAAGAGAGATCATGACAAAACCTTTCGAAGACTCCGTCATAACATTGACCCTCACTGACCCTCGCGATAAGTCTGAACTCAGTATCCCTTCCCTTACTCAGAGTAGAAGAATAGAAGGGATATACTGTTGGACAAATGTAAGGCCACACTGCATACACAAATTCCCCATAACTGCACACTCAATTTGGTTATCCTCACAAAGCATCAAATGTTAAGACTCGGTAACTTACTTAGTTAGATCCATCCCATTTCAGACATGTTTCATATTTGGCCCTGTTCAAAAGCTTGCAATGTTAAGTACTTAATTGACCGAGGCAAGACTTCCAACAAACACTCACAAGAACCACCTCACATCACTCTTATATCATCATGTCAACATATCAACCCAGTGCAACATAGGCCCACCACAGCTCACAGCTCTTGCACATGCTCCAGTCTAAATCATTTACTAACCTAGTTGATTATCGTGCAACACATGCCATCAACAAGTCAACATCATTACGTGACAACATATGTCATCAACAACTCAACATCATTGTGTGACAACACGACACACCCTTCCATAAACACGTTCCATATTCCATTAACCAAGATTAATTTGAACTTTCAAAAGTTATGAGTTATACGTGGCATGGCTATGCAACTACACACGTTCTAACTGATGAGGACATCCCAACCAAGGATACAACCGCTGCCCCTTCTTCCTCTACGACCGCTACTTCGTCCCCGACCGTCGCTGTTTCGCCCGCTACTTCGTTTACGACGTTTGGAGGGCTTAATCCGGAAGCAAGTCCTTTCCATCCACCATTGCTGGACCAGCACGTCAAGAACATCCACCGAGGACAGCCCACGCGCCAAGGAAGGCCCAAGATAAAGCCCAATTCGTCGCCTAGTCCGGTTCGGCCATCCAGGAGCAGCACTAATTCAAACGGACGCCACGGCCACATCCGAACTCCGTTTTCGACGTTCGACAACTCGTTTGAAAGGTATCGAGATAACCTTTCCAATGGATCTGATCCTGAGGCCAAATTCCTCTTGAAGCGAAGGAAAGTCACAGAACAATCTCACAGGACAGAAATTCCAGGTGCTGTGCCACCTTTCTTTTGGGCCCAAGGCCCATGTACTCTTAGGGTTCCACCCCTCCTTTGGCCGCCGCCCCTCTCCTGGCTGCCGCACCCCTCTTGGGCGCCCCCCCTTTGTATGGGCACCCATTTATATTGGATTCTCACCCCTATTCTTCATTTTTTAGGTTTTGTTGTGTTTTGGTAGACCCCGTGTGCGTCCCTCCTCAATCTTGCGTGTGTCGACTATATCACCCGAGTTGAGAAACAGAACCTCCCTCTTGTTTCCTTGAGATTATTGGATTGAAATTGCTATCACCTTGTTCTTGCATGTTCTTGGTCGCAGCAGGTACAAGGATCGATCGGGTCTTTGATTCGGTTACTCGCCTCGTGTGGTGACGTTGCGATTGTTTGGTTGCTGATCTTGTGGTTTATCATATCGTTCTCGTCAGAAGATCCGGACAACCCTAGTGCACATCACTAACCAACTCATGTTGGTATCTATTAGCAACCAATGTTGGTATCTATTAGCAACCAACTAATAATAAACCATCCTAGGATGATAAATAATCATAGCACACAAATGACAAGGTACGTATAATCCAATTGGGTAGAATAACTGGATTTCAAAACTATTTGAAAATAATTCTAAGTATAAAATATCATGCAGTAATTTAAAACAATATAGCATTTGTAAAACTGGGTTCAACATGATTAAAGCATAACTTGCCATGGGAAAGGTCCTGGTCTTGGTCTTGAGCTTGATCTTGACTCAACACTTCACCCTTGAGCGATCTGGACACTTCGACATCTACTTGAATCGAGAGAAAACACCAAATAAATACAAAACCAGAGAGAAAACAAACTTCAAAAATCAAATAAAATTCACCATTAAAGACATCTCAATTTTAAATCTTTTTAAAAATTTGAATCACCTCAATCCAAGGTCGTATAAGGAAGAACGGGCTCTTGAAATATTTGAATAAAAGAGAAAATAAGAACAAGAATAAATCTAGAATTTCTCAAATTATTTTTATACTAAAAAATCAAATCATTACATCATCACTTATGTCAGCAAGAAATAGAATAATTTGAAAATATCCATGTTAGGCTGACACTTGGGCCCTCGATCCATAGATCGGATCCACGAAAACAACACAATCCACCATGTACTTGGTCCACAACTAAACGACCTACTGACATGTGGACCTGACCCAGTAACGTGGTAGCGCATGTGGCTATGCCAACTCATCTTCTAGCGCAACAAGATAGGGTGACACACAAGCCAACATAACCGATCTGGCAGCCACGCAATACCCATGTGGCGACACCTAGCAGCCACTACAGCCTGGACTGTTCACCTAGCACCCGACAGCTCTAGCAAAATTGGATGGAGATGACCCACTGGCTTGGAGGAAGATGACCCAGGTCCACGGCCTCCAGTGACCTTTCCGTAGCTTGATCGCATGGATATAAGGAAGTTTGACACGGTGAACTCGGTGGAACCCTTGGTGACGGCGGAGACATGAAGTCCAACGAGCTTTGACGAGAAAAGCAACAGACGGTGAGATCCAAAATCTAATGAGCTCTCGTGATAATCCAACGGTGACTCAGGCAACAATGCTTGGACCAAAATAAGCGGCACGGAGCGGTGAACCTCGGGACGGGGTCGATGTGCCCTTTAAAGCCTCCTAACGTCGTGCATGGGTTGAATTCCATGGCGGCTACGACATGGTCTTCGTGTCCTTGTTGGAGATGATGGTGGCGCTGAGGTGGCTGCTCGGTGGCCACATGGCGATCATCAAGAGGCCACTAACACGCAAGACATGACGCAATCTTGCATGTCCATGCCAGCTCGATCCGATGGCCTACACACTTTAGGGTTTCCGAGACCACCTCAAGCGTTTGATCAAGATCCAATGGCTGTGGTTCTAAGGCATCGCCTTAGCGGGTTGGACCGGGCCACCATGAAGAAATGGACTAGACCCAATAGGGTTTTGGCCCCACACTATTCCAAATGTTTTCCAAGCGTTTTTGATTTAAAATAATTCCAGATATTCAAATAATTCAAATAAAGTAGCAAAAATATCAAAAATATTCTCAAAAATATTTTGAGACATTTGGAACTCAAATAAAATATTTTTGTCAAAAGTTTATTTAAATTTTTTAGATATTTAAATAATAGTCATATTAAGCATAATTCAAATATATAGAGTAATTCCAAAGAAATTCTATAAAATTCCCAAAATTCATAAAATACAAAAATACACAATATTACATTAATAAAAGGCAAAAATTGGGATGTTACATTTTGGCAGAAGCAACTCCAGAAGATCTCCTTAGGAGTCTTAACTAGACCCATCATCTTCGAAAGATGGGATGTTCTCCCTTTATGCCTACTCCTGCGATCGCCAAATCACCTCCATCGGTAATATTCAATCCCTAATCGCAGGAAATACTGAGACCAATGAACAACAATTGGCTCGAGAAAGGCAAGAAGAACAAGAATGCCAACAACAGCAACAATATGAGGAACAGGAGAGGCAAGAACAAAATGAATAGGCCCTACAAGATGTTGAAATACATACCTATGCACAGGCGCATATTCATCTCACTCGGCAGTGTTTCTTCGCTGGTAACCTAGGCACGTCCTGGAGGGCCGCTCAACAACCATTTCGGACACCGCCCCCGGTGCCACGACAAGCATTAAGGGACTTCAACATATCAACAATCTCTACGCAGGGGAACTCCCCTGCATAGCGTGCTCGCATTCTTGCAAGTGCACTCACTCATCCTCCCAAAGGAATGGACCCAGCGCAAAGAATGTGTCGATGATCGGGATCACCTGACCGCAAGAGGAAGAGGGTATGGTGTAAGAGTGGAACCCAAGATCGTGCTCGCCAGGGGGAGGAAACCTGATCGTTGGTAAGGATGAGAATAAGAGAGCGGTTGACACAAAGAATTATACTGGTTCGAACCCCCAGCATGGCTAACAGCTCTACTCCAGTCTTGCCTGGGGGCGTAAGGTACACGATGATGTAATGTAGCTAAATACAAGGGGTGCTCGAGCTGAGGTCGAGTACCGGTCCTCTGTGTTTTGTTGCTTCTGTCTCTCTATATCCTGTCCTTTTGTCCCACGCAGGGGAATGTTTTATACCTCTAATACAGACCGTTGTAAGAAACGGCTTTGCCCGAAAAACTTGGGATCGTGGAGTTAAACTCGGATCTGGGGCATAGTAAAGTTGGGTGGTTACTGCCCCGAAAATGTAGTCTCTACGTTTGGCTTGACTCTGTCTTAAAAGCCCTTTACTTGACTTGGTAACCATCGGCTTCTTTAAACCTCGCCCAGCCCGATTTTGCTAGGTCGAGTTGGGACCTCATTCTTCTGCTCGAGCTCGAGCTCGTTGGTCAAGAGCTTGAGCTCGGGAAGCGCATGCTCGAGCTTGTGGGATATACCCCTCGAGCTTGAGGGGTGTTTATTTGCACAGAGCTTACTGATCCCCGATAACTAGCCTCCGAGGCTCAAGGAATGATCCTAAAGCTTCGGATGTTCTTGAGTCTGATGACCTTGAGGAGGGGTCAGCTTCTTGGTCGAGCCCAAAAACTCTTAAGCTCAGGTCCGGGATCGCCCGAAGGTCTTCGATGTAGATGTGCGAAACGCTCGGGCTTTGACTCCTCGTCTTCTAACGGGGAAGTCGAGGGGGCGGTTCATGATGCTTCGCGTTCTCCCCCAACAGTCTTGGCACACTTTTGAGGCGTAACCGGCGCTAGCTGTTGATAATCGGGCTCTTTTAAATCCCAAACCATCGCCTTCCTCAAAACTTCTCCACATTCCTTACTGTGCCGAATCCTAGCACTTTTTGCCCCTTGTCTTCCTGATCTCCATCTGCCATCTTTTCTTCTTCAGGCAAACCCCTCCCAAGAGCAATGGCCAAGTTCGGGAAGAGCAACTTGACCCCGGAGAGGATGAAGGAGCTCGAGGTGCTGGGGATGCTGGACCCGACGACCTAGCAGCTGCTCGACAGAGAGACCGAGCCGCAGCCCCAGGAGGACGAGCTTGTCGGCATCGACCATTATATGCTCTTCGGGCTGCGGACACCGGAGAGTGACTTCCTAGCGGCTGTTCTCGTATAATGCGAGATCGAGCTAGTCAATATGGTACCCAATTCCATCCTTCTTCTTTCCATCTTCTCTCATCTGTGTGAGGGGTTCTTGGGGATTCTTCCCACCCCTTCGCTTTTCTTCTGCTTCTACTCCCTGTTCCGTACCGCGAAGGTCCCCGTGGTTGGGTGTCTCTACTTCCGGTTGCGGACAGGGCTTCCTTGCCCCTTTCCCAAATCCAAACTCGAGACTCCCTCAGTCCGTGGATGGAGAGGTGGTTCTATCTGAAGAAAGGAGAGGGGGCACACTCGTGTAAAACGGTGTCCCTGTCGACAGCAAGCGCCAGACCCCCGAGCCCGAGGACTCGACGGTCGACCAGGAGGCCCTCGCCGCCATCCACATCTGTGCGATGCGCGGCCTCACCGGCCAGGCCATCGTCCATGACTATCTGCGGAACCGGGTGTTTCCTCTACGAAAGAGGGTGCACCCGTTCTTCAAGATCGGGGGGGACGATGACCTCACTCGGGAATGTCCCAGCGGTAAGCCTTCTACAAATTTGATTTCCCTCGAGTTCATCTGAGCTTCTTTTTAATGGTCTCCTCTTTTCCTGTAGCCCCGAAGGAGTCTTGGGTGGCGGCGAGGATGCAGGAGACATTCGGGAAGATGGCCTTCTCCTACACCACCATCGACCCCGTTCCTAAGAATGTCTTGAGGCGGAGCAGCAAGGTAATACATCTCTTACCAGCACTGAGCTCGTGCCAACTCGAGCTCGCACTGACTTTGCTCAATTTATGTAGGAGAGCTGGGAGCTTTGGGAGACGGTGAGGAGCATGCTGCCACTACCCAAAGCTGGCCAGAGCAAGAAGGCGGGTAAGAGGCCCGCCCCAATTGCCGCGAGCAACATCAGCGCCCCCAAGAAGCCACACGTCTAGTGGGTTGATCGCGTGGTGGTAAGTTGAATCTCGCCGAGCCCGGGAATGCTCGAGCTCAAGCTTAATTTCTTTCATCATTTCTTGATCTTCTTCTCGTCTCTTTGTAGCAACAAAGTGCAGTAGCTGCTCGCGGCTCCCAATCTCGCCACCGAGGCAGCAACCCCCGACAGAGAGTGCCAGGGTGGTCTGCGTGGGGAGCCCGATGCCCGCGCGTGCTCTGAGGTCTCAACCACGGAGCGCCCAGGGAGGGGATGCTTCCCCTGGCGCAACGAGACGCCAAGACACCCTTCCCCCTCCCAGGAGACGGAGGCTCGTCACACAGGTATGCACGAACCTCGGTTGTAGCGTAGATTTTTTCCTTTCTTTCGCTTAGCAATTTCCCCCGCTGTAGACCTCGAGCGCCCGATGGGCAATGACCATGATTGTTGTCCAGGGCGAGTCCGAGGACGAGGACGACTTCCTCCTGGTCCACTAGGCGCGCTCGCAGCAAGCCCAGGCCATCGCGGTGCCTTCGGGGGGTAGCTTGGTCGGTGACCCTGACCAAAGGCTCACCGGACCAAGCGCCGACCTGGGAGGGGCCGCCGTGGGAGTCGAAGCCGTGGACATCCCGGTCGTCAAAGCCGAGACCACCGAGGTCAATGGCGTCGGGCTCGAGGTCGAGCCTGCCTACCCCAGCGAGGTCGAGGTTCCTGCGGATATGCCAGGTACATCAAAACTCCCAAGCCTACCTTGCCCGGGACAGCCTAGGTTGAGGCTTCGGCCGGCAGGACCAACTCTGCGCCGAAGGGGGTCAACATGGCTGCCACACTCGAGATGGTTGTCGAACCGGGCGTACGGCTTATCGGACCTCGCTGCCAGAGGTTTGAGGAGTGGCTTGATCAGGTAAGTCATGCTTGAACTCGCCCTCCTTCTTATATGTTGTCGTAATCCCTTTTAGTTTTCGTAGGGACTAGGTCTAATTGCCCAGGGGCTCCAAAGCCTGCGCGGGCACTCCACCGAGCTCCTAGTGGTCTTCTACAGGGTGGAGGAGCGTGACACGTACGTCCTCCAACTCGAGGAGAACCTGATGATTGAGCGGGAGGAGGTGGGGTGACTAACCGTGGCCCATTCCTCCGAGCTCTCACAGGCCATCAATGTCTAGCGTGAGAGGTCGAATGAGGCCCTCGAAGCCCTCCACGCGAAGGCGGCGAGGACCATCGAGTTCGAGCACACGATGCTGGCGAGAGCTCTTGAGGCTGCACACGCTGAGGCAGAGACGCTTCTCAAGCAGAATGCGAAGCTCTCTGCTGCTCCGGCGAAGGCCTCCGCCAAGCTTTAGGCGAAGGTGGCCGAGCTCGAGGAGAAGCTGGGACGAGTGACCCGAAAGGGGAAGAGTGCCCTGGCCCAGCTCCAAGACGAGCACAACCGCGCTGTCAGCTCCACAGCCGAGGCGCATTGACTGCAGGGCGAGCAGTCCGTGTTGAGGGCGAGGGTCACCGAGCTTGAGCAGGAGAAGCTCGCTCACGACATGGCCGACCTATAGGTAAGAGAGTAGATAGGAAGAGGGACAAGAGCAACTTGTACCCACTTGTAAGTGTAAATTTGCAAAAAGAAATAAAGTTCCTTTTTGATGTTAATGTCTGAAATGATGTGAAAGTTCGAAATTGGATGAAGAGACTTAGCTTGTTAGTATCCCCTTGCTCAGCCCCCGCTGTGGTCAAGTCTGAGCAACGCTAGCCTCGGGCACAGTAGATATACCTTGAGTTCTTGAGTCATTGAGACTCATGTTGTCAGATAATACCTTCGTCCTGAACAAAGAACTTAAGACAAAGTCATAATTACGTCTTCGAGAGAGGACAAGCTTAACTCCAAAATGAGGTCGAGCTAGCAGTAGGCTCTCCTCGAGCTCGGGGAACTTCATGAGGGCGGTCTCTGGTTCCAGTCCTGCTACAGGGGAGTAGTCGTGATGCGATGAGAATCGGCTTACTGCTGACGTGACCCCTGGAGGTGAACTCTGAGACTACAACACTCAGTTCGAGGTTCCAGAGATGTAAAATAAAAAGGACTTAAGCATCTCGAGGTCAGGAATACTTGGGCATTATCTCTGGTTCAAGTCCTGCTACGGGGGAGTAGTCGTGATGCGATAAGAATCGGCTTATTATTAACATGACCCCCTGGAGGTGAACCTTGAGATCAAGACACGAGGTCGACGCACTCGAGATGCAAACAAAAGAGTCATAATCATAAACAATAAAGAAGAGCTTTTTATTGCAAATCAAGGTAAGAATGTTACACATAAAACTTTCGGAGTTGGTCTATATTCCACGAGTTCACGAGCTCTCTACCATCGGGCATCGCCAGCCAGTAAGCCCCCAAGCGATCTGCTGAAACGGCGCTGTAGGGGCCCTCCCACTTCGGGGATAACTTGTTTATGTTGGCCTGGTCCTGAATTCGTCTTAGGACCAAATCCCCAACACGGACCACCCTAGGTCGTAACGATCGAGATGCATACCTACGAAGTGCTTGTAGGTAATGCGCCGATCCTAGCAGTGCACGGCACCTTACTTCTTCCACCAGGGTGAGGTAAAGAGACCATTCTTGCTCGAAGTCGACTTGGTCGACCAAGCTGACCCTAGCGGAGCCCAACGTGCCCTCAGAAGGCAGGATGGCCTCGGCATAGAAGACGAGCTGGAAAGGGGTTGCCCCTGTTGCTCAGCTGTTCGTGGTGCGTACGGACCAAAGGACAGTGGGAAGCTCATCCACCCAGGCCTGGCCACATTGTTCGAGCTCGTCGAAGACTCGCTTCTTGATATGCTGGACGATCTGTCCGTTGGCGCGCTCGACTGCTCCGTTGCTCTAAGGATGATTTATTGATGCGTAGCAGACCTTGGTGCCCATATCTTCGTAGTACTCCCGAAATAGCTCGCTGGTGAACTGTGATCCATTGTCAGTGATAATTATGCATGGAACCCCGTACCTTGTGACCACGAGCAAGTGAAAAAACTTCACAGCTACCCAGGCGATGATGGTCGAAACTGGCTCAGCCTCGATCCACTTGGTGAAGGTGTCGATGGCGACAAATAAGAATTTCTTCCCCCCAATTGCCTGTGGGAAAGGACCGAGGATATCGAGGCCCCAAGTCGAGAACGGCCAAGCGAGGGGGATGGTCTGGATGGCATAAACCAGTTGGTGCATCTTTCGAGCATGGAACTGGCAAGCTCGACAGGAGCGGACAATATCCCAAGCATCCTGAAGTGCCGTCGGCCAGTAGAATCCCATCCAGAACGCCTTCCCGATCATTGTCCTAAAAGAAGAATGAGCATCGCAGAGGCCCGAGTGAATATCATTGAGCAGGTGTTTACCTTCCTCCAGGGTGGCGCATTTCGTCAAAGTGCCCAAGGTACCTCGACGATATAGCTGTTTGCCTATGAGCTTGTACGAGATTGCCCGGCACTTGACTCTGCTGCTTTCGGCTGAGTCAGTCGGGAGATCGCCATGGTCGAGGAACTTGACGACCGAGTCCATCCACGAGGGAACACTCTCGAGGAGGGCGACCGAGTCCTTTTGGTCAGCAATTGAGGGTGTAGACAAAGTTTCGAGGATGACATCCGACGGAACCTTATCTCCAGATGACCCGAGTTTGGACAAGAGGTTGGCACTAGAATTGTCCTTCCTAGGCATGTGCCTGATTTCCATGTTCCAGAACCACCTCTCCATCTTGCGCACCTCGGTGAGATACTTGGCCATCGAGGGCTCCGAGCACTGGTAATCTTTGTTGTAATCAAGTTGACGGTGTCGAGTCACCTTCACGACCACCGGCGATGACCAGTGATTTACAGGCTCAGAGGCCAGCCAAGAGGGCCTCATACTCTGCCACATTGTTAGTTGCGGAAAGTCAAGCTTAATCACATAACTCACCTGTCTCCCAGGGGTGATGATGAGAATTCCACTTCGAAGGCTCAAACGACTGAACCGTCAAGTACATGATCCACGGCCCTCTTCTTTGTCCTCGTGTTCGAGGGTCGCCATGGCGTCCGCCGACCACCTAAATCAGCAAGCGCTTTTGACTTGATGGCGGTGCGTGCGACGAATCGAACGTCAAATTTTGCCAATTCCATGGCCCACTTGACGATACAACCTCTGGCCTTTGGGTTCCTAAGGATCTCACCGAGCGGAAACCCGCTCGGGATAACCACTGTGTGCACCTAGAAGTAATGTTGGAGCTTTCATGAGGCCATAAAGAGAGCTGTGGGATATAGATTCCAGGGTATCCTCAAGAAAGGCCCAAGATGAAGGCCCAGAAGATAGTCCACGCGTCAGGCCCCGCTGCCGTGCGCATGGGGACATATCCTAAAGGAAGTTGAACTTATATTTAGATATGATATATACGGTTGTAATCCGAGTCGTTAATAGGGTAGATAAAGATGTAAACTCTATCCTATTAACTGACTAGAATCTTGTAACCGATCGGAATCTCCAAACCGATCAGACTCAGTAGCCGCCCCACCCCGCTTATATAAGGGAGAGGGCGGCAACAAACATAGGGATCCGATCATCCAAGCATAGAGCAATCGCCATAGAGCATAGAACACTTCATATCGCCTGAGCATATTGTGCTTTGAGCAACCCTGCATCCAAGAGATCCATATAATCCCAAAGACACGTGATTAGGGTATTATCTCCTCCGCGAGAGCCTGAACCTGTATAAACCCCTTGTCTTGTGTGACCATCGAG
Organism: Otatea glauca; assembly: GCA_036346275.1. NCBI lineage: Eukaryota > Viridiplantae > Streptophyta > Magnoliopsida > Poales > Poaceae > Otatea > Otatea glauca. The sequence continues at coordinate 2,268,546 of CM070726.1, read as the reverse complement.
TTTGAGATCGAGCGCCTACCCCATAAATTCATTGCCGACTACAAAAGTCGACAAGAGCATAGAGCAGCTTCTGGACTTGGGGGTAGGGCTCCTTCAGTCCATGAAGCACTTCGCTGACGTAGTAGATTGGCTGTTGCCGACCATCTCATTCGGCCACCAGGACAGCGCTGACGGCCTGGATCATAGCCGCTAGATAAAGCAACAGTGTTTTGCCCTGCTTCGGGGTCGTGAGCAGAGGTAGGCTCGAGAGATATGCCTTCAACTCATCAAAAGACCGCTGAGCTTCAGGTGTCCATTCGAAGCCCCCGTGCTTGCGCAGCGTCTTGAAGAAAGGTAATCCACGTTCACCAAGCCTCGAGATGAACCGGCTGAGGGTGGCCATGCGTTTGGTGAGGCATTGGACCTGCCTTATCGAGGTCGGGGAAGCCATCTTCTCGATTGCCTCGATCTTCTCTGGGTTCAGGCCCACCCCCGAGCCCCCGATCATATAGCCAAGCACCTTGCCGGAAGTCGCGCTGAACACACACTTCTCAGGGTTGAGCTTGATCACATGCTTGTTTAAGTTGGCAAAGGTCTCCTCAAGGTCGCTGACATGGTCATCCTCAGAGGAACTCTTGACGATGATGTCGTCGACATAGACTTCGAGGTTCCATCCAATCTGCGGGTCGAAGGTCTTGAACATCAGCCGCTGCAACGTTGCACCCACGTTACGGAGACCAAATGACATGGTCGTGTAGCAGAATGTCCCGAACGGCGTGATGAAGGCCATTTTGTCCTCATCATCAACTGCGAGCTTGATCTGATGGTAACCGGAGTAGGCGTCAAGGAAGCTCAATAAAGTGGCGTTGACGGTGGAGTCCACGTTCTGGTCTATGAGTGGAAGAGAGAAGTTATCCTTCAGACATGCCGAATTCAAACCTATGTGGTCGACACACATCCTCCATTTTCCGCCTTTTTCTGCACAATCACCGACTTTGCCAGCCACTCGGAGTAATCAATCTCGCGAATGAAGCCAGCCTTCAAGAGCTTGTCGAGGTGCTCCCTTATTATCGCCATTTTCTTGGGAGAGAAACGGCGCAGCTTTTGGCATACAGGCCGGCAATCAGGCTTTACATGTAATTTGTGCTCGATCACCTCCCTCAAGACTCCTGGCTTGTCCGCTAGCTCCCAAGCAAATATGTTCTTATTGGCGCGGAGGAAAGTGACGAGCTCGAGTTCCTATTTCAGGTCAAGCTTGGCCACAATGTGAACACACTTGCTAGAGCTACCCTCTTCAAGCTGCACGGCCTTTGTTGGACCACTAGGCTGAATCATCGCCTTCTAGTGGGGGCTCTTCGAGGTTACTTCGGGGCCCCTCTGGGGTAGCATGCCAACGAGCGCTAAAGCTTTTTCCTTGTAGCCGTGCACCGCCTTGAGATCTCCTTAGACGGTTATGACATCGTTAGGCCCTCGGAGCTTCATGCAGCGGTGGCCGTAGTGATTCGCCGATCAACACCGGTCACCCGAGGATGGCGTTGTAGGGGAGATCTCCATCAACCACTTCGAAGGTAATCAGTTCGGTGCAGAAATTCGTGGAGTCTCCAAAGGTGACGGGTAGAACCACTTGCCTGAGCAGAGTGGTTGAGCTCCATAGCACAATGCCAAAGAAGGGAACTGCTATACTCCTGATCTTTGACTGGGGAATCCGCATCCAGTCTAGTGTGCTTGCCAAGAGCAAATTGAGGAAGCTACCCCAACGACCATGACTCGCCCGACCACGGTATTTACTTATGGTTGGGGCCACGACCAGAGCAGTCTTGAGGCCCCTGAACATTCTTGGGGGAGCATCATCCTAGGAGAAAGTAATTAGAGTGCCAACCCACTTGTAGGGCTGATCAATGGGCTTCCCGACAGAGGATTGATACACGGTACGTGCAACAGCCTTAAGTTCACGCCCGGATTGATACACCAACGAACCGCCGAAGATCATGTCAACATGGCGGTCGCCCTGCTGAAACTCTAGGTCGAGGCCTTCAAGGTCCTCACCAGCGTTGACCCTGTCAGGCTGCTCGTCCTCCTTCAGGAGCGTGGGCATCTCTCCACGTCCATCATAGAAAGCGTCCAACTTGTACTGCCAAGTCCTGTAATTTTGCAGGTCGTGGCCGTGGGCCCTATGGAATAGGTAGAACTTGTAAGAGTCATACCTGGGTCGCACTTCATTGCCCTGTGGGCGGGCGTCACCCCACTAGGGCCCAGCCCGACGCTGTCCCTGCTGCGGTCGGCGTTGGGTTTGCTGAGGTCGTGGTCGACCTCGCTGAGGTCGAGTCCCCTCTTGGTCGGGTTGCGGTTGCCCTGTGTCGATGCCGATTTCCATTACTTCAGCCATTGCTCATCGCAATGACCACATGCGACCGATCGCCGCTATCACGCGTATTCTTCTCGCTTTTGCGCAAGAATCGAGCCACCACCCTTGGTGTTGGAAGGCCCGGCCTCACCAAAATTGAGGCCAAGCTTACCTTGGTCGTAGTCACGTTTCTAGCACACAGCATCGTCCGCATCCTCATATCGTTCTGCCATTCGAAACAACTTGTTGATGTTGAGCCTTGCCGTGATCTCCTGGTCCTCGGTGAGGCGTCGGTCACAGACACTGAACATGAAGGCCTTGATGACGGCCTCGTTGGAGACGCTCAAAATCGAGTTCCTTGTGCTGATAAATCAACACACAAAGTCGCGAAGGGCCTCATTCTTGCCCTGAATGATTCGATCCAGTCCCGCCCCCGCCTGTATGCTCGAGTAGCTCTAGAAGTTTGATCAAGCACGCTCGCACCGGCGCCATGATCGAAAAGAGCCAGGCGCCTGGTTGAAAAGCCAGGTGCGCGTCGCATCGTCTAGGACAGTCGGGAGGTAATTGGCCATCACGGCCTCATCCCCTCCAACCGCTAAAATCACAGTTGAGTAAATCGAGAGAAACTAGTCGGGGTTCTTGGTCCCATCAAATCGCTCGATCGCGATGGGTTTAAACCGAGCCGGCCATCGCACCTGACAGAGGTCGATGGAATATGCTAGGCGTCAGAGGTCGCAAGACAGCCGCCATGCCGAACATGGCGGTTGCTTGCTAGAGCCGTAGTTCCATGCTCGAATCGGCGGTGCGGTCGCTGGCGTCGACCATACCAGTCGTGATGCACCCGTCGCCGACCATGGCGATAGGCGCGGGTGTCATTGGCATGATAGAGCAGGCGGTTGTCGATGTTACGGCGCTTGTGCGGGATATCGCTCAAAGAGGCGCTACTGTCGCTCTGTCGACGCCAAGCACGCCCACAGGATATGCTCCGGATCCGGTGATGTGGAGGCGACCGGGGCGAACTTCGGGCTCGTTGGTGTGGGGACGACTGGCGAGAGTGCCGGTTCCCGCACGAGGAGTCATCATTGCTTGCCAGAGAACGAGACTAATGGCGCTGGCTTCGCCTTTGCTGTGGAGGCGCGACCTCATCGGCAGCCCTGTCGAGCTCTTCAGCGAGGGTCCGACCGAAGAGAGCCGAGCTCGCCTAGGTAGGATCGGCCATAACCCAAGCAATAGCACGCAAGCACTCCGGTTGGTGAAGGCGCCTAGGCGAGCAGGGTTAAGCTGCCCGAACGAAGTGCAGATCTCCCCATGCTCCTCCCGTTGGAGGGTAGTGATAGCCTGGCCGATAGTGGCCCGAGCCAACCGACGTGCCTCCTTCGGGGTGTTCAGGTCACGATCCTCCGCTCCCTCGCTCACCCCATGGTTGTCAGCCATGAAGATGAGGCGTTCGCGTAGTGGTGGCGAGGGTGAGAACATAGAGGTGGAGCTCCTACGCTCGGAAACCGCCTCCGATTCTGAGCTCGCCAAATGCGACATGTTGCTGTTGAAGCCGAAGGTGTTGGTGACGTTGAAACAATGAAGTTCCTCTGAGCGAATGAAACTTTCGAGCCCCACAGTGGGAGCCAGTTGTCGACGATCGGGATCGCCTGATTGCAAGAGGAAGGAGGGTATGGTGTAAGAGTGGAACCCGAGATTGCGCTCGCCAGGGGGAGGAAACCTGATCGTTGCTAAGGATAACAATAAGAGAGCGGTTGACACGAAGAATTATACTAGTTCAAGCCCTCAGCACAGGTAACAGCTCTACTTCAGTCTTGCCTGGGGGCGTAAGGTAGACGATGATGTAATGTAGTTGAATACAAGGGGTGCTCGAGCTGAGGTTGAGTATTGGTCCTCTGTGTTGTGTTGCTTCTGTCTCTCTATATCCTGTCCTTTTGTCCCACGTAGGGGAATGTTTTATACCTCTAATATAGACCGTTGTAAGAAACGGCTTTGCCCAAAAAACTCAGGATCGTGGAGTTAAACTCGGATCTAGGGCGTAGTAAAGTTGGGTGGTTACTGCCTCGAAAATGTAGTCTCCATGTTTGGCTTGACTCCGTCTTAAAAGCCTTTTACTTGACTTGGTAACCGCCGGCTTCTTTAAACCTGGCCCAGCCCTATTTTGCTAGGTCGAGCTGGGCCCTCATTCTTCTGCTCGAGCTTGAGCTCGTTGGTCAAGAGCTCGAGCTCGGGAAGCGCATGCTCGAGCTTGTGGGATACACCCCTCGATCTTGAGGGGTGTTTATTTGCACAGAGGTTATTGATCCCCGACAGAATGGATGTCCTACGCTCCATTGCGCAACAAGTGGAAGACACAGTGGAAGAGGTGCAAAGCCACTCCCTGTCCGTGCATTCCCAAACAGATTCACGCCATACACACATCATCAAGACATCGTAATCCAAATCACCAAGGCCAAGGTGAGCATGATGTTCATTCACCAGGTCATCATAGGTGTCAGAGATCACCTATTGGTCATAATGTTTTGCCTAAAACACGAACACGTGTGGGGCCTTATACAGATTGCAAAGCTTTTTCTCCTGGTCTTAAGGAGTCCAACTAGCCTGAAAAGTTTAAACCAGGGAACCTTGAGAGCTTTGACGAAACTCAAAATCCACCAGAATTCCTTCAGATTTTGTCAAGAACTGGATTTGCAAATTCGAAACCCTCTATGTATACTGCACTAGTCCAGGATCCCACTAGTGCACACAGTGGTAACAAAGATAAAATACCATATCATACAACGATTAACTAAGAAAGAAGAAAATTATCATTAAATGAAGCATGAGACCTTATGGCCAAAGTTTACACTACTATGCCTTAAGGGCTTGAGAGACAAATAAACTATTGCAGTGAAAAAATAAAATAACTTAGGCCATTCGACATGCCACAGGCAATCATCTGGGAACGCCTTCCTAATCCACGTAGTCTTCATAATATTCCTCATGATATTCAGTATTTCCTGGCCCTTTTTCAGCAACTGATCAACAAAGGCGTATAGCCGTGAGTACAAAACGTACTCAGCAAGTCGTAGGAAAATGATGCAATATATCATGTAGGCTTGACAAAGGATAGACATATGGTTGTTTTGCAAAAAGCAATAACTTGAATTGAAATACAGTAAATAGAATGAAAGCATATTTATGAAAAGATAATCAATAACTGGTAAATCAATGATAGATAACATGAACAGAATGGTGAGGCATCACCCTACACCATCTAAAACAATTATCAACTACTAAATTCAACAGTGTAACTTTAGACAACAAAACAACAGTGAACTCCCCGTTTACATCCCAACAATTCCGCCTTCCAACATTTCATGAAATACTCTATACCTCATGTGAAATTCCCAGGTATGTCCATGACCGCAGACATGGCTATTCGAATAGTTTTAAACTCTGCAGAGGTTGTACTACTTTACCCACAAGACATGATCATCTCTTGGTGCAATCTATATTAACACACTTTGGTGTATCATAGAGATATCATGACAAAGCCATTACAACGCACTGCCTAAACTCAGTACTACTTGCTAAGGTTTTGCCCCTTAGGGCTCCCTCTTGAGCCATGTGAATCAACCCATCTATCCCGGAACCCACACCACCAATTGGCAGTACTCAAGGCTAGACATTGCAAATTAATTAGCTAGGTCTGTCCCATATCATATGTGTGGTTGTACGGTTAGTCCCACTTCAATAGAGCACAAGATTAAGTCCTTAAGTAGTCTCAGGCAAGACATCCACATCCCAAATGTGCTAAAAGCACCCCCTTTATTGCACGATCACTTGCCCGAGGGAAAACAATTTCGTTCAACCAAGACCAATGGCAAACCCTGCCATGGTACAATAAATTTTATAACTGTGGCTATTGGCCACAATTCAATATCTCATTAAGTCAAGATTAACATTATTCAACATGTGATACGTATCCCATCGTACAACTAAGCATGTCTAAGCATAGCTACGATAACCCAGTGTTGGTAGTATGATCATGTCCAACTTGTAATGTTCCACCTAGTGGCTAACAATAGATACATGGCATTCCAAAGATAAAGGTGGCATAATTTCAACTAGGTACATAGCTATTCCCATGAAATAATCACTGATACTCAAATAGCATGCATTTGTATGAAACAAATTACTTTACAAACATAGGATCAATATGATCAAAGGTTACGACTTGCCTCGCTGATCTAGTGCTGAGTCTTGGTCTTCAAAATCTCTGTTTGCTCCCTCAAGATTAGCGTCTACCGGAAAAAAGCAATAAAAATAAATAAATACCATACAGAGACTCAAACAAGCTCAAAATTGAAAATAAATGGCTCTGGATGTAGAGCTCGATTTTAGAAAAATTTAGAAACTTGACTCGCCTAAATTGGAATTCGTATGAGAGAGAACGAGCCTCTAAAAGATTAAATTTAGAGAAAAAACTGAAAGAGAGAAAATCCGAATTTTCTAATTTATTTCTCTACTATAAAATCAATTAATGACACATTGTTGATGTCAGCAATTAATTTCCCAAAATAAAAATAAATCAAAAAGATACTTATTTGGCTGACATGTGGGACCCTCGATCTATAGACCGAGTCCACGGGTTTGTGCTGGTCCACAATGGACCGAGTTTGCGGAATAGCGGCTAGGGCTGATGTCACCGCTGACATGGTGACACGGCTGACGCAGGCGGCCACGTGTCACGCATCGGCGGCAGGTTGGATCGAATGGCGGAGAAGAATGGATTCGGGCTACAGAGATGTGGCAGAATCCGAAGCACACACGGGTGATCAGACGGCCACAGTTCGTGGCGAAGGACGATGGCGAGGACGACGGCATGTCTCACTGGCAGTGGAGAAGTTGACGCAGGCTTCGGTGCTACGGTACCAGATCGGACGCATTTTCTCGCGGATCTGAGAGAGAGCGACGCAGGCAACACCAAGAGGTGAACGATGACGGTAGAAATGCACCGGGGTGGCTAGACGATGGCGGAGAAGGGCTTCGGGCAGCAGAGGAACTTCGACGAGCAAGAACTCGGTGACGACAACGCCTCGGGCGATGAGAGATGAGGCAGCGGGTGCGGCGGAGAACGAAGATCCTCGGAGGGGGTGCGGTGATGGCTTAACGAGCCTCGAAAGTCGCGCAAAACTCAAAAATCGAGATGGCAATGCGCGGCGCATGTACTCCAGCGGTGGTTAGGGTTTCGAGCGATGGTGCGGACGCGGCTTCATCTTGAACACACACGCGACGCGAATCTGACAATCTGCGTGGCTGTGTTGGCTGGCTATGCGAGGCAAAGCGGGCCAAGGCAGAGCGAAGTGGAACAAGGTGAAGAGGAAAACAGGAATGGGCCGGCGGAAGAAACGGCCTGAGAGGATCTCCAAAAATATAAAAAAATTCCTTGGTGCACAATGAACCCAACTATGGTTAGAAATTTTTTTTGATGAATAGATTAATCAAATTAAATCTTTTCATTAATTGAAAATTCAAATTAAGCTTTGATTAAATCAAGAAAAATGCAAATGGTTCATTTTCAAATTCAAACATTCCAAAACTCAAATTTTGGGATGTTACAGATTTACACTACCGCCATCCAGGCTGAGGGTGGCGATGATAAGGTAATGGATAATTATCTACCTACTATTCTTAAATGATCTGCTCAGACATGGTTATTGAACTAGCCCGAATGCTAAATTTATAATTGGGAAATGTTGTGTGACGCACTTCAAAATAATTTCAAAAGCTGTTATACACAGCCAGGGAAGGAGGATGACTTAGATCGTCTCCGGCAAACCCCTATGGAAAATTTACGCCAATTTGTTAAGTGATTTATAGAGATCTGGAATATTATCCCATATATTACTGATGATTCCGTGATTCACTTTTTCAAACAGGCAGTATGATATCGATTGACACTTCACTGAAGATTTAAATATCAACCCTCCATGACGTGTCGGAATTATTTGACATGGCGGATCGGCACTCCAATGCCCATAAAGCAGTGAAGTGGAACAAGGGTGAACGAAGGAACTACCCCACCACAGCTAGGACTAAGGAGCAAAAGCCCAAGAAAATCGAGAGCTTTCAGTGCACAAAAGGTAAGATTAAGGAAAAGGGGAAGTCCAAGATATCCACAAGAGAAGTCGTAGCCATAAATCAACAACCACTCTATCAAAAAGGAATAGATCCTTAGGACTAGAAAAAGCAAGTAGGTCGTGTAAATGACCATGCTGCTACTAACCCAACTTCAGCAAGGGGCAATGGACGATGGTGTCCCTTACATAAAACTCCTGGCCATGACCTACGAAATTGTCGTACATGGTAGAAAAAATTAGATGACTTTTATGCAGGTAGGAGTCCAAAGCCTACTCCACCTGAAGATAATGGACCACCGCCAGTCCAAAACATTGACGAAGATCAAGAGATCCCATATCAGAAGACTGATAACCACGTCAGTGTAACATTTGGAGGTTTTGCTACTTATTCGTCAAAATGGCAGTACAAGTTGGCCTAGAGAGAGGTCAATAACGTTGCGACCTCCCCTACTCAGCCAATCTACCCCAAGTGGTTGTGGACCTCTCTAACCTTCAATAAAGAAAACTACCCAGAAGGTATATTCACTGCTCGTAAACTTTCTTTAGTTGTCTCACCAATAATTAGTAATTGTAAAGTGGGTAGATATCGCGCCCGGAATTTGAATTCCGAACACCATGTGTGATAGACCAGTCCAGGATCACGCTGGTGCTCACAGATATAGCAGAGATGAATACCATCGCACATACACAGTGGAAAAAAATAACGATAATGTATTTAATTCAAATTAAATGGTTAAGACCTTAAGGTCAGCCTTACAATATTAAGCCACGCAGGGCTGGGTTCAAAGTAAATAAATAATAGTAGCGGAATTATAGAATTTTCGTGGCGCCTCAGTTTGCCACAGACAACTGACTGGGCCTTTCCCTTAGATAGCCGGGTCGTCATTCTTCTCCAAATACGCTTGCGGTTCTTCATCTTCTGATATTGTGATTATGGAGGGGTGAGTACATTGGTACTCAACAAGCTATGCACAGAATGCAACCTAATATACTACATGCCAGGCTTATTCCAACGGAATGGCTTAAAGGTTAATTTGCAATAAACAGCATTTAGCAAGTAACATAAGTAGATTCAAAAGCAGTAAAAAAATAGAATTAACAATAACTTTTCCAGAAGTTACGTAAAAGCATTTCCACATCCTAATTCATACTTCCATCAACTTCATCTTTTATCCCAACCACGTTTTTAATAAAGTCTAACCCTTGACTGTAATTCCCGAGCAATGTCCAATACCGTGGACACGGCTATTCGAATAGTTTGTACACTCTGCAGAGGTTATACACTTTACCCACACGATATAGTTAAACACCACACGTGCAAGTAACCATAACAAAGTCTTTCAAACTTCTATCCTCGCATGCGCATTCTCCCAGATAGTCCCCACTGTCCCTTCCCTTTTGCGGAGCGGAAGTACAGGGCTAACGTATACTGTTGAAGAGATGTAAGACCTATCGGGTAAACACTACACCCTTTTTTCCACGTCCACGGCTACAAAAAAAACCACCTGAGGTCTCACATGCTAAGACTTCAGGATCATACTCAACTAGGTCTGTCCCACACCAGACATGTGGTTGTATGTTAGGCCCAGTTCAAAGGCTTGCAAGGTTAAGTCCTTAGGTTGACCGTGGCAAGACTACCCAAAGTTCACCAAACCAAATTCAACAACATCACTCCCATGTGTCACATCTGGCCCTCCATTAATCACTTACCACTTGCCACAGTCTAAATTATTTTACCACCCTGGTTGGTTACCATGCACCGTGTGCTATCAATAACATCAACACACGTGTCACATTCTCAAAATGTCTTTCATAGTTCATTAGTCAATATTTCATCTTTGCCATGAAACAGTGTCAATGAAGCGTACCGCTTGGCTAAGCATACCTACTTCGTTCTAACTATTTCCCATTGGTGACTAGTATTGACCAATTAAATAGTTTCCATCTTAGGGTGACAATGGATTTATGGCATACAAATACTAGCAACAAGGAATCGATAACAAGTGGTGATTTAACTAAACCCAAATTACTTTAAAGCTTTTTATAATTTAATTAGCATGCATAATTTAAATCTACATAATATTTTAAAAAAAACATTAGGAGCAAGATCGTCAAAGCATAACTTGACTTCGTAAAGCAGCGAGTTTGGTCTAGGTCTTGGTCTGGAGCTTGATCCTCGAAATCCGCGTCCTCACACAACTTTGACGCTCACGCTGCAATGTATAAAAACCAAATGAACACGCAAAACAACGTACAAACACACATTCAGAAACTACCGCAAATCAAACTAATTCAGAACATTATGAAAACTTCCAGATAATTAATTTAGCATTTTCTAAGGTTTATAAAATTTATTTTGACATTTTTGAACGTATAGTTTAGGAGCTACAAAAATCGTCATTTTGGACTTTTCGTGAATATTTTAATGGTACAAATTTATTTGTAAAATTTTAGTAAAATTAACATAGTGAGGTGTTGATTTTTACTCATTTACAAAATTTGTCTCACGCAGATTGGACATGTAACGAAATTGTAATGAAAATAAGAAATTTCATGTTTTCCTAGAAATTTTTACGTACAACTAGTTTTGAACATGCATGATATATTGTTCATGGCGTATATGCGTATTCTTCTGTTGCCTGTTGCTTGGCTTGCTTTGGTTACCAAAAAAAACAGAAAAGAAACGCAAGGCAGTGTCTGTGCTAACGGCAAGCAAGCACGCTGACCAACGAATCACGATAAAGAGAAAGGATTTGCATGGCAATGACAAAGAAGAAGGATGGCGGCATGATAAAGAAGAATGACGGCGGTATGACAACTGTGCATACATTCCTAATATATATGTATATACATGCCTAATATATACATACATGCATGCGTTCTAATATAATCGTAGATATGCATATAGAAAATTATATATGCGAATCATCCTAATATATATATATATATATGGAAACAGTATGCGTTTGGTTGTATATACATATATACTTGCATTCATCTGACACAAAAGAAAGATAAGGGAATATCGGTCAACAAAGAAGTTGCAAAGCGCAGCACTGCTTGGCAGAAGAGGCGTGGCGAGGGTGCACCAAATACATGGAAGTCCGCACGAGGCGATGGAAGAAGGTGCGCGATCGTCCGGCAAGGGAGGCAGAAGATGTGGATGTAGAGGGAAAAAGATGTAAAGATCTCTTTGGTGTATGCGTGCAAGAGGAAAAGATGGTCGAAGGAAGGAAGGCAGGACCTTGAGTCATGCGTGCGAGAAAAGAAGGAAACAAATGTGTTAAGGAATTGTCAGCATTACATGCATGGAGGTAATGACCAATTAGCATGCATGTGCATTCGGATGAGAAAGGAAACGGTGATTAACCAATGTAATTCATGCATACAAGAGGTTCCGCTAATTCATTTGCATTACTAATTCACTGTATAGGAACGAAATCAAGGCGTCATCAATGGTCACGTTACAGTTTGAAAGGGAAAAAAAGATTAATGATTCTATTTTCAGAAATTAAATAGCATTGAAACAAAACACGATTACGATAAAATAACAGAAAGGCCCCAAAAATCTTGGAAAGATCCCCTAAAATACTTGGGAATATTTGGAACCTAGCGAAGTTGGTTTCGTGATTTTTCAATATATAGATTTTCTCCGAAATTCTTTTAGTGAATCAGACACTTGTACAGATTTTTATAAAATCAACAACTTAATTTATAGATCAAGTTTTTGAAAATATTTGAAAGGAACATTCTTGTTTTTCAAATGTCATTATTTTAAACTAAATTTTAAAATTTTATGCACACGTGACACACATAATCTTTATTTTATATGATTAACTCAATACGGCTTAAGTTCGAATTAACTTCAAAAATTCCAATTACATACCTGAAAAATTCTATTAATTCCAGAATGCCATAAATATATTAAAAGCAAATTTTGGGACGTTACAAACCTCCCCCCTTAACGGAATCTCGTCCCTAGATTCGTGGTCAACTAAAGAGAAGGTTGGGAAATTCCTTCTTCAGATCTTCTTCACGCTCCCATGTTGCTTCGTTCTCTGAGTAATTGCTCCATTGAACTCTGCAGAAGCGAATTGTTTTATTCCTGGTTTCTCGTTCAGCTGTGTCCAAGATCTTGATTGGACCCACGTATCTTGGAGCAAGTTTTCCTTTGGTGTGGAACCTTTTGACTCCTTTGATCGGTGTGACTCTGAGATATACATAATCCTCTGGCTCAAAGCTTAACTCGCGGCGTCGGTTGTCAGCATAACTCTTTTGCCTTGATTGTGCAGTCTTCAGTCTTTCTCTAATCATGGCAATCTTTTTCTCAAAGATCGGTAAGAATGTCGGGCCCAAATATTTGACGCTCACCCGCCTCGCTCCAATTTAACTGTTCGACATGGACGGCCATATAGTGCTTCAAATGGAGACATTTTTAGGTGGCTTGGTAATCATTGTTATAGCTAAATTCGCGTATGGCGTATATTTATCCCATGAAGTGACATATGATGAGCACAAGCCCTTAACATATCCTCGAGTATCTAATTTACTCTTTCAGTCTGACCATCTGTCTGTGGATGGTATGCCGTACTGAAATTCAAACGGGTGCCCATTGCTGTATGCAACTTATTCCAAAATCTTGAGGTAAATTGAGTACCTCGATCCGATACTATCTTCTTTGGTACACCATGCAAGCACACAATTCGCCATATATAGCTCAAATAGTCGATCTCCTGAGTATGTGGTTTTCACCGATAAAGTGGGCTACTTTGGTTAGGCGATCAATTATAACCCATATCGAATCAAAACCTTGCCGAAGTTCGGTAAACCGGTAATGAAATCCATACCGATTTCCTCCCACTTCCACTCAGGTACCTTCAGAGGTTGCAACAGTCCTGCTGGCCTCTGATGCATTGCCTTTACTCTTTGACATATATCACACAATACGACGTGTTCGGCAACTTCTCGTTTCATGTTTGGCCACCAGAATCTTCCCTTGAGATCTTGGTACATTTTTGCACTTCCTGGATGAATTGAGTACTTGGAATCGTGTGCTTCCTCAAGTATCAACTGCTTCAATTCAGGTTTATGGGGTACGCAGATTCTATTTTTCATCCACAAGGTACCCTGCTCGTCTACTCTAAAGTCCTTGGCTAAGCCTTCGTCCATCTTGGATTTGATCCTATGAATCTTATCATCATCCTTTTGACCTTCCCTGATCTGTTCTTCTAGGGTCAGCTTCACTTCCATGGTAGCCAGATATCCTCTAGTTACGACCTCCAATCTTAGCTTATGAAGCTCTTTACACAAATCAACCTGGTTTTCTGCAACCACCACATTTAGGCTATGGCTTTTCCGACTCAAAGCATCAGCCACCACATTTGCTTTTCCTGGATGGTAGTGGATTCCGATGTTATAATCCTTGATTAACTCCAACCATCTTCTTTGCCTCATGTTAAGGTCCGATTGCGTGAATATATACTTTAAACTTTTGTGGTCAGTATATATTTCACATCGGTTTCCGATGAGATAGTGGTGCCATATTTTAAGGGCGTGAACTACAACAGCTAACTCCAGGTCATGAGTTGGGTAATTCTGCTCATGTGGCCTTAGCTACCTTGACGCATAAGCCACTACTTTGCCGTTTTGCATCAGAACACATCCAAGTCCCTAACGCGAAGCATCACAGTATATATCAAAGCCATCCTTAACATTCAAAGAACACCAAGACAAAGCCGGGTTAGATGCTTCTTCGCTCTGGAAACTCTTCTCGCACTCAAGGCCCATACATACTTTTTATCCTTTTTCAACAATTGCGTAAGAGGTCTTGCAATTGATGAAAACCTTCAATGAATCGCAGAATATCCCGCCATTCCAAGAAAACTTCTAACTGGTAATCGACTTTGGTTGCTCCCAACAGAACATCGCTTCCACTTTCTTCGGTCGACAACTACTCCTTCTCAGTCATTACATGACCCAAGAACTCTACCTTGTTTTTCCTAAGTCACATTTGCTGAATTTGGCATATAGTTGGTTTTCTCTAGCTTTTCCGTAACTATCCTTAAGTGTTCTCGCATGCTCTTCTTCCGCCTCGAGTAGACTAGTATGTCATCAATGAAAACGACAACGAACTCTGTCCAAGTATTCCATGAATACTTTGTTCATCATATTCATGAAATAAGCTGGGGCATTGGTCAATCCAAAAGACATAACCGTGAATTCATAATGCCCATACCTTGACGAAAGTCGTCTTTGGTATGTCCTCGGTTCGTATTTCTAACGGTGGTATCCTGATCGAAGGTCTATCTTAGAGAAGACTCCGCCCTCTTAAGCGATCAAAGAGGTCGTCTATCCTAGGTAAAGGATATTTATTCTTTATCGTCACCTCATTTAGTGCACGATAGTCTATACACATTCTAAAACTTTCATCTTTCTTTTAACGAATGTAATCGGTGCTCCCACGGCGATGAGCTAGGTTTAATGAAACCTTTTTCCATGAGTTCTTCAAACCGCTTCTTCATCTCCACTAGTTCTTCTCGTGGACATCCTATAAGGCCTCTTTGCAATAGGTGCCAACTGGCACTAGCTCAATCGCTAACTCAACATCCCCGTCCGTGGCATCCTCGCAAATCTTCTGAAAACATCCGGAAAGTCTTTCACCACCGGCACATCTTCTAGACTCACGGCCTTCATACTATTGACCATAAATTTTCCATTTCGGTGTGGTTGCTTGAAATTCCACTTTTTCTCCATCTTGGTTCTCTCAGACACTACTCGGTGGCCACAAATCCAATCTTGCTTTATGTTTGGTGAGCCAATCCATTCCGAGGATTACATCCAAGGTTTGGGTGTCTAGCACAATTAGATTTGCTAGAAACTCTACCTCGCTTATGACCACTTAACTCCCAAACATCCTAGGTTAGATTGAAGTTCGACCTGTGTGATTGCACTACTAGTGTGCACTTAAGTTTTCTCGCCCAACCCATTTCCCACAGCAAAGTCTTGAGAGATGAATGAATGTGAAGCACCAGAATCAAATAAAACTGTGGCAGGTACTGAGTTAACTGAAAACGTAACCAATATGACGTCCGTGGCATCTTGAGCTTCAGCCATTGTGACATGGTTCACACGGCCCCGGACAATTGTCGACGGTGCAGCTACGGATTGATTGTTTCCACGGTTTGTCGCTCGCTACGGTGTCTTCGCTTGTTGGCCCTGTGTTGAAGCGAATCGGGTCATATTGCCTCTCTTTGGGCAATCGATTGGCAAAGTGTCCTGGTTCGTTGCAACTGTAGCAACGCTTCTCTCAGATTTTGTCGATTGGAACCCGGTGCATTATTCCTCCAGATCAAGGCCCTAAAGCCCCGACTCAAGATCCGCTAAGAAACTGCCTCTCGATTAGCCGCTTGAGGTTTGAATTTTGCAAATTGCTGAGGATTCACTCTCAGCCTCATCTGATTCGGACGTCCTCCTTGGCCTGACATCCGGTGCTTGCGGTCCTCTCCTATTTCTTTGCGCTTATCTTCAAGAATGATCGCCTTATTGACAAGCTCTTGAAAGTCCGGGAACGTGTGGGTGATCAGTCCCTACTTGAAGCCCGAGTTCATCCCTTCATGAATCGGACTGCCTCGCCTTATCCGTTGTTACATCTTCTCGCATATCGAGCCAATTGAGTAAATTTGTTCAAGTAGTCGGCCACCGATTGGCCACCACGCTTGAGGTTCCAAATTCCTCTTTCTTAAGATCCATGATACCCTCGGGTACATGGTATTGGCGAAGG
Source organism: Otatea glauca (assembly GCA_036346275.1). Lineage (NCBI taxonomy): Eukaryota > Viridiplantae > Streptophyta > Magnoliopsida > Poales > Poaceae > Otatea > Otatea glauca. The sequence continues at coordinate 2,252,321 of CM070726.1, read as the reverse complement.
TCATAGAACTCCTCCCACGTGATACTCGAGGATCCTCATGTGAAGCACAAAAGTTTTCCCACCATTCAACAAGGTTCCCTCTAGCTGGTGAGAGGCATATAGTACCCTCTCATGTCCTACACATTGAGTTATGTGTAACTTCCTTTCGATAGTTCTCAGCCAATCATCCGCCTACAACGAATTGTCATTGCCTGAGAACGTGGGTGGACGAGTCCTCATGAACTCGATACCTTGAATAGGGTGTGGTCCATGGTTACCCCTTGTGGAACGCTTGCAGCAGCTTGATTGGACATCCGCCGCATTGTCGCATCATTGTGTTCATCACCGGTTTGAGCAATGAGAAAGCTCCCAAATTCTGCAGATCCACTTGCGGCGGTTGAGGAATTGGGTCCTCGCTCGATCTCCCCGCTCGTTAGCTCCACTTCCGCTAGCTCCAAATTACATGAGTCCTCACCATCTGTTGGAAACTTCATGGTTAAGAGAGAAGAAGGAAGCATAGGCAAGTAAAGGAACTTATACAGGGAAACAGTGTAACTTAAATTATTCAAAGATCTTTATTAATTTAGTAAATGGTATGGTTGCTTGCAAGTGCCAACGGCCATGCAACACACACCGCATAATCACATACGAGTAACCAAACATTAAGACTCAACAACGACTCACACCTAATGGTGACTCTGAAAAAGACGTGACTCAAACACTCGAGTCTCGACACCACACTAACTAGACTCAATAAGACCGACTCAATATTTGAGTCAACTCTAAAAGAAAAGAGACTCTCGGACACCGAACCATCCGGTGCGGTCCTCCGGCGGTATCTGCGCGGCGCGTGCGGCGGCATAGGGGCAAAGCTGGTCTCGATGCCCTACAAAGAAGCTGCAGACGATCGAGCCCACCGACTCTGCTGGTCCTGTGCTGCTGCTCATGTGCCGGCGGCTTTGCAGACTGTGCCTCCTGCTCTGCTCCTCGAATCGGGATCGTGCGGCTCAGAATCGGCTCAGCTCAGTCCATACAGAGCCATCTCCAGCTCCTGGATCCTCTGCATGGAGTGAGCTAAGCCCTCCCACAATTGAGTTCTCGCCTTCGTAACCTCATCGCGGGCTCTCTGCAGCTCCTGGACTGTCTCGTCCATGGCCTCTTCCTGAGCGATGACATACCTCGCCAGATGAGTGATCGTGGCATCCTCCTCCAAGAGCTCCATCCTGTCGTGGCGATTATCTCGACGCGGGTGGTGACGGAAAACAGTGCCCTCCAACTCTGCGGAGTAAGTACGGCCAATCTGCCGCATCGTGAGACGCGCCGTCTCCTGGATCCCGGCCTCAAATGAAGTCCTCCTAGCGGTGATGTAGATAGGACGGCTCGCCCTCGTCCTCTTCCAAGCATATACGGTGATCTTGACATCCCAAGCGATATTAAGTCCTGCTCGTACTATAGTGGTCCCCTGATAGAGTGGCCTGTCGAAGCCTCCAAGAAGTTGCATCATACGCCATAGCTCAGCGGCGAATCCTCCAGTGCGCTATCCGTAGGTGTGGATCCTCCTCATCTGCCAAAAGGTATCCTCGTCAGCTCTCGGAATTTTAAAACAAAGTAACCATGAGAATTTCAGCAAAAAGGAGTGAATAGGAAGAAGGGATGAGACAAGAATGATTTTATTTTCTTGTTCACTTTTAGATTTAGAAAATAATTTTCACCTCCCCAACAACCATTCTAGCTAAGGGTCTGTCCTACAGTCAGTATGGCTCTGATACCACCTTCTATCGCGCCAGGAATTTGAATTCCGAACACCATGTGTGATACACCAGTCCAGGATCACGCTGGTGCTCACAGATACAGCAGAGATGAATACCATCACACATACACAGCGGAAAAAAAATAACGATAATGTATTTAATTCAAATTAAATGGTTAAGACATTAAGGTCAGCCTTACAATATTAAGCCACGGAGGGCTGAGTTCAAAGTAAATAAATAATAGCAGCGGAATTATAGAATTATTCGTGGCGCCTCAGTTTGCCACAGGCAACTGACTGGGCCTTTCCCTTAGATAGCCGGGTCGTCATTCTTCTCCTCATACGCTTGCAGTTCTTCATCTTCTGATATTGTGATTATGGAGGGGTGAGTACATTGGTACTCAACAAGCTATGCACAGAATGCAACCTAATATACTACATGCCAGGCTTATTCCAACGGAATGGCTTAAAGGTTAATTTGCAATAAACAGCATTTAGCAAGTAACATAGGTAGATTCAAAAGCAGTAAAAAAATAGAATTAACAATAACTTTTCCAGAAGTTACGTAAAAGCATTTCCACATCCTAATTCATACTTCCATCAACTTCATCTTTGATCCCAACCACGTTTTTAATAAAGTATAACCCTTGACTGTAATTCCCAAGTAATGTCCAATACCGTGGACACGGCTATTCGAATAGTTTGTACACTCTGCAGAGGTTATACACTTTACCCACACGATATAGTTAAACACCACACAGGCAAGTAACAATAACAAAGTCTTTCTGAAACTTCTATCCTCAAGATGCGTACCTCCCAGATAGTCCCCATCGTCCCTTCCCTTTGCGGAGCGGAAGTACAGGCTAACGATACCGTTGAAGAGATGTAAGACCGATCCGTAAACACTACACCCTTTTTCCACGCCCACGGCTACAAAAACCACCTGAGGTCTCACATGCTAAGAGTTCGGAATCATACTCAACTAGGTCTGTCCCATACCAGACATGTGGTTGTATGTTAGGCCCAGTTCAAAGGCTTGCAAGGTTAAGTCCTTAGGTTGACCGTGGCAAGACTACCCAAAGTTCACAAAACTAAATTCAACAACATCACTCCCATGTGCCACATCTGGCCCTCCATTAATCACTTACCCTTGCCACAGTCTAAATTATTTTACCACCCTAGTTGGTTACCATGCACCGTGTGCCATCAATAACATCAACACACGTGTCACATTCTCAAAATGTCTTTCATAGTTCATTAGTCAATATTTCATCTTTGCCATGAAACAGTGTCAATGAAGCGTACCGCTTGGCTAAGCATACCTACTTCGTTCTAACTATTTCCCATTGGTGACTAGTATTGACCAATTTAATAGTTTCCATCTTAGGGTGACAATGGATTTATGGCATACAAATACTAGGAACAAGGAATCGATAACAAGTGGTGATTTAACTAAACCCAAATTACTTTAAAGCTTTTTATAATTTAATTAGCATGCATAATTTAAATCTACATAATATTTAAAAAAAACATTAGGAGCAAGATCGTCAAAGCATAACTTGCCTTCGTAAAGCAGCGAGTCTTGGTCTAGGTCTTGGTCTGGAGCTTGATCCTCAAAATCCGCGTCCTCACACAGCTCGACGTCTACGCCTAACAGATAAGAACCAAATGAACACGCAAAACAACGTACAAACACACATTCAGAAACTACTGCAAATCAAACTAATTCATAACGTTATGAAAACTTCCAGATAATTAATTTAGCATTTTCTAAGGTTTATAAAATTTATTTTGAAATTTTTGAACTTATAGTTTAGGAGCTACAAAAATCGTCAATTAGGACTTTCCGTGAATATTCTAACGGTACAAATTTATTTGTAAAATTTCAGTAAAATTAACATAGCTAGGTGTTGATTTTTACTCATTTAAAAAATTTGTCTCACACAGATTGGACATATAACGAATTTGTAATGAAAATAAAAAATTTCATGTTTTCCTATAAATGTTTACGTACAACTAGTTTTGAACATGCATGATATATTGTTCATGGCGTATATGCATATTCTTCTGTTGCCTGTTGCTTGGCTTGCTTTGGTTACGAAAAAACAGAAAAGAAACGCAAGGCCAGGTCTGTGCCAACGGCCGACGAGCACGAGGACCGTGAACGACGGCGATAAAGAAGAAGGATTTGCGGTGGCGATAAAGAAGAACGACGGCGGCGCGATAGCAAAGAACGACGGCGGTGGCGATAAAGAAGAACGACGGCGACGGCGATAAAGAAGAACGACGGCGGCGACAAACGAGCATGCATTCCTTATATATATGTATATACATGCCTAACATATACATACATGCATGCTTTCTAATATAATCGTAGATATGCACATAGAAAATTATATATGCGAATCATCCTAATATATATATATATATGGAACCATGCATGCGTTTGGTTGTATATACATATATACTTGCATTCGCCTGACACAAAAGAAAGATAAGGGAATACTGGTCGGCAGCAGGTTGCAACGCAGACCGTCGGCGCAGGAAGAGGCGTGGCCGGAGGGTGCGCCGGTGTTGGCGAAGTCCACACGAGGCGATGGAAGAAGGTACGCGATCGTCCGGGCAAGGGAGGCAGGAAGATGTGGATGTAGAGGGAAAAAGACAGAAAGATCTCTTTGGTGTATGCGTGCAAGAGGAAAAGATGGCTGGAAGGAAGGAAGGAAGGACCTTGAGTCATGCGTGCAGGAAAAGAAGGAAACAGCCGTGTTAAGGAATTGATGTTACTACATGCATGGAGGTAATGACCAATTAGCATGCATGTGCATTCAGATGAGAAAGGAAACGGCTGCATTAACCAATGTAATTCATGCATACAAGAGGTTCCGTTGCTAATTCATTTGCATTACTAATTCACCTGTGTAGGAACGAAAACTGGCGTCATCAATGGTCACGTTACAGTTTCGAAAGGGAAAAAAACAGTTAGCCGATTCTGTTTTCAGAAATTAAATTGCATTGAAACAAAACACGATTATGATAAAATAACAGAAAGGCCCCAAAAATCTTGGAAAGATCCCCTAAAATGCTTGGGAATATTTGGAACCTAGTGAAGTTGGTTTCGTGATTTTTCGATATATAGATTTTTCGCGAAAATTCTTTTAGTGAATCAGACACTTGTACAGATTTTTATAAAATCAACAACTTAATTTATAGATCAAGTTTTTGAAAATATTTGAAAGGAACATTCTTATTTTCAAATGTCATTATTTTGAACTAAATTTTAAAATTTTATGCGCACGTGACACACATAATCTTTATTTTATATGATTAACTCAATACGGCTTAACTTCGAATTAACTTCAAAAATTCCAATTACATACCCGAAAAATTCTATTAATTCCATAATGCCATAAATATATTAAAAGCAAATTTTGGGACGTTATAGTAGAGTACTGATAGATGGTGGTATTTCGCTTGATTTGCTATTTGTCAATGCTCTAGACAAAATGCAAATACCTCGCTCTAAGGTGAAAACTGTCACAAATCCATTCTTTGGAATCGTGCCTGGCACATCCCTCATCCCTTTGGGACAAGTAATTCTGCTAGTCACATTTGGTAATTCTGCTAAGATAGAATTGATAACATTGGAAGTGGTAGATTTTGAGTCCGCTTATAATGCTATTCTAGGCTGACCCTCTTTAACCAAATTTATGGCAGCTACACATCATGCTTATCAAAGTCTCAGGATACATGATCCAAAGGGTGTGATCACTATCTAGGGCGACCAAGCAGCTTCGCTTTCGTGTGATCGCAAGTCTCTTGAACTGATCGATCAGTTGCCTCTGAAAGAGATAACTTTAGAGGACAAACACAGGGAAAGCAGTAAAGGTCAAGACTACTCCTCAGCCAAATGAGGAAGTGAAAAAGTTCCATTTGATCCAAGTGACCTGTCTAGTTCGGATTGGGTCGGTTCATGATGAAGAATAGGAACTCGTGCTCATTGCCTTCCACCAGGCACACTCGAACATCTTATTGACCCTAAACCAAGATTTATTCAACAATAGGAAGTTGTAAAAGCAGTTGACATTTGGTATAAAGTAATATGTAAGTAACATAAGCATAAAAACAAATAGCTCTTCATAGCCATGAGCAACAACATTCACATACTTGTGACCACAATACAAAAATGGGATACCTTCCTGTAACATCCTAAAATTTTGCTCAAAGTAATATTCTAATGTTATTCAAGCATTTTGTGAAATTTCTGAATTTTTGGAATTTTCTAGAATTTATTTGGATTTATTTATTCTTTTTGAAATATGTTCAATATGAAAAGTATTTAAAAGTTTAAATAAACTTTTGTTAAAAAATATTTTATTTGAGTTCTAAATGTCTCAAAATATTTAGAAATTTTTTTGGTATTTTTACTAATTCAATTGTCTTAAACTATTTTTTAAAATTACTTTAAAAGGAAAAATCCTAGAAAATCATTATAACAGTGTTGGGCCAGTAGTCCTTTTGGGCCTAGTCCTTTTTGCTGCGGCCTGATCCATTCTGATTGAGCCCAACCCGAGAAACCCAAAGATTGTGACCGTTGGATTTGGATTAACAACCAGATTTCGTCGTGGAAACCCTAGAGCCTATCATCCGTTGGATGGAGCTGGCTTGGATACTTGGGATTGCGTCGTGTAGTGTGCAGCGAGAACCGAAGGATGGTCAACACATGTACGACAAAGATTACGTTGTCTTCGCGTAAACGCATCGAACTCGGTCTTCACCACCGTCTCATCTTGGGACTTCTCCGCTGTGAGAAGCACGGACTCCAAGGCTTTAAAAGCCACTAGGACCCCTGTTCGAGGTTCTCTGTTCCAAGCCGCACGTTTTGCCCTAGCTATCTTCCATTGAGTCGTCGTAATTCGAGTTTGCGAGGTTGCAGAGTTCGAGGAGGTAGCCGCCACAATTTTTGCTGTAGATCTCCACCGTAAAGCTGTCTCCATCGTCGTCGTTTGCATTGCCAAGTTCACCATGTCAAGCCATTTCAGATCCGCCAGATAACTTAGCCAGAGATTCACTAAAGCACCACGGGCTGTGTCATCGTCCTCATCCCTGGTAGGTGCTGCTGTTGTGCCATCGTCGACCTCACCACTGCAATAGCAACTGTCGGATCTGTCAAGAGTCACTGGATTTGTGCTGCGTGGCGTCGCTCACATCGCACTACATGTGCTTGCTGTCAGTGCTAATGTTGGGCACGTAGCCCGAAGCATTGTGGACTGAGTCCATGGTAGAACGGCGAGATTCATGAACCAAGTCCATATGCCAGGGTACGTGTCGAACCGTGATTGGCTGTTTCGTTTTATGACGTCATGTTGACATCATAATTCGATTTTCCATTAGAAAATATTTTGGTCAAAACTCTTTTCGGTGCTGACATCATGGTGACATCATAAAGGGGGGTTTTTCAATATAAAAATAATTCAGTTAATCAGTGATTTTCTATTTTCTGGATTTTTATGATTTTTGAATCTTTTTGTGAGGCTGTTCTTCCTCATGCGTGCTCCGATTGAGGCGATTCAAATCTCTAAAAGTTTGTAAAATTGAGATCTATTTAATGGTGGATTTTATTTGAATTTTAGAGTTTATTTTCTCTCTATTTTAGTATTTATTTTGTATTTTTCTCGTTTCATGTGGACGTCGAAGTACTCGGGTTGCACGAGAGTGAAGATTTGACACAAGAAAAAGGTCCAGAGCAAGAACAAGACCTTTTCTAAGGCAAGTTGTGCTTTGACCATGTTGAGCCCATGTTTTTTAAAGTTATATTGCTTTAAACTATTGCATGCTAATTCAAGTGTAACTATTTCAACTAAATTGGGATTAGTTATTCAACCTAATTGAACCTAGCTATGTCCACCTTGTCATTTGTATGCCATGATTCTTTTGTCACCCCAGTATGGTTCTTTATTAATTAGTAACTATTAATTGCCAATGTGGGATTGTTAGAACGTGCTAGCTAGCTTGCTTAGCCATGCAACGAGTTATTGATATCATTTTGAGAATACAAAATTAATCTTGACTAATGGAATATGGAACGTGTTTATGAAAGGTGTGTTAAGTGTTGTCACACAATGTTGTTGATGGCACGTGGTGCATGATAATCAACTGGGGTGGTCAAATGATTTAGACTCGGGTATGTGGCAAGAGTTATGAACTATGGTGGGCCAGTATGGCATTGGGCAGTGACATTATTAATGGGAAAATGAATGGAAGGTGATGATGTAGGATAATGGTTATTGTGGGTTTTCTAGAAGACTTGCCACGGTCAATTAAGGACTTAACCTTGCAAGCATTTGACCTGAGTCAAACATGCAACCACATGTCCGGAATGGGACGGACCTAACTGATTAATTTGCAATTTCTTAACTTTGGTACTACCAGTGGTGGTGTGAGTCCCGACTATATGGGTAAACTCACATGGCGCAAGAGGGGGGCTCTGAGTGTGGTAACCAGTCCCTTTAGTGTTGAAACCTTAACAAGTAGTACTGGGTTAAGACGGAACTTTGTAAAGGCTTTGTCAGGATCTCTCTGTGGACACACCAAAGCAAATGTGTTAATAGCTTGGCAACAAGAGATGATCATGTTGTGTGGGTAAAGCGCATAACCTCTGCAGAGTGTAAAATCTATTCGGATAGCCGTGCTCGTGGTATTGAGCAATGCTCGAAAATTATAGTCAAGGGTTAGATTTTATAAAATGAAAACTTGGATGGAAAGGCTGGATACTGGTGGAAAGTTTGGAATATGTTAGGGCTGGATGCCATGTTTATGTGAAGAATACCTGCAAATTACCTACTACTATTATTTGTTTTACTGTCATTTGAATCTAATTATTGTATTCTTTTATAAATGCTGCTTTATTGCAAAATAGCCATATCAACAATTCATTTGAAACAAGCCTTGCATATAGTTATGTTAGTATTGCATTATGTGCACAACTTGTTGAGTGCTTTAAGTACTCACCCTTACCAACAACAAAATCACTAGTTGAGGAAGAGTGTACGCTAGCTTTGGAGGAGTAACAGGAAGAGACGAACGTCTAGGGTGAAAGCCTTGTCAGTTGCCTGTGGTATACTGAGGGATTTATCTATGTTTATATTCCGCTACAATTTATTTTGTTATCTTCAGTTTAGCCCTCTGTAGCATATTCATGTAAGGTCGACCATAAGGTCAGTCAACAGGTTAATATTTAATGTATGAAGTCTTTTATTTTGTTTTCGTTGTGTATGATTGTGATATTTATCTATGTTGAGTCGTGTACTCTAGCGTGATCCTGGACTACTGTGATATATGCAGAGGGTCCAGATTTGCATATTTAGGTCCCGACACTTTCCTTTCCAACCACGTTTTGAAAAACGTAAGACTAGCCTTAGTGACAACACTAAGCTTTGCACATAACTAGGGGCATGACTATTCGAATAGATTTAAACACTCTGTAGAAGTTGTACTACTTTATCCACGAGACATGATCATCTTTTAATGTCAGTCATGACACTCTTCCTTTGGTGTGCGACTAAGAGATTACGACAAGGCCTTTACATTATTCGACACCAACCTTGCCCCGCCCGATGGATTTTTTGCCCTTGGGAGTTTGACCTATTGACCTTGAGGAACACACTGTTGTCTCAGAGGTTTTGGCCCCATATGCTTCCAACATAGGAACCCCCCCCCCCAAGCCACCTACTCGGCACTCGCACCACTCTAATCTAACATGAGTACAAGATCAGACCCAACAATTTGTTACACTAGGGTCTTCCCATAAAGGCACTCGTGGTTGTATGAAAGACTTAGATCAGCAACAAATAAATTCATGGTCCTTAACCGACTCGAGCGAGAGTCTACAATAACAAACCAACATCTACAAGGTCCCTCTCTCGCAACACAAGATATACAATTATCTTGACCGAGTCAAAACCATAGTTTCTTTCAGTTTTGTTTTCTAGAAAAATAACAAGGGGTGACCACACTGGCCCTACAATATAACCATTTTCCATGTTTTGAAAAAGTATCAAGTCCAACGTCCAATATACCAACACTCTAGGCATGTCTAAGCAACTATACAATAAACTTATTCTAAAATTACAAAATTAATCATATAAGTTGTGGATATCATTTCTAGGGTGACAATAATAAGTATGGTAACTTTTCAAGGTAGGATCGATGCAATGAATTGGTATAATTATTAACTTGACCAACATAGCAATTTTACCAAAAATATGAGCATCCATGATAGTTTGAGCAAACAAAATATATAATATTGAATTATGGGATCAACATGGTCAAAGAAGGTTCTTGCCTTGTTGTTGAACACTTGCCTCCTATTTGGATCAATCTCAAAGCATTTCCGTGATGTTGAAATCAAATTTTTTAAATAAATATATTTCTTAAATAGTTTTACAAAATAATATGCGGAAACAAAATTTTATAAAAATACACATCTGTTGACATTTGAATTGGGAAAAAGGTTCTATCACCAATTTAGATGGTGACAAAAGCCTCAGCCTTGTCAATCAAGTGAATCCATGATAAAATAATACATTCGCCAATTCAATCGTGACTAAACAGACCTTTGTCACCATTTGAAATGGCGATAGAACTTCTGTTGCCGTTTCAAATGGCGACAGAAGGTCTATCACCATTTCAAATGGCGATTGTGCTTCTGTTGACATTTGAAATAGTGATAGAGGTTTATTTTTGTAAAATTTTGTTTTGGTATATTGTTTTTGTAAAATTATTTAAAATATATATTATTTTTAATAAATAATTCTGTTGAAATCTATCATATAAAGTCGGATAACACAAATAAATTCAAATAGAAGAAATATATAAATATGTTTGCATATTATGAAAGTTCATGTTTTTATAAAAAAAAGTAGAAATTGGTTTCACTCAATTTAGAGTTCATTTGCAAAAGATACGAGCGTTTGAAATTTGTTAGGAGAGAAAAATCTAGAAAAAGAAAAGGGAGTTATTGTGGATGAATTTTCCATTTTAAAACCACTTTTCTTTCTATTGAAAACAAGGTTCTTTTCTCGGTTAGGCTGTAGGTGGGACCTATTGGTCAAAATTTTATTATTTTTTTAAAGAGGTCTGATAGGTGGGGTTAGGCTGTCAATGTCACATATCTAGATTCTGGTTTGCAATATAATTTCATCATTAATCCTAACTAGGCCCACATGTCAACGACACATAAAACTTAACCGACGTTAAATAACTAATCTAACCGGTCATCATTAATGCTAAACTCTAGGGCCCACTCATCAAAGAGATGGAGCAAGGAGGTAAGTTGGGCGCCATGGCTGACTAGCTTCTGAGCTCGCTAGTGGCAAGGCAGCGGTGGAAGGGCACGGGTGAGCTAAAGAATGGAACTGGGAGACCATGACGATGCTACTGGTGGTCATGGTGGCTAAAGAGATGGACAGAGGTAGTGAAGGGAGTTGAGTGGCGGGGTTTCTCAGGTCGGCAAAGGAGAGCGAAATGACGACGAGACTGGGTCATTGCACTAGAATCAGTGGTATTAAGTGAGGCTACAAATAGCTAGGGGACCAATGGTCACTGAAACAGCATCGACGGTGACAAAATGTGTCACAGCGATGAAAAGCCGCAGCTTAGAATAGGGCAGTAGCGATGATGGCATGAACGGCTATGCCAAGCAAGAATATGTAGTTCAAAAGGCAAAGTGGTTCACCACAATCACCAAGACCAGGTCAGTGGCGATAGAAGTAGTCCGGAGTGGTCGAACGGCAATGAACAGTAACAACGATGATGATCTTCATGGTGGCAGTCAAGCATGGATCAAGAGGGTCATGGAGATGCTCTAACGGACCATGTTCAAGGTGGGGGCTCACCAAATACAAAGTTGTGCGCTGGTGAAGGCGGCGGCCGGAGATGGAGAAGATGATGCAAGCTCAGTGTTTCACTGTAAGAGGAGTGAAATTAAGTGAGGGGTTTTGATCAGGATGAAGTTTGGTGCAATGTGACATGGATATCGAGGAAGACTCTCACAGGAAGGGAAGCAGCCTTGGTAGAGCACAGTGGAGAGTACGCGTCAGAGCTCAAGATGACGATGGTGTTTGAGGTGGCTCGGTGAGGGAGACGAGCTGCAACTGGGCAAAATGGAATCGGCGAGCTTGGGATAGGAATAGTGACATGCTCAGGTTGGATTTAAATGGTGAGATGGAGACACTACACTCGTTAAGAACTTGCGGGCACGTGTGATTTCTCACGAGTAAGCCGGGTGGCAATGGATTTGGGCAGATGCTGAGCGTGTGTTGAAACAGCCCAAGCCAAAAACGAAATCAGCACAACAATGCAGAACAAAACTTCCTGTTTTCTGAAACCAATCGTTGCTGATGCAGTCTGAAAAACAGAGCTTCAGAACAAATATGGAAATAGCTGAAATATCAACAGACAGAAGATTTGCGACGTGAAAAACCAGCACGTCTTTTCAGTTTTGTATTCACTATTTATACCCAGCTCTACAGTGTTTGATTCTTCATCAACTAACACAAAATCGAAACCAACACAGACTCAACCGCTACTTTACCGATTCAATCATCATTACTCGTCCGACAACACAAAGTTTAACCAACTCATCCGAGTACTAACGACTTCTAAAGCGAATTCAAAACTTACTCGAAAACAAAGCAGAGTTACAAGATTAACTAACAAAACTCCCCTAATCTTGTACTTCTAACTTAACGTCAAAAATGCCGAGTTTCTGACGTAATTCTGCAAACTTAACTCTTCCAAGAGCTTTGGTTAGCAGGTCTGCAATCTGATCTTGAGTGCTTATGTACTCAACTTCAACCTCTCCACTTTCAACACAATCTCGGATGTAGTGATACCGAGTATCAATATGTTTGCTACGTTCGTAATGAACTGGATTTTGGCTCAACGAAATTGCAGATTTGTTATCCACTTTAAGAATCACCTTTTCTCCCTGCCGATTCATCAAACTTGCCATCAATCTACCAAGCCAAATACCCTGACTTGCTCCGGTTGATGTTGCAATATATTCTGCTTCGCATGATGATAACGCAACAACCTTTTGCTTTTGTGATCTCCAAATAAGGACATTTCCACCAAGGAAAAACACAATGCCCGAAGTACTTTTACGGTCATCAATATCACCGGCGAAATCACTGTCAGTGTATCCAACCAATTTATTATTGCTAGCATCTTTCTTGGTATATAAACATCTGAAGTTTATTGTCCCCTTTATATACCTCAAGATTTGTTTCACTGCAGCCATATGCAAAGTTGTAGGCTTTTCCATGAATCGACTAATGATTCCAACCGAATAAGTAATATCCGGTCTAGTATGCACCAAATACCGAAGACTTCCAACGATGCTTCGATATAACGTTGAATCGACTGGAGGGTTATCACTCGCCTTACTTAGCTTTGTCCTTGCTTCCATAGGAGTCATGGTAGAATTGCAATCCTTCATGCCACACTTTTCAAGTATTTTCATAGCATATGAAGATTGACTCAACGAAATACCTTTTGTGCTTTGCTTTACTTCGATGCCAAGATAATAGGATAGCAATCCCAAATCGCTCATCTTGAATATCTTTCTCATTTGATCTTTAAACATCGCAATCTCTGAAATGCTCGGCCCTGTTATAATTAGATCGTCTACATAAACACCTACAAGTAGATGTTTACCTTCTTTATTTCTTTTGTAGACCGCATGCTCCAATGGACATCTCTCAAATCCAAGAGTCCTCAAGGTGCTGTCCAATTTAGAATTCCATGCACGTGGTGCTTGTTTAAGCCCATAAAGTGCTTTCTTGAGCTTGAGAACCTTGTTTTCCTTTCCTTTTACTTCAAATCCGAGTGGCTGCGATACATAGACATCTTCAGCAATTTCCCCATTGAGAAATGCAGATTTCACATCCATGTGATGTACTTCCCACGATTCTTGAGCCGCCAATGCAATCAATAACCGTATTGTCTCAATTCTAGCCACCAGTGCAAACACCTCGTCAAAATCTATACCTTGCTTTTGAACATAGCCTTTTGCAACCAATCGCACCTTGTGCTTCACTACATTCCCTTTTGGATCTTTCTTAACTTTAAAAATCCATTTTAAGCCTATTGATTTTAGTCCGGCTGGCAATTCAGTCAACTCCCACGTTTTATTATCTCGTATGGCATTAATCTCCTCTTGCATTGCTTCCTTCCAGCACTTGCATCTTGCTGCCTCTTCATAGCATGATGGTTCTTCTTCATCAATTTGCATAAGAACAATTCATCTGCTAGTTCTACAGGTTCAGTTGAGGAGTTAGTCGCTGGAGACTCTACTGCTGTTTCTAGACTCATAGCTTCAGGTGTCAAATCTACTTGTGTTGCCGATCGAACTGGACTTTGACTGCTTGATTCAGCATTGCTATTGATCTGCACAGAGCTGTTGGTATTTCCTGTAGTGCATACGGTACTATATTTCTGTCGTTCCTGATGTTACTTTCTGGTGCAGAATCGCTATCGTTGTCTCCTGAGGTATTATTGCACACCATCTCACTGTCTTCTAGAAAATGCCAGTCAAACACTTCTTTAATTTCGTCATCTTCTTTACCCCATTGCCAAGACTTGTCTTCTTCAAAGATCACGTCTCTGGTTACATGAATTTTATTGCTTTTGGGATCATATACTCTATACGCCTTAGAGCCTTCAGCATAGCCAAACAATACCATCGGAATACTCCTGTCATCAAACTTCTTGAGACCAGCCTTTACAGCCTTCAGCATAACCAAACAATACCATCGGAGTACTCCTGTCATCAAACTTCTTGAGACCAGCCTTTACAACCTTCACATGAGACAAACATCCGAAGGTTCTCAGGTGATGTACTCTCGGTTTTCGACCATGCCATGCCTCATATGGTGTTATTCCGTCTAAACTCCGAGTTGGCGCTCTATTTAATATATACACAGCCGTTCTCACTGCTTCTCCCCAATATTTTCCGGGCACTGATTTGCTCTTCATCATGCTACGTGCCATTTCAACCACTGTTTTGTTTCGTCGCTCAACAACTCCGTTTTGCTGTGGAGAATAAGGAACCGTTGTGTATCGCTTAATTCCAGCACTTTCACATAATGTGCCAAATTCAATTGAGAGGAACTCTCCTCCCCTGTCAGTGCGGAATGCTTTTATTTTCAGATTCTTCTCATTTTCCGCTGCAGCCTTGAACTTTTTAAAGCACACAAATGATTCATCTTTGCTTTTAAGAAAATCTACCCACATGTACCTGCTATAGTCATCAACAAATAGAATAAAATACTGATTACCTGCAGGTATGCTGGGAGTAATCTTTCCGCAAAGATCAGAATGCACCAATTGCAAGTTTTTCTTGGCTTTGTACTCGGCAGTGGAAGGAAACGGCTTCCTATGTTGCTTCCCAAGTGAACATCCTTGGCAGAATTGCTCGACATGCTCTATCACCGGCATGCCTTCTACCATGTTCTCCATACCGAGGTTTCTTAGCGCTCGGAAGTTCAAATGCCCGTATCTGTTATGCCAGAGCCAAGCCGAGTCATTAGATATTGAGAATAAGCAAATTGGTTCGGTTACCTTCAAGTTTGTTGTATACATCCTATTTTGTGTTCTATTCACCCGAACCAACAAGTTTCCTTCTCGGTCATAGACCTGCATGGCGCCATCTTCAACAATTATTTTATTGCCTTTCTCATCTAGCTGGCCGACACTAATTATACTGCACTTGAGTTTCGGGATGTAATACACATCTGTCAACATCTTGTGTTCTTGATTTCGGCAGTTCAAAAGTATAGAACCGAGCCCACAGATGTTCACCATTGAGCCATCTCCAAATCTGACAGTTCCTCTGATTGATTCATCCAACTCGGCAAATAGTTGCTTTGTTCCGACCATGTGGTTACTTGCTCCGGTATCGAAATACCACTTGCCTGCTGTTTTTCCTGACTCATCACCGATGTCAGGAAACACTTTTTCCTCATTTAGCATTACAAGTCATTCTTCATTCTGGTCTTCGCCATCTCGTGTGAAACAATTCACATCAGTCTGGATGATATGACCTTCATCCTGGACGGCTTGGTTCTCTCCATCCCAAGTATTTGAAACTACTTTGTGCTGGACAAGATCGCTCCCCTTCTGGATGGTTTGAGCTACAGAACATACCTCGGCAAGTAGTAACCCAGGTTCATGATCTGCCTTCTTTTGAATATAATGAGCATGTTCCCTCCTCGGTTTTCGGCATTCGCTCCGGAAGTGGCCCATCATGTCGCAATTATAGCACTTTATTTTTTATTTGTCGAACTTTTGGAATTTCCTTTCTTCTCCTTCTTCACTTTGCTGTCTTTCATGTTCACGGCCTCGACCACGTCCATGGCCGCTTCCTCGGCCACGGCCACGCCAATTTGACGTCCTTCCACAGGAGCTAGAAGTTTCACCATGTTTCTTTTCCTTTGCATTTAAATTCTCCCATTGCGAGCGAGTAAGCATAAGTTGCTCACCATCCTTTTCACCATGTCCAAGGCATCTTCCTTTCGAGGTTTCTTCAAAAGCTCTTAATCGCCCAATCGCTTCTTGTGCGGACATACTCTCTACATCACCAAATTATTCAATTGTGCTGACAAGTTGCATAAACCGATCGAGCACCGAACTGAACAATTTTTCAACAACGGTGACTTCTTTCAACTCCGTACCAAGCGATCGTATCTCACCAACCAGCGCGGTCAACTTCTGAGAAAATTCCACAATACTCTCCCCGTCACCCATGATCAACTGATCGATCTAGCGCTTCAATGTTTGAACTCTTGCTTTTCTGACACGATCTTCTCCTACGCGCATATCCCGGATTGCTCCCCATGCCTCCTTTGCCATTTCCTTGCCGACAATAGCCATCATGACATGGTCCAGAATAGCTTGGGAGATAGCGGCTAGGGCGCCCTGATCTTTGTCTTCTTCGACCAATGCATCGCCTTCTACCGCTCCCCATACACCGAGCGATCGGAGAATAATCTTCATCTTTACGGCCCAAAGGCCATAATTGGTGTCATCAAGCATCGGGTATTGTATCGGAATTCCTCTCGCTACCGCTTTTACCCCGGATGTGGATGGATGGGTAATTGCTGCTGCCGGTGGTGTGTTTCCGCTCATTGTCATGGGTGAAGGTGGCTCTGATACCACTTGTTGAAACAGCCCAAGCCAAAAACGAAATCAGCACAACAATGCAGAACAAAACTTCCTGTTTTCTGAAACCAATCGTTGCTGATGCAGAGTCTGAAAAACAGAGCTTCAGAACAAATATGGCAATAGCTGAAATATCAACAGACAGAAGATTTGCGACGTGAAAAACCAGCACGTCTTTTCAGTTTTGTATTCACTATTTATACCCAGCTCTACAGTGTTTGATTCTTCATCAACTAACACAAAATCGAAACCAACACAGACTCAACTGCTACTTTACCGATTCAGATACTGTTACTCTGTCCGACAACACAAAGTTTAACCAACTCATCCGAGTACTAACCTGAATTCTAAAACAGAATTCAAAACTTACTCTGAAAACAAAACAGAGAGTTACAAGATTAACTAACAGCGTGGCTTTGAGGAGGGGACAGTACGGCGCGTCGGGAAAGGAGCTCGAGGTGGTCAAAACGGTGGGTGTGCGGTCAAAAACCATGGGCACTACAATACTAGGAGCTTTGTCAATGCAGTCGCGTCGAAGAAGAAGACTGCCGCACGGGCCTAGGCTATTAGCAGGGGAGGGAGGAGAAAGAGAGAAAGCGTGTTTGGCCCTGTTGGGGCGTTTTCACGTGAGGGAGACGGGAAGTGGAGGTGGCTTGCAGAAGGATTGTGCCCATGGATGGAAGCGGATTTTCAATTTGTTTACTAATATACTTAATGTCATAAATTGAGTTTAAATCGCAAAAAAAATTGAAAATTTGTGGTAAATCCAGGAAAAGATTTTGGTAACTTGATAAATAACTTGTAGGAATTTTGGGACGTTACAGGACCCAAGCGTTCCCAAGCGCGAGGACATGGGCTTTCCCGAGTGCGTGGTCTCAGGCATTCTTGGGCATGTGCTTCCAAGTTTATTATTGTTTATTATTTCTGTTCATATTATCATATTATTGTTGATTACATTGTTTACTATCATTGCCAATTGATTAGTAAGGATGTGCTAAAATTATTGATAGATTTGAGTTAAAGAGAAAAAAATAGGTCGAGTTAATATCTTGAACACTTGGAGTGCTGGGGTCTTACAGACAGTTTGGGTATTCATGAACACCCCCCATAAGTTACCTTTTTTTCAAATTACCCCCTATATCTCATTTTTATTTACTTTGCCTCCCATAAGTTAAGTTGGCTTGCAAACGCCCCCTAGTTCGCATTTTTGTACTATTTTATCATGATTTTAATTATCTTTGGCACATTTTTCAATGATTGTAGTACTTATTTAAGTGATATCAATACTTTTTTAATGATTTGAGTGATTTCATTATTTGTAATACATGATTTCAATGTTGAAACAATAGTAACGAAATGATGTGTTACAACTACCAAAATCATTCACATAATTGTAATAATTATTAACATAATTGAAATAATTATTGACACCAATGATTCAAGTGTCAAAGATAATGAAAACCATGAGAAATAGTGGTAATATGTGACTTGGAGGGTTATTTGCACACCAACTTAACTTACAGGGGAGGAACATGGACGATAATTAGATGAGGGGCAAATTGAAAAGTTAGATGACTTAGGGCGTGTTTGTTTTAGCTTTGGATTCTCTAAAAGCTTATTTTGAATTGTGGTTGTAGAGAAGCTGATTCTCTAAAAACTGTAATCCAAAAGCACATATGAAGTGGATTGTGGATTGTACTGTATATAGGTGGGCTGGATTGTGAGAATTGGATTCTAGAATCGAGCTGTGTATGTATGTATGAATGATATTGTTATACCTCTTTATCTTTTTGTTAATATTCTAATAATGATTATAAGATATTTCAAAGTAAGTTCTATGAAACATTTCGTTAAAGTCTACATTTTTTATAGCATAATTTATGTGTACACTCCTTTTACATATGAAAAGTGTATATAGGAAAAATAAAAGGGCTCTAGTGAAATTTTTTCAACGATGTTGTATTGGAGTGTCTTAGAATTATTATTTAAGTATACTGAAAGTGATAAAAGATGTTGAAATTTTTTCAACGATGTTGTATTGGCTCTAGTGAAATTTTTTTCACACATTCATTTGAGTGTTATATTGGAGGTGGCAGTATGTTTGTTTTCAAGAACATGCCGTTATTGCTTAGTAGTTGTTGAAGCTTTGTGGCTGTACAGAAAATAAATCATTTAATATGATCATCGACCATGCTCCTTATTGTAAAATTTTGTAATAGGCATCATGTTGGTGATGGATGAAATAAGAAAGAACTCTTGGTATTGATTTAAGAAAAAGGGGAACAGGCTACATTTTCAATATTTTTGAATAGATTCGACTTGTGAAAAGAGAAATCAACTAATATTGCAATCAATAATATATATGTATCATGCATCTAGTTGTTACACCTTGACTCATCCATCTGTAGGAACTCTGAACTTCTTGATGTGGATATAGCAACAACAATTTTCCTGGCCTATATCAATTGCAAGGCATGGAATACTAAATCCATTGTCTTGGTACCAATCTTTTCGCTTCTCAGCAAGCTCTCCAACAAAGTCTGTGAGCTTTTCTCTAGTGACATTCGGCATCACCACAACATGTGCCAAGTTTCCCTCGCATGCAAGCTGCCACCTACGCACAAATGTCTCATCTTTTGGCCTTTCGAACACCACTGTGGTGCTTAGCGCATTCCAAGATGCGCTTACGTTAATTGCTTTGAGAAGTACCTCGAGGTATTGTGCATTTCTTGAGCATAGTTGAACTTCTTTCGAGATTTCTCGGTACCCCTTTTTGCTTAGTGTGTACCAGAGGAAGATTGGAGCGTGACCATTGCGGCTTCCTGTGATTGTTGCGTCCCTAGAAGCTATGTATTCAATGTCCGTGGACAAGATTTCAGCATGTTCCAATCTAGTGATTACAACACCACAGGGCATAGGGCAACCCAAGAACTTGTGTCCAGAAATACTGACAGACCCTATTGGCTTTTTGAATGACACCTTTGGGGCCTAAGTAAAAGCAGCAAACAAATTGGTTTAGACAGCAAATTAAACCTTGATGAATGATCCATGTGATGTGATATAAGCTAAAATTATGTTAGCTAGTTTCTACAGCTTGATCCTTATTTTTGTCTAAAAGTGATTGCTTTGTTGTTATGCACTGATTTTCTTTAGAAAGAATGTAGTCATAACCTGTATTTCCAGTCAATCAAAAAAACATTAATCATTTGGAAGCAGTTTAATTTGCGTGGTGTTGAACTCATATGCGCCATGTATATATCATCTTTAGAAACCAATACAAGTACATAGAAAACCTACTTGTTTCAGAAATGGCGTTATAATGCCTGAGAGTGCACCATCACAATGGATGTAGTACCGATTTTGAAATCCACATTCTTCAAGTGTTGTTATGATTTGGTCGAGATCATCTACGGCACCTTTCAAAGTAGTACCTACATATGGACCAGACAAAAAAATGAGTGTCAGTCAATGTTACATTGACAGAACATGGAAAAAGCAAAAAGTATCAACAAATGGACAACTGAATGTTCAATGCGGCTAAAATACTAACCGATATTGACATTTATAATAGCTGGGATCTTGGTATTTTGTAATAGCTTAGATTTGAAGTCTGCATAGTTCATCTCTCCAGAAACCATAGTATCAATCTGGATGCACTCGACTCTATACATTTTAGCTGCCTTGAAGACAGAGTAATGTGAATCATTTGAAGCATACAAGATTCCATCGGGGAAAAGCTCTCTCCTGTACAAGTGCAACCATTAATTTGCAAACAGAACGATACCGAAAGTTATAAAGCGATTCTGGATGGTAACAATTAAGTAAGGATTCAACTTTTTTAAAAAAAAAAAGAGGAAAAACTGGTGGCAGTCAGTTTCATCACAAATAAGGAATGTCGATCGGGTTTCATGGGCTCCATGTAAAATGGGGGAGTTTTACACGTAATTTGGATGTTTCTGAAAAAGATATTGTTAGACTGTGTATTTCCTGCAAATGACAATAAATGGGGAAAAAAATTCGTGAATTTGCATATGTAATAATTAAGAAGTACTGACCCAACTAATAGCCCATACAAGTTCCCTTCTGTTCCACCGGTGGTGATGTACCCCCAGTACTGGCCTCTTTGCAACTCCCAAAATTTAGCAAACCAATCCAAAACTGCAACTTCAAACTGTCTGGAGTGAACACCACCGTTGACCTCAGCAAATGGGTCACCAGCATTGTTGAGGGAGAAGTTCAGAAAATGTTTGAGGGGGCTTAAGTCGTAATCCATATTGATTGGATAACCTAATAATAAAATTGAATTAACCAATATGTATTCATCGAAAGCATCGTGCGATCGTTCATTTGAAAGCATCTATTATATATTTTAAAATCGATGGCATGTAGTTTAAATATCTAGGAAAACGAGAAAAATACTAGAAATTTTCATAATTCTTTTTTTTAAAGAAAGAAACAGCTAAAATCTTATAGACCCTAATTACGACTATTTTTAGAAAAATAAATTGACAACTCAACCTGATAGATCTTAATTACGACCATGAATAGAATGCTATCTATAATATATATCTCAAGACATTAAAATAATCCTAAACTATAAACACAACTTTCATTATAACTAGAATTTGAGTTACCAAAGATTAGGCCAGTCGGTCCAGTTCCTACTAAGTAATTAAATATATTAGTCATCAACCTGTCCACCTGCATGGGCTAGCAATTTAAAAACTGCACTCTTTGCTTTTACACAAAAGTATGTTATGTATTTTGTAGAAATATTTTCTAGCATTACTATAGTCTATATTTTTTTGTAATGTTTTATCGAGAATATAAAAATTACAGCTACATGAATAAGAACCGAAAGAGAAGATGAAAGCTCTATTTTGTTTTGACGTTTTCACTCATAGAATTATTCTAGGACCTTATCAATTTCGAATAAATGTATATGATCGGATACCCTTTTTCTTGAAAGATTCAAGCTGACATGACACGAAACATTTTTTTGGAATTTTATTTTGCTTTACAAATGGACTCGCTTCTTTCTTGATTTGTCCCATTACATATGTAGACGTATATAAAATTCAAGCTACCTGACATGACACGATACATTTTTTTGGAATTTTATTTTGCTTTACAAATGGACTCGCTTCTTTCTTTCCATAGATTTATCCCATTACATATGTAGACGTATATAAGACTTTATCCCTAGACTATTTGGATTGATCCTTTAGATTTTTTTCCCCTTTCCACAAATAACATGGGAGTTTATATATAGCGTACGTTTACCTTACTAAAAGGTAATTCTAGCTTTTCATCTCTCAAGATTAATGTGGGGCTTCTAGAAGCATGTAGACAAATCCTCGATCCATGCACTTATGCATGGCGAGATTAATCTGGGGTTTGTAGAAGATTCTTCGATTAGTATGGAGTACAAATTAAAGGCGAGAACTAGGGTCCGGACGTCCGATTTTCGAGTGTTACATCGGACGCTCGGTGTAACATTTTTTTCCAACGTGTGCAACATTTTTTTCGCGCGCATATTTTTGTTATTATCAAAAGAAAATGTTTCACGCGTAGGAAAAAAGTATTATAGAACGTCTGAAAAAATGAGACGTCCTACTGCTAGAATTAAAACATATATCCTCTACCTATCCGCTTGCATCATGTATATCATTTTTTTTATTACGCACACGCTGTGTTAATTAATCGATAGAATGAGACATCATGCACTTAAAGTATGGAAGACGCAAGGTCATTTTATAAGTTATCTTGCTGCCAACAACCTATCTGGTCTTCTGTTGCCTCAAAGCAATGCAAGCAAAGAATTATAATGCTTCAAATTGTTTTTAATTTTTTTTTGCTATAATAACTTTTTTGATACAACGATTTTTTTTCTGGTTTATCGACCTAAGTCTGAATTTGTGTAATTCGTCTTAATGCAGTACAAAGATAGAAGCACATGTGTGAATTTGGATGCATGTTACTAAAAGGTTGGACTTGCTCTGGCTGCTCGGACAACCAAACTCTTGCTTTCCATTGCTGGATATAAGTTGTAGGATACACCGTTTTGTAAATTTGGATGTACATGATGTTTCCTCTTTTCCCGATTAATCTGGGAAATTATTATTTTTAATTATTTTTATCATGGTAATTTTTAGCCTTTTACCTCTTAGGATTAACGGAGGTCTCCTAGCTAGAGAGTCTCTAATTAGTACAAATAAACATAGATAGTAGCATCATGCAGCGCACTAAAGCTACCGTGCGCCTCTATGGTTTGGAGAGAAAAAAAGAAACTATGATGATCAATAAAATGTTTGTTGAACAAAACAAATCTTGTAAGGAAGAAATATAGCATGTATACTGATGTAGTCGCATCTAATCGTCGGTTTGACTTCATGTGATTGCACATATATATTCTTATTCAGAAAACAATTAATAGTTACAATATATAGGAACAGGTGATATATATATATATAGTACTTGAGTTACTTGATATATAGTTTGATGATAATAGCTAAATATACATACCCAGATGGTATGCAGTCCTCTCTTGGAGGTGCTGCATATACCCTGCCATTAGCCTAGCTATTCCTGCCTGCCTCTCCGTCGCCGCCGCCGCCGCCTCGTCTACGGGAGGCTCCGCTATCTCGAGCCCTTGCACTACTTTGCTTCCCTCCTCCTCATCCACCGTCGCAGCAGCACTACTACACTGCAGCCAACCTGCAGCTGCAACATCCAACTGAGCATTGCAAGAAACTACCGGATTCACCATGCATCCACCTTCACACACAGAGATATATAGTGTGAAGTAGCAAACTATGGGAGAGGATTTAATTGTCTGGTCGATGTATATTCTGAATGGGCTAGCTAGTTGGGGATTAGCTAGCGAACGAGGGAATGAGAGATTGACGGAACTGGGATCTGGAGCACTGCATGAACCCTGCATATTTGTAGTCCACGACCATGAGAAGCTATAGCTAGCTAGCGGCATCTCAAGCTTGGATTAATTTTAGTTCCTGCCGTGGAGATCCATCCAAGGAGGGCACCTGACCCACCCAACAATGTACAGCTACTTAAATTAGTATGCATTAGCTGATATAATGCACAACTAACACATATGAATGAACCGAATCTCCCGTGACAAGAAGAGATAATATATATATATATATATATAGACACGTATATGTACGTATATACACGTATATATCTATATGTATGTATATACGTATATGTATACACATATGTATATAGCTAAAATGGGGGTATCATGGTGCCTGGGCACGATGATTTCAAATGTGCGAATTCAAGCTATATTCGATATAGTTTTCAAAAATTTCAGTTTTAGGGTATATACCCATCTATAACAATTCAAATGGAATGCATACCTTTGAAAAAACATATTCGAATTCAAAGATTTTGAACGAGTTTGGTCCATATGCTTTACTGATTTATATATAAAATCACAACATACCTACAACCAAACTATCATAAAAAAGAGGCTCTATTTTGAATTTCAGTTCAAACTTATTTGAACTAGTTAGGAAACTGGTTAAACTCACTATCTTAAAATTTTCAAAAAATTTCGCATGAAAATACATAGAGAAAATATCCTTTTTAGATCATGGTGCCTTAGGTAATTATACTATATATATATGTGTATTCATAATCGAGCTGACCAGCTAACTTTCTTTTTCTTCCTTGTCAACAAAACTCCATTTTCTTCAAAAATATCTTTCCTTTCGTACATATACAGTATGGACATTAGATAGTGTCACACAGGGTTCAAATTTTCGGCAAAATTTTGGAAAATCTCTGTGAAATCTCGGATTTTGGCGGAGGACGAGATTCAAAATCCCAGCGACATGAAAAAATTTGAAAATTAGGGTTTGCTATGGTGATTTCGGTAAATTCTGGCAAAATCTCGGTGATTTTGGCCGAAATTTCGTCATTTTGGACTAGTTTGCATGGTTTTGGATCGGATTTCACACCAATTTTTTTTGTGGAGAATTGTATTGCCTTTTATAATGAATACATGTGCAAAGTTTGTAATATATATATACACACACACACAAATTATGTAACCCTATCCCTAAACCCTAAATTGGATTTCGGCCTTAAATGATGTATTTCAGCCTAAATCCTAACTTGGATTTCGGCCTTAAATTGTATTTTGGCCTAAAATCTAAACCCTAACTTGGATTTCGGTCTTAATGATATATTGCGGCCTAAACCCTAAACCCTAGCTTGGATTTCGACCTTACATGATGTATTTTGGTCTTAAATTGTATTTCGGCCTAAATCCTAAACCCTAACTTGGATTTTAGACTTAAATGATGTATTTTGGCCTAAGACTTAAACCCTAACTTGGATTTCAGCCTTAAATTATATTTCGGCTTAAACCATAAACCAATTTTATATGCAAATACTTAGTATTTTGAATTAAAATAGATAGGAAATGTAGATAAATACTTGTATGATTTTTTCATATTTTTTCCCAATTTTTTAGCCTTGAGAGACCATTTCACAGCCGGTTAAAAATCATCAAGATTTCAGCCGATTTCACCTACATTTTGGTTTTCCTGGTTTCAAATTTATCGGATTTCAAATTTACCTTTTGAATTTCATCCAAAAAATCAAATTCTAGCTGAAATTTTGGATTTCTGTCACCCCTGAGTTGTGATACGGAAACGAAACGTGAAACCTTGGTGTCACATAAAGCGCTTAACAAGCCAACAACTTCTCTCTCTCTAGATATAACCCAACAACTACATTGGCATCTCTCTAAAGTTAATATTGGCAACGATCTATTTTACTTGGACAAAGCAACACTTCTTCTTATTATCCTGTTTATTGGAGTAGATACTAACGAGGATTAGTTGTAACGACCACACACATGTACGTACGTACGTAGCTAGTGAGCAAGCTTAGAAAAACTTCGTTGTCGAATTTTTTTAATCGAAACTTCGTTACAACTAGTTGTACTGCGTTTCGATTAGCGAGAAATTAATATAGAATAATTTTTTGATCGGTTATAGTCATATGCCTTGTTTCAGAGATATATATTTTTTGTAGCCATTTCCATGCAAAGTTGCAATTAAACAAGTGCAATAAGAGGACGACTTGTTATATGGTTGCAAAATAAGGCACGTTGATGCATCGTATGTTGCCTCTTGGATCTCCGAAATCTGATGTGGCTGCTCCAAATAATGTTGATGAAGGCGCTCCATCACTACCGATAACTTTCATCCTGAACACATGCATGTTATAGAATATATATATGCGAACTTAATTCACTACTACAGAACAGCACATCACTGCCGGTTCCAAAACGCCATCATTGCCGGTCATTGGTGCCGGCAGTGATTGGTCGGCAGTGATACTCGGGGATTATCACTGTCGACTCAGGAACCGGCAGTGATAAGGATTATCACTGCCGGTTCTACCTACAACCGGTAGTAATATTGAACTATCACTGCCGGGTCAAATCAAAATCCGACAGTGATGATAATTATCACTGCCAGTTATACATAAAACCGGCAGTGATATCGAACTGTCACTGCCGGGTTATACCACAATCCGACAGTGATATGTACCGGCTTTCTCCAAGAACCGGTAGTGACAAGCTGTGAATCAAATATTTTTATTACATATTTTTTGTGCAATATATATATTTTTATACAATTGTTTATACAGTGTCCATATATAGTATATAAAACATCGTTCAAATCATAATTCAAATATATCCATTTATATATAAAGCATCGTTAAAATCATAATTCAAATATATTAAATTAAGCATCACAATATTTTGTTTTACAATGATTTGTTTACAAATGTAGTTCGACTACATCTCATCTCATTCACTTGGATTTTGCACCGGCTACAGTAGAAGGAGTCGAAGTAGGCATGTCACGGGTCTAGATCGAAGGAATGAGGGCGATGAGGCTACTCGTGGAACTCGCCGTTTGGATTGATGACATCATCATAAATGAATCCGGCGATCTGTTCTTGAATTGTTATAATTCCTGTCAGTAATAACTTTTTGTATCTCAGTTTGGAGCGCTGTTATTGAAGAAAAGAGAAAGTTAATTAATGATGATATATGTTAAATGAAAAAAAAGTAGGCATCAATGTGTAATTATGTACTATGGCTTCGTTATAGCCCACGGTCTCCGTGACAATTGAATGTAAATTTGTACATACATAGTATGCACATAAATTGTTTCCCGGGTCCTACCTCATACATGGAAAGTCGGTTACTATTTCAAAATATTTCATGTAGGGACGATGTCGAACACTTTTCTTGCAGTATCGTGAGAATGCCCTGTGAATGATTTTGAATATTAAGTAAACTTAACTGCAGTAGAATGGAATATTGCTAGAGCAATAACGCAACGATCGAGTTTACCTATTCAGCATGTCCCAAAAGTCTTGATATAGATTAGTTGGTTTTCTCTTAGAGTAAGACAAAAATCCTGCTAGCATCTAACTGGATGACAAGGAGGACCCAGTGAAACCTGCACATATATGTCAACATAGTCAATTACTCTTACATTGTACGTGTTATGAAAAAATAGTAAAACGATATTAGAAGTAGAGAAATACATACTTAAAGTTATAGGGTAAAAGTATGGAGGTTTTGTATTGAAGCTTCAAAAAAGTACTAAATAAATAGTCTTCATTCTACTGTGGATTGTCCCTCACAAGCTTCTCATTGACAAGCCCGGGATCTAGGAATGCTAGATTGTCATTGCCATTTCTTCTACATGTCTGTATCTCCATTCTACATAAGAAAGAAGTTAGACATGCAATTAAACAGTACAAGAATGCACAATAATATACGTAGAGACTTACAAAGTCAACAATCTAAGTATATTCACGTCCAGGGCATCTTGCTGGTACAATATGTACAACTCCTCGAAATTCACCCAGAAGATGTTATCCCCATTGTGAAAATCTTGCTCCGTGTATCAGACTGCGAACGCCTCCATACCATCGTTGGACTTCTGCAGATACCACTGATGGACGCTCCGTAGTTGTGTTGTTAGGTGGTCGAAATGAGCTGGTTCAACCAGCGGTTTCCCCATAAAGAACTTCCACCTTAGACCTTTCTCCTAAGCATCTCGTTGAGCAGCATCTGCTTGAGCATTCAACCTCAACGCGTCAGCACTAGCCGCCTTCAAGTATTACTTTCTGGATATGCGCTCGTAGTCCGATATTTTGCAAGGTTCAGAAGCCTCCCCCATCTTTTGCACTTTTGTCATACTCAAGAAAAACTTTTGCGCGTTAGCATCAACTTTAGTCTTCTCAGGTGATGGCACCTTTTTAAAGTGAGATGTTACGTTGGCGCTTACATGCTTTTTTCGTTCTTCTTCAGTCATGTCAGCTGGTAATTTCTTCTGGGATTGTCCTTGCTTCACAGATGATTGAGATTTCTTTGAGGACGGTGCTGACTTCTGAGATGGTGCTGGTGTTCGATTCTTTTCAGATTTGGGCGGAGGAGTCGAACTTTTTCTGGTTGGTGCCAGCGGATGAGTTGGACTTTGTCTGTGTGGTAGCGACCAGGGCGGGAGGTCTCTGTGTAGAGAGTGCGGCTCATCATCATCTTCGTCGTCCTCATCGTCGGAGCCAAACTTAATCAAGCTTTTGCGCCACGCAAGGAAGCTATGCACGTTTTCTCCTAGTTTTTTGTTTTCGTCCTCGCCAGGGATCTCTACCTCCATTTTACGGTATTGGCGGACTACACTATCCACTTCGACCCTGGCGAATCCCTGCGGTATCGGGTGATAGTGTAAAACCTGCGACTCCTGGCATGGCCAAGCCCTGCCCTCAGCCACCTTGATAGTAATGCCATGTGCGGACAAATGTAGCTTGAATGGTGTCGGTTCTTTGATGTCATCTACAGGAAAATAGAGTCCATGCTCTTCGGGAATCCCTGTGGACGTGCAACTACTCTTACGAGCACCAGGACTGATGAGCTTAGGGCTTTCACCGGGTGGCGGCCGTGAGTTGAGAGCTTTCTGTACTGCTTGCTCCATAGCCTTATCTAGTTCCGCTCTCTATTCCTCTAACGCTCTCGCCACAGCATCTTTTATTTTACGGTCCAGTTGATCTTCTCTTAATCTCTTTGGACGCTTGTACAACCATGCGTCTGCTGGGAAGGCTTCTTTCCACGGAACCAAACCAACTCCTCTGGTGCGACCTGGATGCTCCTTATTACCCAGGGCTACGGTTAGCTCATCATTCTCTCTTCGTGGCCTGAAAGATCCTTGGGAAGACTGCATGTGAGCATCTGTGATTCTGCGCAACATTTGCTGCTCTCTATCGCTTCTGAAGCTTAAGCTGCCATCATCCGAGATAGAAGCACCCCTCCCAAGCAACCAGTGCTTCGATCGTTTGCTCAAGGCGGCTGTCGCAGGAATGACACCCTTGCGGGTTAGTTATTCTTTGGTCCGATCCCAAGCTGGTATTTTCTTCACGTACCCTCCTGTTCCTAGCGCGTGAGGGTGAATATTCTTATCCGCGTTTACCTTGTTCCTTTGACTTACTATCTGCGCTTCTTCAGACCTTTTGTACGCCACAAAGTCCTCCCAAAACTCTCTTAACTTTGGAGGGAAACATATCTCGAGCCTACACAAAGTGTGGACCACGTCTTCCTGCAGCTTATCTAGTTTTAACAGATCGATGGCCTTCTATGAAATCGCGTTGAAGAATGAACACAACTTTATAATTGGGTCTCGAACTTTCTCTGGCAGAACACCCCTAATTGCAATTGGAAGCATTTGTGTCATCATCACGTGGCAATCGTGAGATTTCATGCCAATTAATTTTAAGTCTTTCATTGAGACTAGTCTCTTTATGTTGGCAGAGTAATCAGACGGAACTTTGACTCCGTGCAAGCATTCGCACACGCTAATTTTGTCTTTCTTACTCAGAGTGTAGCAGGCTGCGGGAACGTACTTTTTACCTGTATCCATGTCTTCTTGATGCAGCTCCTTCCTGAGTTTCATATCTTCAAGGTCCATCCGTGCGTGGAGGGTATCTTTTGTTTTGCCAGGTGTATCCAGTAAGATACCAAGCAAGCTGTCACACACGTTCTTCTCTATGTGCATAATGTTGATTGCGTATCGAACTTCTAAGTGTTGCCAATAAGGTAGGACCCAAAATACTGATCTCTTTTTCCACAAAGGAGCCTTATCACAGGAACTAGGGATAGATGTACTGCCGGCTCCCTTTCCGTGAATAATATGAAGATCCTTTACGGACGCAAATATCTGTTTCCCAGTGCGATTCTTCAGAGCTAAGGCAGTCTCCTTTGTCCCGTCAAAAGCTCTCTTATTATTGCGGTATGGGTGATCCTTGCGAAGGAACCTACGATGCCGCATGTAAACCATTTTTCGACAGTTCTTCAATCACCGGCTAGCTGTATCATCCAAGCGCTGGATGCATCCGTTGAATCATTAATGGTTACGAACAACAATACACGTAGGATAAAGTTCTCTCTTTTGTACTCATCCTATATCCGTACTCCATTGTTCCACAATATTAGAAGATCTCCAACCATTGGTTTGAGGTACACATCAATATCGTTACCAGGTTGTCTGGGCTCTTGGATCAGTAGTAGCATCATAATATACTTCCGCTTCATACAAAACCAAGGAGGAAGGTTGTAGATACATAGAGTCACCGACCACGTACTGTGACGACTACTCATGTTGCCGAAAGGATTCATCCCATCCGTACTCAACTCGAACCTTATATTCCTCACATCATATGTAAAGTGCTTCTTATATTTTCTGTCGATGTTCCTTCATTGCACAGAATCAGCAGGGTGTCTGAGCATTCCATCCTTCTTACACTCTTCGGCGTGCCATCGTAGCAATTAGCATGCCTTTTGTTCACAAACAATCGCTTCAGATGGGGGATTATAGGGAAATACCACACCACCTTACGGGGGGATCTCTTCTTCTTATGCTCCACCCTGACATCATCGTTATAGATATCATCGTTGCCCTTATACCACTTTGCTTTGCAAACAGCACAGGCATTCAAGTCTGCAAACTCATTGCGATACAACATGCAATCGTTTGGACAGGCGTGTACCCTTTGTACCTCCAATCCCAACGGGCAGACAACCTGCTTGACCTGGTACGTAGTTGTAGGCAACATGTTACCCTCTGGAAGCAAGTCCCCCAAGAGACATAACAGCTCAGTGAAGCTCTTATCGGACCAACCATTGCTTGCCTTCAACTGCAGTAGTGTAAGCACGGTATGCAATTTTTTTTGCTCCTCCTTGCAGCCCGGCTATAATAGTGTTGTGGAGTCCTCTACCATATGCTGGAACTTTTGAAACTCTCTTTCACTCGTGAAGTCCCCCTCCCCATCACGCAACATTTAATCCAGATCATCGTCGTGGCTATCGACAAACGTATCTTCGACCACCGTCATATCGTTATCTCTGTCATCTTCAGCAATGTGTTGCCCTTCATGTACAATCTCATCTTCACCGTGCTCGGTCCAACAGGTATAGCCAGCCTTGAAACCCCTTCGAAGCAAGTGTGCACGTATCGACTCTATGGTAGAAAACAGCTTCTCATTTTTGCAATCAACGCATCGACAACACATATAGTCCGTCAGATTCTTCGACTTGTGCGCCGCAGTCGCGTTTACAAAACAAGTCACACCATTAAAGAACTCTGCGCCGCAACGGTCCGTGTCATACATCTACCTTCGGTCCATCTACAATTAATTAAATCAAACATCACATAAGCATATAATTGCTAATAATAATATAATTGTAAATGATAAGATTTAAAAATCCATGCAGCAATTTTGACTATATTAAAATACATCAACCTTTTTTCATTATGTAAATATCCATCTAGTAATTTTTTATTACTTTATAAAATGAAAATAATTATAAATACTTAGGATATATTTTTACTATATTAAAATACATCAATCTTTTTTTATTATGTAAATATCCATCTTGCAATTTATTGTTATTTAAAAAATAATAAATAATTGCAAATAGTTAGGATATATTTTGACTATATTAAAATACATCAACCTTTTTCATTATGTAAATATCCATCTAACAATTTTTTATTATTTCAAAATTTGAGTATACATCAACCTTTTTTATTATGTAAATATACATCTGGCAATTTTTTATTATTTACAAAATTGAAAATAATTGTAAATAATTAGGATATATTTTTACTATATTAAAAATATCCGAGTAGCAATTTTTTAATTACTTTCATAATTGATAATATCAATGTTGTAATTTTGTAATTACTTTAATAATTGAAAATAAGCATATAATTGAAAGTACACGATATATTTGTATCTTGCAATTTTCATTATTGCAAAATTCATCTAGCGATTTTCACTATTTAAAAATCCACTAAATCACCGAAATGAATAAGAATTGTAATTATCAAAATTTAAAGCAATCTATAAAGTAAAATCCAACTACAAATATAATGTAGATCAAATTACTAACCTTGAAGAGAAATATATATGAATTTTAATACAATTTTTCAGCAGCAATTCGTCACAATAAATGGAGCAGAGACGCCTCTCTGTTATGCTCGATCGGTCGGGGGAAGAGACGGCCAGATATATAAAGGACTTATCACTGCCGGTTCTGCGCAGAACCGGCAGTGATAAGCTCGGATTGCCGGTTCTGGTGTACAACCGACAATGAAAATGCCAATATCACTGCCGGTTGATAGTATATCCAGTAGTGACATATCACTACCGGTTTTATATATAAACCGGCAGTGATATCTGGTTATCACTGCCGGTCCCCCCCCGGTTTAACTTTCGAACCGGCAGTGATATGTTCGCACTGTCGGTTCTATCCCAACCGGCAGTGATATGTCGGTAAGGATTGCCTGTTCTGTAGTAATGATTTCGACTCTTTCTTTAACACCAGTGATGATGAGGACATCACTACTACGGATATGACCACATTTGGTTGTGCCTACACCAACACATCATCCACGGGCCAAGAAGAGAGAGAGATCAAATCCATCACATTCTGGAATCCAATTCGGCCTCCTGAGACAGCACCAACTTAAAACGGTCATAACTTTTGATCCAGAAGGGTGTTCGGGGCACATGAGTACTTGATTGAAAGCTTTCGTCGCCCTTTTTCCAATGGATCCAGTCTCACCTTCAAATTCCTTCTGAGCTGTCAGGAAACTGCAAAACAAGTCATGTCACTTTTCCAGTCCGAGTCAGAGTGGGCCTTGGGCCTTGTAATCGAATTGTATTTGGTTTCCTAGGGTTTTGAACGACCACCTCCTCTTGTTATCTCATAAATAACCAGCCGCAACCCCATCTAGGGTTTTGGGGTTTTGTTTGATTAGTTTAGCCAAGTGCAAACTTTGCGTCTTGAGTTGTCTTTGGGCTGACCACCTTGTCAAGACCTTCAATAGAACCCCACCTTATTTTGGCCTTCAATTCTTATTTGCAATTTCAGATTGCTTTTACCATTGTTCTTGCTTGTTCTTGGTTGCTTGCGGGAATTGAACCTCGTGTTCAGTTGATCGTGCCACGGCAAGATCAATAACACTCCGGAGTTGGTTTAGCGATTGCTAAGGCGCATCGTCGTCGTACGTTGTAGTCGGATCGTCAAAGTCGGTTCCACAAATCGATAGTTATCGCTCTCATCGAAAGATCGGGACACAACCTCGCATCAGGTGGTATCAGAGCGCCAAGTTGCTCGGTGAGAGATTCTATACTGTAGATTAGTTTTTGTTTTCTGTCCTAAATTGAAAATTACTCCACAAAAATTCAACCTTTAGATTCAATCTAGTATTTTAGTGAGTTTTGTTAGGTTTTGATCCATTAGAGTCCTTGTTTTAGTTGCTGATTGTTTTTCCTTCGCGTAGCTTTTCTTTCAATCTGTCCAGTATTTTGTTTTGTTCATAACTTTCGCATACGAGCTCGGATTCTAGTGTTTTTGTACTTTCCTAAAACCTGGGAACGATCTCTACAAAAACCTAGTTGGGCATGAACTCTAATTCTGGAGCTAAATTTGTTTAATCTGGATATCAAATTTGTTGAAGCAAGTTGTACTTCCAATCCAGATCGGTTCGGTATTTTGATCATAATTCTCACGTCCGAACTCCGTTTGGGAAGTTTTTATACTTTCCTGAATCCTTGAAGAGTCCTCTACAAAAACGTTTTTGGGTGTCCTTTCTGATTCGGATTCCATCAAACCGAATTTGATTCGGATTCGGAATTGGTCCCGAGCTAAAATTGGGAGTATTCATGCAGTTCGGTTTTGAGCCATAACTTTCACACCCTTGCTCCAAATTGCATGTTCTTGTATTCCTTTGAAAGCTGAGGACATAAGCTTCAATTCTTTCCATAGTGAACCTTCTAAATTCGGTCGTTTTGAATCTGTAATCTAGGCGACAAATCTGCTGCCCTAGAAACTTTGAATTTGGGTGTTTTGCTTCATTTCGTGTTCTAGTTTTGTTCCTTTGAGTTGGTTGAGTCCAGTAGCATCCATAATCCATAAAACTCCAAAAATATCAGTATACATACCTTTGTTAACCAATTCATCCTTTGCGAATACTTTGATCCCAATTGAGACTAGCTATTTGATATTGCTTAGGGCTGTTCATATTGATACATTACATAATCTTGAATTATCATATCATACTATCTTGTGATATCAAGTTAGGGATTCCAAAACTTTGCTCATACTAGTGTTGGCATAAGTCACCAAAAGAAAGAAGAGAGAAAGAAAGAGCCAAAAGGCAAAAAAAAAATATAATAGTGGCCGGCAGCACTACATTGAGCGAAACCCTAATTTGTGTTCATTATTTTTCAGATTGTGCAATTGTATTAATTAGTGAGCAATCTTGTGCCCTTTTATCTTTTCTCAAGCAATTAGCTAGTGTCTCTCTATAACTTATGCAACACGAGCTTTGGTACTGAAAATTTTCTTATTTAGCTCATTCCATTGGTTGCATTAAGTTACATCATCTTTGCACGTGAGTTGCCTTGAAATTCGCTTATATCTTTGAGATCGGCAACTAGGACTTGTGATTTCTATTTTGGGTCCTTACTTGTCATTACAATAACTAGAATTATCAGATTGCATAGGAAATAAGTATAGCCTACCAAGCTCCACATATTTTACCTTGTACGTTTGTTCGGTCCCTTGCAATCGCTTTATCCAAGCTTCGAAGAACTTTTGACACCGCCAACGGCCGACAACTCTGCCGCACGGTAAGAACTTGTAAGAGCTTTGGTTAAGGCTTGAGAGTTGAGCGACTTTTCTCCACTTCCTAGTAGTTGATTGGGAATTACATAAACCTTTGTCTTTCCTTTATGCTACTAACCATGTTAGGTGACAAGAGTTCATCTGCATCATTCTCCACGCACGAAGGGCAATGTACAACTCACTAATGAGCAAATGTCGCTGCAAGAAGACCGTTTCGGTCCATCGAGACTGCTCAGGAGTTGCTAACACTACCCTTGCTACTATTTTGTCTAGACTTGATGATATGCTTGCATTGCTGTCCTGGAACTTCCAGTCCTCCGCCTCGTCTCCTAAGCAACAACAATGGTGTACTATGTGCACTGTGGGTTCCCATTGCTGCCCGACTTCCCAAATGGACGCTTGTTGCATCGGTCGCCCCACCACACATCGCCACGGGTTCATCCAATCGATGATGAACAAGGTAAAATCAAGTTTGAGTTGCCTCCTTTTGATGGAAAGTTCGATCCTAATGCATATATTAATTGGGAGATAGCGGTAGATAAAGAATTTGCAAACTATGACTTATCGAAAACCAAAAGATTAGTGCCGCAGATTAAAGTGTTAACGTCGGATGCGATATATTGGTGGAAGCATATATCTAGACATGATAAAGACCCTAAAACTTGGAATGCAATGAAAAGACTTATGAGAAATGATTATGTTCTGAATATGTTGCTAAATATTTGCTTACTAAACTTCAATGCTTAAAACAAGGTTCTAAAACTGTTATAGAATACTTTCATGATTTGCAAAATTGTTTGTTGCGTTGTGGTTTACAAGAATGTGAGGAAGCTACTGAGCTTAGGTTCATACGTGGACTTAATCATGAAATTCGGGATGTTCTTGTTGATGAAACATATAGTTGTCTTTGAATTGATTGAATGTGCTTTTAGAGTGAAAACATGCTTCTTGAATCTTTGAAAGAGCCTTTAGCTTTATTTGAGGTGCCCATTGTTGCACCTTCTTTGTAAGCTAACATTTTGCGAAAAGTGAGCACCATCGGGAGAAAGATGAAGAAGAAAATGTGAAAAAAGAGGAGATATTTGCTGCTCCATACGTATGTGAAGAGTTAGAAATTGAAGTTGCACCTACAACCACGGAAAATGATTTAGAAGGTAATATCAAAGGTATGGACTGTATACATGGTGAAAATCATTTTGAAGTGACAAAACTGTCCATGAATCGTGCTATCGTAGAGCAACTATTAATGGAACCCATTGCTGATTTTGTTGCTATTCCTAGTGATAAAGAAGAGTTGTGTCATAATGCTTCACTTATATCCACGCCACAATTAGTGAATGAACATGAAATATTTATATTTGAACAAAACACTTGCGCTGAACATAGACATGTTATTCAAATTGCTAGTGAAGAAGATGAGCTTAAATTGATGTCTTCTTTAGATACTTTAGGTTACATTGAATTTGATGTTCTGTGTGATCTGGATAGTTTCAAGGAGAAGATTTTTGTACATTACGATTTGCCATGGTTATCACGAAATATTTTCTATGTTGTTGGCAAACATAATGATAAAGGAGAATACAAAGTGCATAGATTATACATTTGTTCAGATCTGAGACCTCCACATCCTATGCAACAATGTGATCAATTTGATAATTCTAATATCATATCAAGTACCCCTACTGTCGATTATAATCTATATGATAGTTTTCAAGAAAGGGAGTGTTTGGGTGATTTTGATTCACGAGACATTGATTTGAGCACAAAAGATATGCATGTTGCTTTGCTCTTTCTCGCTACTAACATTTTGCAGGAGAATGTGATGGAGTCGAGGACGACTCCAATTCAAGAAAGGGAGAATGATGAGACCATGCTCGTCCTGGATATGATCAACGCTATATCAATTTGGCGACACTTCACGGCATCCTCTGTATCATCTACATCTACTAGGATGGCTTTCCTTCACAGGGGGGAGGAAGCGTCCAAGAGTGCAAGCTTTCAACATGCCTTTATATGCTGGAAAGAAATATTGAGCTTTGTGGAGAATGATCTGAACATGAGAATACTTTTTGTTGAGGTCAAGCTAAAAGCTGAGCATAAGTCAAAGACGACTCAAATTCAAGAAAGGGAGGATGATGAGGACATCACTACTACGGATATGACCACATTTGGTTGTGCCTACTCTAACACATCATCCACGGGCCAAGAAGAGAGAGAGATCAAATCCATCACATTCTGGAATCCAATTCGGCCTCCTGAGACAGCACCAACTTAAAACGGTCATAACTTTTGATCCAGAAGGGTGTTCGGGGCACATGAGTACTTGATTGAAAGCTTTCGTCGCCCTCTTTCCAATGGATCCAGTCTCACCTTCAAATTCCTTCTGAGCTGTCCGGAAACTGCAAAACAAGTCATGTCACTTTTCCAGTCCGAGTCAGAGTGGGCCTTGGGCCTTGTAATCGAATTGTATTTGGTTTCCTAGGGTTTTGAACGACCACCTCCTCTTGTTATCTCATAAATAACCAGCCGCAACCCCATCTAGGGTTTTGGGGTTTTGTTTGATTAGTTTAGCCAAGTGCAAACTTTGCGTCTTCGAGTTGTCTTTGATGACCACCTTGTCAAGACCTTCAATAGAACCCCACCTTATTTTGGCCTTCAATTCTTATTTGCAATTTCAGATTGCTTTTACCATTGTTCTTGCTTGTTCTTGGTTGCTTGCGGGAATTGAACCTCGTGTTCAGTTGATCGTGCCACGGCAAGATCAATAACACTCGAGTTGGTTTAGCGATTGCTAAGGCGCATCGTCGTCGTACGTTGTAGTCGGATCGTCAAAGTCGGTTCCACAAATCGATAGTTATCGCTCTCATCGAAAGATCGGGACACAACCTCGCATCGGGTGGTATCGAGGCGCCAAGTTGCTCGGTGAGAGATTCTATACTGTAGATTAGTTTTTGTTTTCTGTCCTAAATTGAAAATTACTCCACAAAAATTCAACCTTTAGATTCAATCTAGTATTTTAGTGAGTTTTGTTAGGTTTTGATCCATTAGAGTCCTTGTTTTAGTTCTTGATTGTTTTCCTTCGCGTAGCTTTTCTTTCAATCTGTCCAGTATTTTGTTTTGTTCATAACTTTCGCATACGAGCTCGGATTCTAGTGTTTTTGTACTTTCCTAAAACCTGGGAACGATCTCTACAAAAACCTAGTTGGGCATGAACTCTAATTCTGGAGCTAAATTTGTTTAATCTGGATATCAAATTTGTTGAAGCAAGTTGTACTTCCAATCCAGATCGGTTCGGTATTTTGATCATAATTCTCACGTCCGAACTCCGTTTGGGAAGTTTTATACTTTCCTGAATCCTTGAAGAGTCCTCTACAAAAACGTTTTTGGGTGTCCTTTCTGATTCGGATTCCATCAAACCGAATTTGATTCGGATTCGAATTGGTCCCGAGCTAAAATTGGGAGTATTCTGTGCAGTTCGGTTTTTGAGCCATAACTTTCACACCCTTGCTCCAAATTGCATGTTCTTGTATTCCTTTGAAAGCTGAGGACATAAGCTTCAATTCTTTCCATAGTGAACCTTCTAAATTCGGTCGTTTTGAATCTGTAATCTAGGCGACAAATCTGCTGCCCTAGAAACTTTGAATTTGGGTGTTTTGCTTCATTTCGTGTTCTAGTTTTGTTCCTTTGAGTTGGTTGAGTCCAGTAGCATCCATAATCCATAAAACTCCAAAAATATCAGTATACATACCTTTGTTAACCAATTCATCCTTTGCGAATACTTTGATCCCAATTGAGACTAGCTATTTGATATTGCTTAGGGCTGTTCATATTGATACATTACATAATCTTGAATTATCATATCATACTATCTTGTGATATCAAGTTAGGGATTCCAAAACTTTGCTCATACTAGTGTTGGCCGCAAGTCACCAAAAGAAAGAAGAGAGAAAGAAAGAGCCAAAAGGCAAAAAAAAAATATAATAGTGGCCGGCAGCACTACATTGAGCGAAACCCTAATTTGTGTTCATTATTTTTCAGATTGTGCAATTGTATTAATTAGTGAGCAATCTTGTGCCCTTTTATCTTTTCTGAAGCAATTAGCTAGTGTCTCTCTATAACTTATGCAACACGAGCTTTGGTACTGAAAATTTTCTTATTTAGCTCATTCCATTGGTTGCATTAAGTTACATCATCTTTGCACGTGAGTTGCCTTGAAATTCGCTTATATCTTTGAGATCGGCAACTAGGACTTGTGATTTCTATTTTGGGTCCTTACTTGTCATTACAATAACTAGAATTATCAGATTGCATAGGAAATAAGTATAGCCTACCAAGCTCCACATATTTTACCTTGTACGTTTGTTCGGTCCCTTGCAATCGCTTTATCCAAGCTTCGAAGAACTTTTGACACCGCCAACGGCCGACAACTCTCGCCGCACGGTAAGAACTTGTAAGAGCTTTGGTTAAGGCTTGAGAGTTGAGCGACTTTTCTCCACTTCCTAGTAGTTGATTGGGAATTACATAAACCTTTGTCTTTCCTTTATGCTACTAACCATGTTAGGTGACAAGAGTTCATCAGATCATTCTCCACGCACGAAGGGCAATGTACAACTCACTAATGAGCAAATGTCGCTGCAAGAAGACCGTTTTGGTCCATCGAGACTGCTCGGGGAGTTGCTAACACTACCCTTGCTACTATTTTGTCTAGACTTGATGATATGCTTGCATTCTTTGTCCTGGAACTTCCAGGTCCTCCGCCTCGTCTCTAAGCAACAACAATGGTGTACTATGTACTGCGGGTTCCCATTGCTGCCCGACTTCCCAAAGATGGACCTTGTTGCATCGGTCGCCCCACCACACATCGCCACGGGTTCATCCACTGATGATGAACAAGGTAAAATCAAGTTTGAGTTGCCTCCTTTTGATGGAAAGTTCGATCCTAATGCATATATTAATTGGGAGATAGCGGTAGATAAAGAATTTGCAAACTATGACTTATCTGAAAACCAAAAGATTAGTGCCGCAGTTAAAGTGTTAACGTCGGATGCGATATATTGGTGGAAGCATATATCTAGACATGATAAAGACCCTAAAACTTGGAATGCAATGAAAAGACTTATGAGAAATGATTATGTTCTGAATATGTTGCTAAATATTTGCTTACTAAACTTCAATGCTTAAAACAAGGTTCTAAAACTGTTATAGAATACTTTCATGATTTGCAAAATTGTTTGTTGCGTTGTGGTTTACAAGAATGTGAGGAAGCTACTGAGCTTAGGTTCATACGTGGACTTAATCATGAAATTCGGGATGTTCTTGTTGATGAAACATATAGTTGTCTTTCGAATTGATTGAATGTGCTTTTAGAGTGAAAACATGCTTCTTGAATCTTTGAAAGAGCCTTTAGCTTTATTTGAGGTGCCCATTGTTGCACCTTCTGTTGTAGCTAACATTTTGCGTAAAAGTGAGCACCATCGGAGAAAGATGAAGAAGAAAATGTGAAAAAGAGGAGATATTTGCTGCTCCATACGTATGTGAAGAGTTAGAAATTGAAGTTGCACCTACAACCACGGAAAATGATTTAGAAGGTAATATCAAAGGTATGGATCAGATACATGGTGAAAATCATTTTGAAGTGACAAACTGCATCCATGAATCGTGCTATCGTAGAGCAACTATTAATGGAACCCATTGCTGATTTTGTTGCTATTCCTAGTGATAAAGAAGAGTTGTGTCATAATGCTTCACTTATATCCACGCCACAATTAGTGAATGAACATGAAATATTTATATTTGAACAAAACACTTGCGCTGAACATAGACATGTTATTCAAATTGCTAGTGAAGAAGATGAGCTTAAATTGATGTCTTCTTTAGATACTTTAGGTTACATTGAATTTGATGTTCGTGTGATCTGGATAGTTTCAAGGAGAAGATTTTTGTACATTCGATTTGCCATGGTTATCACGAAATATTTTCTATGTTGTTGGCAAACATAATGATAAAGGAGAATACAAAGTGCATAGATTATACATTTGTTCAGATCTGAGACCTCCACATCCTATGCAACAATGTGATCAATTTGATAATTCTAATATCATATCAAGTACCCCTCATCGATTATAATCTATATGATAGTTTTCAAGAAAGGGAGTGTTTGGGTGATTTTGATTCACGAGACATTGATTTGAGCACAAAAGATATGCATGTTGCTTTGCTCTTTCTCGCTACTAACATTTTGCAGAGAATGTGATGGAGTCGAGGACGACTCCAATTCAAGAAAAGGAGAATGATGAGACCATGCTCGTCTGGATATGATCAACGCTATATCAATTTGGCGACACTTCACGGCATCCTCTGTATCATCTACATCTACTAGGATGGCTTTCCTTCACAGGGGAGGAAGCGTCCAAGAGTGCAAGCTTTCAACATGCCTTTATATCTTGGAAAGAAATATTGAGCTTTGTGGAGAATGATCTGAACATGAGAATACTTTTGTTGAGGTCAAGCTAAAAGCTGAGCATAAGTCAAAGACGACTCAAATTCAAGAAAGGGAGGATGATGAGGACATCACTACTACGGATATGACCACATTTGGTTGTGCCTACTCTAACACATCATCCACGGGCCAAGAAGAGAGAGATCAAATCCATCACATTCGGAATCCAATTCGGCCTCCTGAGACAGCACCAACTTAAAACGGTCATAACTTTTGATCCAGAAGGGTGTTCGGGGCACATGAGTACTTGATTGAAAGCTTTCGTCGCCCTCTTTCCAATGGATCCAGTCTCACCTTCAAATTCCTTCTGAGCTGTCCGGAAACTGCAAAACAAGTCATGTCACTTTTCCAGTCCGAGTCAGAGTGGGCCTTGGGCCTTGTAATCGAATTGTATTTGGTTTCCTAGGGTTTTGAACGACCACCTCCTCTTGTTATCTCATAAATAACCAGCCGCAACCCTATCTAGGGTTTTGGGGTTTTGTTTGATTAGTTTAGCCAAGTGCAAACTTTGCGTCTTCGAGTTGTGCTGGACAGCCACCTTGTCAAGACCTTCAATAGAACCCCACCTTATTTTGGCCTTCAATTCTTATTTGCAATTTCAGATTGCTTTTACCATTGTTCTTGCTTGTTCTTCGGTTGCTTGCAGGAATTGAACCTCGTGTTCAGGTTGATCGTGCCCACGGCAAGATCAATAACACTCCGGAGTTGGTTTAGCGATTGCTAAGGCGCATCGTCGTCGTACGTTGTAGTCGGATCGTCAAAGTTGGTTCCACAAATCGATAGTTATCGCTCTCATCGAAAGATCCGGACACAACCTCGCATCAAGTGAGGGGCTACACCTAGAGGGTAATCGAGCAGGTACAATTTGAGCAATATTGCTAGTTTGTAGGGACGAGACTGTACACTTGCTAGGTCGGGCGACCGCGCAAGTGGTGATGAACAATTGATATATAGAGCACAAGTACGTAGAATAAATTAAACTTATCTCTCTCTGTGTGTGTATGCATGTAGTTTACAAGGTACTATCTATACCCCTTTATAATGCACCTAATCAATTTTTGCTACGTCTACACTAAATAATGCACCTCATTAGAGATGGCCCAATGTTCGTGCACCCAACAAAACGTCCCCAGAAACTTGCATTCATCAAAATGAACGTCTCAGATCTTTCCTCAGTTTTACTCACCCACATCCGATGGCCATTATTTAGTGTGTCTAATCATCCCTATGGCCCACAACAGACCTCCCCACCTACATATTTGGAAGGAGAGCGAATCAAATAAGGAAATAAGTAAGGAGGATCCGCATGCAAGGAAACCAGACTTGAATTTTTTTACTGGCCAAAATTGTATGTACTACATATTTGGAAGGAGGGTGAATCAAACAAGGAAATAAACAGGGAGGATCTGCATGCAAGGAAACAAGACTTGAATTTTTTATTGTCCTGACATTGTGATCGTATTTTTTTCGAATATGACCCTTCTCGAGACTTTTTTACGGATCTAGCCCCATAGAGCCTAATTTCAGCGCACGAAGAGCGCTGAATTTTTGTTTTTATTTTTTATCTAAGGAACCAACGGTCTGTGAGTGCTGCTTAATTTTTTTCAATTTTTCTCGCGAAACCAGCGGCCGGCGAGCACTGTTTAATTTTTATCTTTTTTTCCTTACGGATCCAACGGTCGGCGAGCGCAGTTTATTTTTCCATATTTTTCCGAAATTATCCCTGTGGCCCACAACAGACCTTCCCTCACATCCAGCATCAACAAGGAAAAGGAAACAAACGTCTTGGAATCAAGGAAAAGGAAACAAACATCCTGGAAAAGGAAAGGACCATACATTACGTGCTGGGAAAAGAAAACCGGGAGATGGGGTAGCGCGGCCGGGAGAACGCAGGTCTGCAATGGCTCCACGGTCGCCATCGGTGGCTTTGCCGACGCGGCGAGGTTACTGGTCAGCGACCTCGCAGCCGCCGTGCCTCGGCAAATTTATAATTTAATTTTTTTTTAAAATAATTTTATTAAGTACAAAATAATTGAAAGTTTTTTTGAGAATTTTTCTAGAATTTTTTAACCTAATGTGTTATCTTTTCAAAAATCATTCTATATTTAAAAAATGAAGGCAACTCACATGTAGTTTCTTCTAGCTGCAGCCCAGATTAGAGAAGCTTCTTCTCTTCCCTCCCTCCATTAAAGCAAGAAAGAAGCTCCAAAGCTCCATCAATCCCGCACCAAATCTCCTCTTTCCATCTATGGTGTTAATTCCCCAAATTTCGTGCTCTATTGCCAAAATTTCCTCCCAATCTGATTTGATCCCAAATTATGTTTTCCATAAATATGCTTGTTTCGGGGCTATAAAAGTCGGCGAGCTCTCCTCCACCCCATCGCATTGCGTAAATCCTCAAGTGCTCCCTCTTGTAAAGATCACCGGATTTTGGAGGTAACCCAAGCCATCACCGTCATCTTTCCCGGCGAAATTCACCGTGTAGTGACTCCTCCCAGCGCGCGGTGCGGTGATCTCGCCGCACCAAGCTTGACCCATCTGCGACCGGCTGGCCACCCCAGCCTTCCCTCCCCCTTGCTGGCCAAGCCCAGAGAACCTGTGTGCTCTCTGTGGAAGCTACAAAAAAATAATCTAAAATCAGAAAATTCTTTTTTCTTTCTCTTTCTTGATTTAAAATCTTTTGGGAGCCCGTTTTCGCCCATTCGACCTCAATTTAGTTCCGTTTTTCTTTCTAAATTCATTTAAAATTCTAAATTTCTCTTTTATTATTAAGTGTTGTATTCATACTTATCTTCTCATTTAATTGATAAGCGGGTGTACTGCCGTCGTAGCGTTAGCACAGGCACTATACTAGTTAACAAATAATTAACGTTACAGATTAACCAACTTCCTAGCTTAGAACAAAAGCAGAAGGCGTAATGTATTAGCACATTAGGTTCAGGTAACTAGCTGCATGGATCTTGGCTGAGCACCAACTCCAACTTTTAGCTAG
Source organism: Otatea glauca (assembly GCA_036346275.1). Classification (NCBI taxonomy): domain Eukaryota; kingdom Viridiplantae; phylum Streptophyta; class Magnoliopsida; order Poales; family Poaceae; genus Otatea; species Otatea glauca. The sequence continues at coordinate 2,207,635 of CM070726.1, read as the reverse complement.
GCTCTAGAAGCTAGGTAGAAGGTAGCCTCTCCAAAATGTTAGTGCCCAGGTTAATCGATCCGACGACGGGGATTCATCGGGAGGCGATGATAAGAGGTGAAGCCGTTGGATGCTGGATTCATTCCATCCAATTAAGCTACAACCAACACTAGCTCTGGGCTCCTATCCTAGTAGTAAAATCAAAGGCCACCGGCTTCCAAAAATCGAGCCGGTCGATCAGAGGTGTTGGTCCAGTCAGCACTGGTTTCTCTCTGGAAGCTGATGGGAGCCGAAGCCCAACCAAAACATGTCATAAGGCGAGAGATCCAGGCATATGGAATAATAATACCTTCTACTAATCTTGGAAGGATTCCGGCCTCCTCCTTGCTTTAAGCCGGGAGCAAGCACCTTCTACTAATCTTGGAAGGATTCCGGCTCCTCCTTGCTTTGAGCCGGGAGCAAGCCGGCTCAGCTCACGGCTACGTTCAGGTCCTTTTTTGAAAAAAAAAATTACATATAAATCCTTTTCGGCGAAAAAAATACGATCGAGTCCTTTTTTTATAAAGAATGTATATTACGTTCATGCCCTTTTAGTGTTTTTAGGCGTAGCGCTCGGGTCCTTTTTGGGAAAATCAAAATTACGTTTAGGTCCTTTTTCGAGAAAAAAAATCCGTCAGGTCCTTTCTCCGAAAACAAAAACTACGCGCTACGTTTAGGTCCTTTTGCTGTTTTTTTTACTTTTAGGTCTTTTTCCGAAAAAACATACGCTTGGGTCCTTTTTTGGGGAAAAAAATTGTTTATGTCTTTTTTTTCATTTTTTAGCGTTAAGCAGACGCTACGTTTAGGTCCTTTTTCGTTTTTTAAAATTATTACGTTTAGGTATTTTTCCAGAAAAAACGCTTGCATCGCGTGTTTTCTCGATTTGCTCTCATTGAGAGCGACGTGCGCACGTTTTCTCGATTTGCTCACGTGGCACGCGACGGTCGCGGCGTGGCACGCCGCAGACACTTGCCTAGTACTCCCTCTTCAAAACACGATTTTGGTGCTAAGACACAATGCCCGCGTACCTCAGATGGTAAAGCTGTTGCTTCTTGTGCGTGAGGTCTCGGCGATTACCGGCAAAAGCGTTTCTTGACAGATTTTTTGTAGCTATTAAATCATGTTATAAATTTTTTACACTTTTGGAGAAGGGTTCTGATAGCATTCCTAAACTATCATAAAAATATCAGATTATGATCAAACTTGTGCAAATTTTTGAAATTCTGACAATACTACTAATGCATTTAAAGCAAATTCACTGATTTAATTGATCTAATAAATCATGTTGGAAATTTTTGAAACTTTTTTATAAGAGTCCTAAGAGCATTCGTATGTTACCATAAAAATTTAAAATCATGATCAAAATTCTGACAATGCTACTAATGCATGTTAGATTTTTTAAAATCTATTAAATCACATTGTAAATTTTTAAAACTTTTTGAGAATTGCATTCCTAAGCTACCATAAAAATTCAAGATTATGATCAAACTTGTGCAAATTTTAGAAATTCTGACTATGATAATTTAAATCAACTTCACTGATTTAATTGAGCTAATAAATCATGTTAAAAAAATTTTAAAAAAAATTAGAAGGGTTCTTAGAGCATTCCTAAGCTACCATAAAAATTTCAAATCATGATCGAACTTGTGTGATTTTTAAAAGTTCTGACAATGCTACTAATGCATTTAAATTTCACTGTTTTGGGTTTTCCATAGACATAAAATGAATTTTATTTTTAAAAAATTTTGAGAAGTATCTTGAGAGCATGCCTAGGCTACCATATAATTTTCATATGATGATCAAACTTGTGCAAATTTTAGAAATTCTGACAATGCTACTAATACATTTAATGCAAATTCACTGATTTAATTGATCTATTAAATCATGTTTGAATTTTTAAAAAAAAATTCAGAAGATTATTGAGGGCATTACAAAGCAATAATAAAAATTTAAAATTATGATCAAACAAGTGCGATTTTTAGAAATTCTGACAATACTACTAATGCATTTAAATTTCACTGTATTGGGTTTTTCAGAGGCATAAAATGTTATTTTATTTTTAAAAAGTTTTAAGAAGGGTCCTGAGAGCATGCCTAATCTACCATAAAAATTGCAAATTATGATCAAGATTGTGAAATGTTTAAAAATTCTGACAATGCTACTAATGCATTTTGAGCAAATTCAATGATTTAATTGACCTAATAAATCATATTGGAAATTTTTTAAAAAAAATTAAAATCTTCTGAGATAATGCATAAATCACCATAAAAATTTCCGATCATGATCATACTTGTGTGATTTTTAAAAATTCTCACAATGATACTAATGCATTTAAATTTCACTCTGTTTGTTTTTCCAAAGGCATCAAATGATTTCAAATTTCCCTGAAACTTTTTGGAGATGATCTGAGGGTTTTTTATGATTGAATTATATTTTCTTCATATTTTATTTTCATTTGATTTTAAAATTTAAATTTGAGATATCTCATTTTGACCAATACAAAACTTTTCTTTAAATAGCAAAAAAACCTGAGGAATTCAATTCAATCCCAGGCCAAAATTAAGATTTAAATTTAAATTTTTATTGTATTTTATTTTGAGGCTGTGCTTCGTATATTATATTTTCTCAGTTTTTTTACTCTCATTTATCTTCTCCTCTCTTCAATATTTACAGGTAAGCTTTTACACACACCGTTCTATCTCATATTTTCATAACATTAAAATCACCCTCACGCGGCGTTGCGCCGTGCGTATGTGTAGTATCGATATATACTAAACTAGCAAAAAGAGGGGGTGAATGATTGTGCGGAAGCTAAAACCAAATTTTTGATCTACTAAAAATTCACCCCAATTCGGACTCAAATAATTGCTTCGTATTCAACAAAACAGAGTTAGATGCATTCGGTAAATCGTTAATTCCTGGAGATCCAACTATTGGATTAATCTGCAATTTCAACTGTACAAACTAGATTCTAATACAAATCTAACAAAAAAACAATCAGCTCGATTGGACCTACGGATCAGAAGTTATTAACCTCGCAAGCATGCTGTGACAGATTATGACGAGAACTGATCAAACCATAATTTCGTGATTAATCACAATCTACAAAAGATTAACCAACGAAACTTTCAGGAACTCTAAATTGATACTCTACAAAGGTTTTGGATAGATCAAATCAAGATTAAACTCGTTCAAACAAGAGAGACAATGAATCAATCTATAAAAACCAAAACAGGACAAACAAACTAGAAACCGATTACCGAATCAAAGCGCGCATGAACAGTACCTGCGATTTACTGTAGAAACGAAATACTGTATCACGCATTTACTGTAGCTGCGCTGGACAATGTATCGCTGATTTTTCGTCCACGGTACTTCTGGATGTTAGGAAGAAAACAGCCGCAGAGAAATCGATCTTTATTTCTTTTTGTCTAGTCTAGTTACAGTACTCCAAACAAAAGAGTACAAACCCTAATACCTAGCTCTGTCATCTAAACAGGAGACATCCATCTCCTATTTATAACTAGTATAGTGCCTGTGCTAACGCTACGACGGCAGTACACCCGCTTATCAATTAAATACGAAAATAAGTATGAATACAACACTTAATAATAAAAGAGAAATTTTAAATTTTAAATGAATTTAGAAAGAAAAACGGAACTAAATGGAGGTCGAATGGGCGAAAACGGGCTCCCAAAAGATTTTAAATCAAGAAAGAGAAAGAAAAAGAATTTTACGATTTTAGATTATTTTTTGCAGCTTCCAGAGAGCACAGCGTGTTCTCTGGCTTGGCCAGCAAAGGGGAGGAAGGCGGGGTGGCCGGCGGTCATGATGGGTCGGACTTTGGTGCGGCGAGATCGCCAACACCGGCGCTGGGGAGGAGTCACGGTTGCGGTGAATTTCGCCGGGAAAGATGACGGTGATGGTTTGAGTTACCTCCAAAATCCGGCGATCTTTACAAGAGGGAGCACTTGTGGATTTACGCAATGCAATAGGGTGGAGGAGAGCTCGCCGGCTTTTATAGCCCTGAAACAAGCATATTTATGGAAACATAATTTGGGATTAAATCAGATTGGGAGGAAATTTTGGCAATAGAGCACGAAATTTAGGGAATTAACACCATAGATGGAAAGAGGAGATTTGGTGTGGGATTGATGGAGTTTGGGAGCTTCTTTCTTGCTTTAATGGAGGGAGGGAAGAGAAGAAGCTTCTCTGGTCTGGGCTGCATCTAGAAGAAGCTACACGTGAGTTGTCTTCATTTTTTTTAAATATAGAAGGATTTTTGAAAAGATAGCACATTAGGTTAAAAAATTCTAGAAAAATTCTAAAAAAAACTTTCGATTATTTTGTACTTAATAAAATTATTTTTTAAAAAAATTAAATTATAAATTTACCGAGGCACAATGTCATGAAGTCGTGACAAAGAACCTCGCCGCGTCGGCAAAGCCACCGATGGCGACCGTTGAGCCATTGCAGACCTGCGTTCTCCCGGTCGCGCTGCCTCATCTCCCGGTTTTCTTTTCCCAGCACGTAATGTATGGTCCTTTCCTTTTTCAGGACGATTGTTTCCTTTTCCTTGATTCCAAGACGTTTGTTTCCTTTTCCTTGTTGATGCTGGAGGTGAGGGAAGGTCAGTTGTGGGCCACAGGGATGATTTCGGAAAAATATGAAAAAATAAACTGCGTTCGCCGACCGCTGGATCCACAAGGTAAAAAAGATAAAAATTAAACAGTGCTCGCCGGCCGCTGGTTCCGCGAGATAAAATTTTAAAAAATTAAGCAGCACTCACAGACCGTTGGTTCCTTAGATAAAAAATAAAACAAAAATTCAGCGCTTTCCGTGCGCTGAAATTAGGCTCTATAGGGCTAGATCCGTAAAAAAGTCTCGAGAAGGGTCATATTCGGAAAAAAAAATACGATCACAATGCCAGGACAATAAAAAATTCAAAGTCTTGTTTCCTTGCATGCGGATCCTCCCTGTTTATTTCCTTGTTTGATTCACCCTCCTTCCAAATATGTAGTATGTACAATTTTGGCCAGTAAAAAAATTCAAGTTTGGTTTCCTTGCATTCGGATCCTTCTTATTTATTTCTTTGTTTGATTCGCTCTCCTTCCAAATATGTAGGTGGGGTGGGTCTGTTGTGGGCCACAGGGATGATTAGACACACTAAATAATGGCCATCGGATGTGGGTGAGTAAAACTGAGGAAAGATATGAGACGTTCATTTTGATAAATGCAAGTTTCTGGGGACGTTTTGCTGGGTGCACGAACATTAGGCCATCTCTAACGAGGTGCATTATTTAGGGTGGACATAGGAAAAATTGCTCAGGTGCATTATAAAGGGGTATAGATGAGCAACAGTTCGCATGCATATCCACCTGGCCCAACATGGCCCAATACATGCAAACTACCCAAAATTCACACATGCACGCGTACGGTCCACCTGCCGCTCTCGCGTGACTAACCAGCCTCCATGTGCACCGTTCTCTAGCCCGAACGTCCCGCATGACATCCTTGACCACTAGGACCTCAGTTCATCTCTGAACCTAGTCCCGAACCTCAGTTTCTCCATGAACTTAGTTCTAGTCCCGTCATCGACCACGTTCGCCCTCAAACAACACCTGCACATGAATAAACAAGAAACAATTCCGAGCACAAATCCACGACTTGACTCAACATCAATCCATGCAACCACTCACACGAGCGCATTGCATAAAACAAAACAAGTCAATCCATGTAATCACTCACACGAGTGCATTACGTAAAACAAAATCATTATCATGCTATCACAAGCATATCAAATAAACATCTGAAACAGCACATGCAAAAGCACAACATATGCCATGAACACAACCACTTTGCAATGCTAATTTCATTACTAAACCAATTTTTCAGCATATGATATCACAGTATGTTTCTAGTCCCTTTTAATAAGCTTTCGAGTCCACACGAACATGCAACGTGAAAGCATACTTTGTATTTGGTGTTCATATGGATTTAGTTTATATTTCCAATTAATACAAGAATCTCCGTACCTGTTTCTTTTATATTTTTCCAACACAGGATCCTTCGTATTGCATGTATATATATATAGCACAAATTAATACATTCACTTGATCAAAAAATAAATTTAATGCATTCACGTTTAGCTGCAAATTAATAATACATGCATGTTTAACGCGAGCTTGTGATCGCGTGTCGACTACTAATTAACGGTTGACCTCTTCAAGTCTCAAAATGTAACATCTCGAAAAATTCAAAATAGCTAAAATATAAAATTAAGTGAGTAAAATGAGAAATCAAATTTGGATTGTGATTACATTATGAATTTCCATCCTTTTCATCATTTCTTGAAATTTGATCTTTTAGAAAAAATTTTTAGTATTTGTTTGTTGGATTTTAAACAAAGAAATATAAAATCATATAATAACAAAAATATGAAAAATTATATTTAAAAATTTGGGAAATCTCCGAGAACTTTCTAGCTTAGTCTCAAAGTAAGGTGAACATATTTAAAACCACATGAACACATTTATTAATGAAAAGAAGTACGAATTAATGAAATTTGACTATGAATAGTGAGGTTGTCAGATTAAAGTAAAAATCTACCGACCTTATCTCAAGCTGAAATGTTTACCATGTCTTCTACAGAGACATTTAAATCTCCAGTAAAAATTTAAAAAATAAATAATCATATTTGTTTCCACTAAAAATTCCAAAATAGAAAACTAAAAATAGAAAAGTAAAGATTGAACAGATGAACTTGTCATAATTTCTGGAATTTATATACACAAGATTTTAACTTAAAAATTTTTACCGATAACAAACATTATCTCAAGAACTCAGTCAAAAATTACCAAAAAGTTGCAAACTAAAATGACAGCCCAATTAATGCGACTAAACCCTGTCTGTCCTGGAGGAAGAAAGCTAATGCAAGTTCATTGTGTCTATGCCATTAGGGCCCACATGTCATATGACTCTTCTACCCCACGCCAAGCACACAGCCAGCCATTCCATTCCATTCCTCTGTTCTTGGTCAAGCCGAGTCCAACCGAGCCTCGAGCTCTCCCGAACCAACCAAGCCATAGCGAGGACAAGATGATTTCCCCATTGCCTTCCCCTCGGCAATCAAGCTTCAATTTGGGAGCTACGTAGAGAACCACTATGGGACCTCATCGGAAGTTGAGGATCTATGTAGGTTATGAATCTCTGTCAATTATTAAACACCTAGAACATAGACAGGGGATCTGTACACGGCTCGGTACACTGATTGTATTGAGGATATTTTTCGACATTAGGGGAAGATAAGTACCACATTAAAGAATGCTGAGTCCTTAGATCCACACACTAAAGTAATCGAACTTGAAGTTCGAAGGATAATAAATCTGCAACAAATAAGCTAAAAATATGCCAAATACCTTCACTGATCATAAGAGAGTGAAAAGATCTCATATACCTACAGTATATGCACATGAAAGAGTGAAAATATCCTAAAAAGATATTGAACTCACTCTTGACCCTCATGATAAGAAGAGGGGGAGGCCTCCAGGTGCACATGACTCAATTCCGTGGAGACATCCGCAGATGTAGAGAACCGAACAAATGAGAACACTACCCGTGACAGTGGAAGAAGCTCAACCTAATGTTGAGAAAATCTCTGAAGTGAGCCATCCTGGAGATGGTAACATCTCTGAAGTGAAATATCCTGAAGATGATAACCCTAGCGTATATTTGCGCGCACAATCCAATGCAAGGAAGTTGGAACACCTAGACTCCATCGTTGTGGGAAATCATGAGGAGCAGGAAGAAATTAATAAAGAGATATCCCTGAAGTGATGCAGGAGAATTGTATAAAAGAAAGACTAAAATTATCGACATATATTTTGTCTCTAAAATTGCTAAAAGTTGGATCTAGAACCAAAGTTCATAGCAGAGTGCTAAAAGCGCTCATATAGGGTCAAATGAAAAGAAGCAATTGAGGCAGCACTCACTTAATAAAAGAAAAAATTTTGGTCCCATTGACCAAACACCTCCTAAAGTGTTCCCTGTAGGATTAAATGGGTTTTTCATCCGGAAGAGAAATGAAAATAACCAGGTGGTGAGATATAAAGCGAGACTTGTAGCACAAGGGTTCACGTAGAGACCCGGCATCGATTACGATGAAACATATTCTCCTGTAATTTGTGGAATAACGTTCCGAAATTTAATGGCAACAAGTTTAAACTTATCAATGTGGTTGATGGATGTAGTGACTGCGTATTTATATGAGTCACTGGATACAGATATTTATGAGAATCCCTAAAGGAGTTACAATATCGAATCCTAATAATCGCAACATGTATGGCGTCAAATTGAAGAGATCGCTTTATAGATTAAAACAGTCGAAAAGAATGTGGTATAACTGACTTAGTGAGTTTCTCCTTAAGAAGGAATATTGCCCCTGTGTGTTCATAAAGAAATCCCAGAATGGATTTTGTATCATCTCAGTTTTATGTCGATGATCTGAATATCATCAGAACCACAAAAGAGATAAAGGAAGCAAGCGCTTACCTCGCAATGGAGTTTTGAGATGAAAGATTTGGGTAAAACCAAATATTGCTTATATTAAGTGCAAGTGCAATGTACTCTTTTCTCCATCTCCTTTTTCTCATTGGGTTTTTTAGTGGAGTTTTTAATGAGACATGTGTATTACGCGGTATTCATCCAAGGGGGAGTGTTACGAGATAGAATATTTCGTAACCGTATTCGGTTGGACTCTATCTCTATGTGTGGCTGAATCCGAATCTATCTCTTGATGTTTTCTTTATATGTTAGGCATCCCTTTGTACAACAGATTAATCTAATAAAGAGAGAGAACATAATCTCCTCTCTATATTGTGTGTGCTCCTTCATGTGTCGTTGTGATTGCATCGCTGTATTAATGGATCAAATACGGGTGAAGGACTACGTTTGATAACACTTTCTACGTATAAGTAGCCCACCGATTGAGATGTCACCGTTATTATTTATAGAAACTTTCGACATCGTAGCATATATATGTATTATTAAAGCTCACAGTTTCAATAAGATTCTGCTACTAAAGAAGGAAGGAAGGAAGGAAGGAAGGAAGATGAGGGGAAAAGGGTTAAGTTAAAACATTGGACTAGCCAGCCCAGTAGCAAGCTATAAAATTGTGGCTCTCTCCCCTTTTCATTTTTCGTGATTTTTTATTATGGTTTTGGTGCCCAGGGGAGAGAGAGAGAGAGACAATCGTATCCCAATCCCAATCCCAATCCCAATTCCCAAATCGCGCGTCAGATCCCATCTAACCCTCGCCGCCGTCTCCCGACTTCGAGGATGCCCAACGGATCGACCCTCCTGTGCTGCTGAAGGAGCACGCGACGACATGCCGGCCATGGTCGCGGAGGCGCCGCCGCCATCTTCATCCTTCCCGGGGTCGGCGATCTGGTCGTGCCGCCGCGACGAGATCACCTTCGACCGCCTCCATAAGGTACAGCCACCGCCCGGCCCCGCCCCTCCTGAATTCGATCGGATCTGGGCTCTCACCCAGCCGCCCGTGCCTGGGGTCGTGAAACCTACCCGAGCTTCGTTCCGTGGATCTGAGACGACGTACTGGTTCCGGTTGGCTTGGCCCAGTCCGGCGATCCCCTCGCTTCGCGTCGCCTATGTTACGCTACCATCCGTAGCGCTTCTCGGAGTGCTACTCCGATTCGGAGGGGTTGGTTTGATTGGTGTTCTCTCTTGTGGAATTACATGATGAGAGCTCCAGTGGTCTAGTTGGATTGGATTGACTTCTGACCTCTCAGCTGCGTGAGCTCCGCCTCGGCATAATGATGCTATAAGTATTGCGTGGGTAGAGCAGCTACGTGTTAGACAGATTCGAGGTGGAAATGCGTGGGACATGAGTGTGTTACCCAAAGAATCCAGTTGATTGGTTTGTCTTGTTCGAACAGTTGGATATGTTGGATTGGGGCGGTTACTGATGTGGCTGCTGCGCTAACTGACTGCAGTGATGGGATCAATCTGAATTCTGAAGAGTAATTATTGGAGCTTGGTTAGGGCAATAGGGGAACATTACTGCATGATGTCTTAGCCGTTACGGTTCTCTGGGGCTATCTTAGTGTTTGACTGGCCCAAGGGGTTTATGCGTTGCCACTATTCAGCGTGTTTTAGGTTAGCCACATGACTTCCGGTTTGATGTAGACGATAGGGTTGTGCTCAGCATTTTTTTTTCTGGACTGCTCTCTGTATTAGTTTGGTGACTGAAATGGTTTTGATTCTTTGTTGGCATTGCCAAATTGTAGCTCACAGGTTTTGGTCTGAGGTAGGAACAGGAAGGTATGTAACTATTCATACGATGTGGAATTCTCTTGTCAGGAGTTTTAGCCACATGTAACGTTTGTTCCTGTCTAGAAGTGAGCCATATTTTATGTTTTCTATACTTGTTTCGATGGATTCTATCATAGTTGTCATGGCGGTCTGGCTAGGCACGGCGAGTCCTGACCGCCTAGGCGCCCACCTAGGCAATGATTAGACGATGAAAATAATAAGTAATACCTCATATGATTAGACAAAGTTAAGAGCCATGATCTATCCATATATAGCAGAGAAGGAAAAGAGAAGAGGTAGGGGCCATTACCACACTCAGCCTACTATCCCACTCAAGCCCAACAGCCCATGTAAACAGTACTTCCTCCCCTCTGTTGCCCTAGTACTGCAAGGCTGAGAGGGAGGCGCCTCCTCGCCTCCTCCGCTGCTCTGCAGAGGCGCTCCGTCGCCGTCGCCCCCTCGCCCCTGCTCTGTCGCCGCCCGCCCCTGCTCCGTCGCCCTCACCTCCTCCGTGGCGCTCTCACGTCCTGTGTCACGCCCTCGCCTCTATCGCCACCCGCCCCTGCGTCGACCGCTCCTCCTCCGTCGTGCCCTCGCCTCCTCCGTCGGGGCCCTCGTCTTCTGTGTCGCCGCCCTCGCCCCTCGCCGGCTTGACGCACTCGCCCTCCTCCGTCGCCGCCCAATCCCCGAGGGGCCTGCTCTGTCACCACCCAAGGCCGAGGGGCTGCTCCGTCGTTTAGCGCCACCCGCCCCTCGTTTCCTCTATCGCCGACGGCCCCTCGCCGTCTGCCTGCTCCGATCCAGTCGAGGCGGGCTGTCCTGGCGTACACCTCCGGCCACCATGACGACTAGGCATCGCCTAGGCAACACCGTGACAACTAGGGATCTAGTGCCTGCATTACTCTACTATTTTGGACAGGTTGTAGTGGCCCCGACTTGGTGATAAGAGTTTTGGCTCGACCTTTAATATGGTGCTTAATTTGCTTAGCATAATTGGAAATTTGAAATTTACCTTTTTAATAGAAAACTAGTGGCTAAAGGCATGGAAAAGTATATCATATGGTGTATTAAATAAGGCTATGTTGCTCATTCTCCCTCATATATTAGTTCTCTTGCTAGAAGCTAGAATGACTTGTATTTAGTAACCGAGCGAGTAGGCGTTATTTGGTTTGATATATTTTTTTTAAATATCACCTCATCTCAAATGTGTATTTTTGCTTCTTGCTGTTTCCACAAATAGTATCTAGTGAGGTACCAAAATTTAATGTTAACTTTGGCTCCAAGGAATTTCCTGTTTTTGCTAGAAAATACTCTAGTCGCTACATATTTTGGTCGGGCCTGATGATATTCAGATCATAGTAATGATCTATTGAAGTAACAGATGATGTTTTGTGCTCCCCAATAATAACATTTTATGCTTATTTTTTGCAATTGGTGTAATATTTAGACCATAATTACCAGAAACGCGGTTCGTCTGAGTCGCGATACGGGATCCGGGTTCGCGGTTCATCCGAGTCGCGGTACGGGATTTGCCACATTTTCTTCCAATTTCCTCTACGAATACGAACCCCGTACCCTAAACAAATCCGGTTCGCGATTCCCAGGGGTTTACATTAGACCATCCTGTCTAATTAATACTGCTGTTGGTTGAACTGCTTCAGTGGTAATACTAGGTACTAGGAGTAGAGTGGACACAGGCTGGTGATAGTAAGAACAAATGTGACCTGCTTTGTTTTCCTTTCCTTTTTATCACCATTATATTTTATATGTTCTGTAACTTCTCGTGATTATAAGTTTGCTGTTGAAAAAAAGTAAAGAACATATTTATGCCCTCAGAGCTATTTATGAAGCACTATAATTTGCACCGTCTCTACTTGGTTTTTGCTAGAAATGTGGCATTTAAATAGGCTATTGAAATTGTGCTGCTGTCATATTGTACATTAAATTGGTTGCTAGATACACTTGAATTTGTTGAATGCACTGTTTATTTTTTTCCCCTGTTTTCTTTGAGAATATCTACTTTCTTCAGCACTGAAAGACGGATTACCTGTTTAAGCATTAAACTTTTTTTCCATATTATTGGAGTAATGGCAGTTTTATATACCATAATTTACTAAAGGAACTGATTATTTTATGGCTGTAAATTCATCTTCCAGTTCTGGAGTGCCCTATTGCCTCAAGCACGGCATGAACTCCTCAGAATAGATAAACAGACCCTCATCGAGCATGCTCGCAAGAATCTATACTGTTCAAGGTGCAATGGGCTGCTTTTGGAAAGCTTCACGCAAATAGTCATGTATGGGAAGTCACTGCATCAAGAAGGTTCAGTTGAACCAAGGATCCTGGAAGTTGAACGAGATGATGTTCAGGACCCATCAGTTCATCCTTGGGGAGGCCTTTCAACAACAAAGGATGGCATCCTAACTCTTCTTGACTGCTTCATAAATGCAAAGTCTCTTCATGTAATCCAGAATGTAAGCCTTAGCAGTAGCTTTTTTAATCTATAAACTTCTTTACAGATAGCTTTCATATCGTCTTCAATTGTTTATTTAACACTTGTTTTTGAGGCATTCCTTGCGGACCTTGCTTTTAGTAGTCTCTGGGCCATGCTTGTGGGGTTCATTCAGGAGAACACTCACATGATGCTAGATTAGGGTGCACTACTTCAACCATTTTAGAGTTCTTATTCCAATTAATTCGACATTGTTTTGACTAGGTATTTGACAATGCACGAACAAGGGAGCGTGAACGAGAAATGCTTTACCCTGATGCATGTGGTGGGGGAGGTAGAGGATGGATTAGCCCAGTAATTGCTAATTATGGCAGGGGGCATGGAACGCGAGACACATGTGCTTTGCACACTGCACGTCTTACTTGTGATACTCTGGTGGATTTTTGGTCTGCACTGGGTGAAGAAACTAGATCATCTCTTTTGCGGATGAAGGAAGAGGATTTCATTGAAAGACTTATGCATAGGTGAGTGTATTGGAGTGCTGTTTGTTTGATAAAATTTTAGATGATGATAAGTTAATGCTCGACGGTATAGCCATTCAGCTTATGTACAAAACTATCCTGTTGGACAAGAGTTTGCAACAATACAAAAACATTTTCCTTTGACCTACCAGCTACACTTAAGGAATGTGCTATCATCAACTGGAATGAAATTGTATATAATCGTGTAAGATCAGTTCATTTATTTGCTTCTTGATATTGATGGGAATGCCTTTTCAATGTAGAGAATACTACTAGCACAACTTGTCCTGAATTGATTCTAACTTGTAAAGAAAATATGTCTGAGAAGATGAAGCAACATTTCATCGATATCATCACCAGATGTGATGATACCATTGCATCGGTTAAGTTGGAGATTCCAACTTTTCTTATATTTAACTAACTGTATGGATGGAATTTCTGTCCAACAGGTTCGACAGCAAGAGATTTTGCAGAGACTGCAGAAGGAATGTTATTCGTGAATTCAAGGAGCTGAAGGAACTGAAGCGCCTACGAAGGGAACCTCGCTGCACTAGTTGGTTCTGTGTTGCAGACACAGATTTCCAGTGTGAGGTCAGGATGCCATTTCCTCTCTATCCGCGTGTGCACAGTTCTTTTTTTCCTCTCTCTCTTTGGACATGCACCCTCAGTTGGTAAAACCGTACAAGGAAAAAACTAGATTAAATCAAATCTTGGAGGAGTTGCATTCCCTTTTTAAGTGTGTAGTAGATGACATATAGTTTACCTATAAGTAGCTAACAGCTGGTTTGTTGACATTCTGGTTTTGAATACTTTTAGGTGTTTGAGGATGCTGTTCTAGTTGATTGGCACCAAGCTTTCTTGGAGCAAGATGGATCTTATCATCATTTTGAGTTGGCTATTGGAACAGATGAAGGAAAATTTGACATTCTAGAATTTGAAGATGTTGGAATGAATGGGCAAGTTCACAGGAAATGCCTTGATCTTGATCAGTATGAAGACTATTTTATCACTTTGAGAGCATGTAGGCTGGATGGCCGCTGCACAGAATTCTGTGTGAAGGCACATGCCTTGAAGGGCCAATCATGTGTTCACCGCAGACTGATTGTGGGGGATGGGTTTGTGACAATTACCAAAGGTGAAAGTATTAGAAGTTTCTTTGAGCATGCTGAAGAAGCAGAGGAAGAGGATGTAAGTGGCTTCTGCTGTAAAGATTTAAGCACTGGAACTTAACAATGTTCTGAAAGTTTATATAGTCTAATTTAGTGACAAATATGTGAGCAGGAAGATGATGCAATGGACAGGGATGGGAATGATCCTGATGGCGATGGTGCTCATCCACAGAAGCATGCTAAGAGCCCTGAACTTGCAAGAGAATTTCTTTTGGATGCCGCTACAGTGATCTTCACAGAACAGGTACTGTATGGTGTGCTATTCATAGTAATTGTTGAAAGAAACTCATGCTTGTGTGGTATTGGCTTTAGAAAGAGCAATAGCTTATCTACTTTTATGATTCATAAGTGATGTAGCACTTCATTGTGTACCATCTCAATGTATTCAATGGCGTTGTATTCTCTGAGGTCTATTTCGTTTCTTATATCTACCTCTTTTAAAAGTGATTTTTTCTTTGCATAGTGATATTGCACTGAATATTTTCTTTCCTTGACATTCTTCACTCTAGAGGTAGTATTTGTGGCTTATTTAAATAACCACCATAACTGATTCAATGTTTCTTTTTAACTAACATGTTACATAGCTCTTGCTCACTCTTCATTCTACCAAAAATGTTGTGGTTTGTGTAGTCAGCTGAACGATTGATATACTGTTCTCTTCAGGTGCTGTCCATTTTTTAGGAACATCACGTGCTTTAGTCTGAAGCATGATCTAATGCCAAATATTGTTTTGTTTTCAGGTTGAAAAGGCTTTCAGAGACGGCACAGCCCGGCAAAATGCACATAGTATATTTGTGTCCCTTGCAATGAAACTGTTGGAAGAAAAAGTTCATGTTGCTTGCAAAGAAATAATTACATTGGAAAAACAGGTATCTGTTATATACTATTGTAGATGTAGAAAAAGAAAGGGAGCATCTTTTGTCAGGATTTGTGCTCTCTTATTTAATATATACTAAATTTGAATTACCCATCTTGTAGACCAAGCTTCTTGAAGAAGAAGAGAAAGAAAAGCGCGAAGAAGAAGAGCGCAGAGAGAGGAGGAGAGCAAAAGAGAGAGAAAAGAAGCTTAGAAGAAAAGAAAGATTGAAAGAAAAGGAAAGAGATAAGGAAAGAAAGCCAGTTCAATCAAAATCTTGTGATATTTCACCATCACCTCTAAGTAACTCAGCAACACCAACTAATTATCAGTCACCAGATATTCTCAACTCCAGATATTCTGCTAGCGAAGAGCAAGATAATGTTGTGGTCACAGAACGTTTCTCTCCTGATACCTCTGTCCATCAATCCTTAAGCAGGGAAATTAATGGGCAAAGCAGTGAGCTTCAATGCAGTACAACAGAAAAATTTGATCCCACAGATTGCAATGACTCATTCATATGTGAGCAATCTAAATCAAGAAGAAAACTGAGATTTAGAAGGGATTCCCCCCAAGAACAGGCTACCAGTTTTTGGTATGAAGATTGCCGAGATGACTCTGGGAACATTGGGGATATTCACTGGCAATCAAGGGAGAGGACAAGGAATACTGCCAGAGGTTGCAACTCTGCGTTCAGTACAATTAACCGAACAAGAGACAGGTACGAGTACAACTCCTGCAGTTGTGGCCATCAGGAACATTATAGATATTTTTCCTCAACGCCTAGATCAAGTAGGGAGATGAAGGTGGCCAGGAAAACAGTGGCTGAGAAGCCCAGGTTGCAGTATCGCAGGTGCTATCCATTGGATAGCTTCTTAGTGCCAAAAGGAAGCCGTATTGGTGGTACACCAAACAAGAATGCAGGTCCAAAGCAAGTATGGGAGCCAATGGATACAAGAAAGAAAACCAGCTTAGGGAATGCAAATGATGCTTGTGAAACAGTTGATGATGCCGATCGGTCCAATCAAGTGGAATGTTCTAAGGATGTCAATGAATGTCAAAAGCTCGACACAGGGTGTGAACCACTTGCTGAGGTGTGTTCTGATAGATCTGTGGATGCTTGTAAGTTAGACATAAATCAGCCATGCGATAAAGGTGAGAAAAATCAAACTGCTTGCAATGATAAACCTCTTGAGGTCAACAAGCCAGACTGCTACTTGACAAAAGATGCTGGTCGGATGCCAAACCTGACCAGTTCAGATAGCTCTTCATGCCTAAGCGAGGGAGACAGGGATAGCAGCATGACCTCATTGAGTGCTCAGAACCCAGAATCTTCATCCACTTCTGATTCAGAAGAATCTTCCGAAAGGAATAATAGCAGCCCAGGTGATCCACCATCCAAGAATGCTCCCTGTTCGTTACTTGAGATGTGCGCAGGAAATGGTTTCAGTGAATACCAACCGAAAAGCATTCACCCTCCTGATAGCAACCAATGTGGGTTCAGCATGGCCCCTTTCCAGGACCGGGTGTTGCATCACCAAAAGGTTCATGGGCCAGCGTACTCATCAACCTTCATGGGGTTCCACAATCATCCCTTGTCAGTTCCTACAAATGGATACTTACCATATCCTCAGCCTGGCCACTTCTACCCTAGCCCTGTTGGATATGGCGTCGCTGGGAACCAATGTGTCGACTTGTCAACGCAGTACAGCAACTTACGTCCTTACTCTGGTCCTGAATTTGGTTATGTGCCTGCACAGCCAGTCCACAAGACTCCGGTGAGCTTCGATGCTGTGTCACCAACCCTGCTGTGTAGAAATGGAGCGCCGGGAATCATGAATGCAGACAGGCAGCAGCATCACCATACCCTCACTCCTAAATCGAAGCTGGTGGGGGCCCAGAATGGCTGTTCAGAAGACAGTGCCAAGCTGCAAGATGATGGCGCACCCTTCTCCTTGTTCCAATTCAACCTACCCATAGCCCCCCCTCCTACCTCAGCGACATCCAAAGATGAGCAGAGTGGAGAGGCACTGGCATCCAGATGGCCCGCACCAACGGCTCAAAAAGCTCAGCCCTGCTCCAGGGAGGAGACCAACATCAAGGAGTATAACCTGTTTTCCGCAAGGACTGGGGGCATATTTCCGTTCCTCTAGACAACAAAAATCAGCAGCTATTATCTGGCACAGCGTAATACTTAGCGAGTGATTTGTATTCCCCAAAAACAAAATAAATTGTCTCGAGGTTTTTACTGCATTTCCCTCGAATATTTATTCCTTCTTTTTCATTGGCTTTGCTTCCCCTTGTGTGTACGGAAATTGAAAAGATGGGTGTGGTATAGCATCTAAATTTTTGAAATCTGTCCGATATTTCTCCTGGTTGCTTCTGTAATTAATGTGTACAAATAAATCTTTGCTCCAGGCATTATATGGTATCGTCGGTTGGTGGGTGGTGGGTGCTCGTAACAAGTGTTGACGTCGATATCACTTGGTGGATGCCATGCCATGCGAAAGCTTCGACACACGTGTGATCGGTCTAGGTTCCGAAAAGTTGTGATCGAGTTTTCAGTCACGTTTTGCTGCCTATGTATGTACAGCTCTGTTCATCAACTCCCATCCATTTTTCTTTACTCCTGAAGGAAAATACATCATGTCATGGCAGACGCTAATTTTCATAAATCCAGTGATCGCCTTGTTAGGCCTTACTGCTCCAAACAAAAATCCGCTCATCCACCCGGAACAGAAAAATGGCTGAAAGTGCACTGTCGCAACTAGTTCATGTACAACTGCTGTTAGTTCCATACTGATCTAGCCGTATGTTGTTTTTTCCCTTGAAAATCGTATGGGTTATAGGTATGTATTAATTTGCAACAAAATAGTGAACGGGTGTTGGGACACGGAATTGTTCAATTCTAAATCCATATGTGTTTATTATACTAGTCCTATGATCAATAACTATTCCACAACATACATATCACATGTTGGGATCAGAATATGTAAATCTGGACCCTCTGTATATACAATACTAGTCCATAATCACACTACTGCAGATAGTAACAACATCGATGAAATATCATTCCAAATGTACAATAACTAAGAAAGAAGACAAGACATTGATATTAAATATCAGAGTAGCATTCTTATAATCAAATCTTACAATTAATGCTCCGGGAGGCAAACAATTCAGTGAACAGCAATGAAAGGTAAGAAATATCTTCAAGTGAAACACATTCATACGCCCACAAGCAATTGACTAGAATAGCGCAATCTAGTCCTCCACAATCTTCAACATAGTCCTTGATGACTATTGATGTCTTGATGACTAGCATTGTTTATAGCAAGGGTGAGAACATGGATCGTGCAAACTGAATGCAAGCCTATTTAAATATATACAAGGATTATTCCAAAGGATGGCTACTATAATTTGTTTTGCATAAAGTAACATTTACCATTTAATTACAACAAATAGATTGAAAGTATAAGTAAAACATGTAACGATATTAAGTTAACAAGTGTTTTCACAAAGTTGCACATAGCCTAAACCAATTCATTCACATAGCCACCTTCCCAGTTTTGTTTTATAAAATCTACCACTTGTGTGAAATCCCCGAGCACGTCCATGACCATGGACACTAGGGATGAAAGCGAAATGGAAAAGATCTGTAAATGGTCTTTTCATTTCCGTTTCCACATCTTTTACCGGCAACGGAATCGAAATAGGAAACCCCAAAAACGGATAGTAACGGAAACAGATGCAGAATGGAACAGAGCAGATACGGAAACGAAAGTGAAATTCCACAAGAACATAGTACATGATCACAATATACATAGCCGCAAAAATAATATAACTCATTCCACCTCCAAGGTGGACACAAGAACAATGTTATGTTCACCGGTATCACTAGGAAGTTTTTTCTCGAGTTTGTCAGTTGAATGCTCACTATTTGTCCCTCAGATCAGACCATCATATCCTCCTCCATATAATTATCATCGACATCCTCTTGCTCCTCCAACTATAAAGATGTAACGCCCTAAAATTTGCATATTATTGTTCAATGTTCATTTATAATTTTTTGTGATTTATCCTAGATTTTTAGGAGTTTATAAATGCCATTTTACTATTTTTAGATTTATAAAATTAATTTATTCATGAAAAATGAAACAAAAATTATGCTAGAAATAATTTTCCTAGGTTCAAAATATTCCAAAGTATTTTATTACTGGATTTTCGAAGACCCAAGCAGGTTATGACTCGATCTGGGTAATAGTGGATCGATTGACTAAGGTAGCTCACTTTATTCCAGTTAAGACTACCTACGCAGGAGATAAATTGGCAGAATTGTATATGTCAAGGATTGTCAGTCTTCACGGAGTACGTAAGAAGATAGTGTCTGATAGAGGAAGCCAGTTTACCTCTCGTTTTTGGCAGAGTTTGCATGAAGCCATGGGAACCCATCTCCGATTCAGTACTGCTTATCACCCTCAAACAGATGCTCAGACTGAGCGTGTGAATCAGATTCTTGAGGATATGTTACGAGCTTGTGCCTTAACTTATGGTGCCAAGTGGGACAAGTGTTTGCCCTATGCAGAGTTTTCCTACAACAATAGTTATCAAGCTAGTCTACAAATGTCGCCTTTTGAAGCCTTATATGGAAGAAAGTGCCGAACTCCTCTCAACTGGAAGGAGAGAGGAGAAAGACAATTGTTTGGCCCTGCCATACTGCAAGAAGGCGAAGAGCAAGTTCAGCTAATTCGAGACAAGTTGAAGATAGCTCAAAGCAGACAGAAGAGTTATGCAGATAATCGTCGCAGAGATTTAAGTTTTGAACCCAATGATTATGTTTATCTTAGAGTCACCCCTCTCAAAGGAGTTAAGAAATTTCAAGTAAAAGGAAAGCTTGCCCTAGATATGTTGGACGGTTCAAAGTCTTGGAACGAAGAGGAGAGGTTGCTTACAAGATTGAGTTATCCTGGTCTTTTGCCGGAATCCATGATGTGTTCCATGTATCACAGTTGAAGAAATGTTTGCGAGTGCCAGAGGAACAAATGCCATTGAAAACCATTGATTTGCAAGAGGATCTTACCTACAAGGAGCAACCAGTGAAGATTTTGGATGTTGCAGAACGTATCACGAGAAGTGTGGAATATAAGAACCCGGGTACCCTCATGACAAGCCCAAGAGGAGGCCGAGAAGGTACTCCCGCGTCGGGCCCATTGCCGTGCGCAAGGGACATATCCTAAAGGAAGTTGAACTTATATTTAGATATGATAGATACGGTTGTAATCCGAGTCGTTAATAGGGTAGATAAAGATGTAAACTCTATCCTATTAACTGACTAGAATCTTGTAACCGATCGGAATCTCCAAACCGATCAAGACTCTGTAAGCCGCCCCACCCCCGCTATATAAGGGAGAGGGCGGTCAACAACATAGGGATCGAATGACCCAAGCATAGAGCGATCAAGCCATAGAGCATAGCACACCTCATATCGCCCGAGCATATTGCGCTTTGAGCAATCTTAGATCCAAGAGATCGCATAATCCCAAAGACACAGGACTAGGGCATTATCTCCTCGCGAGAGCTGAACTGTCTAAACCCCTTGTCTTGTGTGACCTTGAGTTTGAGATCTAGCGTCTACCCCATAAATTTATTGCCGACTACAAAAGTCGACAGTTGGCGCGCCAGGCAGGGGAAGTGCTATAATCTTTTCCCACAGACTGGATGGCAGCAATCGGTGGATTCGTCGCCACCTTCGTCTCGGCCAGCCTTCCGCGAAAACACGGACTTCGTCGTAGATGCGCGCGAGAGCTTGTCTGCGGTCCAAAACCGGATCCGATCTGGTAAAGATCGAGCCAACCCATCTCGGGTATGTCACTTTGACTTGGCCGGCAAACCAGTCGGCGTCACGAGGAATTACTGCGATCTTCGTGGCATCTTCGCGATAGAAGAGCAGAAGACCGATCTCCAACGCCAACAAGAAGAACAGGAAGCTGCGGGGGAAGATCGTCTTCGTAAGGGTAAGGAGGTGCGGTGCGATCGCCGATCTCGCGGCGCAATGTCGCGAGGACCTCCCGCAATCGAGTTGGGAGATCAAGCCGTTTCCGCGCGCCAATGCGAGCGTCGTCGCCTCCAAGGCGCTTCTCGACAAAGCGAACCCGATGATTACATCGGATAGCCCGGCGGCCCCGATCGTGGCCCAGATCAAGGCCATGGAGACGGCGGCCGCAATTTAGCGAAATCAGGAAAAACCGATAGGTGAAGCGCACTTGCGCTCCCACGCGCCTTTCGGCACGGCCACGAGCCTACGCTGCGCCCGGCGCCACCGCCGGCGCGGCCACGAGCCTACGCTGCGCCCGGCGCCACCTTTGCACGGCCACGAGCCTCGCTGCGTCCGGCGCCACCTTCGACACGGCCATGAGCCACGCCTACGCCCTTAGCGCCACCTTCGGCACGGCCACGAGCCTACGCCTGCGCCCCGAGCGCCACCTTCGGCACGGTCACGAGCCATGCTGCGCCGCGAGCGCCGCCTACGACTCATCTACAAGCCTTCGCTGCGCCCGAGCAAAGATGGCACGATCGTCGACAACATATGGAGCATAAAGCGGCTAAGTCGCTTTTACTCAATTATGTCATTATAAATAAAATTGTTGACTTTCCTGATTTGCTACTTAGTTGACCCACAACTAAGCGATGAAGTCGGGGCTACACCTAATAGTGTGCGCATCGCACATCTTTTCCGAGTTGTATTTTCTTCTTTTGCTTAACGATTGCAAGTGAATCCGAGTGCGATAACTCCAAGTTGTGAAGCTCGACCCCATGAGCAGCGAACTTTAGTCACCCAAAACACGTGCACGGGAAAAGAGCCATGAGCCGACTCCCAGCGCTCGGGGCTAGACTAGTCGGCAGAGTGCTTAAACAAAAGAGTCAAACCACTCGAGCGAATTCAAAATCAATAAGGAAAAAGAGTAAAAACTCTAAAATTATATATACACCATCGGACATCACATCAAGTGAATTGTTTTACATTGCCTAAGTTACGCATATACATGATTTGGGGCTACTAAATTTAGATACGACGTGTGTGAGCCAACGCTTCAACGACGACATCAGCAACTTCGGCGACGAATGAATTTAAAGGGAGCGGCGCTGAATTTTGCCTTGAGCGGGAAAAACGTTTTGACTTCTGCATATCGTTTGGGATACAGTATGTCCCAAGATGAGCCGACTGCCATAATTCCAATAATGGGGCTAGGAACCACTCAGAAAGTTTAACGCGTGGAACTCTATTGAGTCCTTCACGATCTCTTTGCCTACAACAGGGCACAACACTGTAAAGGAAAACTAGTCGGGAAGCTGCATCAAGAACTGGAAGCACTCGGCGTGAAGCATGACTCAGTTGGGCTGCAACCAGGAAGGAGGCAACTCGATCGCAAAGGACTCGGGGGCTACTGTGGAATATAAGAACCCGGGTACCCTCATGACAAGCCCAAGAGGAGACCGGAAGATACTCCCGCGTCGAGCCCATTGCCGTGCGCAAGGGACATATCCTAAAGGAAGTTGAACTTATATTTAGATATGATAGATACGGTTGTAATCAAGTCGTTAATAGGGTAGATAAAGATGTAAACTCTATCCTATTAAGCGACTAGAATCTTGTAACCGATCGGAATCTCCAAACCGATCGAGGACTCAGTAAGCCGCCCCACCCCACTATATAAGGGAGAGGGCGGGCAACAACATAGGGATCGGATGATCCAAGCATAGAGCGATCAAGCCATAGAGCATAGCACACCTCATATCGCCCGAGCATATTGCGCTTTGAGCAATCTTAGATCCAAGAGATCTGCATAATCCCAGCACACAGGACTAGGGTATTATCTCCTCCGCGAGAGCCTGAACCTGTCTAAACCCCTTGTCTTGTGTGACCTTCGAGTTTGAGATCTAGCATCTACCCCATAAATTTATTGCCGACTACAAAAGTCGACAAGAAGCAAGACCATCCGTTTTTGTAAGGTCTAGTGGAGCCATTATTCAGAAGAAAAAGCAACTTAGGAGCGAGAAGAGAATCTGAAGTCCGAGTTTCCCCACCTATTCTCTAGCCAGTCAGAATCTCGGGATCGAGATTCTATTTAAGGGGGGAGGTTTGTAACATCCCAAAATTTGAGTTTTGGAATGTTTGACTTTGAAAATGACCATTTGCATTTTCCTTGTATTAATTCAAGCTTGCTGAGTACTTTTTGTACTCACGTCTATACACCTTTGTTGATCAGTTGCTGAGGAAGGATCAGGAAATGTTGAATATCATGAGGAGGAATACTATGAAGACTACGTGGATTAGGAAGGCGTTCCCCAGACGATTGACTGTGGCGTGTCGAATGGCCCAAGTTATCTTTTCCACTACAATAGTTTATTTGTTTCTTAAGCCTTAAGGCATAATGGTGTAAACTTTGACCATAAGGTCATTTGCTTTATTTAATAATAATTTGCTTCTTCTTAGTTGATTCGTTGTATGGAATGATATTTCATCTATGTTTTCACTGTGTGCACTAGCGTGATCCTGGACTAGTGCAGTATACACAGATGGTTTCGGATTTGCAAATCCGGGTCCCGACAGTGTGTCAAGTTTCGGACATAATTTTCAGTTTCATTTATACGGAATTTCCGTTTCCGTCGAAAATGGCTCTCCTGTTTCTGTTTCCGACAAAAAAAATCTGTTTTCGTTTTCGTACCGATATTTTTCGTTTCGATTTCCGAAAAAAGCTTCCTTTTTCGTTTTTCTCCCGAACGATAAAAAATTCCATTTTCATCCCCAGTGGACACGGCTATGTGAACGATCTCCACGAGTAGCTATATGGAATCACATCCCTATTAGGTCATGGGAATCCGTTGACTTCTCATTTCCAATCCTGCCATAATTTCATAAAGGCTGGAATAATCTAATTAAACTTTGCCGTCATGCCATGATCTTCCGACACACAACACATATGGCAACAACATCTGCGATTCCTCACTTGATACTAGCAACCAAAATTTATCATGGCGATTACCCCTGGAGTAAAGGTGCCTATCCTTGAAGCATGCATTGCAGTAGCTGAAATCACTCTGCGGATGAAATAATTCTGTGAATCATACGCAACAATTTTTTTCCTTCATGTATTGATACGCATCCACCTCCTTGACACAAAACATCCAAGAAGGACGGTTTCGGTGGGTCCTCAGATAGTAATATCCGGTTTGCTGGTTATTTTGGTCAAACACTGTAGCTTTTTCATTCTAGTCTAACAAGCTGATACTAAGGTTCCTTGTGGATAGGCTGATGGAACAAATCTCGCACATCCTAAACTTGGTCCAACATAACTTTTGACTTAACAATTCACTGGTCTTCTCCTCCTAATTTTATACAAACTCACTGGTAGCATTTGTCATGACTTGCTCAAGAAGGGGGTTGATCCTAGGTACCAAGTCAAGGATTAACCGGATATCCCAATAGTGTAGCATGTAACGCGGGTTGTCTGCAATGACCTTTGCATACTCTTATAAATGTGAGCATTATCTCCCAGCTATAGCCTTCAAACTGATTATTGTGGCATCACCTTCTTCGTAAAGCCATTATTCAGTCTGTTGTAGATTAACTGAGATTTCTTGCCTTCCAGAATCAGTAGCAAAGCTATGATACCTCTTAGAAAGCTAGAAAAAAAATTATCAGCCAAAACAATTTTAAGTTTTAGAAAAGAAGATATAGGTTAAAAGATATGTGCTTCTATACTTTTCCTTTTGACAGTTGCAGAAATATTAAAGCATGAATGAATGGTAGATGATGATTATTTACCCCTTCGCTTACTTTAAGATTTGTACAACTTGTATTGAGAGGGAAAGCATTGAAGCACTGCTCAGGTTAAAAACTTTCTCAAATTGCCCCTTGTTATGGATGTCATATACTTATTCCAATGCATTATTCCCATCTTTTGTTAGCTCCATGAGTTTATCGTGATAGTCTAGTTGTTGTTCTTGCTAGTGACCTTCGCACCATAAATGGACTAAAAAATTGGCAAATCCTATCGTCAAATTGAGCTTTCATTTCTTGACATATCACCCTTCATATAATAACAGTTAAGGCACCTAGTTAATTAGGCGTAATTGAAAGATGAAATGTTAAAGTTCTAAGTATGTAGTATGTATTTCGGCAGAAACTTTTCATACTAAGTTCTAATTCATAACCAATCTGACACTATCCGTCTTATTCTTGCCTTCTTCTCCATTTTCTTGGATGCTTTGTGGATGTGGCAATCCTCCTGGTAACTAAAGTTACTCATAATTGAGCTAGGATTAAAACAAAACGATGCAGTGGGATTAGTCAAAAGCAGTGGGAGAGATTGGGATGGTACATTTGTTACATGTGAATAGGGAGCTAGAAAGGTGGTACTTTAGAGTAGGTACCTAGAGAGGTTGGGCTGGAAGACGACGGTTGTCGCCCCCGTCTTGTCTGATCCCGACGCCATTGCGACATCTCTGTCTTCTTCCCTCTTGTTGGCAAACATGGAGAGATGAATTCCAAGCTTCGCTGTTGAGCCATCTCACCTGTCGTAGTTGCCACACTCACTTGAGGCTATCTCCATGCTTGGAGGAACCAGATGGATGAGGATGTCGGCCACCGTCACAACGAATCAATTTGAGAGACCATGTGGTGATCTACCCATATTTGTGATGAGTAATTGACTGTGTTTTGAGCCCGTGGTGCTCAAGGTTGAGTTTGATTTGAGTTTTCCTTATATTTGAAGCAATTTGAGGTGCTGTCAAGCCAGGGCGGTACTACTGGTCCCTGGGAGGCGGTAGTACCGGGGTGCGGTACTACTGGCCTATAGGTGGCGGTAGTTATTTTCTAGTAAGGCGTTTTTCTCTAAGTTGAGTCAGGGAGGCACTACCGGCGGTGTAAGGGCGGTAGTACCGGGGTGCGGTACTACCAACCTTAGGCAAACGGTAGTTATTTTCGAGAGAGTGCTATTTATTGGATTTAGCCAAGGTGTAAGATCGAGGATGCCGACTAGAGGGGGTGAATAGGCAGTTTTAAAAATTTCTTCTCTAATTAACAATCGCCTATGTCAAAACCTATGACAAAGCCTTAACAATAAATAATGCGGAAGTGATAAACTAAGGTTTTGACAAATAAAGCCTAAATCAACTAGGCTCATTAAGTGCAATAAATAATTATGTCTCTAACAATAATTTGCAATCCTAAAAACAATCAAGCAATCAATCAATTTAATATTATGAATATAAATTGCTTGAATGTAAATTAGCATAAAGGAAGCAAACCACAAGGAGACATAATACTTTTTACCGTGGTGTTCGGAGACTTGCCAGTCTCCCGTAGTCTACGTTGAGGTTAGCCCAAACACATTGGGCCGACTCCACGAATTGAGCACCCACCTCGAATCCTCTAGTGGTATCTCTTTCCCTCTCTGGGTAGACGAGCTCCAACCTTCACAAACTTCGTCGGGGCTTCTCACAACCTTCGTTGAGAAGTTCACCGCGCACGACGCCACTAGGCCGTCTAGGTGTCGGCAAACACCAAGAGTAACAAGTCAAGCCCTCTAGCTTGAACCTCACCAAGTACAACACATGTACAATAGTGATCACCAAGTGCAACACATACACAAGGATCTTCCTCAAGTGCAACACATGCACAAGAGGCTCTCAATCCTCTTCTAATTGCAACTCATGCAATTAGAGCTCACTCTTAGCTCAAAAACCAAATTGGAGAATGCAACACAAGCACAACTCCTTCAAAATGTCTCAC
This sequence comes from Otatea glauca, assembly GCA_036346275.1. NCBI lineage: Eukaryota > Viridiplantae > Streptophyta > Magnoliopsida > Poales > Poaceae > Otatea > Otatea glauca. Next base: position 2,180,496 of record CM070726.1, on the reverse strand, counting down.
AAAAACAGCAACACTGCCCTTGCCCCCCCATGGGATCCTTTTATAGCCCCTACATGCGAAAACTAGCCGTTGAGGGATAAATTGGGCAAAAATAGCATTTTCCAGTACTACCGCCCTTCTAGGGCCAGTAGTACTGGCCTCCAGGCCAACAGCTAGAAAACTAGCTGTTACGCAGAAAACCCAGTCCTACCGCAAGCAAAAGCCCGGTAGTACCGCTTGAGCGGTAGTACTAGCCCCCACGGGTGGTACCGCCCATCAACCCCGGTAGCTCTGCCTTCAAAAACTGAGAAAATGAGCTCTTCTGGAAAATAACTACCGGCGGCTTGGGGCCGGTACTACCGCACTTCCGATAGTATCGCCCTTGAGCCCCGGTAGTACTGCCCAAGAGATGGGCGCAAAGCATGCCCACTGGAAAATAATTACCACCCTCACGCGCGGTACTACCGACCTCCGTTAGTCTGGCTCTAAACAATGAGTACTACCGGCCAATGTAGTAGTACTTCTTTACATCTTGATCTTAGGATTTCAAATAAAATCAGATTTCACACAGAAATCTTTTATTTTCGAAAACAAACATCAATAAGGATTGATTTTTTGAGCCATGTGATGATCAACATATGATCAAGTCAATTTATAAAACATATTTACAAACCCTATTCACATGCTCCAAAGAAACGCATTTAAAACTTCAACTTATTTGTAAAACATATTTGCAAATAAACCAAGAACCTACGAGATCAATCCTCTTAGCCATGTGATGATCAACACAACCTTATTCACATACTCTAGGATCGAAACTCATAACCTCCAGCTCATTTGCAAATAACAAATTAACCACTTAAAAGCAAGCCTCGAGCCATGTGATGATCAACTCATGATCAAGTCAATTTGCAAATACATTTGCAAACTTTATTCTCATGCTCCAAGATAAGACTCAATTAAACCCACATTTTGCAAAAACTCATTTTGCAAACACAAAGCAATAGCCTTGTCATGATCAACACATGATCTCTAGCAATTTGCAAAACGTATTTGCAAACTCTACTAGTTACAAGCTAAGAATCCAATGCATGAGCTCTCTATTTGCAACACATACAAATATCTAGCTCCATGCAAACAACAACTAATAAAATCAAGTTTTATGAGCTCTCTCCTTTTGCAACACATGCAAAACTTATCTCCATGTAAAAACCAATTAAACCAAATTGCATGAGCTATCTCCCTTTTGCAACACATGCAAATTCATAGCTCCATGCAAAAGCCAATTAAATCAAATTGCATGAGCTATCTCCCTTTTGCAACACATGTAAATACATAGCTCCATGCAAAAACCAAATCAATTAAGGTTCAATAAGAAGCAAGCATGAACTCCCTTATTTGCAACACATGCAAATACTTAGCTCATGCAAAATCCAAATAAGATAGTGAGCTAGAGTGAACCGGATTGAGCTCATCAACACATGATGAAGCTCAAGCAAAAAAAACTCAACCCCTCTTAATAGTACGGCAACCTAACTAGCAACCCGGTCTCCCATCCAAACACCGAGACCGGTAAAAGACTAGGAACACATCCTTAGCCCTAACTAGTTATACCTTTGCCTCTAGCGATTCACTTGGAGCTTTTATGATATCCAATCATCTTCTCTTCAGGATCGAGTCTCGTCTTGTTCATCAACACATGATGAATCTTCTCTAGCTCTTTTTTTCACTTCGGGATCTCCTTTTGAAGCTCATCAACACATGATGACTTCTTCCCGATTCTATATCATCCTTGGACTCAACCTACTTCACAACTCATGGAATATTGTTAGTCCAACAACCACGGTTGTCTCAATCATCAATTGCACTCCATTAACACATAATGGATGCCCCAAGATCAATTGAGCACAACCTAAAGTCAATTTGAATGATTAATTGTGTCTTGAGTACTTTGATGCAACTAATGCTTTATTATACTCAAGAACTGTAAGGACCCGAATCCACTGATTCGAACCCACTGTGTTTACCGCACTAGTCCCAGGATCAACGCTAGTGCACACAGCTCAACATCGGTACATATCACATCATACTCAACGATAATAGAATAATAGTTCATTTATTGATATAGCTAAATGTATGATCTTATGACCGACTTACATTATTAAGCCACGCAGGGCAAGACTGGAAATATAAACTAGTAATTAAGCGTGGAAAGTAGAAACGTAGATAGCTCATCGATTCACCACAGCAACCGACAAGGCTCGGACCCTAATGACTCGTGTCTTCCTGAACTTCCTCTTCCAACACAGTGTAGATTCTTCAACTGTTGATTATTGTTGTTTGGCAAGGGTGAGTACTTAAGCACTCAACAAGTTGTGCATGAATGCAATTCTATGTATCTATATGCAAGGCTTATTCAATGGATAGGCTATCATGGCTATTTTGCAATAAGCGGCATTTATGAACGAATCTGATAAATAGATTGTAAAGATCAAAACAAATATCAATAGTAAATAAATTCAGATTTCTCAAGTGAACCAAGTTTCCAATCCTAAGTCAAATTCCATCTTCCATATGGCCTTCCGCCATCCCAACCAAGTTGTCCAATTAATCAAACTAACCCTTAATCTGTAATTCCGAGCATTGCTCAATACATGAAAGCACGGCTATCCGAATAGTTTCACACTCTGCGGAGGTTATGCACTTTACCCACGTGATACAACCAAACACCACCAAGGCGAGTGATTACAACAAAGCCTTTACAATGCGCCGCTTAACCCGATACTACCGCTAAGGTTTCAACATCAAGGGGTGGTTACCACATCCAGGGCCCCCCTCTTGCGCCATGTGAATTACACCATAACTCGGGAACTCACACCGTCCACGATAGTATCAAAATTAAGACATTGCAAATTACTCAGCTAGGCTGGCCCATACCAGACATGTGGTTGCATGATTGACTCAGGTCAAAGGCTTGCAAGGTTAAGTCCTTAGTGTGATCAAGGCAAGACATCCACATACCCTCTGCCCATCGGGCCCACCTTGGCATCCTCGCCCCTTGTCACTTGCCCTGATCTAAGTTATTATCACCCAGTTGATTACCAAGCACCACGTGCCATCAACAATTCAACATCGTTGCGTGACATGACTCGCCACAACAACTCAATCTCATCGTGTGATCCCACATGACACACAAGTTCATGATATTGTTCCATATTTCATTAATCAAGATTAATTACCAATGATTCTGACACATGTGATGACGTGGCAAGGCTAAGCAACTATTACGGACTAAACCTCCAATGTTGATTATAATTATTAACCAACTATATTTAACCAATCTAGGGTGACAATGGATCATAGCATACAATGACAAGGTAGGTTATAGATCAATCTGGTATATTACCTAAGCCCAATCTAATTTGAAACAGTTGTATATTTGAAATAGATGCACTAGTGTAAATCAAACATAGCAATTTTATAAACATAGGTTCAACATGATCAAAGCACAACTTGCCTTGGAATAGGTCCTGATCTGGTTCTGGAACTTGCTCTTGAGTTGCTGGATCTTCCTCCGAAGCGTCGCACAATTCAACGTCTACGCGTACCGAAGAAGAAAAGCAAATAAATGCCAAAACAGAGAGAAATTGAGCTCCAAAAATCAAATAAAATTCACCATTAAATAGATCTCAATTTTATAAATTTTTAGAAATTGGAATCACTCAAATCCGAGTTACGATGCAAAAGATATAGCCTTTTGAAGTTTGGAATAAATACTGAAATCAGAAAATCAGAAATTCAGAATTAACAGATTTATTTTTATTCAGAAAAAGCGATTTATGACATCAGCGTGACCTCATGATGATGTCATCATCACAGAATTTCCAATCGGATTATTTTTCCAATTGAAAAATGCAATTATGACGCAAGCATGGCGTCGACCGGCGCCACCAATCGAGCGCGACACGCGTCCCGGCGCATAGGCGGGTCCACGACGCAGCAGAGACTCTGATGGACTCGGTCCATGGCGCCTCGGCTGAGCCCGACACGCGGCACACCACGATTGGTCGCCGCACCGCTCGATCGATCCGCGAGAAACCAATCGGGCGGTCGGCGTTCACGCGCGCGACGTGGCAACGCACCACCAACAGATCTAATCCGACGGCTCAAAGCTTCCGGACCGACGATGGCTATCGCGACGGCGAGGTCTTACCGGACTTGAAGACGAAGTCCAAAGCGGCGGCGTTTTGGCGCGACTCCGCGACGGGGCGCGGTGTTCTGCGCGGGCGTGGTCGGCGAATCCGAAGATGGCACCCGCGGCGGCGGAGACCCAACGGCGGCGACGAAACCGTATAAAAACTGAGACATTCTACGCTTCCAACTCCGGCGAGCTCCTTTGCGCGCTTGACGATGATTCACACGAAACCCGTCCGACCAAAAGATGCGGCGCGCGGATGAACCTCGGGCGCTACCCCTCCTTTATAGCCTCGGCGTCCGAGCTCTACACGGCGGGGAAGTCCGGAGTTGTTACGGCGGTGGAATCCGAGTTCGCATCAGAGACGACGACGTGCCACCGTACACGTGTCGCGATCCGACGGCCACGAAAGCGGCTTCTCTGCGCGCAATCGGTCCGTTGAAACATGATCGAGCAATTTGCGCAAATTAGGGTTTTCCCATTGCGACTCGTGGGCTGGGCCGACCTTGAGCCTCAAGCGCCTGATCTTTGGGCTCGGCCCAACAACATTCACCGATTTTTTAAAGATTTCTTATTTAGAATAATTCCAGAAATTCATTTTATTTATTTTAAGCAATAAAACTATTAGGAAAAATCCAGGAAAAATCTCAAAAATACTTTGAGACATTCTGGACTCAAATAAAATATTTTTGGCAAAAATTTATTTTAACTTTGCACAGATTTAAGTAGATTTGAATAAAAGGCAATAAACTTGATTTCAAATTAATTCAAATAATTCCAGAAAAACCCAAATAAATTCCAGAAAATCACAAATGCACATTTAAGCAATAAAAACTTAATTAAGCCAAATTTTGGGATGTTACAAACCTCCTCCCCTTAACAGAATCTCGACCCGAGATTCAGGGCTAACTAGAGAATAGGTTCGGAAATTCTGACTTCAAATCTTCTTCTCGCTCCCAAGTGGCTTCGCTTTCGGAATGATTGCTCCACTGAACTCTGCAAAAGCGAATAGACTTGTTTCTGGTCTTGCGCTCCATAACATCCAAAATTCTGACCGGTTGCTCTTTGTAAGTCAAATCTTCTTGCAGCTCTATTGCATCCAACGGGGTTTGCTCTGTTGGCACTCTGAGACACTTCTTAAGCTGCGACACATGGAATACATCATGCACTCCTACCAAGGACTGAGGCAACTCTAAGCGATCGCTACCTCTCCTCGTGGCTCGTAATCTTGAGCGGACCAACATATCTTGGTGCAAGCTTCCTTTAACGTGAAATCTTTTAACGCCCTTAAGAGGGTAACCCGAGATACACATAATCTTACGGCTCAAAGCTCAAATCTCGGCGACGGTTATCCGCGTAGCTTTTACTGTCTTGGTGTGCTATCTTCAACCTCTCTCGATCATTGCAACTTGACTTTCGCCTCTTGAGAATATCGGCCCAAAACCAAACGTTCTCTGTTTCGTTCAATTTAATGGAGTCGACAAGCACGTCCATACAACGCCTCAAATGGTGACATCTGCGAGCTAGCTTGATAACTATTATTATGGCTGATTACGCATATGGCAAACTTTTATCCCAAGATGTAGCATAAGCTAAAGCACAAGCTCTCAACATATCCTCTAAAATCTGATTTACTCTTTACGTCGACCATCATGCTGCGGGTGATATCTTTGTACTAAAATTGAGACGAGTCCCCATTGCTTCGTGCAACTTATTCCAAAATCTCGAGGTAAATTGGGTTCCTCTGTCTGACACAATCTTCTTGGGCACTCCATGCAAGCATACAATCCTTGACATGTACAACTCCGCTAAACGATCTCCGGAGTAAGTGATCTTTACTGGGATAAAATGGGCGACCTTGGTTAGACGATCCACAATAACCCAAATGGAATCGTAACCTCTCTGAGTTTTAGGTAACCCGGTGATAAAATCCATTCCGATTTCCTCCCACTTCCATTCCGAAATTTTCAATGGCTGCAACAAACCAGCGGGTCTTTGATGCATGGCTTTTACCCTCTGACATACATCGCATAAAGCAACATGCTCAGCTACTTCACACTTCATATTAGGCCACCAAAATCTCTCTTTTAAATCCTGGTACATCTTAGCACTTCCTGGATGAATCGAGTACTTCGAATCGTGAGCTTCCTCAAGAATCAGCTGTTTTAGTTCCTTTTTATCCGGTACACAAATTCGGCCTTTGAAAAACATGGTTCCTTGCTCATCCAGAGTGAAATCTACGGCTAGGCCTTCTTCCTTTTTAGCCTTGATCTTAGAAATTTTATCGTCAACTTTCTGGCCTTCACTAATCTGATCCTCCAGTGTTGGCTTCACTTCCAATGCAGTTACCATTCCTTGCGGAACGACTTCCAACCTTAGTTTATAAAATTCCTTGCATAGTTCTGGTTGATCGTCCATTGTTAGCGTATTTGCGCTATGGCTCTTTCGACTCAGAGCATCTGCTACTACATTGGCTTTTCCGGGATGATAATGGATCCCCACATTATAGTCCTTAATTAGCTCTAGCCATCTTCGCTGTCTCATATTCAGATCTGCTTGAGTGAATATGTATTTCAGGCTCTTATGGTCTGTATATATCTCACATCTATTTCCTATGAGATAATGACGCCATATCTTCAAGGCATGCACTCTGACTAACTCCAAATCATCGTTGGGTAGTTCACTTCATGCGGTCTTAAGCGTCTCGGCGCATAAGCAACGACTTTGCCTTCTTGCATTAACATGCATCCCAAGCCTTGCTTTGAAGCATCGCAATAAATATCAAATCCATTACGCACATCCGCAACACTAATACGAAATTTGTCGTTAAACGCTTCTTTAATTCCATAAAGCTTTTCTCGCACTCTGGCGTCCATGCAAACTTCTTTTCCTTCTTCAACAACTGCGTCAGGGGTTTAGCAATTGTCGAGAATTCTTCTATGAACCGACGGTAATATCCCGCCATTCCCAGAAAACTACGGATCTGAGTAACAGACTTCGGTTGCTCCCAATGCAACACTGCATCCACTTTGCTGGGGTCAACTGCAACTCCTTTAGTAGTCATTACATGACCAAGAAATTCAACCTTTTCCTTCTAAAATTCACACTTGCTAAACTTAGCATACAGCTGATGCTCTCGTAGCCTCTCTAGAACCATACTCAGATGTTCTGCATGCTCTTCCTCTGTCAAACCAAGATATCGTCTATAAAGACTACAACGAACTTATCCAAATATTCCATGAAAACCTTATTCATCATGTTCATGAAATATGCTGGGGCATTCGTCAAACCAAATGACATGACTGTGAACTCATAATGTCCGTATCACGTAGAAAACGCAGTCTTAGGCACATCCTCCGCTCGGATCTTCAGCGATGGTATCGAGCGAAGATCTATCTTGGAAAACTCCGGCTCCTCTTAAGCGATCAAATAAGTCATCGATCACGGGCAACGGATACTTATTCTTGATCGTTACTTCATTAAGTGCACGATAATCGATGCACATTCTAAGACTTCCGTCCTTTTTACAAACAAACAAAACCGGGGCTCCCCACGGCGATGAACTAGGTCTAATGAAACCTTTTTCTTGCAGTTCCTCAATCTGCTTCTTCATTTCCACTAACTCGTCGGTAGGCATCCGATATGGTCTCTTTGATATCGGTGCTGTCCCTGGTGCTAATTCAATGACAAACTCGATATTGCGATCCGGTGGCAATCCTGGTAGATCTTCTGGAAACACATCCGGGTATTCTCTGACTACTGGCACATCTTTCATGCTGATGGCTTTCACGCTGTTGACCACTAACTTCCCATCACGAACTGCGGTTGCTTGAAATTCTACTTTCTTGCCACTAGGGCCTTCCAAAGTTACGATCCTTCGGCCACAATCCAAAATAGCCTTATGCTTAGATAGCCAATCCATTCCAAGGATGACGTCTAGGGATTGCGCATCTATCAAGATAAGATTCGCTAGAAATTCTATCCCATCCATAAGCAACTTAGCTCCCAAACACCCAAGGCTAGATCTAAGCTCGGACACGGGGCTTGGACTAAAGCACACACTTAAGATTCACCACTTTAAATCCATTCTTGGTTGCAAAACTTTGAGAAACAAGCGAATCGAAGCTCGAGAATCAAACAAAACTGCAGGCAGTGCAGGTTGACGAAACTTACCCGAGACGACGTCGTAGCCTCCCGAGCTCCATCGGGTGATGTGGTTGATCCTTCCGCGCCTTTGTTGATTGCGGGGTTGCTCGGCTTGACACGGCACGATTTCCTCCGAGGTTGGTGCCTTGGCGGTGTTGTTCCCAAGTTGAAACAGGCGGTGTAATGCCTCCCTTACGTGGACACCTATTAGAAAAGTGCCTGGCTCATTGCATGTGTAGCATCTCTTCACTTTGCATGCAGACTCCCTCACGGTGCATTGTTGCCTGTCTTTGGTGTCTGGAAGTTACGATTAGCGAGGCGGTGCGAGGGTTGATGTCTTGTTCACGGTGGTGGTTGGAATCTAGCAAACTCTTGTGGTGACATCCTCAAGCGTAGATGGTTTGGGCGTCCACCACGATTAGTCATCAATAAACTACGGTTCTCACCCGACTCTTTGCGCTTATCCTCTAGGATCAAGGCCTTATTGACTAGTTCACGAAAGTCTAGAAAATTGTGGGTGATCGGTCCCACTGCGATCTGAATTCATCCCTTCATGAAGCGAGGCGCCTAGCTTTATCTGTCGCTCGTCTTGAGGGCATAGCGAGCTAAGCGAGTAAACTTGTTCAGGTACTCGGCCACTGGTTGGCCTCCTTGTTTCAAAGCCCTGAACTCTTCCTTCTTAAGGTCCATCATTCCCTCCGGACATGATACTGTGGCGAAGCGGTAGTAAACTCCTCCCAAGTGATCTCTTGTGGGGCTCCATGAGCGGCACAGTAATTCTCCCACCATTCTACGGCGGTTCCTTCAAGTTGATGAGAGGCGTAGAGCACCTTCTCATTGCCTTCATATTGCGTGATGTGTAGCTTCTTCTCAATAGTCCTAAGCCAATCATCGGCTTCCAAAGGGTTCACATTCCCTGAAAAAGTTGGCGGCCTAGTCCGCATAAAATCTGATAGCTTGGAGTGAGATCGAGGTCTACCATGGTTGTTCTGAGCTACAGGGTTGTTGTTGGTTGCTGCTGTGTTGGTCATCTGCTGCATCTGCTGCATCATAGTCTGCATCAGTTGAGTCTGCGCTGCAAGAAACGCTCCCAGATTCCGCATATCGATTGACGGTGGTTGAGGGCTGCCTCCGTCGTTGGGGTTGTCATTCTGGCGCAGTCCACTTCCTGAAGCACCGTTGTTTCCTCGAGTATTCACCATCTGATGATTGCCTCTTGGGTTAGGAAAGGTAGATGTAGCATAGATAAGAAGTAAGACTTTCTAAAGCGGGGAGATAGGTTATACCCAACTGAAATAATTCTTTATTATTCTTAGTATGGCTGATTATTTATGCCTACAAGCTTTGCAACACATACTGCACACTCAGCATTACAAAGAAGCAAACTAAACACGAAACCTTAACGTCAACTAAAAAGGTAAAGACTAACTTAAAGACGCGACTCACACTCGAGTCTCAACACAGCTCCAAGGCTGACACTCACTCATCCGACCACCTGGTGAGGTGATCCGCGCATACACCGTGGGTGGTGGCATAGGAGCGAACCTATCACGATGACCTACTCTGGGTCCTCTGCAACAGCGGGTCTGCACTCCCCTCTGGCTCCCACTCTTGCTCCTCGGGATCCTCCTCGGACTCTCCAACTGGCTCCTGAACTCCTCGAGTCATGCGCTCCAACTCGTCCTCGACCGCCTCCAGGGCCTCTCCCAGTTCAGTGATCATCCCGATGGCTGAAGCACGGGTCACCTCAAGCTCCTGCTCTGCTACTCTGAGTGCCTCGTACACGCTCTCGGCTCTGAGTAGTATCTCTCATATGATCCTCCCGGCAGGCGAACTCGCAAGGTGTACCGCGATGGCACACTCGTCCTCCATGATCCGTCGGCGTCGGCACGCTTGAACGTCTGGGTGAAGTCGGAACACTGAGTCGTGAAGCTCGTCGGCGTAGTCGCGGCAGACACGGCGAAGAGCAAGTCGAGCAACCTCCTGAATTGCAACCTCGTACGAGAATCTTTTGGCGGAGATGTTGATTGGCCTGCTAGCTTCCTCGTTCTCCCGAGCGTAGATAATCAGCTTACAAATAAATCCTCGGTGTACACCATTAACTGACCAGCTGCCTCCTCGGTAAAGCGGACGGTAGAAGCCTCAAGCGTCGAAGAACTCTCCACGACTCCATGGCGTAGCCACCACCGACTCCTCAAAGGTCGGAACGATCGGCATCTGCTCCACAAGAACTTTGAATAAGTTCTCCTCCCGAAACGGCAAGTAAAACGGGTAAATTCAGCAAAGGCGAGAAGTAGAGAATGAGATGAGTCGAGAGTGTTTTATTAGTCAAGTTTAGATTTTCTTTTAGAAAATAATTTTGGACTCACACAGGACACCTCCACACTATCTAGGGCCAAGACCTACGGTCGGTATGCTCGATACCACCTCTGTAAGGACCCGAATCCACCGATTCAACCCATCATATTTACCGCACTAGTCCTGGATCAACGCTAGTGCACACAGCTCAACATCGGTACATATCACATCATACTCAGCGATAATAGAATAATAGTTCATTTATTGATATAGCTAAATGTATGATCTTATGACCGACTTACATTATTAAGCCACGCAGGCAAGGCTGAAATATAAACTAGTAATTAAGCGTGGAAAGTAGAAACGTAGATAGCTCATCGATTCACCACGAACCGACAAGGCTCGGACCCTAATGACTCGTGTCTTCTGAACTTCCTCTTCCAACACAGTGTAGATTCTTCAACTGTTGATTATTGTTGTTTGGCAAGGGTGAGTACTTAAGCACTCAACAAGTTGTGCATGAATGCAATTCTATGTATCTATATGCAAGGCTTATTCCAATGGATAGGCTATCATGGCTATTTTGCAATAAGCGGCATTTATGAACGAATCTGATAAATAGATTGTAAAGATCAAAACAAATATCAATAGTAAATAAATTCAGTATTTCTCAAGTGAACCAAGTTTCCAATCCTAAGTCAAATTCCATCTTCCATATGGCCTTCCGCCATCCCAACCAAGTTGTCCAATTAATCAAACTAACCCTTAAGCAGTAATTCCGAGCATTGCTCAATACATGCGAGCACGGCTATCCGAATAGTTTCACACTCTGCAGAGGTTATGCACTTTACCCACGTGATACAACCAAACACCACCAAGGCGAGTGATTATAACAAAGCCTTTACAATGCTCTGGCTTAACCCGATACTACCCGCTAAGGTTTCAACACTGGCGGGACTGGTTACCACATCCAGGGCCCCCCTCTTGCGCCATGTGAATTACACCATAACTCGGGAACTCACACCGTCCACGATAGTATCAAAATTAAGGCATTGCAAATTACTCATTAAGTGGCCCATACGGACATGTGGTTGCATGATTGACTCAGGTCAAAGTCTTGCAAGGTTAAGTCCTTAGTGTGATCAAGGCAAGACATCCACATACCCTCTACCCATCGGGCCCACCTTGGCATCCTCGCCCCTTGTCACTTGCCCTGATCTAAGTTATTATCACCCAATTGATTACCATGCACCACGTGCCATCAACAATTCAACATCGTTGCGTGACATGACTCGCCACAACAACTCAATCTCATCGTGTGATCCCACATGACACACAAGTTCATGATATTGTTCCATATTTCATTAATCAAGATTAATTACCAATGATTCTGACACATGTGATGACGTGGCAAGGCTAAGCAACTATTACGGACTAAACCTCCAATGTTGATTATAATTATTAACCAACTATATTTAACCAATCTAGGGTGACAATGGATCATGGCATACAATGACAAGGTAGGTTATAGATCAATCTGGTATATTACCTAAGCCCAATCTAATTTGAAACAGTTGTATATTTGAAATAGATGCACTAGTGTAAATCAAACATAGCAATTTTATAAACATAGGTTCAACATGATCAAAGCACAACTTGCCTTGGAATAGGTCCTGATCTGGTTCGGAACTTGCTCTTGAGTTCTTTGGATCTTCCTCAGAGCGTCGCACAATTCAACGTCTCACGCGTCATCAGAAGAAAAAAGCAAATAAATGCCAAAACAGAGAGAAATTGAGCTCCAAAATCAAATAAAATTCACCATTAAATAGATCTCAATTTTATAAATTTTTAGAAATTGGAATCACTCAAATCCGAGTTACGATGCAAAAGATATAGCCTTTTGAAGTTTGGAATAAATCTTTGAAATCGAAAATCGAAATTCAGAATTAACATTTATTTTTATTGAGAAAAAGCGATTTATGACATCAGCGTGACCTCATGATGATGTCATCATCACGAATTTCAATCGGATTATTTTCCAATTGAAAAATGCAATTATGACGCAAGCATGGCGTCGGCGTGTGTCGACCCAGCGCCGACCAATCGAGCGCGACACGCGTCCCGGCGCATATAGCGGGTCCACGGCGCGCCTTGAGACTCTGATGGACTCGATCCATGGCGCCTCATTGCTGAGCCCGACACGCGGCACACCACGATTGGTCGCCGCACCGCTCGATCGATCCGCGAGAAACCAATCGGGCGATCGGCGTTCACGCGACGTGTAACAACGCACCACCAACAGATCTAATCCGACGGCTCAAAGCTTCCGGACCGACGATGGCTATGCGACGGCGAGGTCTTACCGGACTTGAAGACGAAGTCCAAGCGGCGGCGTTTTGCGCGACTCGGCGACGGACGCGGTGGTTCTGCGGCGTGGTCGGCGAATCGAAGATGGCACCGCGCGGCGAGACCAACGGCGGCGACGAAACCGTGCAAAAACCGAGACATTCTCGCTTCCAACTCCGGCGAGCTCCTTTGCACGCTTGACGCGATTCACGCGAAACCCGTCCGACCAAAGATCGGCGCGCGGGATGAACCTCGGGCGCTACCCTCCTTTATAGCCTCGGTGTCAGAGCTCTACACGGGGGAAGTCCGGAGTTATTCTGGCGGCGGAATCGAGTTCGCATCGAGAGCGACGACGTGCCACCGTACGCGTGTCACGATCAAGCGGGCCATGAAACGGCTTCTACGCGGCGCAATCTGGTCCGTTGAAACATGATCGAACGGCTGCGCAAATTAGGGTTTTCCCCGTTGCGACTCGTGGGCTGGGCTGGGCCGCACTGACACAGGCCTCAAGCGCACAGTGCTGGGCTCGGCCCAACACTGTTCACCAGATTTTTTTAAAGATTTTCTTATTTAGAATAATTCCAGAAATTCATTTTATTTATTTTAAGCAATAAAACTATTAGGAAAAATCCAGGAAAAATCTCAAAAATACTTTGAGACATTCTGGACTCAAATAAAATATTTTTGGCAAAACTTTATTTTAACTTTGCACATATTTAAATAGATTTGAATAAAAGGCAATAAACTTGATTTCAAATTAATTCAAATAATTCCAGAAAAATCCAAATAAATTCCAAAAAATCACAAATGCACATTTAAGCAATAAAAACTTAATTAAGCCAAATTTTGGGATGTTACAAGAACTTTTCGTTTGTCTTTAATCAAAAAAGAACACCATTAACACATGATTGGTTCTTTGAATGATTGAAAGACAACCGAACTCAATTTAAACTTCATTTAATTTGATATGAGTATATATTAACTACACAAGTTTTCATATACTCATTTCGATGGTTTCAAGTAATGATCCAAAATATTTGAGTGGAATGGAAAGGAAGCAATATCCATTTAGACCATCAACCATAGAATAAACTCCACATAGTTATGTGCATACATATAATTTGATTGAAAACAATATGCACGTATTTAATTTGATTGCATTGGAGTTTATCCTATATTACCATGAGTATACTACAACTACGCAAGTCAAATATATACTCAAGGAATTGTTTCAATGTATTGATCCTTGATTTATGTGGCAAGAGAAAATAGATCAATACTATTGAAACATCAAGTAAAAGTACAAACTCCCTCTAGATGTGTGCATCCATGTAATATATGGAATTGGAAACATAATGCACATCTTTAATATATAAAGCAATTGAAGAGTTCATCTTTTAACTTGAATCCTAAGTATGCAATAGAATAATAAAGTGAATACGAGTGCATAACTTAGATTTTCCATTTTCCATCCAAATTATGAGACTACTAACAATAGGCTCAATAGACATATTAGTCTCACAATGATTAGGTTTATCATTAAACAAAGATTAAGCATTAATCTAAAACCAATCACCAAAACCAATGGAGCTTGAATTTACACAAAGGCGGTACTACAGCCTTAGTGTGGCAGTAGTACTGGGATGATACAATCAGCCGTAGGGGGCGGTAGTACCAACTTTCCAGTGAGTTGTAATTTTTTTAATTATGTAATGATTATTGCATATCTTTGTGAATAGTGCTACGTGACGGTTTGGTTGTATGTGTTGGTTGCAGGACTTCAGAGCTAGGTCATGGTGAGGCAGATGAGATCGTGATTAGGCTAGGAGAGCTGAGGTCCAGATAGTCAGGGTGACGCCAAAGATGACTAAGACTGAGGAGTTGCTACAAGTCGGGAAGACAAGGAGCCGAAGTATGAGGTATTGGTGATGGACATATCGGCCAATGGCAAGGTGGACCAGGACTATGCTCAGGGATGAGCTGAGGTCTAGAACGGTCAGAGAAGCCAGAATCGTCATAGTCAAGTGGTCAAGAACATGTGGTACGCCGAATGACTTGGGTCTGTTTGCAAGCGAGGACAGTTCAGGGGAGTCTGGACACGTGAGAGGCTTGGCTAGAAGTAATTGAGGCCACAAGAAATGTGATAGAACATGGGTGATCCTTCGAGGCGAAGGAAAGACCGGTTGTGGGGCAAATTGGTAATTTACCAATTACCCGAGATGGAAGCGGTTTGGAAAATAGCGGCGCTAGCCTAAGTGTTTTAGGTTAAGCCAAAGAGGGCATGGACGTGAATTCGGGCTCGTGAAGCGTCATGGAGAAGGCCGTTTTGAAAAGCATGTGTGTCAGTGTGTAAAACTCATTATGTGTTGGGCTAGTGGTTTAACCCATGTGAATGTGGATGATATCCACTTGTGTAAGGTCGGGACCCGAATATGCAAATTCGGACCCTCTGTGCATACCGTACTAGTCCAAGATCACGCTAGAGCACACATGTTCAACATAGATGAACACCACAGTCATACACAATGGAAACATAATAAAAGACTTCATTTATTAAATATAAACCTGTTGACTGACTTCATGGTCGACTTTACATGACTATACCACGCAGGACTAAACTAGAAATATTGAAACTACAGCTAAACAGAAAATGTAAATAAACCCCTCAGTATACCATATGCAATTGACAAGGCTTGTACCCTAGATGTTCGCCTCCTCTTGGTACTCCTCCAAAACTGGTGTAGACTCTTCCTAAACAAATGATTTTGTTGCAACAAGGGTGAGTACATAAAGCACTCAACAAATTGTGCACAGAATGCAAGTCTAATATAACTATATGCAAAGCTTATTCCAATGGATGGCTGATATGGTTATTTTGCAGTAAAGCAGTATTTACAGATGAATATAGTAAATAGATTGAAATGACAGTAAATAATAACTTTCAGGTATTTCTCAAGAAAACATGGCACACAGCCCTAGTCAATTTCCAAACTTTCTAATGGCACACAGCCTCTCTTCCCAAGTTTTATTTTACAAAATCTAACCCTTGACTGTAATTCCCGAGTATTGTCCAATACCGTGGACATGGCTATCCAAATAGATTTACACTCTGCAGAGATTATGCACTTTACCCACATGGTATGATCAAACTATACTGCCGTGCATTTTCACGTACCCATCGACATGTGGCTAGAAGGTCATAACAAAACCGTTCGAAAACTTCATCCGGACACTGACCCTCCTGATAAGCCAGACTCACTATTCCTTCCCTCACACAGAGCAGAAGAATAGTATCAAGCCTTATTGTTGGACAGATGTGTGGCCATAGCGACACACTTCCCCTTAACCGCACACACAGTTTGGTTATCCCACTTGAGGTATCACATGTTAGGACTCGGTAGCTTAGTTAGGTTCGTTCCGTTCCAGACATGTGGTTGCATGTTCGGCCCAGTTCAAAATCTTGTAAGGTTAAGTCCTTAATTGACCGAGGCAAGACTTCCAACAAAATCTTATAGAAACCACCTCACAATCCCTCATATATCATGTCAACATATCAACCCAATGCCACACAGGCCCACCATGGCTCACAGCCACTTGCCCCGTCTAAATTATTTACCACCCCAGTTGATTATCGTGTAACATGTGGCATCAACAAGTCAACATCAATGTGTGACAACACATGACACACTTTTTCATAAACATGTTCCATATTCCAATAGTCATGATTGATTTGATCATTCAGAAGACATGAGTTAAACGTTGCATATAGCTAAGCAACTACACACGATCTATCCAACCCACACGTTGGTATCTATTAGCAACCAACTAATAATGAACCATCATATGGTGATAAATAATCATGGCACACAAATGACAAGGTAGGAATAATTTAATTGGGTCGAATAGCTAATTCCCAAAATATTTGATAACAGTTCTAAGCAAAAAATATCATGTAGTAACTTAAAACAATATAGCATTTGTAAAATTGGGTTCAACATTGTCGGGACCCAAATATGCAAATTCGGACCCTCTGTGTATTCCTCACTAGTCCAGGTTCACGCTAGTGCACATAGTCTCAACAAAGATGAATATCGCAATCATATAGTGGAAACTTAAATAAAGACTTCATCTATTTAAATATAACATGTGAACGACCTTAAGGTCAACCTTACATGGATACACCACATAGGTCTCAGACTAAGAAATAAATAAAACTACAAGGAAAATAAATTATTTGTAGCAACCCTTCAATTTGCCACAGGCAACCGACAAGGTTCGCACCCTAGTCGATCGCCTCCTCCTGGAGTTCCTCCTTATAAGCCGGTATAGACTCTTCTTCAACTGGTGATTTGTTATTGCAAGGGGTGAGTACATAAAGCACTCAATAAGTTGTGCACAGAATACAAATCTATTATATTACATGCTTGGCTTATTCCAAATGAATGGCTGAATTGGTTATTTTGCAATAAAGCAGCATTTACAAATGAATAGCATAAATAGATTGAACTGACAATAAAACAAATAATAACAATAATAAATTTCTCAGTTATTTCTCAAATAACCAGAATCTTAACCTTAAATCAATTTCCATACTTTCATAGGCACACTACCTCCATTCCCAAGTTCATTTTATTAAAATCTAACCCTTGACTGTAAATCCCGAGTATTGCTCAATACCGCAAGCATGGCTATTCAAATAGGTTTGACACTCTGTAGAGGTTATACACTTTACGCACATGATACAATCGTATCACCACAAAGGCGAGTTATCATAACAAAGCCTTTACAATACTCTGTCTAAACCCAGTACTGCCCGCTGAGGTTTCAACACTGATGGGATTGGTTACCACACTCAGGGCTCCCCTCTTGCGCTATGTGAGCCTACCCATGCACCCGGAACTCACATCATCATGATAGTACCAAAATCTAGATATTACAAATTAATCAGCTAGGTCTGTCCCATACCAGACATGTGGTTGTATGATTAACTCAGTTCAAATGCTTGCAAGGTTAAGCCCTTAATTGACCAAGGCAAGACTTCCCAAAAACTCACAATAACCATTATCCATACCATCAACTTCTATATATATAGAAATAACAATGCGACCGTCCAAATGCCACATTGGCCCACCATAAAATCACAACTCTTGCCACTTGTCTCAGTCTAAATCATTGTACCACTCCAGTAGATTATCATGCATCACGTGCCATCAACAACATGAACAACATTGTATGACAACACCTGACACACCTTTTCATAAATATGTTCCATATTCCATTAAGCAAGATTAACTTTGCATACATAAAATGATATCAATAATTTGTTGGATGGCTAAGCAAACTATTCACGTTCTAACTAACACACATTGGCAATTAGTAGATACCAACTAATAAGGAACCATACTAGGGTGACAAATGAATCATGGCATACAAATAACAAGGTTGACATAACTCAAATTGGTTGAATAGCTAATCTCAAATTAATTGAAACATTTATATATTGAATTAGAATGCAATAGTTTAAAACAACATAACTTTTTAAAACATGGGCTCAAAATGATCAAAGCACAATTTGCCCTCAAAAAGTTCTTGATCCTGCTCTGGACCTTGCTATTGAGTTGGCTCCTCGCTCACGAACACCTGGAGTACTTCAACGTCTACGCGAACGATTAAAGAAAGTAATAAATACCAAAAATAGAGAGCAAACACAACTTCAAAAATTAAATAAAATTCACATTAAATAGAGATCAATTTTACAAATTTCTAGAAACCAGAATCACCTCAATTGGAGCCCGTATGAGGGAGAACGGGCTTTCTAAAGATTTGAGTAAATAACAAAATTAGAAAATATTAAATAATTAATTTTCCAAATTAAATCTATACTGGAAAATAGGTTTATTGCGTCAGCATCCTCCTGGACCAACCAGAGCCTGACACGTGTCATCGGTGCATGGACTCGGTCCACGGCCAGCTCTGGTCCACGTGGACTCACTCTACCGTGATGAGGATCAGCCGAGACAAGCGGTGGCGTCAACACGCACACACCGTGCAACACGGGTGCGACACTTTGCAGACACGGATTGGCTATGTACGCCGTGTGATCTAAAACATCTCTGCTTAATCCAATGCTAGAGATCTACGGTGAAGACCAGCGGCGATGTGGCAGCATCGCAGCCACCATCGCTAGATCGGACGACTAGGGTTACTGGTGAGGCGGCGACTCTAGGGTTACTGCGGTTACGACACGCGGCACCATCTCGAACACACGCTGCAGATGCAAGGACTATAGTTTGCGCATGGGACAGCGGCTACGCAGCAAGATCTGGACCGCACGTTCTAGATCGAACGGTCCTCGAGCTTTGAAGCCAAGCGACATGGCGGCCATGGTGGTTCTTATTGGAGATGAAGACAACGACACACCCGACAGCGTCCTGGTGTTCCTCCAGCGATGTTAACAGGTGGGACCGAGGTGTCTCGATGCAGGGTTCTCATATCCGGCCTTGCCCTCGATGGAAACGGCTTATCGACGGCGGAAAGTAGCAAAAACTGACGGCGACGCAAGCTTCAACTACGGTGAGCTCAAGCGCAGCGAAGATGGCGACTCAGGCGACGTTTTCTAGGGCTTTGGGTGTGGCTCGAGACGACGAACACGGACAGAGGTGTGGCGCAATAAATAGGCCTCTCGTTGTCCATGAAACACTCGCAAACCGCGATGGATAAGGCGATGGAATCCGGTTAGGATATGGCGGCGTGATGTGGTAGCATCCAGACTTAACACATTTTGCGGATCCAGCAGTAGCCAACGCGAGGATGACGCGGCTCAATCTCGACCATGCGTTTGAAAACCGATGGTCACAGATCTAGGGTTTGCGGGCAATGGGCTGACAACGCATCAAGCCGCGTAGCGCGCGGGATTGGGCTGGGCCATGTGGGTTCAGCCCAAAACTGTTTAGCTGATTTTAAAAGCATTTTCTAATTAAAATAAATTCAAAAATTAAACATACCCGAATAAAATAGCAAAAATAAAAAAAATAATCTAGAAAAAATCTAAAAAATATCTTAGGATATTTGGAACTCAAATAAAATATTTTTAACAATTTTTTTAAAATTTTGAAGTTTTTAAATAGATTTGACAAAAGGCTTAATTCAAATAAATTCCAAATAATTTAAATAAATTCTAGAAAATCCACAAAATTATAAAATGCACAATAAATCCATAAAATGCAAAAATTGGGATGTTACAAATATGCAATTAGTCAAGAACTTATTGATCTTTTAAGTTAATTTTAACTTTAGAAAATAGTTCCTTCTAACTTTTCTAACCAACCCCTGTTGGTATCTATTAGCAACCAACTAATAATAAACCATCCTAGGGTGATAAGTAATAATGGCATACAAATGACAACGTAGGAATAATTTAATTGGGTAGAATACCTAATTCCCAAAACTACTTGAAAATAGTTCTAAGTATAAAATATCATGGAGTAATTTAAAACAACAAAGCATTTGTTAAACTAGGTTCAACATGATCAAAGCATAACTTGCCTTCAAAAAGATCTTGTTCCAACTCTAGATCTTGTTATTGAATCAAGTCTTCACTCTCGAACGCTTCGGGCAATTCGATGTCTACGCGAATTGAGAGAAAATAACAAATAAATATCAAATCAGGAGAAAAAAATTCTAAAAATAAAATAAAATTCACCATTAAATATATATAAATTTTACAAATTTTTAGAAACTTGAATCGCCACAATCAGAGCTTGTATGAAGAAGAACGGGCTCTCAAAAGATTCAAATAAAAGAAAATTCCAGAAAAAGATAAATCTATATTTTCCAAATTATTTTTCTTCTGGAAAATCTGAATAATGATGTCATGCTGATTTCAGCACCGAATTTCCTTAAAAAAATAATTCTGAAAAACCTCAGAGAGGCTGACATGTGGGACCAGTGGTCCACGACCGACCTCAGTTCACCACGAACTCGGTCCACGGAACAGTTCCCCAACGTGTGGCCCTCAATGACGTGGTAGGACACCTCAGCCATCATACCAACAACCGATGTGATGTGGCAATGATGCGTCCTCCACGTGGCCTCCATGTCAGCACCCGACCGAAACCCTTCTACTCGATGCTCCGGCATCTCAACGTCCTTGTGGAAGATGACCCAGCTCCACAGCCTCCGACGACGCTACCACAGCTTGATCTTGGCTGGTGCACGCGCCTGTGCGGGCCCCCACCCCTGCCGTTCCATTCCTCGCGACATCGACCCCGTCCTGCTCGTGGCGCTCTCCTGGCCATCGCCCGTTGCGATGGCTCTTTGCGCAGCCTGGATTCGTGCCACGGGGAGCGTACGCGCCTCCGGAATTTTTCGTCATTAACACATCTCCTAAAGTCTCAAACTCGACTCACGGTGAACTAGACTCAGCTTGTTGGGTGGACTCGTCGGGCCGTAGAACCTCTCGGTGCCGACGGTCAGTAGATGTCTGCCCCTTGTTGATAGATTTCTCGTACGCCGCTATCTCCTTAATCCGTTTGATCCACACGAAGATGATAGCTGGATGAAGACAAACTCTTTCCTTTCCTTACATCCTTTCCGACACATAGAAACACAAGGCTTCTCTGATCTCTCTCTTGCTTGCACGTGTACAAATCATCTCGCTAGTGCTCCATGGGACGTCTCTTGGCTGCACATCACGTACTCGAACTCGGCGTCCGGCTCTCCCATGCTTGCATGCATGAGACTAGCACCATGTTGCCGTTGCTTTCTTGCGTGGCGACAGGAGCAAATCCCATGTACTACTTGCTTTTCACGCACGACGTCTCCTGTTGGCGCCCGCAGCGCCTGTACTGGACCTCACCGGTCTCTGGCAATGCCAGGCGCACCTGCACACGGAGACACTCGTAGCGTCCATGCCAGCATCTTGCGGCAACCAGGCGCCCGACGCGCTGGCTCGCCACCACAAAACGCCATATCCACGTGACGCCGTCGGTCCGAGCCTCCGCGCCACCATCGACAGCCCATGCTCCGCGGCCTTCGCGTCGCCGCACGGACTGCGCCTGAGGTCACCACTACTCGGCCAGCGTTTGCCGCGCGTTGCTCCCGCCGAGCCGCCGACACTTCCCTACTCGCGCCACCCGACGCTGGCCCCAAACCGCCCAGCACGCAGGCCGCCGAGCTCTCCGCGCGATGGCTGCTGTGCCTGTAGCCACGCCCAAAGCACTGCGTCGCCAGCGTCCTGCCGTCCGTGCGCACCCTACAGTGTCGCCGAACCAGGCCGTGCACGCCCCAAGTCGCCGGCCCGTGGCCGTGCGCCATCACACCCGCGCACACGCGCACCAATTCTGGCCTGAAGCTCGCCCACACGCCACGTTGTGCCTACCGCGCTCCAGTCGCTGCGCCTTCCCTCGGCCACAGGCCTACAGCGCAGACGGCCGCACCGTCGCCGCAAACCCAGTCGCTGCTCGGCGCCCCGTCGCGCAAGCTCAGCCTCCACCCGTGCCAGTTGTGCGCTGCCGCCTGCTGCGAACCACGTCCGAGGCGCCGCCTATCGGAGGAGCCGTGTCCGAGACGCAACTGTCGGAAGCACAGCCGTCACTTTCCGCGTGAGCCGGCCCGAACAACGCCGCTAACCACCGCCTGCTAGCACACAGTCGTGCGGTTTCTCGCGCCCTCGATGCCTACATCGCTTAGCGGCGATAGCCTGCTTCCTCGGGTGTCGCCCCCGGAAGTCTCCTCCTCCCGGAGGCAGCGGGTTGATCCGAAACTTTTAAGCTCTAATATCAATTGTTGGAACAGAACATCAAAAATTTTGGAACAATTTTCTCTTTTATTATTTCTCGCTCTGTTCACTTACAAGACACAAGTCTACCCCTATATTTATACCCAAAACTACAGCCTATTTAACGGAATAGTATTCTACTTCCTTGTCCTAATCGGACTCCTTATCCTAAACTTTCTTAATACAAACTTTTCAAACTAAAACTTTCCTATTACAAGATTATTTCTATCAGGGTGTTCGTCGTCTCCCCAAGTCTCTCCGCAGCGACCGACGGTCGCTTTGCTGGGTAGGTGCTTCAGCCGCGACTCTTGTCTTCCCTCCTCTGGGAGCTACGGCGCCACCTCGCGTTCGCCTCTGTTGCTACCGTGCGCTCGCCTTCTAGCAGAGGGGTGTTCTTCGCCTTCTCAGCCCCAAGGCAGGTACGTCCTTTCGCTTTGCCTACCTTCTTAGATCGATGTTTCACCTGTTTAGTGTTGGATTCTTGTTTGGCCGCCCGAACTGCTGGTTACGTGTAGTCGCTGGGCTCCTTGCGCTGTGTTATGTGTCTACTCATGGCGCTAGCGCCTCATCGTCTTGCTCGTTGGCTTGTCGTGCTTTCTTTTGAATTTTTGGTGTTCTACGGTTTGTGCTTCCGTTGTAAGAGGCCGGAGATTCCGCACCTTAAGTGCCGCCTTGCTATTCGTTCCCGATTGGTGCCTGTCAGCGTTGATTCGTTCCTCTGCACGCTTATTCCCCGGCCCTATCTTCATGGTTTCTGTGCTGTTTATTGATAGATGTTCCGCTCGTTTCCTTACAAGTCGCTGTTTCTGCCTTGTGTATCCTTCGACGTCTACCTGACAGTCCACCTTCGGCATCGCCTGCTCCAGGCGCCTACTGGGGTGCCCATCATTAGCCTCACTGCCGAGTAGCCGAACTTCAGCACGTCGGCAGCAATCGTCGAGGTGAGCGTCGCTCTTGCATCTTCTTATCCCAGTGCTGAGAGCACCCCGGTCGAAAGCTATCAGTTGAAGCAGCTGAACAACTTGATAAATTAAATCTATACCAAAAGCATATCTATGATGCTATTCTCGGCTCAGTACATAATAAAATTGGCAACACTTTTGTGTACACACATGGTGCAACCGAAAAAAACATTTCTGTCCAATGCATTGCTTAACAATGTAAGGGCCTAAGGAAAAATAGCTCTTACCTCTTCTGGAATAGCGGTGCTACTGCTATCAGCTGACTCAACACCTCATTCTTGCTTCAGAATACCACTCAATATAGAAGAGCATTCAGTTTGTGCTGTTAAGAAAAATAAGGCAGTGCCAATTCCCAGTTCGAGTTTCACATGCAATGGCAATAAACAAGAAACGGGGGCACACACTCGATAGAGTTGGTGTCTACTTATCCAGCCCAGTATTTTAGTTTTCGCAAGGACAGTTGTGCGCCGCTTTTATTGACAATAACCCTCTCCTGAACATGCAGGCAGTGAAAGAATTGTTGCGACACACGCCGATCCGGATTGGATCGTGTTCTATTTATAGATTGAATGAATGGTTTACATGGATTCATGATCCGAGATCTACTGCATGCTCTGCATGCCTAACAATAGCGGCGCGAGCGCCATGAACTCCAACGTCTCGCGGGGCGTGGTCATCGCGAACTGCGGCGCGCGCACACATGATTTCTAACAGTCCCCCTCAATCACAGCAGAGGGAACCTATGTTGAGATTGCTGCAGTTCTTGACAAACAGAGCCCTTGGCAGTGGTTTAGTCATGATGTCAGCGACTTGATCTTGAGATGATATGAACGGACCTCCATTGCCTTGCGAGCTACTTGTTCACGAGCGAAATGGAAATCAACCTCAATGTGCTTAGTTCTAGCGTGGAACACTGGATTGGTTGTCGGATAAGTAGCTCCAAGGTTGTCACACCATAAGCGTGACGGTTTGTGCAAGAAAACTCGAGTTCTTTCAATAGTGTTTGAATCGGATCAACTCGGTAGTGACATTTGCGATTGCCTTGTACTCAGCTTACGTGCTCGACCGTGAGACCGTTGCTTGCTTCCTTGAGCTCCATGACACTAGATTAGTGCCTAGGAAAGCAGCAAAGCCATTTGGTTGAGCGTCGATCATCGGGACGACCGCCCAATCTGCATCGGAGAACCCGAGAGCATGATCGACCTTGATCTCTGAATGTTGAGCCATAATCGATGTTCCCTTGACAAAGCGGAGTATCCTCTTTCTTCTTTGCCCGAGTGGCGTCGTGGGATTACGAATATCTTGCACACCGGTTGGCGCAAGCAGCAGTCGGTCGTGTCGAGTCGGATATTGCAACCCACCAACAATGCTTGATATCTGAACCGTTCTTCATCTTTTAGTCTTTGCTCCTTGGTTTACGAACAATTTCTGTGGTTGTCATTGGTGTTGAGATTGGTTTGCACTTATCCATTTTTGCTTTCTTCAGTAGTCAAGAGCATACCTCCTCTGAGATAACAGGATGCCTTCCTTCTCTGTTTTGACTTCAATTCCAAGGAAGTAGGCAAGGGGACCTAAGTCCTTTACTGCAAAATCAGCCATTAGCTCCTTGATCAGTCTGTCTGTAGCTGAGTCGGATGGGCTGACAATGATTATGTCATCCACATAAATCATCATGTAGATAGTTGTTCGGCTTGCTTGAACACAAAGAGTGAGCATCTGCTATAGAAGAGCTGAAGCCAAGTTCCTGCAGCTTGCCTGTTAATCTTGAGTGCCAGGCTCTTGGACCTGCTTCAACCCATAAAGGGATTTCTTGAGCTTGCAGATGAAATTCGATGGCTTGGTTGAATCACTATATCCTGGAGGTTGTCTCATGTACACCTCCTCCTCAAGAACTCCATGCGGGAAGGCATTTTGGATGTCTATCATCTCATGCTCCACCATGAGAGATTGCAAGAGACATGATGACTCACGATTGTTGTGGGCTTCACCCTTTGGGCGGTATGTATCAAGATAGTCGATGCCATACCTTTGTTTATATCCTTTTGCCACAAGCCGGCCTTGAGTCTATCCTTTGAGCCATCGACTTTCCTCTTCACCTTGTAGACCCATCTCACTGTCTATGAGATTGATTCCTTTCCTTGGTGGAACCAGCTCCATGTGTGATTCCTCGGCGATCTTGAGTACTCCTCATCCATAGCATGCTTCCACCTGGATGAGACAAGCGATCAGAGATCACGAGCTCAAAATTGCGAGAGGACCACGAACTGAACTGTCGAGATTGCTATTGTCGGTTCCGTCGAGACCTTGAGCAGGCAAAACCCGAGCATTACGTGAGTACACAATGTACCATCATGAAACTTTTTGGTTGTACTATATTGTCACGAAGCACGGTCCTCATTGGGTGATGTGCATTTTGCTGAAGAAGTGAAGAAGGCATGGTGATGGATCCACTTCCTCCTTCTTGGATCTTTGGATTAGTGGGCACTTCGAATTGTGACTGCGGAGACAAGCTACCACCGGGAGGATCGGGGTTAGCATCGGGAGTGATTTCATCATTTCCTACATGGTCATTATTCAATCTTTGGTTCTCTGGGTTCGGGTTTGGAGTGTCGATGGGTTGATGAGGAAGTTTGGTGTAGGTAGTTACTGTTTAGTATAGGTAGGATAGTTGGATGGTGAGAGGTCTTGGGATCTTGTGTCTTACGGAGAAATTTGTTGACAAAAGGAAACAACGATTCATCAAGACCACATCCTGAAATATACACTCTACGAGAGGAATGATCAAAACACTTATATCCCTTATGAGAGGAACTATACCCAAGGAAAATGCAGCGTTTTGTTCTGAAGCTAAGTTTCTTTTCGTTGTAAGGCCTCAGGTTAGGCGGCGAGCTGTAGAAGATCTGAAGACGGAATAATCTGGTTTTGTGCCGAAGAGCTTACGAAGGGGAGTATCATGACCAATTGTGCGACTTGGCATCCTATTGATCAGGTAGCTAGCAGTGTTGAAAGCCTCGTCCCAGAATCGAAGAGGCATCTGTGCTTGGGCAAGGAGAGCAAGACCAGTTTCTACAATGTGTCGGTGTTTCCTCTCGGCTAATCCGTTTTGCTGATGTGTGTGTGGACGGGAATCGGTGAGCTATGCAGATGCGGAAGTAGTGATGCAAGCGTTGGTATTCCCAACCCCAGTCAGACTGAACTGCTTTGAGCTTAGCGTCAAGCATCTGTTCAGCATGTTTCTGGAACTGAAGAAAAATGGACTCTACATCAGACTTATTTCTTAAGAAATAGATCCACACATATCTGCTGAAATCATCAATGAAGGAAACATAATATTTTGAATTATTCACTGAGGGGAGAGCTGGCCCCCAAACATTAGTGTGTACAAGTTCAAGAGGAGCAGTGGAAACATGTGAAGAGGAACTAAAAGGTAGCTGATGTGATTTCCCTAGTTGACAAGCATTACAAATCAAGGAAGGTGAAATCTCGGTGTTGTGACTATGTTATTGTCTTTGCAAGATCCTAAGAGTATTGGAGAAAATTTGGATGCCCAAGTCTTTGGTGCCATTGTTCGAGAGGAGATTACAGTCGACAGAAGGGCACGGCTTTTGGTTGGCGGTGTAGAGGCCATTTTACATCGCCTCGAGAAGGAGATGCTTCGTGACCCGATCCTTGACAAAAAAATGCAGTTAGGGTGAAATTCAACAATGGCATTGTTATCGGTAGCTAGCTTCTTGTGGATATCAAATGCTTATTGATTTTGGTGCATAAAGGATGTGATTTAGGTGAAGTGGTGCGGATAGGCCAGCAATTGAAGAATGACCAACATAGGAAATAGTCAAACTGCTCCATTGGCCACTGGACTTGATCTCCTCCATTGTAGCGCTCACGGGTGGTGAGGCGTTCTAGATCATTTGTGATGTGATCTGTAGCTCGGTGTCCACATACCAATTTGGATCGACGACATACGTGAGTTCTTTGCGGTGCACCTTAGCGGTGTCCTCGGCTTGGTAGGCTGATCAAAGCGATGCCAACAGAAGAGCATTGTGATTACCCTTACCGCAGATCTGACACATTGAGTCGGTGCCACTATTGTTCTTGGCTGGTGGTCGGCTGGAACGCCCACCTTGACCACGGCCGCCGGCACCGCGTCCACGTCCTCGGTTGTTCCGGCCTGGACTGCCGGCGCCGCGCCCAGCGACCCTATTGGCACTGTTAACTGAAGATACCTGACCATGGCTGCTGTAGTACTCCTGTCGCATCTCGAAGTCGAGCATGTACGCGTATACGTCGCTGACCGTATACTCGTCCATGCGTGTCGTGATCTTGGTGGCGAAGGTCGTGGCGGGCGAGGCAGCGTGGCGGTCGCGATGAGTTCTTCATCCTCGAGTCGCTTACCGATGGCCGCCAGGGTGTCGGCAAGGCGCTTCACCTTTCTGAAGTAGTCTGCGGCGCTGAGGTCGTTCTTTTGGATGGTGGAGAGTTGCATGCGTATCTGCATGACCCTCGCTCGTGAGCTTGATGCGAACATCTTTTCCAAGGTCCTCCGGCGTCGGCGTGCGGATGGCGGCGGCGGTGGCGGCGGGCGTCCTCGGTGAGGAGGAGTTGATGGCGAGCACGAGCTGGTCTGGTGGTACCGGCTAGCATACTCTGGGTTGATTATGATGGAGCGACCGTTGGTGTCCTCGAGGACTCCTCGGCGGTGATGGTTTGTCAGCGGGGCGGCGATGATCCATCGACATGACCGATGAGCCCTTGACTCGGAGATATGGAAGGACCTGTGCAGTCCATAGGAGATAGTTTTCATGATTGAGCTTGATACTCACCATGTGGCTGAATGCGGAGTGGGCATGGAGCCGATGCCACGGAGTGGCTGGAGGAAGAGATGGCAGACATGGTGAACTCTCAGAGTGATGGATCGTGGCTCGATACCATGAAAGAATTGTTGCGACACCGCCCGATCCGGATTGGATCGTGTTCTATTATAGATTGAATGAATAGTTTACATGGATTCATGATCCGAGATCTACTGCATGCTCTGCATGCCTAACAACCAAGCGACGCGAACGCCATGAACTCCAACGTCTCGCAGGACGTGGTCATCGCGAACTGCGCGCACGCACACATGATTTCTAACAGGCAGACCCCACAGTATTCTAGCAGTTGATTTGCCGGTAAGCACAGGTTGTTCCTATCATTACGCTTCCTATTTAGTTTGCTGATTACTCCTGCTTTAATTTCATAAATATGTATAACATATTATCTTTTCCTGTTTTTGCAGACTACCAGAGACCACCGATGGAAAATCTATACAATCATGAAACTAGAAAATATGTTCCTTCTGCCTCTTCCCTGTACAGGTACTGGCCTCTTTTGTACTGGGCAGCGTTTTGGTCTGATCATTCCTATTGTGAAGGTATGCAGTACAGGTTAGGACTGGCAAATAGTTAAATAATTATGCTTTCCAATTGCAATAGTTCCGTTTCTATGACCACTTCTCCTGCTTTATATGCTTTCATCTTGTGTAACTAAGCGCACAGGACAGTGACAATTTTTTTATGTCTTTATTGCAGGATACTCCTGTTTGGTCATGATGCTCTCCAATCCAATGCCTAGGGCAGTGATTTGCCTGTTTGTTCGATTAGGTTACGTCCTCTAGGCAACACAGGTTTCCAGTCTTCTCATCGTTTGCCTTACTATTTTGTTTTGCACTGTGGTCATGCTATCTGCATCGGGGTTTGCTATTCTTATTCTAGATTTGTGGAGTCCAATTAGTTTCCTTTGTTTTTAATGGAATTCCCGAGCCAAGACACTAACATCTCAGCTAGAGCTTTTCTTTTCTATGGCAGGAAGGGCCAGAGATAGCAAAAAGCTTTTTTGGCCTTCTGCAATCCTGTATCAATGGAACCACGTTTCCTCCAGGTTCATTCTTATCCTCTGACCTCTCCTCCCTCTGCCTTCTTGTTCTTCTCCTATACCAGTTTGCGCGATATCGCAGGTCATGACATGTGAGTAAGCAAATACATTCTTCTTGAGGAGCATAGGAAACAACTGAAACTTAAAACTCCTAGTAGATGTCTATTTTTTCCCCTGTTTTAGCTTTATTTATTTTATTTTAATGGTTTGTGCTCGCTATCCAAGGAATAAGAAGAGTATGGCTATTGTTTGCTGCTTGGTAGATATGATTTCCAGCTAACCTAAACTGCGGTTGGTAAACAATTGCAAGCCATGAAAATATGCTTGGTTATCTGATTTATCTTCAAGTAGCATTTCAGCAAAATTGCAAACTCCTTTCTTAATATGTGTGGTATTGTGTTGTTAGCACAATAAAACATTCTATATTATTACTGCTTACCAGTCCCCTTAGTACTATAACAAATTCATGTGGCGCACAACAACATAGGTAACGAGATCTTTTTTCCTAACAGGAAAATGCGATTGTCACTTTAGTACCCCATGTAAGGTTTTTGTGTTTCAACATTGACGAATACTCATACCAGGGGTATCCCAATGGCCCAGGGTGACGAGCGGGCCGCCTCAAGCATAGCTCAAGCCTAGCAGGCCGCTCCAAGCCCGCTACCGACCAAAAGCACCTGCGGGGCCACACAGGACGCCCATCCCCGACCAAGCAGGGCTCCCGACCTCGCGGCGAGTCGGATCCCGACTCGATCAAACCAAGGCAACCTCCGCCGAGGGCGGCGTGTCGGCCCTCCACCGGCCCACAGCCACGTGCCCCAGGGACGGGGACAATCGAAGTGACTATACGAGAGCAGGTGGCCCCTTCCCAAGATGGTTTAATGGCTGCTGAAGTCAAGCTTCGATCCATCGACCCGATCCACGTCACGACCGCAAGCCGCGCTCCCTCGGCGGCACCAGCGTTATACACAGCAACGTCAACACCCGTCGGGCTCACGGAAAGCGGTCGCCATTTACGAGCGAAGCGACTAAGCGCTCGCCCAACAAAACTACCGACCAGCGTGGGCAAGGCGAGAGGTGACGGTCGATGGGGCGAAGGACCGAAGCTCTTGGCATAGGTCACCTCGCCCTTCCCCAACTCTCGATGTAATCTGCCCCTTCCTACTGTATAAAAAAGAGTAAGGGGAGAGAGGCAGACAGACGAGCAACAAGCATTCTTCTTGTGAGGCTATTAGCTTCGCTCTTGTAAACATTGTGTATCCATCCGCACTAAAGGCAATACAATACCACCGCACGAATTGGAGTAGGGACTTTCGGCCCGAACCAGTATACATCTTGAGCTTCTGAGTCTAACCATTCAGGGAGTGGGACGCGCGGCCCCTTAGACTTACAAATTTACTTGCCGGTGCTCAAAACGCCGACAAACATATAGTTCAATTTGATATTTCAGTGAGGCAAAGACAAAAAATAACGTCGAAACCTTCTTGCAAATGGTGTTTGATACGCTATCTCTGTTTGTATGCTTATGTAGCCAAGTGAGATGAAAATGCCATTTCTTTTATCTAAGAAAGGCTTCTTGCGATGCATATCGGTAGCAAAGCTAATTGCTCTTGCTCTTTTGCTTTGCTGATGTGCAGGCTGGATTCTATTAGAAGGTTGCTGATGTCGCTGCTAACAAGAGAAAAAATTGAAGAGAATTTTGCGGTTCAAAATAAGGTGTCTGAGAGAACGTGCGTTACGCGCTTAATACACACTTACGAACACGAATTTTCTCTGAATTACCAGTAGCATATCAACGGTGTCACCGTCAAAACCATTGTCGTCCTATACACACGCTTGGTGGCGCCTTCACCTACATGCGGCCGGTGCATGCCATACATCCTCGCATCCATCCAAAGCGGCGTGGCGTAGCACGCAACCATTTCTAGTATAATTCAATTCATCTAACATAGGAAGCACTGCACCGTAAATTAGCAATCACAAGTTTGAAATTCAAATATTAGAAGAATCCTAGAAGAGGATGAGATTGCTTTAGAGATGGCCAAGTGGGCCGGGCTAAATGGGCCGGCCCGAGGTACGCTACTGTGCGCACGGCCCAGGCACGGCCTGGCCCAGCACTAATCGTGCTGGTAGCCTGTAAGCCCATGCCGTGCTTGGGTCGGCACCCCGGCACGACCCGGGCACAGCACGGACCACGGGCGGCACGGCTCGTTTGGCCCAATTAATTTGAAAAATAGCCGTTTTTTAGTCGTTGGATGCATAAAAAATTCAAATTTTCTTTCCAAAAAATCCTGAAATTTTTTCTATAAATAGGTGGTTGTACCCCCCTCATTTTCACATCAGTAATCTTGCATTATCTCCTAATTATTCTCTTGTAGAAATTATTTTGCTCTTGGTGGTAATTTGGCAAAATTCAAATTAGTTTTGCCAAAAATCCGAAATTCGGCTTCCGGCTTCCGGCTTCTGTCAAGAAATCAAGGTAATAATTGTGATTTAATTTTTTATTTTGTTAGTATTTTAAATTATATTAAAGTATCAATAACCTAATTATTTCTTGCAGTTTTCTTTATGGAGCACGGCGATTTTTCGTCCTTCTCAGCTTCTGATTTCGAGATTTCACCCGAGGAGCTTCTTGCATCCTATGAAGGTGGAGAAGTTGCAGTATATGTACCATCCTCAAGCTCTACAAGTGCTATTGCGTCGACAGCTTAAACACAAAAGATCAAGACCACGATTACATGAGGAGTTTGAGAAGATTTTAAGCAGATTTTTGAGATATCAGACGGCGTTCAGAGCAGGTATGCTATTTGCAAATATTGTAAGCACAAATTAGTTGCGAAATCCACAGGTGAAACGTGGCACTTGAAGAGGCATGCTGAGAGTTGTAGGAGAAAAGCGGTGGTGGTTTTGAGACAGACGCAGCTGCAGTACAATCCCGACGGTATGGTACATTACTGGGACTACAATCCCGAGTTAGCTCGTAAATCTATTTGTCGTTTAATCGCTTCTCAAGATCTTCCTTTGAATTTTGGTGAGTCACCTGCATTTGAAAATTATATTAAGACAGCTCTCATAATTCTAGGTTTTCTTCAGTTTCTAGACAAACAACAACTAGAGATTTGATTAAATACTATAATAATTGTCGTAATAAGCTAAAAGAGCAATTTAGTACCTGCACTTTTTCTGTGTCTTTGACATCTGACATATGGAGTGGTAGGGTTAAAGAGGATTACCTTAGTGTAGTTGCTCATTATGTAAACAATGATTGGCAACTAGAAAAGAGAATCATAGGATTCAAATTAATTGATGTAGCACACAGTGGTGAAAATATTGCTGATTGTATTGTAAAAGTTGTGGAAGATATTGGACTTAGTGATAAGATTTTTGTAATAACATTAGATAATACTTCAGCAAATACTTCTGCTATGAACATTCTTACTCCCCTTTTGAATTCCTTGTTGAATCTTTCTTATTGCATCAACGTTGTGCTTGCCATATTATTAATCTTATAGTTAAATCTGGTTTGAAAACGTTTGATCAGTATGTTGAACATTTTCGCATTGCAATATCTTTCTTAAATAATTCTAATCAACGAGTAGCAACATATAAGACTTATTGTATTGCAATGAAGGTGCGTCTGCGTAAGTTTGATTTGGATATGACTGTTAGATGAAACTCTACTTACTTGATGCTTAAGTCTCTCATACCATATGAGAGCACATTTTCTGTTTTTATTAACACGCACTATCGTAGATAGGATGGTCAACCGCTACTCACAGAGCAACATTGTTATGTTGTTAAAAACTTGTTGTCATTTTAGAACTTGGGAAGGACAAAACTCTAGACTTGGCACCACTGAGTGCAGCGGGGAAGAGGGCACAATGGGAGAGGGAGGCGAGGAGGCCTCCATGCCATTGCATCTATCGCTAACCAGTGCTAGTGGTAGCTAAACGAGGTCAAGTGCCACATCTTGGCACCATCTCTTTTACAAACCCCACGGACGAGGAAGTGCATGGCAGCAGTAAAATATCCGACTATCAATTTTGTACGTAATTAGTCCATAACTTTGTAAGTGAAATAATTTATCGGGATCTTACGGTGGCGTTGATCTTACAGTGCACTTTTGTACCAAGCAGGGAGAAATATGTACTCTCCACGGCCTTGAAAATAAGGAACACCCTAGTTACAGCGGTATTGGGGTTTTGTTCCTGAAAAGCGGAATTCCCAGGCGACTCAGACAAATATCAGTAGAAAGAGAACTAAAGCGAGCGAGAGGACCGACTTGTACAAAATATTGAGGAAAGACTAAGAGAAGAATTCAACAATAAGATAAGAAGCCTCGAGGAAGGCTTAATAATCGAGATTGCGAGCGGCTTGCGCAAGTTCGGAAAATAGCGGTTGTGAGTCCGCCACTCCCACAGATGAACATGGAAAATTTCTTGTGTATGACATCAAGGTACTTATATATATATGTCTTGAATACTCCATACAAATAGCCGTTGGGCGCATTAGCTAATTGTGTACCGTTATGAAGGTGGCCACGGTGCACTCTCTAAGTGAGACTTGCCATGGTGCCATTCTTCTTACGGCTGCTTGGGGCTCGCGTATCCATCTATCGAAAGCGGTGCATGGTAGGGTGGCACCAAGATTCACGAAGGTTAATGTGGGCGGTGTACATGATAGTTTCAAGACCGTCCGCTACCAATGCCCCCAAGCAGCGAGATTGTGACATTGGGTCGCCATTTGCACTTTCATCCGATGGCCCGGCCAGCGACATCTCCTGGGCCTTTGTCCTCCATCACGAGCTACCCCAAGCTTGAGTCGTCTCTGCGGCTCGTGAGCCACCAAATCGCTCTGTGTCCTGCATCAAAGGATTTTGGTGGGATGAGTGCTTTCGTCTCCCATGAAGACTCCTATATCACAAAGCAAGTCAAGGGCAAAGCAGGCGGATCACGAAGGAATTGGACTATCAGGTTGCCCGTGCCCGAGTATACCAGCTAGGAGAGCCTTTTGTAATGGGAGGCGCTTGAAGAACCTTTCTATAGCTTGCTTTAGATTGCGGAATTGGTGCATGGAACAAGCTAAAAGCGATGCAAGACCGCAAAATAAGTATCTCGGTTAGCTTCAAGCTGAGCATCATTCAGCGAGTCATCGGGGGCTTCTTCATAGCCGACTTCAAGGACTGTTTGGCGTCTTCAACCTCGGCGCCCTCGGCGCGTGCTCTTGAGATCTTGGACATTGTAAGTGTGTGCAATCACAATCTACATTCGTGTAATACCGATAAATATCATATATATATATATATAACTCAATGTTTTCATATATATAGATACATGATCACGTGAAGCAAGATAGAACAAACAATAGGTGGGTTTCTTGGACCCACACATAGTCTCTAAGTAAACAATGGACAAAGATTTACAATTTGTCGATAAATCGTCGAGAGGCCTTGGCGACTCAAAAGATAGAGTTCATACTTTTACCCCACAGACCCGGGGTAAGTCTTTTCACTACTTGCTATTCTTTGATTTGTACTGTTTGCAACTCTGTTTTGTTAATTGACTATGCCGACATACCTATGTGTAGGTTTCACTTGGGTTCTCATTGTAATTCATCCAGAATGAATCGGGTTATTTATCTTGATTCCTTACAGAGTGGCGGAACCGACTTCAATCCTATAAAAAAATTACTTAACAGGTAATTAATCACATTTCCTCCATAGATAACATGGTCATGTAGGTTGATCAAGGTATATGTTGCTAACCTTTTCCAATCATGAAGTGCTTTCAGAGTGTACAAATATTATGGAGGGCTTTTTGGCAATGACAGGGCGAAGCGGAAGCACGATTTTATGTTTCCAGTATCCGCTATACACAATAATCCTATATAAACTATATAATAATGACTCTAGAACTAACCAATTCTATATTTGCAGTGTCACCAACTGGAAAAGAGAAATAACAGTTGTGGATTTTACATTTGCCACAACATGGAACTCCTCATCACTAAGAAATCACTCAATCAGGTAACAACTGCGTTAGAAGAGGCCGATCTGGAGCGAATTCGAGAAAAGCTTTGTGCCTTCTTGCTAAGTGAAGTCTTAAATCCAAAAGGTGAGTTCCACGCTGCCTTATAACTTCAGGAGTTGTATTTTTTCAGAATTACCATTTAGGTCAATTGTCAAACTTGTGCTGTGGATTTTTGAATTGTAGTTGTGAATTCAATTAATCGGTTAATGGTATTGAGTTTCATTTGGTTAATAAATCTGAGTTCATTTCTAAAATAGATGTATCGTGCAATATTAACTGTATGTAATCTGTTTTGCGCTGTGATGTAATCTGAGTTGATTGCTGAAATGGATGTAATGCTTGTAACCTGAAATGGATGTAATGCTTGTAATGTGAGTTTAGTTAATCTGTAATCTGCTTTTTCCAAAGGGCATGGCTAGCATTTCCTGAGGCTAGCCAATGAATAGAAAAAGGGTTCTTTGTGGGAACGATTATCACGAGCGGTTTTATTTTTTTAATTAAAAACCGTATGTGATTAATAATGTAACGAGCGGTACTAGTTAAAAGTCGTCTATGATGTTAGTATATCACAGACGGTCCTAGTTAAAAACTATCTGTGATATCGTAACATCACAGACGGTACCAGTTTGAAAACCGTCTATGATGTTATGATATCACAGACCGTTTTAAACTAAAACCGTCTGTGATATCTTTTATCACAGACGATTTAGAAACCGTCTGTGATATGTCGTAACATCACTGACACATGATTACTGAACGGCTCGAAGCGAAATGCTGTGATGACGGTTCCGAACCATCTGTGATGACCTTTTCTGTAGTAGTATCCCTACTAAGGCCACTCTTGAGATGAATGCATGCTTGAGTGCCCCCTTTCAAGAAAATGAAGTTAAGACATTGTTTAAAATGTGAGATGTGCCCTATGTGAAATCATGTCTTTGGAAAATTGGCTTAGTGATGAAATTGGCATTGCAAAGTGGTTGTGCTCATGGCATGTGTGGTGCTTGTGCATGTACTATTTCGAGATGATTACTTGATATGCTTGTGATAGCATGGTAATGGATTACGCTTGTTGCAATGCGCTCATGTGAGTGGTTGCATGGGTGATCTGAGTCAAATCATGTACTTGTGCTTGTACGGTTTCATGTTTGTTCATGTGCGGTGTTGCTTGAGGCGAACATGGTCGATGTGGGACGAGCTAGGTTCATGAAGGAGCGGAGGTTCGAGGACTAGGTTAAAGGAGGCAGAGGTCTTACTAGTCAAGGATGTCATGCGAGATGTTCGGACTAGAGAGCGGTGCATGTGGAGATGAGTGAATCACGCGAGGCGCGCAGTGGGCGTCTGGCGTGCATGTGTGAATTTTGGGCTATATGCATGTATTGGACCGGTAGATATGCATGCAGTATTTAATTAGAGATAAGAAGTTAGGGTTTGGGGGTGTGCAAAACAGAGAAAAAGAAGTCCATGCGACGGCGTAGAATACAGTGCTCGTGGTGCTCTGAATTGTGGGACTCTGATACACTAGTGTTTCGTGCAAAGAAACAAGGAGAAGAAAAAAAAGAAAAGAGAAGAAAAGAAGAAGAAAAATTAGGGAAAAATTTGGGAGATTATTTGAGGATGCTTAGGAGGCATCTTGTGAACACATCTCGACAATAAAAGATCAAGATTTGCAAGTTGATGTGTTGGTAATCTCGTTCTTCGTTTGCATGCTGTTTTGTTTTTAGATTGATTCATTGTTTCACCATGATAATTTTGATTTGATCCATTCAAAACCTTTCTAGGGCATCAAGTGATTGATCTGAAAAGTTTGATTGGTTTATTCTAGTAGATCTGATTAATCTCGTGATTAGGGTTTGATCAATTTTCGTCTTTATTTGATGCAGTCAACTTGGGAAGGACATAACTCTAGATCCGATTGAGTTGTTGCTTGTTGGGTTAGTTTCGAAATTGAATCTAGTTTCTACTGTCTAAACTGGGATCTTCGGGAATTTTTGGCTCCGGGAAGGAGATAAAAATCTGACCTCTTTCCACCAAAAGGCAAGTAGGAGGAAGAAAAGTAGAATCTGCCAGGCTACACAAGCTTGATGGCTCTTTTTTGTGAGGATGTGGAGAAGATTAAGGATTTTTTTTAAATAATACTATTTTTATTCTATTTTACAAAAATAATATGCCGAATTTTTTTTTACAAAACTACCCAGTTATCGTCATTTCAAATGGCGACAGACGATCTGTCGCCATTTGAAATGGCGACTGTTTGGCATTTGTCGCCGTTTGAGATAAGGACGAGACTCTCTGTCGCCATTTCAAATGGCGACAGAAGTCTATCGCCGATTAAAAACGAACTTTGTGTCGCCATTTGAAATAGCGAAGAACTCTGTCGCCGTTTGAAGCGGCGACGAGAGAGTTTTATTTTTATTCGAATTGCAATGTATGTAAATTATGAGCTGTAGTGTAGTTAATAAAAAGTCGGTATTAGTTGTTGTGATGTTTCTGAGAGGAGATTAAAAGAGTGCGAATCGAGATGCAGGAGAATGATTTTTAGCCTTTTAGTGACCGTAAAATTTAATGTTTAAATGTAATTTTTAGGAAGAGTAGACCAGATTTGCTCTTTGATATGTGCACTACCATATTCAGGGAAAATATTTAATTTACACCTTGCTTTGCATCTAATTTCCACTAGTGCAACAACCCTAATTATTATAGTCGACAACAACGCATGTTATAAATAGTTCCCACGAAGCACTTAAATTATTTGTTGAACATATATATAACGGCACATACATGAAAGTTCAGATGATAAAATAAGCAATAGATAGATTATATTGCAAGGGCATTACAACGATGTGAAATTGCTTGCGGAACTAACTAGCAGCTTGGTTGTCATGGTGGAACAAATGATCGTTCGCCTATCTGATGCAGCGAATGATGTCCCACATTTTACGCATATTACGACCGTGTAAATTTGGAGATTTGTCCTCGGACACGCTCAATCCCACTATGAAAGAACTCCATGGGGATCGCGGTGCTCCCGTGTCGCCGAATGGGTGGCCTATGCCGTGCGTCTCGGGTGTGTAAGACAAATTTTTGGTCTTTTTATGTGGATTCGCCCTCCCACATGGCCATGTCATCCCAATTCGGCGTCCCTTATGTTATTACCACAGGTTCCGGATGAGTGCCGTGTAGCGTCAAGGATTTGTTGCGTGATGCGGACCTCGTACGGCTACTTCCCTTGTCCCTTCCTCTTGAGAGGAGGTACCCTCTTGCACCTCTACGGTGTGTTGGCGTTAGCGGACACTTGCGAGACGCTGCTCTGTTCGGCTCGCACTCCAGCGTATGGTGCGGGAGGTGTGTGTTGGGCTTATCGTTGTACAACGGGCGTGCCTGCGATCAATGCGGTATGCCGCGTTGGCCGTTGAATAACACCGTGGCGTACTCGAGTCAGCTTTTACGGCGGTAGTAGCACCACGGGAGGTTGCTCCCCGGTTATCCCATACGGGAAGTTTGAGATGTGGGTGAGTGCGTCTCGGGTCCACCCGGTTGAAATAGCCGCACCATTCATCCTCGGCCAAAGGTGCAGGTAGAATCTCGGTCCGCTAGTTCATCGTGGCGGTATCAACCAACGCTTGAAGGCGTGTTCGCAAAAGTTAGGGCTTCGGGTGGCCCACGGGAGGTTTCTCCTTTGACTCGAGCAATTTCGCAATTTTCTTTTTGAACTCCTGTATGGGATGGCTGGTTTAGAATTACTACTTTGTGAGTGAAGCATGGGTTCGTCGCATGAAACTCACCGATTGGTTGGCCTCTTGCCCACCGGCCACGAACTCTGATCGCTCTAGAGCGGGGCGTATCTGGCGGCCTCTCCCACGATTGAAGTTCTCGGGCGAAGCGGGTTTGGCGTCGTGGCGATTGTAGACAAATTCGTGATCACGTCGTTCGGGCCGTCGATCCATTGGAAGAAGCAACACCGTCCTTGTCTTTGAGAAAGGAAAAACGATCGTGAAATGGTGCCGTTAGCTTTGTATTTTATGGATACAAGTAGGTTTACAGGTAGGCGAACTGCTTGATGAGTGGCGCGAGCGGCGTCTCTCCGTGGGTAGATTGCATCATCTTCGCGGAAGGTTGCGATCGCATTTGGAGTGCAGGCAACTCCGTGAAGCGGGGCGTGCGCTTCTTGGTATCCGGGTATTGAGCGGGATGACTTACGCTTCTTTGAAGAAGCAGCGGTGAAACGACATCGTGCCCTAATTTGTGTAGATTCGGATGGCGTGTATTGCTTGTTTGGCGGTGTTGGATGTGTAACCCTAGGCGGTTTATAGTGGTGGTGAGTGGTTACTCCATACGACTCTGACACTTGTCGGTTTGGCGATCTGGCATCCTCAGTGAAAAGCGCACGACATGTCACCCATCATCAAAATTGCACCGCTGTCACCTTCTGCGAAAGGCTGCGATTTGTCACCATATGAGAAAAGCCACACGGCTGTCATCACGAACAAAAGTAGGCGTTGAGTGGTCACTTTGAGCTGTACTGCATGTGTGACAAAGCACGTGTGCGAAAGCTTGATGAAGTGCATCGTGTGGTCAAATCGGCTGAAAAGGTTGAAAGCATTGTGCCGTGAGTTGTCTAATCGCTCGTGGAAAGCTGCTACAAGGTCGTACATATGTCGAATGGTGTTTGGGGCTATTACTCCATAATTTATCATGTAAACCTGTTATTTTACGGAATCCACGAAAGCTATAGTGATCATACCGTAATATAACATAACTTATGTAAACAAAATTCTATAGCTGAATTTGGCGTAATATGAGGAAATAAAGCATCATTTTGTGTTCGATACAAAATATATGAAAGAAGCGATTATTTGGGATAGTTGCCAAAGCACGTCTTTGTCGCATCGCCTTGACAAAGTAGCTACGTGTGTCTTTGTCCTATCGGCGTGACAAAGTCTTGGTAGCATATTTACAAATAGCGCCACGAGTAAAAGATTATATATAGCACAAAACTTCATAAATAAAACTAACATATGTGATATTACATGAGCTAAGGAAGTAAAAGGCGAGATTGTTTACGGTACATCATGTGTAAAAGAAACAAACTAGCTAGGGCCTGCAGCGGTGCAACACCTCGTGTGGTCCCGGGCCTCCTCGACCTTGCACATGTTGAGACGGATATGTGGTGGTGGAGGGCACATCCACGAGTACTCTAGGAGGCCGGACCGGGGTGGCCGAGATGTGAAGCGTCTGTGTCGGTGAGATAGGCGGGGGCGATGGGTGAGGCCGATCGAGCTGCGACGAGACCAAGTACCGCACCAGCGGACTCTGCGATGGGATCGGCGAGAAGTCGAAGTCCTCGTCTGGAAATCTTGTAGTCCCAGAGGTGCTCGCACTCTGTCGAGGCGAGGATCGGCGTGATGACAAACTTTTCAAGTTAGAGCGACACGTTATGTGAACAACAAAATATATGAAAAAGAGACCACGATGTACTGCGGTCATCGGAACGACCCGGTCGGTACCGGTGGAGCCCCAGGCGGAATCGGGCGAGGTGATCGAGAGTCACGCATGTCGACCTCGTCTGTGAGACGAGCGAGGGGATCTGTACCGCGTCGTCATACTGGGCCGCCTACGGCGTCGGTGTCACGGCCGCAGTAAGTCAAGTCTGAATATGGCGGCGCCCCTCGAAGGCCGTCGCTGTGACCCTATCGTATGGGTGGCACCGACCGCTGTATCAACGCCGGCGTCGCCTCGTGTGCCTCCACGGCAAGGTCGCTCTGCAAGCGAAAAGAGGCTAGTTAGTTGGCATAATTTTTAAGGCGTTACGTTGAATGACAAATGGAGAATCTGAACGCGCGGTGGAAGCGAGTCTAGCTGGGTGGGGTACTGCCGGAGTGGTAGGATCGTGCACGGGAGGTGACTCCACGACCGCTGCTTCGAGCAGCGGTCGCGTCTTTGTACCACTCGATATATCGTCGTGCGTCTCGTGGTGGTCGTGAAGGCGATCTCGTCGATCACATCCGCGAGAGCCGGTGCCTTCTGCGCGCGAGGTACCATGCGTCTTTGCCTAGCTCTGCGTCTTGACGAAGCCTTTGCGTGTGTACCTGCAAAAGCGAAAGCGCAACGATGGTCGCAAAGCCAGAGATCGTAAGTACTAGCGAAGGGAAAAATGTAGAAATCTGACGAGCAGTGCAATTTTTGGAGCAGCGGCACTGTGGAGTCTGGGAGCGCTGCGAGTAGACCAAAGCGCCTCAAGACACGGTGGGCGTGTCGGCTCGGCGAACACGTCCGAACACCAAGTGGCGTCGGGTCAACGATGCGCGCGTCGGTGATGCTGCTGCTTGACGAATGGCGGCGCCGATGCTGCACAAGCTTCGAGGGGCGTGGGGCGCCATATGGCCGCGATCGTCCGTGAGCTGGTCCAACATCGCTACGTCTTGAGGTGCTGGCGTCGCGTCATCTTGAATCGGGTGAACCGCGGTACAAAAAAACACCAGCGATGAGCGTTAGTACAACCGTGGAGAATTAAAAAACAACATCTCGACTACGATAAGTATCTTGACTGTCGGCGACACCACAATGTCCCCATTGTCCGGACGATCAACCTCGTCCCGGGAACCACTGTAGAAGTCTGCGGTGGTGCCGAGTCTATCGATGGTCGTCCGATCTGGAACCTCTCGAGCGACCACAGTGCGATGCAAAGGGCGGCCGGCGAGTGGACGAGTCGGACAGCGGCGACACCCGTCGCACAAAGCCGATGCGTCGCGGCAAATACTGCGAGTCCCAAAGCAGTGCGGGATCTCCTCCAAGTCGGCGTCGGCGATCGTCCTCATAAAGCTGGATCATGTGCTGTCGGCGGTGTCCCGTGAGGCGAAGCGAACAAGACCCACCGAAGAGCCCGGAAGGTGCGCCTCCAAGTGCGGGACGGCACTGCTCCCGACTCGGGTACCATCCTCTCGGTCTGCAGTAATGGTTAGGTTGTAAATGCAATGAAAATCACACGGTGAGTTAAATCGGATCGACAAGGAAAAATCGTTACTACGTAGAATGCACAAGCCACCTTGCGTCGGACCGTCTTGCATTCTGAAAGTCGTGTCTTGTGGTGGGGTAGCACCCCAGGAACCGGTGGAGGATATCGCTGCCACTATGGGTGGGCGTCTGCGGGAACCACGCATCTCTGGCGAGGCAGGCCGGGAGGTAGCGGCGTCCTCTAGTGTGGCGCCATCTCACCACGGCGGCAATTGAAAGGTGTGGGTCTCAAGCCACCCGGTCCACTAGAAGCGATCGACAAGCTCACAGTCGTGAGGAACCGCCTAGAGGCACTCCGTCGGTCCTGCGCATCATGGCGGTCGCCTCGACCATACGGGCAACAGGTAGTAGGCGAGCCGCCCTCAACCTGCAAAAGAATGTGAGAAGTATTATTGTGGTGTCGAAGGGGACATGAGTACAACACTACGACGAAATTGAACTAACCTCGGGATCCATCGCGGATCGAGACGCCACGCCCTCATGGGGTGCATGGCGCAGAGCCCCAAGCTCCAAGGCCGCCTCTCCATCCTGCGGGGGCAGCGTCGCTAAGCGGCTCGGTGAGTCGCGTCGACCGCCAGGTCAAGCAACTCGTACAACTGTCAGCGCCATGCACGCAAATAAAAATGTTTATGTTACATAAGGTGTAAAAAGGTGCAAAATAAATACAACAAATACAAATAGAATATGAATGGAGCAATCTTGTCATAATTTAGAGCACACGTAATACATGGAAGTAAAAATGTTCATCTATGTGCAAAGCGTTAAAAAGATACAAAATGAATACAACATACTACACTCTCATTTAATCAAGTACAATAACATTCGTATTACATATTTTGACCACACGTATGAATTCGATACAAGCAAAATGAAATTCTAGTACATCGAAGTAAACCATAGTTCAGTACGAAAAGAACATATAACACTTCACGGCTTCTGAATCTTCGAG
This sequence comes from Otatea glauca, assembly GCA_036346275.1. NCBI lineage: Eukaryota > Viridiplantae > Streptophyta > Magnoliopsida > Poales > Poaceae > Otatea > Otatea glauca. The sequence goes on along the minus strand of CM070726.1, from coordinate 2,136,890 downwards.
CAACTCTTGAAAGAGTGCCTATCTCCTACAAGCGAACATTTCTTCTGCTGCGGCCACTTTGTGGCGTCCATATCATTCCTTATCGCTGGATTGCCTTCTTCCCACTCCCTTTAGCTTTGCTCATGTGGGGGACCCAACGTGTATCCTCCGGCTTTTGTGCTCGTGAATAAACCCACCACTCGAAAACAACATTTCAGCGCTCGGGTTGCGACCACGACTTCCTTACTAAAGAATTGAGACATGAATATACACGGATCCATGTGAATCATCGAGCGAGCAGCCATAACATGGGAGCATGGCACATGTAATAGGCGAGGCTTATTGCAAGTGCGAGACACAAGTTTGCTGTGTATGATGCATTCGTGAGCAACTTTTGTCGGTTCGTCCCACGGTAGCTTTCTCCTGCGGATCACCTCGAAGCGGAGCTCCCTCGTACCCATCTTCGTTGCTCGTGCATCTCCCCTTCTTGCCTTTGTCCTCCATGTATCAAATCATCTCTGAGTACTTCATAGCGGGATCGTTCATGCGCGTGATCGCCCTTGCATGGCGATCAACGAAGTACTTTGTGATGCCACGAAGAACACCCTCAACAATACCAACCAAGGAAGGGTCTCAACCCTCGCATCACCCGGTTGTAAACCTCCGCAAGGTTTGTTGTCATGACACCATACCTCGCACCATCGGTGTCGTAAGCGAGCCTATTTCTCCCTAGGCTCATGCTCTATCCATTCGGAGAAGCGTTTGAGCCCTTCCATTCCTTGAACCAGGTGGGGAGGGTCGGTGGGTAACTCCTCCGTAGCGAGTAGGGGCCTCCCCAGGTGAGGCTGCCCTCTTCGTTGCCTCTCTTTGTGTGCCTCGATGTCGACTCATCCAATTTCTTCAGTACATCAAACTTTCTCTGCTTGGTTGCAGTGCGAGCCTCTTGAAAAGCTTTGTTAGCTCCTTGTTCTGACGCTTGTAGAAGTTGGCACCCATCGGCGCTTGCACCACCTACTCATAAATCGGGCCATGGATGAGTCTCATCCACACCTTCTTTGCAAGAATAATTGCCCTCAAAAGCCGAAATGCCGATCGTGTATGATACACTCCGGGCGATGAGCGACACGGCTTTGACATTCGTAGGAACCAATGCGACTATCGTGTTTCACCCTCCACAAATCACGGCGCTTCTGGGAGAACTTGATTATTGCCATCCACTCCTATGGCGGTCAATATCGCCCTTTGTATTTACCGATCAAAAATGTCCCATCGACACATAACAAGGGCGACAATGCACGAGCGCATTGATGCATGGACCTAAAGCGAAGAATGCTGCTTCAAAACCATCTTCGGAGAAGCCTTTGCGAAGGATGCTCACAAATGTCCACATAAGTTCGAGTTTCGATCCTTTATCACAAAACAAACACGCAGGTTACGGTAGGAGTCTTAAATGCGTCTTAGAACCGTGTTTCCAATGCCTTACCTTTGCTCTCCATGCCTTGGCGTAGCTTATTGTATCTTGGAACCTCTGTTGTATTGCGATACGATGGCGTGGCTCTAAATCTAGGTTGCCTACAATCTCTCCGTACATTGCATTGGCAATAAAGCGATGATATATTTGATGTAAGCTGCGCGGACTCCGTTAGTACACATGTATGTGGAGCGACTATAGAACACTTCAAATGGTGTCCCATTTAGGCTGATGCGCATGGGCGCGCCACGGGCAACCCTCCGTCGGCATCTTACATCATACACCCGTGATCGGACTTTACAACCTTGAAGGCTCTGCATAGCGACAACGACCATGCTATTACTACTTCTTGAACCTCACTCTTATTCTTGTAAATTGCATCTTTTCTCACCTCATTAGATCATCTGCGAAGGAAGCTGTTAGTCATCGTTCACCACCCGACTGTCGAGCGGATACTCATCCCACTCTGCGGGGAATAGATCTTGGTGGCTTCATCATTACTTAAAGCCTCATAGTCCTCATTCTCTGTGTCCATCGCCCGACCACCGACTCAATGTTTCGCCCTCGTCTACCATGCCCATTGCTTCTTGAACCTCTCCGTTGCAACATCGGCTCTCCCACCTTGCACTTCGTCTTGGCCAGAACCTACATCTGCTCTACTAAGCCTTCTCTACTTCTCTTGCTCTCCCCAACTTCCTCTGGTTCTTCATCAACAACCTCTTCTTTGCGTCGCATGCCGGTATTGACTTTCTCAAATGCTTGTGCCAATAACACTAATGGCCATTCTTTCTCAATTGCAATTCTTACGTCTGAACTCCAAGATTTGACCTCTCATTTCCATTAACTCCCGATCACGTGCAATCTATTCTTGACAAACTACTCCATGTAACCCGGATCATGCAATTCACGGTCCAAAGAGAACATGTGGTACAACCATCTCATAACCGTAGCCATGAGCGCTCCCTACAAGCGTGACGCTAGCCTCTACACTTGCGAAATGACTTAGATCTACCCCTTCAACACCCATGTGCGGAACTCCTTCTCCATAATATATTTTAAATTGCACTCTATCATCCATACACATCATGCAAATTCATGAATTCTTAACATTTGCACAATTTAACTCTACATTGTCGACTAATAATGATCACAAATTTTAATCGATCGATTGCAATATTTCAATTCTTACAAATTCTTGATTAAGTGATCATTTTCAAATTTCTATGAGAACATAACTAAACTAATGTGTCATGAACCTCTGATTGAGTTATATTTCGGTCGACAATTTTAGCCACCCAACTCTACATGACATCTCAAATTCTCGGTTACACAAATAACAAGAATTTGGATTCTACATTTCCCGATTAAATGAAAATTTATCCATGATCTCTAATCAAAAACTATTATTACAATCAAAATTTTAATCCCTACCTCTAGGTCATCCCTACATCGAAAATTAATTACTAACTAAGTCGCATAACTAAACATCATCCATACAGACATAACTATAAATTCTGACTAATTCATCTAACTAAACATCTATTCTTACGAAATAAATATAAATTTCTAACTAAGTCAACTAGCTAAACAACTTTCATCAGTTCTCATTCCTAACTAAGTCATCTACCTAAATAACTATTATTACTCTATTTAATCTGATTACTATATTACATATTCAACATTTAAATACTTAAAAAAATTAGTACTGACTAAATGTAGATCTTGAAGTCCCTCTCCTTCTCCTCTCCCTTTCTCCTCATCCTCCTTCTCCTTCTCCCTCCCCTTCTTCTCCTTCTTCTTCTCCTTCTCCTTCTCCGTCTCCTCTCTTTTCTGTTTTTTTCTCTGCGTTGGATGGCTGCACGTGAGGCGGGGCATGTGACTTTATATAAGCGTATGTCATCGCCGCCATTTCAAATGTGACAGACTCTCATCGCCGTTTGAAATGGCGACAGACTCTCTATCGCCGTTTGAAATGGCAGGAGACGGTATCGCTATTTAAATAAGCGATAAGTGGCGTTTGCTCTCTGTCGCTATTTGAAATGGCGACGGAGAATCTATCCCTATCTGAAGCAATGACAGTACATGCATCTCCATTTCAAATATGCATCGCCATTTGAAATGGCGACAAGCTGAGTAGTTTTGTAAATTTTTTTTGACATATTATTTTTGTAAAATAGAATAAAAATAGTATTATTTAAAAAATTCGAAGATTAAGCGGATGGCAAGCAATTTCTACCAACAACTCTATACCTCACGAGGAAGTTCATGGTATGGCCACTCTTGAGATGAATGAATGCTTGAGTGCCCCCTTTCAACAAAATGAAGTGAAGAATGGATGGCCAATGTTATCGTTTACTTTGAGTGCGATCTGAATTTATTTTCTACTCTATTTTAAATCTACTTTTATATAGTCTATTATATACCATTATAAATATATTCTTGTAGTCTATAGGAAGAGCAAAAGCTTTCTTATAAATATCTTCTCATATAGTGATATAGTCATTGTGTGTCAGTGATTTTTTCTCGAAAAGGTTTTCATATTAAATCCGTATCTCTTTGTTTTCTTATCCTATATTTTTATGGTGTATTTTGTAATAAGTGATATGCCGGGAAGAAGCGGACTCTTGGGCAACCATCGCATGCACAAGTATAGCAAAACTTACAATGGACGACATGCCATCAATAAACTTCCACGGCATTAAGGGGTGTTTGGGACAGCTCGACTCCATCAAAATCCGTAGAGTTGGTGGAGCAGGGTATTCCTAGCTCCAGAAATTTATGAAGCTGGAGTTGTGAGTACATTAAGAGTGTTTAGGTGGGTCATCTTGTTTATATTTTAGACTAAATATATAAACTTAATTCACTTTATTTTAGCCTACAAGCTCCGGCTCACGAGGTGGGTGGGATCTGAGCTATACCAAGCGGGGCCTAAATCATTCTGATTAAACTTCTACGGCGAGTTGATAAGTCAGTCAAGTCCCAAGCAAAACAGGACTCAAAACAAAGAAAACAAAATTAGAAGAAAGCGCGTGAAGTGCGGCAAAAAGTACATCGCGTGCGACGGCGTACATCACGTGTGGCGCAAGAAAAGCGAATTTTTTAAATAATACATTTTATAATTCAAATTGCAAAAATATACCACGAAATCAAAAATTGCAAAAATGTACTCATGTAAGCCCTACCATAGAGGCGCCTTCGACTAGGTAGTGAGGTGGACGAATTATTACGTCTTTGTGATTGGGCGACGGGATAAATCGCCCAACGATGAAGCGACACCTATATAATCGCCGGTTGGTAGGGTGACATAGCACAAATTAAGCCCAATGGTAGGTCGACTTGTAAAATCGCCCAATGAAAAGGCGATATGTGAGAAAATTTCAAATTTGTAAAAAATTATGAGAGACTTCAAAAAGATGAAAATATTTGGATAAGCAGATTTAGGATTCAAGTAAAATATTTATGGTACAACACATGGATTATAAACACATGGACACAAGGAATAACACAATTGCACATAGAGAATAATATTTGTGGTACAACACAACTATCACATTTCTTTGTTCTCTTGCTCACTTGCTTATAAATTTCAGGACTTCCTAGGAATTTATACTCTTAACTATGATTCGAAGAATCGAAGCGCATTCAAAACTAAATCAAGATCAAACTCTTTTCTTTCCTATTTCAGTTCGGACTCCTCTCTTGTTACAAGATTAATTAACTCTAACAATTGAAAATCAGACGCTTATTGCATGTGAACAATTCGCAGCCTTCTGCGTGATTCCATGTGGACAAAATCACGTTTTTGCATGTGAACAATTCGTAGCCTTGTGCGTTATTGCATGTGAACAAATCGCGTTATTGCATGTGAATAAATTTACACCTTGCTTTGCATGTATTTTCCACTAGTGCAATAACCCATAATTATTATAGTCGACGACAACTCATGTTATGAATACTTCGTATTTTGTTGAACATACATTAGGCGCGATGCAGAAAGTTGGATGATAAAATAAGCAATAGATTAGATTATATTACAAGGGCATTACAACGATGTGAAATTTCTTGTGAACTAACTAACTAACTAATGAAAGCATTGTTTGTCATGGTGGAGCAGGATGATCGTTCAGCCTATCAGGTATAGCGAATGATGTCCCACATTTTACGCATATTACGACCGTGTAAATTTGGAGATTTGTACTCGGACACGCTCAATCCCACTATGAAAGAACTCCATGGGGATCGCGAATGGATGGCCTATGCGTGCGTCTCGGTGTGTAAGATGAAATTTTTGGTCATCCGATTCGGCGTCCCCTATGTTATACCACTCGGGTTCCGGATGGTCGCGTAGCAGCGTCAAGGATTTGTTGCGTGGTGCGGACCTCGGCCGGCTTCTTCCTTGTCCCTTCCTCTTGAGTAGGTACCCTCTTGCACCTACATTGCGTTGGCCGTTGGCGGAGACTTGCCGAGGCACGCTGCTCTGTTTCGGCTCGCACTCCACTATATGTGCGGGAGGTGTGTGTTGGGCTTATCCTTGTACCTGGCAGGAGCGTGCCTGCGGTCAATGCGGTTTGCCGCTTTGGTAGTTGAATAACACCGTGGCGTACTCGGGATCGGCTTTTAGGGCGGTAGTAGCACCACGGAGAGGTTGCTCCCCAAGTTATCCCATACGGGAAGTTTGAGATATGGGTGAGTGCGTCTCGGGTCCACCCGGTTGAAGTAACCGCACCATTCATCCTCGGCCAAGGGCACCGGTAGAATCTCCGGTCAGCTAGATCATCGTAGCGGTATCAACCATTGCTGCGGTCGTGTTCGCAAAAGTCGGGGCTTCGGGTAGCCCTTGAGGAGGTTTCTCCTTTGACTCGAGCAATTTCGCAATTTTCTTTTGAACTCTGTATGCGATGAACTGTTTAGAATTACTACTTTGTGAGTGAAACATGAGTCGTCGCATGAAACTCATTGATTAGTTAGCCCTTGCCCACCTACTGAACTCTAGTCGATCTAGGCGGGGACATGTCTGGCGACCTCTGCCACGGGTGAAGTTCTCGAGCGAAGCGGGGTAGGCGTCATGGTAGTTGTAGATAAATTCGATATCACGTCGTTAAGCCATCGATCCATTGGAAGAAGCAACACGGTCCTTGTCTTTGAGAAAGAAATAACGATGTATGAAATGGTAATGTTACCTGTATTGTATGGACACGGTGGGTTTACACAGTAGGCGGCACTGCTTGATGAGTGGCGGCGACGGCGTCTCCGTGGGTAGATTGCATCATCTTCGCGGAAGGTTGCGATGCAATTGGGTCGAACAACTCCGGCGAACTAGGCGTCAACGCTACTAGTATCCGGGTACTTTCGGGCGGGATGACTTCTACTTCTTTGAAGAAGGCGACGGTAGAAACGACATCGTGCCTAATTTGTGTAGATTCGGTGGCGTGTATTGCTTGTTTGGCGGTGTTGGATGTCTACCCTCGGCGCTTTTATAGTGGTGGTGATGGGTTGCTCCACACAACTCTGACAGCGATGGTAGGCATCCTCTGTGAAAAGCGCGACGTGTCACCCATCATCAAAGTTGCGACAAAGGTGACAAAGTGATGCATGTGACTTGTCTGTCGGCTGACAAAGTGACAAAGCTTATGCATGTGACTTGTCTCATCGGCCGACAAAAGTGACAAAGTGATGCATGTAACTTGTCTAATCGGCTGACAAGGCTGCATGAATATCTGGATCCATGTGAATCATCGGCGGCTGCAGCCATAACATGGGAGCATGGCACATGTAATAGGCGAGGCTTATTGCAAGTGCGAACACAAGTTTGCACATGTATGATGCATTCGTGAGCAACTTTTAAATCGGTTCGTCCACGGTAGCTTTCTCCTTGCAGATCACCTCGAAGCGGAGCTCCCTCGTACCCATCTTCGTTGCTCGTGCATCTCCCCCTTCTTGCCTTTGTCCTCCATGTATCTGAAATCATCTCGAGTACTTCATAGCGGGATCGTTCATGCGCGTGATCGCCCTTGCATGGCGATCAGCGAAGTACTGTGATGCCACGAAGAACACCCTCAACAATACCAACCAAGGAAGGGGTCTCAACCTCGCATCACCCGTTGTAAACCTCCGCAAGGTTTGTTGTCATGACACCATACCTCGCACCATCGGTGTCGTAAGCGAGCCTATTTCTCCCTAGGCTCATGCTCTATCCATTCGGAGCGTTTGAGCCCTTCCATTCCTTGAACCAGGTGGGGAGGGTGGTGGGTAACTCCTCCGCGCGGCCCTGGGGCCTCCCACAGTGGGGCTGCCCTCTTCGTTGCCTCTGCTTGTGTGCCTCGATGTCGGCTCATCCAATTTCTTCAGTACATCAAACTTTCTCTGCTGGTTGCAGTCATGAGCCTCTTGAAAAGCTTTGTTAGCTCCTTGTTCTGACGCTTGTAGAAGTTGGCACCCATCGGCGCTTGCACCACCTACTCGCCGTCGGGCCATGGATGAGTCTCATCCACACCTTCTTTATGGCTGAATAATTGCCCTCAAAAGCCCGAAATGCCGATCGTGTATGATACACACTCCGGGCGCCGATGAAGCGACACGGCTTTGACATTCGTAGGAACCAATGCCCGCTATCGTGTTTTCACCCTCCACAAATCTGGCGCTCTGAGGGAGAACTTGATTATTGCCATCCACTCCTATGGCGGTCAATATCGCCCTTTGTATTTACCGATCAAAAATGTCCCATCGACACATAACAAAGGGCGACAATGCACGAGCGCATTGATGCATGGACCTAAAGCGAAGAATGCTCGCTTCAAAACCATCTTCGAGAAACACTGCGAAGGATGCTCACAAATGTCCACATAAGTTCGAGTTTGATCCTTTATCACCAAGCAAACACGGCAAGTTACGGTAGGAGTCTTCGTGCGTCTTAGAACCGTGTTTCCAATGCCTTCGCTTTGCTCTCCATGCCTTGGCGTAGCTTATTGTATCTTTGGAACCTCTGTTGTATTGCGTCACGATGGCGTGGCTCTAAATCTAGGTTGCCTACAATCTCTCCGTACATTGCATTGGCAATAAAGCGATGATATATTTCGATGTAGCTACTTGAGACTCCGTTAGTACACATGTATGGAGCGACTATAGAACACTTCAAATGGTGTCCCATTTAGGGTGATGCGCATGGAGCCGCCACGGGCAACCCTCCGTCGGCATCTTACATCATACACCGATCGGACTTTACAACCTTGAAGGCTCTGCATAGCGACATGACCATGCTATTACTACTTCTTGAACCTCACTCTTATTCTTGTAAATTGCATCTTTTCTCACCTCATTCGATCATCTGCGAAGAGGCGTTGCGTCATCGTTCACCACCACTGTCGAGCGGATACTCATCCCACTCTGCGGGAATAGATCTTGACGACTTCATCATTACTTAAAGCCTCATAGTCCTCATTCTCTGTGTCCATCGCCCGACCACTTGACTCAATGTTTCGCCCTCGTCTACCATGCCCATTGCTTCTTGAACCTCTCCGTTGCAACATCAGCTCTCCACCTTGCACTTCGTCTTGACCGAACCTACATCTGCTCTACTAAGCCTTCTCTACTTCTCTTTGCTCTCCCCAACTTCCTCTGGTTCTTCATCAACAACCTCTTCTTTACGTCGCATGCCCGGTATTGACTTTCTCAAATGCTTGTGCCAATAACACTAATGGCCATTCTTTCTCAATTGCAATTCTTACGTCACGAACTCCAAGATTTGACCCTCTCATTTCCATTAACTCCCGATCGTGCAATCTATTCTTGACAAACTACTCCATGTAACTTCAGATCATGCAATTCACGGTCCAAAGAGAACATGTGGTACAACCATCTCATAACCGTAGCCATGAGCGCTCCCTAGCGTGTGAGGCTAGCCTCTACACTTGCGAAATGACTTAGATCTACCCCTTCAACACCCATATGCGGAACTCCTTCTCCATAATATATTTTAAATTGCACTCTATCATCCATACATCATGCAAATTCATCGAATTCTTAACATTTGCACAATTTAACTCTACATTATGCGACTAATAATGATCACAAATTTTTAATCGATGCAGTTGCAATATTTCAATTCTTACAAATTCTTGATTAGTGATCATTTTCAAATTTCTATGAGAACATAACTAAACTAATGTGTCATGAACCTCTCTGATTGAGTTATATTTGGTCCACGACAATTTTAGCCACCCAACTCTACATGACATCTCGAATTCTCGATACACAAATAACCGAATTTGGATTCTACATTTCCAGTTAAATGAAAATTTATCCATGATCTCTAATCAAAAAACTATTATTACAATCAAAATTTTAATCCCTACCTCTAGGTCATCCCTACATCGAAAATTAATTACTAACTAAGTCGCATAACTAAACATCTGTCCATCACAACATAACTATAAATTCTGACTAATTCATCTAACTAAACATCTATTCTTACGAAATAAATATAAATTTCTAACTAAGTCAACTAGCTAAACAACTTTCATCAGGGTTCTCATTCTAACTAAGTCATCTACCTAAATAACTATTATTACTCTATTTAATCGATTACTATATTACATATTCAACATTTAAATACTTAAAAAAATTAGTACGACTAAATGTAGATCTTGAAGTCCCTCTCCTTCTCCCTCTCCCTTTCTCCTCATCCTCCTTCTCCTTCTCCCTCCCCTTCTTCTCCTTCTTCTTCTCCTTCTCCTTCTCCGTCTCCTCTCTTTTCTGTTTTTTTTTCTGCTGCGTTGGATGGCACGGCAGGCGAGGCGGGTGCGACTTTATATAAGCGTATGTCATCGCGTTTCAAATGGCGACAGACTCTCATGTTGCCCGTTTGAAATGGCGACAGAACTCTCTATCGCCGTTTGAAATGGCGACAGACAGTGTCGCTATTTAAATAGGCGATAGAGGTGGCGTTTGCTCTCTGTCGCTATTTGAAATGGCGGACGAGAATCTATCCCTATCTGAAGCAATGACAGTCTGTCATCTCCATTTCAAGCATGCGTCGCCATTTGAAATGACGACAAGTGGGTAGTTTGTAAATTTTTTTCGGCATATTATTTTTGTAAAATAGAATAAAAATAGTATTATTTAAAAAAATTCGAAGATTAAGCGGATGGCAAGCAATTTCTACCAACAACTCTATACCTCAGGAAGTTCATGGTATGGCCACTCTTGAGATGAATGAATGCTTGAGTGCCCCTTTCAACAAAATGAAGTGAAGAATGGATGGCCAATGTTATCGTTTACTTTGAGTGCGATCTGAATTTATTTTCTACTCTATTTTAAATCTACTTTTATATAGTCTATTATATACCATTATAAATATATTCTTGTAGTCTATAGGAAGAGCAAAAGCTTTCTTATAAATATCTTCTCATATAGTGATATAGTCATTGTGTGTCAAGTGATTTTTTTCTCGAAAAGGTTTTTCATATTAAATCAGTATCTCTTTGTTTTCTTATCCTATATTTTATGGTGTATTTTGTAATAAGTGATATGCCCCGGGAAGAAGCAGACTCTTGGGCAACCATCGCACGGCAAGTATAGCAAAACTTACAATGGACAGCATGTAACACCCTAATTTTTGCTCTAATTTAAATTTTGAGAGTATTTTTGATTTTTGTGAATTTTTGGGAATTTATTGAAATTTATTTGGAATTACTCAAAACTAGCCTTCCTTGAAAACAATTAAATAATGGAAAAGTTCTAGCAAAGTTTTATTGAAAATATTTTATTTGAGTTCCAAATATCTCAAAGTATTTTCTGGAATTTTTCTAGAATTTTTCTGCTATTTTAAAAGCCCCAAATGATTTAAGTGAATTTCTAGAATTATTTTTAGTGAAAAAGGTTTTAAAAGTGGCTATGAGCGATAATGGGCGAGCCCATTCTTGTCTTGCGTCGCCGACCCATCCGCTGCGAAACCCTAGCGCCGCCAGCCAAGCCGTTCGATCCGGATCGCGCGCTTTGTCGTGTGCCACGTCGCCGCGCGTGAGCCTTCGGATCGTCGCCCGCCGGCCGCGGGATTGCGCCACGTCGGTCGTCTTGGCGAGATCACGGAGCTAATGCCGCCCGACCGTTCCGCTCGTTCGCCTTTGTAAGCGCGCACGTCGAGGCCCTTTAAGTGCCGAGTGGCGCGTCCGTGAGCTCCTTCGCTGCGTCTTTTGACTCCTCGCCGCGCCGCCGAGACCCTCTCTAGCGCTGGCGAGCTTCGCCGTGGTTGCGTCCTTGTCGCCGTTGTTTTGCTTCCTCTAAATCGCCGTCCGTCGCTTTCGCCGTGCTCGGCCCGTTCGAGTTCACGAAGCAAGGCGCATCAGTGGACCACTTCTTCTCGCCGGAGAAGCCCATGCGCCGTCGCCGAGAGTCATCTTCCCGCTCCGGCAACCTTCGCTTCTTCGCGCCGTCAACCTCGTCGAACCGCGCCGGCCGTCCGATTGCATCGTTCGGTTACGGTGAGTCCACGTAGCCTCCATCTCTGTAGATGTTTAGATTGAATCGTGGCCGTTAGATCTAGAGCGAGCGGCTTGGATTAGATCTAATGTCTGCGATATGTTTTTGTCTTAACCGTTGGATCGATAGTGGGCGCGTGAGATTGAACCACGTCGCACCATGAGCGATGCGCGACTCGTGCAGTGGACCGTTGGATTAGATCTCGAGCGGTAGAGATTGGATCTGGTTTTGCCCTAAGGATCTGCGCCGTTCGATTTGAGCAGCGGCGGAGATGGCACCGTACCCTCGCCAAATCGCGTCTTGTGGCGTGGGCGTTTTGACGAGCGAACCCGATCCGGCCGTTGCTTTGGGCGCGCGCGGCTTGTCGTCGCGGCGTGGCTCTGAGTAAACCGAAGCGTCGCGATGGCGGTGTGGTCTTGGCCGTTAGATCCGAGGCACCGTTCGATCGCGTGACAGCGTGGCGTCTGCGGAATCGGCGTCGCCGCGTCGGTGCGGAATCAACCGTTGGATTTAGGTGGCCATTGGATCGCGGCGGCGTGTCGCGCGCATCTCGGTCTTGACTGCGGTGCGCGTGAGGATCGGCCGTCGGTTTTAGCGAGCGATGCGGATTTTGCCGCGTGGCTGCAGCGATTACGTGAACCAAGCCCACGGTAGACGAGCCAACCGTGAGACTCGGTCCATAGACCCGAGGCGGCGTGGCGACCTGCAGGCGTGCCGCGTCGTCTTGGCGTCATCGCCGGCGTCATAAATATTTTCATATATAAAAATATTTTGGCGGAAATTCATTTCGGTGCTGGCGTCATCATGAGGCATGCTGACGTCATAAATGTAATTTCAAGTATAAACATAATTGAGAAAAATCGGATTTTCTTAATTTACGTATTTTGATTTTATTCAAACTTCAAATGACTATAACTTTTGCATTTTAACTCGGTTTGGGTGATTCAAATTTCTAAAAATTCATAAAATTGTGAGCTATTTATTGGTGAATTTTATTTGAATTTTGAGGACATATAGTCTTCTGTATTGGCTATTTATTGTATACTTTGTTTATGCGCGTGAGCGTAAATTTCCAGGGAAGTTTAGAGGAAGAATTAGTCGCTCAAGACCAAGCTTGAACCGACCAGCAACTCTTTGAAGGCAAGTGATGCTTTGATCATTTTGATCCCAGATTTTAAAATGTAATTTATGCTTTGAAACTATGCATGCTAATTATTTAAAATGAATTTAAATTAATTTGGGATAATGTAGTTAATCAACCCATTTTGTTATGCCACCTTGAATTATTAATTGTATGCCTAGATCATTGTCACCTAAGTTTTGATTATATTAGTTGGATGTTAATATTGTGCCAACACGGAGGCTAGGCAGTGAGTAGATGCTTAGCCTTACGAATCATGAATGATCTTTGGAAAAATGCTACAATATTGATTAAAGACATATTGAATGTATTTTGAAAAGTGGTGTGATGATGCCACATGTTGAGATTGAGTCTGACAACTTTGTGTGGTTCCGTCCGATATTGAGTTATTCTTGGCATGTGTTGCACAATAATCAGCTGGGTGGAAAATGATTTAGGCTGGGGCAAGTGGCAAGAGGCTGTGTGCGGTGGGCTGTGTGGCATTGGGTTGTTGAGTGATGTGAGTCTGTGTGCCACATTGGGGTGTGTGCCCTTGTTGAGTGTTGAAAGTCTTGCCTTGGTCGATTAAGGACTTCACCTTGCAAGCCTTTGATCTGAGTCACCGTACAACCACATATGCGACATGGGACAGACCTAGTTGACTAGGGTTACGATATCTTTCCTCGATACCTCGGGGTGACGATGCGGGGGTGTATCTGTATGGGGCGTGCACGTGCTACGGCTTGGTGCCCATCCAGCGGTGATTGGCGGTCCTATACTTGGCTCTGTGTGAGGAAGTGATAGTGAAGGCAATCTGGAGAGGTTCTTTAGTTAAGGTAGAAGTTCTGAAAAGCTTTGTTGCGGACAATCACACGTGTGGTGGCGGTTTGTATCTTGTGGGTAAAGTGTACAACCTCTGCAGTGTCAAAACTATTGAATAGCCGTGCTCACGGTATTGAGCATTGCTCGGGATTACTGATCAAGGGTAGTTTTCATAAACAAAACATGGAAGGGTGGTGTGTGCGGTGTTGGAAATGAACTAATAAGGTGTGTGCGAGAATCTTGAAGAAAAACCATTTGAAATTAGTATTACTTATATCATTTCCTTGCTTTAATCTAAACAAGATACTAGTTTAAAAATCTTGCTTGATGCAAAAGGATCAATTAAGCCAATCCATTGGAATAAGCTTTGCATATAGTAATAGTCTTGCATTACATGCATTACTTGTTGAGTGCCTTGTGTACTCACCCACCTTATCAACCCCAACATCGGTGGAGGAGACTACACGGTATGGGAGGAGAATGCGTCGAGGACACGAGCAACTAGAGGCAAGCCCGATCGGTTACTGTGGCAAGATGGATGCTTACGACTTTTTATGTTCATTGCTATTTCTTTGTTTTGAATAATGTAAGCCTGCGTGGTGACTTATCGTAAGAGACCATAAGGTTGTACAACTCGTTTTATATACATGTTTGCACTATTTATTCTTATATCCTTGTGAATATCATGATGTGCAACCTGTATTATTTGTGTGTGCTAAGCGTGATCTGGGTAGCACGAGAATACAGGAGGTCGGTTTGCGGTTGGGTCCCAGCAGGAGGTGGTATCGAGGCGGTATTGTAGGCCTTGACCTTAGTTTGGTTGTGCCTAGGAGGGTGAAAACTATTTTCTAAAGACCTAATCAACTTGAGCAAGAATGTCAAAGAAATCTCGACTTATCTCTTCTCCCTTATTCATACCTATCTTTGAATTTTTATTATTCTCTATTTAATTTAAACAAGGTTTGTTTTGGCGGATGAGGATGATCCATACCTATGGAGGCGCCTTGGAGGATCGCGCGCGGAGTTATGGCGTATGATGCACGATTGCTTGGAGGTTTTGACCGACCAGCATGCGAGGGACTTGGTGATGCAGGCGAGGACTTGACATCGCTGGGGCGTCAAGATCACGGTGTATGCTCGGGAGAGGGCGGGCGAGTCGTCCTATCTACATCCTTTGCCGGAGGTCTTCTTCGGGGCGGGATTCGGGAGGCGTCGCGTCGAGCGATGCGGCAAATGCCGCGCCTTACTCGCGAGTTAGAGGCACCGTCTTCGCCACCATCCGCGTCGCGACGGTCGATACAACAGGATGGAGCTCGTGGAGGAGGGCGCTACGATCACCCACTGGCGAGATCGTCGCCGCCCGGAGGGCGCCTTGGGCGAGGAGCAGATCCGGGGGCTGCGAAGGACCAGCGGCGAGGTTATAGAGCAAGAACCCAACACCGGAGAACTTAGCTCATGCCATACGAGAAGATCCGGGAGTTGGAGATGGCTCTATGGACCCGAGCGAACCGATCTGAGTTACATGATCGAATCCGGAGGCCGGGGCGAGGCGCCGATCTGAGGAGGCGGCGGCCGGGACCAGGCGAGTCGATGGGGTCTTTTGCACCCGCGCGATGAGTCACGGGACGATTCGCCTCAATCGCGACACACCGCGATTATGCGCTCGGGAAGCGCGGCCGGGTTGGCTCGATGGTGATCGAGTGTAGTAGAGTGTAGTGTCGAGACTTCGAATATCGAGTCGCGTCTTTGCTTGAGTCACCCTTAGGTGTGAGTTGTCATGGATTCCTATGTTTGCTTACTTACTTTTGGTTGTGAGTGTCACGTATGTGTTGCATTGCCCTTAGGCACTTGTGAGCAACCATCTTGCTTTATATTATATCAATAAATTGGCTAAATAATTTAAGTTACTGTTTCCCCACATAAGTTCTTTTACTCGTCTATGCTTTCTTCTTTTCTTAACCATGGAAGCTTACAGCAGATGGTGAGGACTCGTGGAAATGTTGGAGCAGTGAGTGGAGCTAACAGACGGACAACGAATGAAGGCGATTCCTCAACCACCGCAGTCGATATCACGAGAACACAGGAGCCTTTTGTGGCCGGACTCAACTCATGACCACGATGGTTCAAACCATGCGGCGAGATATCCAATCAAGGCTGCTGCGAATGTTCAACACAGGGGCAACCATGGACCACACCCTACTCACGGTTGCCGGAGTTTATGAGAACCCGTCCACCTACCTTCTCGAACAGCGCCAATCCACTGGAGGCGGACGATTGGCTAAGGACAATCGAAAGGAAGCTGCACATTACCCAATGTGTAGGACATGAGAGGGTACTCTATGCCTCTCATCAACTTGAAGGGCTGCGCGAGAATGGTGGGAAAACCTGCGCGACTCATGAGGACCCGCGAGTATCACATGGGAGGAATTCACCTCGGCCTTCCGTCGATTACCATGTGCAGGGTATCATGGATCTTAAAGGAGGAGTTAGAAGCCTCAAGCAAAGCGGCGATCGGTGGCGATTACGAACAAGTTCACCCAAGCGGCGCTACGCACGGAGGGCGTGGCTACGGATAAGGCAGACAATCCCGCTTCATGAAGGATTGAATGCGAGGAGTTGCAGTGGGGCGATCACCCACATTCCACGACTTTCAAGAGTTAGTTAACAAAGCCACGATCTTAGAGGACAAGCGCCGAGAGTTGGATGACAGAGGCGCGAGAATGGCGCAACAAGGAGGTCGTCGGGGCGCGGAGCGAAGGCGGCACCCCAGCAGCTCATTGGTACCAGCCTAGAGGCAATGGCGAGCACCACTGCCGGCAAATCGCCTAGTGGGTCAAAATGTTGGACTCGGCCGAACTATAGCGCGGTGGAGGAACCTCTCGGGCCGTGGGAAGGCGTTGCTATCATTGCAATGAAATGGGGCATTTGCCAACAAGCGCCCTAAGAAGGAGGTGTCACCCGGTTCGCTTTAACACAGGAACACACGGCAGGACTCCGCACCAATCATGAACGCGGGGCATCAACGGCGGCGACTCCATCCCAAGGCTGCACGGCGAAGTCAACCACATCACGGCGGATGAAGTCGAGCGCCTCGGACGTTGTCTTGGGTAAGTTCTAGTAAACTCGATACCGACTCTTGTTTTATTTGATTCGAACTTCGCATTCTTTTATTTCCGAGATTTTGCTGTTCAAAATGATATGGAAATAGTGAATCTTAAATGTGTGCTCATAGTCAATCCACGGATCGAACTCCGATCTAAAGTAGGATGTTACGGGGTAGAATAATAATTAATGGAGTTGAGTTCTAGCGAACTTAATCGTCCTAATACCCAAACCTTGGATGTTATCACAGGAATGGATTGGTTAACGATCACAAAGGCGATATTGGATTGCGGAAAAAGAGTCATATCGGTCGAGAGCCGGATGGAAAGAAAATTGAGTTTGAAGCGAAACCGATGCGAGATGGACAATTGATGGTCAACGACATGAAGGCATCGACAGAGGAAGTCTCCATAGTCAATGAATATCGGATGTTTTCCCGGAAGATTTACGGAATGCTTGCGGATAGAGATATCGAGTTCGTGATAGAACTAGTTCGAGGACAGCTCAATAGCTAAGAGACCTTACGGGATGTCCACGGAGGAATTGGTGGAAATGAAGAAGCAAATTGAAGAAGCTGCTGGAAAAGGATTTATAAGACCTAGTTCATCGCCATGGGAGCACTGTCTTATTCGTTAAGAAGAAGGGCGGAAGTTTCGGATGTGTATAGACTATCGTGCACTCAATGATGTGGCGATAAAGAATAAGTATCCGCTACCGGGATCGATGATTTGTTTGACCGATTGAGAGGAAGCGGGAGTATTCTCAAAATTGATCTTGATCGAGGATACCATCGGTGAAGATCCGATCGAGAGGATATTAGAAAGCGCATTTCGTCAAGATATGGACACTCTGAGTTCTGATGATGTCTTTTGGTGCGACAAATGCACGGCATATTTCATGAACTTAATGAATAAGGTTTTATGGAAAACTTGGATAAGTTAGTCGTCGTATTCATAGATGACATCCTTATCTATTCAAGGCGAGAGAAAAGCACGCTTGAGCACTTGAGGCTAGTCCTTGAAAAGTTGAGGAACAACGGTTGTTTGCGAAATTTAGCAAATGTGATTTACGGAAAGATAAGGTGGAATTTCTTGGACACATAATGGCAGAGAAGGAGTTCTTTGTAGATCCAAAGAAAGTGGAAGCGGTTTTACATTAGGAGCAGTAGAAGGCGGTAACCCAAATCCGTAGTTTCCTTGGAATGGCGGGGTATTACCGTCGATTCATTGAAGGATTCTCTCGATTGCGAGACCTCTCACGCAATTGTTGAAAAAGAAAGAAATTTTATGGACACTGAGTGTGAGAAGAGTTTTCGAGGTTGAAAAGGAGGTTAACATCGGCTTTGTATTAGTTTTACGGGCGTTCACCAAGACTTTGACATTTATTGTGATGCATCGCGTCGAGGATTGGGATGCGTGTTGATGCAAAATAGGAAGGTAATTGCCTATGCATCGAGGCAATTGAGACCACATGAGGAGAACTATCCGACTCATGATTTAGAATTAAGCTGCCGTAGTGCATGCACTAAAAATATGGCGTCATCATCTCATCGAAATAGATGTGAAGTATATCTTGATCATAAAAGCCTTAAGTATATTTTCACACAAGTGACCTAAATATGAGGCAAAGAAGATGGTTAGAGTTAATCAAGGATTATAATGTGAATTCACTACCACGGGAAAGCCAGCGTGGTGGCGGGGCATGTGAATGAAAAGAACCACGGTGTAAATATCTTTGTTGGAAACAAGTCGAGCGAGATTGTGTAGGGATTTCGAAACTAGAATTGGAAATGGTACCAAAAGGATTCCTAGTAACTTTGGAAGTAAGACCTACTGGAAGATCGGATCGGGGAAGAGGCGGAAAGATGATGATAAGATCAAAAGAATTAAGGGCAAAATGGATGAAGGCAAAGCAAAAGATTTTAAAGCTGGATGAACAAGGTACTATGTGGTTCAAAGGCGCATTTGTGTGCGAACAAAAAGAGTTAAGCGATTAATTTTGGGAGGCCCATGACTCCAAGTACTCAATTCATCCGGGAAGTGCGAAAATATATCAAGATTTGAAGGAAAAATTTTGGTGGCCAAGCATGAAACGAGAAGTCGCGAATCGTTGCATTATGTGACATATGCCAAAGGGTCAAAGCTATGCACCAAAGGCAGCGGGGCTATTACAACCCTTAAAGATACAGAATGGAAATGGGAGGAAATTGGTATGGATTTTATAACGGATTGCCCGAGCATAAAGTGGATATGATTCCATATGGGTCATAGTAGATCGTTTAACTAAGGTGGCACATTTCATACCGATAAAGACCACTTATTAGGAGACGGTTAGCGAAACTTTATATGTCCCGAATTATGCATTTTACATGGAGTGCCGAAAAAGATAGTGTCGGACGGAGGTACCCAATTTACCTCCAGTTAAGGGTAAGCTTCATGAAGCAATGGGGACTCGTTTGAACTTGATCTGACATACCATCCGACGGATGGACAAAGCGAGAAAGTCAATCGGATATTGGAAGATATGTTGAGGGCATGTGCCTTAGCATATTCCACTTCATGGGACAAGTGTTTGCCTTATCTTTGAGTTCAGCTATAATAACGATTATCAAGCAAGTTTACAAATGTCTCCATTTGAAGCTCGTATGGTAGGTCTGTCGAACACCATTGAATTGGAATGAGAGCAGCGAGACGACATGTTTCGGACGGACATTCTTGAGGAAGCGGAAGCCTGAGATCACCACTAGTCGGGAAAGATTGAAGATTGCACAATCCGAGGCAAAGAGTTATCTTGACAACCGTCATGGAGAACTAAGCTTTGAACAGAAGATTTTGTGTATCTTAGAGTAACACCACTCAAAGAATCGAAGGTTCCATGCAAAGGAAGCTTCGCACGAATATGTCGGACCATTCAAAATCTTGAGCCGTAGAGGTGAAGTTGCGTATCAATTGGAGTTACTTGCAGTCTTTGGCGAGTGCATGGCGTATTCCATGTGTCTCAGCGAAGAAGTGTCTTGATGCGGAAGAGCAAACACCTTTGGAGGCAATTGGTGCAAGAAGATCGACTTACAAAGAACATCAATGAAGATTACGGGCGTAATGGACGGAGAGACAAGGAACAAGTCAGCGCGTTTACTGCGAGTTGATGGAGCAACCATTGGAAAAGTGAAGCAGCGTGGGAGCGTGAAGAAGATCGAAGAAGGAGTTCCTAACTTTGTTTCTATAGAGCGACCACGAATCTCGGGACGAGATTACATGAGGGAGGTTTGTAACACCTAATTTTTGCTCTAATTTAAATTTTGAGAGTATTTTTGATTTTGTGAATTTTTGGGAATTTATTGAAATTTATTTGGAATTACTCAAAACTAGCCTTCCTTGAAAACAATTAAATAATGGAAAAGTTCTAGCAAAGTTTTATTGAAAATATTTTATTTGAGTTCCAAATATCTCAAAGTATTTTACGGAATTTTTCTAGAATTTTTACGCTATTTTAAAAGCCCCAAATGATTTAAGTGAATTTCTAGAATTATTTTTATTGAAAAAGGTTTTAAAAGTGGCTATGAGCGATGTGGGCGAGCCCATTCTTGTGCTTCGCAAACCCATCCGCGAAACCCTAGCCGCCCGCCAAGCCGTTCGATCCGGATCGCGCGCTTTGTCGTGTGCCACGTCGCCCGCAGCGTGAGCCTTCGGATCGTCGCCCGCCTGGACAGCGCGGATTGCCCACGTCGGTCGTCTCCTCGCGAGATCACGGAGCTAATGCGCCGGCCGTTCCTTTCGTTCGCCGCTTTGTAGGCGCGCCGTCGAGGCCCCTTAAGTGCACCGCCAGTAGCGCGTCCGTGAGCTCCTTCATGCGTCTTTTGACTCCTCGCCGCCTTGAGACCCTCTCTAGCGCTGGCGAGCTCGCCGTAGTTGCGTCCTTGTGCGCCGTTGTTTTTGCTTCCTCGTCGCCGTCCGTCGCTTTCCGCGTGCTCGGCCCGTTCGAGAGTTCACGAAGCAAGGCGCGCGAGTGGACCACTTCTTCGCCGGGCCAGCCCTCGCAGCGCCGTCGCCGAGTCATCTTCCCGGCTCCGCAACCTTGGCTATTCGCGCCGTCAACCTCGTCGAACGCGCCGACCGTCCGATTTGCATCGTTCGGTTACGGTGAGTCCACGTAGCCTCCATCTCTGTAGATGTTTAGATTGAATCGTAATCCGTTAGATCTAGAGCGAGCGGCTTGGATTAGATCTAATGTCTGCGATATGTTTTGTCTTAATTGGATCGATAGTGGGCGTGAGATTGAACCACGTCGCACCATGAGCGATGCAGCTCGTGATGCCGTGGACGTTGGATTAGATCGAGCGGTAGAGATTGGATCGGTTTTGCCCTAAGGATCTGCCGTTCAGATTTGAGCGGCAGCGGCGGAGATAACCGCGTACCCTCGCCAAATCGCGTCTTGTGGCGTGGCGTTTTGACGAGCGAGACCGGATCCGGCCGTTGCTGGGGGCGCGCGCTGCGTCGTCTTGCGCGTGGCTCTGAGTAAACGAGCGTCGCGATGGCGGTGTGGTCTGGCCGTTAGATCCGAGGCGCACCGTTCGATCGCGGCCGCTGCGTGGCCGTGCGGGAATCGGCGTCGCCGCGTCGGTCGCGAGGAATCAACCCGTTGGATTTAGGGCGGCCATTTGATGCGCGGCAGCGTGTCGCCCGCATCTCGGTCGCGGCTGCGGTGCGTGAGGGATCGGCCGTCGGTTTTAGCGAGCGGTGCGGATTTTGCCGCGTGGCTGCCAGCGTTACGTGAACCAAGCCCACGGTGAGCGTAGGCCAACCGTGAACTCGGTCCATAGACCGGGCGGCGTGGCGGCCTGCAGGCGTGCCGCGTCGTCGTCTGGCGTCATCGCCGGCGTCATAAATATTTTCATATATAAAAATATTTTGGCGGAAATTCATTTCGGTGCTGACGTCATCATGAGGCATGCTGACGTCATAAATGTAATTTCAAGTATAAAAATAATTGAGAAAAATCGGATTTTCTTAATTTACGTATTTTGATTTTATTCAAACTTCAAATGACTATAACTTTTGCATTTTAACTCGGTTTGGGTGATTCAAATTTCTAAAAATTCATAAAATTGTGAGCTATTTATTGGTGAATTTTATTTGAATTTTGAGGACATATAGTCTTCTGTATTGGCTATTTATTGTATACTTTGTTTATGCAGCGTGAGCGTAAATTTGCTGGGAAGTTTAGAGGAAGAATTAGTCGCTCAAGACCAAGCTTGAACCGACCAGCAACTCTTTGAAGGCAAGTGATGCTTTGATCATTTTGATCCCAGATTTTAAAATGTAATTTATGCTTTGAAACTATGCATGCTAATTATTTAAAATGAATTTAAATTAATTTGGGATAATGTAGTTAATCAACCCATTTTGTTATGCCACCTTGAATTATTAATTGTATGCCTAGATCATTGTCACCCTAAGTTTTGATTATATTAGTTGGATGTTAATATTGTGCCAACACGGAGGCTAGGCCAGTGAGTAGATGCTTAGCCTTACAGCGAATCATGAATGATCTTTGGAAAAATGCTACAATATTGATTAAAGACATATTGAATGTATTTTGAAAAGTGGTGTGATGATGCCACATGTTGAGATTGAGGTACAAAACTTGTGTGGTTCCGTTGCCGATATTGAGTTATTGGCATGTGTTGCACAATAATCAAGCTGGTGGAAAATGATTTAGGCGGGGCAAGTGGCAGAGGCTGTGTGCAGCCGTGGGCTGTGTGGCATTGGGTTGTTGAGTGATGTGAGTCTGTGTGCCACATTGGGCCGTGTGCCCTTGTTGAGTGTTGAAAGTCTTGCCTTGGTCAGTTAAGGACTTCACCTTGCAAGCCTTTGATCCGAGTCACCGTACAACCACATATCGACATGGGACAGACCTAGTTGACTAGGGTTACGATATCTTTCCTCGATACCTCGGGGTGGCGGTACGAGGGTGTATCTGTATGGGGGCGTACGTTGCTACGGCTTGGTGCCCATCCAGCGGTGATTGGCGGTCCTATACTTGACTCTGTGAGAGAAGTGATAGTGAAGGCAATCTGGAGAGGTTCTTTAGTTAAGGTAAAGTTCTGAAAAGCTTTGTTGCGGACAATCACTGTGTGGTGGCGGTTTGTATCTTGTGGGTAAAGTGTACAACCTCTGCGAGTGTCAAAACTATTCGAATAGCCGTGCTCACGGTATTGAGCATTGCTCGGGATTACAGATCAAGGGTAGTTTTCATAAACAAAACATGGAAGGGTGGTGTGTGCGGTGTTGGAAATGAACTAATAAAGGCGTGTGCGAGAATCTTGAAGAAAAACCATTTGAAATTAGTATTACTTATATCATTTCCTTTGCTTTAATCTAAACAAGATACTAGTTTAAAAATCTGCTTGATGCAAAAGGATCAATTAAGCCAATCCATTGGAATAAGCTTTGCATATAGTAATAGTCTTGCATTCATGCATTACTTGTTGAGTGCCTTGTGTACTCACCCCACCTTGCTTATCAACCCCAACATCGGTGGAGAGACTACACGGTATGGGAGGAGAATGCGTCGAGGACACGAGCAACTAGAGGCAAGCCCGATCGGTTGCTGTGGCAAGATGGATGCTTACGACTTTTTATGTTCATTGCTATTTCTTTGTTTTGAATAATGTAAGCCTGCGTGTGTGACTTATCTGTAAGAGACCATAAGGTTGTACAACTCATTTTATATACATGTTTGCACTATTTATTCTTATATCCTTGTGAATGTACGTGATGTGCAACCACAGTATGTTGTGTGTGCTAAGCGTGATCTGGTGCCACGAGAATACCACGGAAGGTCGGTTGCAGATTCGGGTCA